>OU342745.1:322672619-323272619 GCA_910589775.1 Avena eriantha | reverse complement strand
TGAGGCATGGCTCACATGTATCAAGGGATTCAAAATCCAATGATCCAAGAAGCCCTTTTGAATGAAGCTTCTTCATGCGCTTTACGCCAATGTGACCAAGACGGCAATGCCACATAAACATGGAATTATCGTCATTGTGCTTACAATGTTTAGCATCAACACTATGGATGTGTGTATCACAATCAAGATCAAGTAAGAATAAACCATCACACACAGGAGCATGAACATAGAAAACATCATTCATATAAATTGAACAACCATTTGTTCCTGATTTAAACGAATAACGGTCTTGCAACAAGCAAGACCCACTCACAATATTCATACTCAATGCGGGTACATAATAGCATTTATTCAAAACCAATAATAATCCTGACGGTAGATGGAGATGCAGGGTGCCGACAGCCATCACTTCGACTCTCGAGCCATTGCCGACGCGCATCGTCACCTCGTCCTTCCTTAGGCGCCTCCTACTCTGCAGATCCTGCTGAGAGTTACAAATGTGAGCAACAGATCTGGTAACAAATACCCAGGTGTTACTCCTGGTGCTTGTAAGGAATACATCGATAACATGTATATCATATATACCTTTGTCTAGAGTGGCTATCTTCCCAGCTCGCTTGTCTTCAAGGTACTTGGGGCAGTTGTGTTTCCAGTGCCCATCCCCTTTGAAGTAGAAGCACGAAGTGCCAGGCTTAGGGCCAGGCTTGGCAGTCTTTGAGGTGCTGGGAACAAACCTGCCATCCCTCTTAGACCTCTTACCCTTTCCTTTCCCTTTTTGCCCCGGTTTCTTAAACTTGGTGGTTTTGTTGACCATCAACATTGTGTGCTCCTTCTTGATTTCAACCTCAGCAGTTTTGAGCATAGCGAACACCTCAGAAAGGTTCTTAGTCATCCCTTGCATGTTGTAGTTCATCACAAAGCTCTTGTATCTAGGGGGCAGCGAGTGCAGCACCCTATCAATTGCGAGCTCCTCCAGGATTTTGAAATCCAGGGCGTTTAAGCGCTTAATGTAGCCAGACATTTTGACCACGTGCTCACTAATACTACTGTGCTCTTCCATTTTAGCAGAGAAGAAGAGCTCGGAAGCATCATACCTCTCTGCACGAGCCTGTGGAGCAAAGACGGCCTTGAGATCCTCAATGATCTCAAAGGCATTCATCTTCTCAAAATGCTTTTGAAGCTCCGGCTCCATGGCATAGAGCATTCCACTGTGGATGAGGGAGAAATCGTCCGCCTTGGACTGCTAGACATTCTTTTCGTCCTAGGAGGCAGAATCTACAGGCTTAGCCGGAAGCTCAGCCTCGATGACATAAGTCAACTTGTAGGGGACTAGGAGGATCCTAAGATTGCGGAACCATGCGGTGAAGTTGGTTCCATCAGTTTTCAGCTTGTCCTTCTCGAGGAAAGTGCTAAGGTTGAAGGTGGGTGGGTGAGACATCTGCAAAGGATTTGCAAAGTATTTAGACTATGTTCATAATAATGAGTTCAAGTTTTGATTAAAAGAACTCCCACTTAAACGAACATCCCTCTACTCGTTTAGTGATCACATGATCCCAATCCCCTGCACCTCCCCCGATCGCCACGGCCATCAGTGCAGCATCATGGGTGGACATTCCCTAATGTCGATCACATCAACTATATGATTCATGCTCGACCTTTCGGTCTCCTGTATTCCGAGGCCACGTTTCTCTAATGTGCTAGGCTCGCCAGTCCTAACTTGTGTGTATTTGCAGCACAACATGGCTTGCACCCACTGTATGCGAACGTAGATATGTCTGACCCCTACTCACCGTAGGGCGCCTCATACCAAAGAACTTACTTGGTGGTGCACACACAAGGGGAATACGATAACTGGAATACTATGAGGAATTATCTCATTATGCTACCGTCTAATATAAGTATACTAGCATAATGAGTGATACTTCAAAAGTAAAGTGTTATGACATGGTTATAGATTTATGATCATCATCAATAGCTTCAATGAGGGTTTCACAAACTTGTCATTGCCATGTTATAATACTTGCCCATATGCAATAATAAAGATAGACGCTTCTATATTATCTATTGCAAGTTTTACGCGGCTTTAGGGCCTTCGCAGTAGAACCCCTTCCCTCCTACGAACATCGAGCCACAACATGGATTCAATGATTGTCGTTCTTCTTCCCTTTCTAATGTAAATGCCATATCAACTACTGTAGAGAGACAGACACCCCCCTAAGCCACTTTGATTTGTGGACCAGTCTCGTGAATCACCACGTGAGGTCAGTTGGGGGCCGCTTCATCAAACAGTGCCGCGATATCAACAATAACATTAAAGAGGGTAGCAACTAGAGAATCAATGCCCACATATCTCTATGTGTTCTATCCGTACGACATGTCTACCCATAGACCCGCTCTGATACCAATGAAGGGTTCTGTAGTAGAAAGCAAAAAAATTCTATCTACTCGAACACTAATACCAGCATCTATACTATGTAGACATAAGTAATGGAGAAGGAATACAGTATCCATACCTTTACAGACAGAGGCATGCCTTACGCAGGAAGGCGTATATTGATGAACACGAGCAGCACCCCAAGTGTGGTGCCTCCGAAGTTCGTCACACGTCCGGTGTAGGAGACGTCAACCGGACTCCGATCTAGCCGAGCAGCGGAAGAAGTAGATGCCGGATCGTAGATCACATGGCGGCAGTGTGAAGGTGGAGAACTCACCCACGAGGTCCTCCCCAATATTACGGAGAAGTCCTCAATGGATGAGAGAGAGAATGGGAGGGAATGGGATGATTCCAAAGGGGGAGGGGGCCCCTATATATAGTGGGAGGGGGGCAGACCACCCAGGTGCCAGGCGGTGTGGGAGTAAACCCCACACCCGCCGGCCACCTTGCACCAGCTGCCGGCCCTAGGTGGCCCCATTGGGGCGGCCCACCAAGCCCAGGTCGGCTGGCCCCCTCTCCCTAGGCGCCATGCCCTATTGGGCCTCCCTTCGGGTGAGGCCCATTAGCAATAGGATGCCTTAAATAATAAAATAAAATATATATTTAATATTAATTCTCCAATTAACACTCAAATATACATATTACATTATTCCTTTTACTCTAGAACACCTTCCGGACCCCTTTCGATCTCCATCGGATGTTACCCGAAACTATTCCGGTTTCTCTCTCTATTTCTCTTACGATACCTCATCCCCTAAGCGTCCCTACCCTTAAGCGTGACATCATTCGGTTCCGAAACACTCCGGACATGATCGAGATCACTCTCACATCAATAATCAACAGAGGGACCTGGGTGGCCATGTGACCCCCGTGTGTTTCACGAATACAATCGCTCGAACCGTGAGAGAGTCGTTCCCCGTTCCCTTTGTCATTCGATACCTAATTCATCTGAGACTTGATCTTCGGTATCTCCATACCTTAGTTCGATATCGTTACCGATGAAATTATTTTCTCGTTCTCATGTCGTTGCATTCCGTGACCTAGTCACATGCTTGCAAGCTTTATCAATGCAACTTCACCGAGATGGCCACATGTATCTGTCCGTTACATGGACTAGACAAATCATGGTCTTGATATGTACTCCTCTACACAATCCTTCGGAAAACCTTAGTGGCACCTTTTTGATCACCCTTTTAGGAGATGATTCTTGATAACCATCTAAGCTTCTTCTGGAATTGTGATTTGCATTACCTCACAGTCAAAGGATCAGGTTGCAAGGTTCTCTGTGTTTTATCATCAATGGTGAACTTTGTAACTAGATCTCATTAAGATATAACGGTCGGATGTTTTTCTATCATGTTATTCAACTAATAACATGACCTCATTGTCAGTTCGCATAAGTGCCCATGATCTTGAAACACAGACCATCCTCATGACCAATGAACTAGTTCACTAGAGGTAACTAGAGGCACGGTTTGTTTACATACCACACGTGTATTAACGTTTCGTAGCAACACACTTATAGCACAGTATGAAACGTATTATGAACATATAGGAGATATATCAAATAATACACTTTATTATTTTCCTCTACGGCATAACTCCTTCAAAGAATTGTCCCACTCATGGACTGACTGCTTGGATGATTATCCAAAACTTTTATGCAGGATTGAACTATTCTTCAAGAGACCTATTGGATTCTGCTGCTGGAGGTACCTTTATGACCATTCCTTTGGGTGCTGCAACAAAGCTTCTGGATAATATGATGGTTAACTATTCTGAATGACATACTGAGTGAGCTCCACAAGGTAAGAAGGTAAATTCTGTTGAGGAACCCTCTTACTTGAGTGATTAAATTGATGCTTTTATGTCTATGCTTGCTAATGGGAAGGCTCATATTGATCCAAATAATGTTCCCCTAGCCTCTTTGGTTGCTGAAGAAGAGCAAGTTGATGTGAACTTTATAAGAAATAACAATTTTAGCAACAATTGTTGGAAATATGCCCTAGAGACAAATAGTAGTAAGGACTATTATCATATTTCATATAGTTTATGATTAAGTTTTATATCATGCTATAACTGTATTGAGTGGAAACATCAATACACGTGTGATATACAAACAACCAGGGGTTCCCAGTGAAACTCTAGTCACTTGTTCATTGGTCAACTGATGATCATGTTTCCTGGTCATGTGGCATTTATGCCAGTTGGAAATGAGGTCATCTCATTCTGAGAATGAGATGATGAACCAATACCCAACCTAAACATCATGACCCGATCATGTCACGAATTTCAAGTTACGATGATTAGAAATGGATCCTCGTAGACTATTCCTTAGACCGTGAGGCTATATCAATCACTGTCTCCCAAGAGTACTTAGATAGCATCAACGCCATCTAGTAAAACGGTGGTTATAAAGGTGTGTTCAGGTATTCGGAGGAATCCGTCGAGGCAATATATGTTAAGAGCGGGATTTGTCTGTCCATGTGACAGAAAGATACTCAAGGGCCCACTCGGAGAAGTTATATCCAATAGTTGCGCAGCGTGTGATTTGATCACGGGGATATCACTTGTCGGAACGAGTTAAGTAGCATTGTTTAGTAACGAGATTGAACATGACTTGGTGATATCAATGATCAGATCTTGGGCAATGCAAGTATCGAATGACAAAGGGAATAATACACGATTGTCCTGGTTCAAACGACAAAAGATCTTCGTGGAACGCATAGGGGTCACATGGCCATCCAGGTCCCTCTGTCGATCATTGGTGCGGGAGTGTCCTGACCATGTCTGGAGTGTTCCCGAACCATGGGGTATCGCGCTTAAGGGCTTGATGATGCTTAGAGAGTGTTTATAGGATCGGTAGAATCACCAAAGAAAAGAAGGGAGAAAACCGGAAGGGTTTCGATAAGTCCGGAGGATGTCTGGAGTGGAGGTGGAAGGTGTTCCATAGCCACGGAGATTGAATAATGTGTGAATGAATGTTAAATGTTGATTTAATCATTTATTCATAATTATTTAATAAAGAGAAAATCAATTAAAGGTCAAAAAGGCTTAATGGGCCAATTTCCGGAGAGAGAAGGCCCATTAGGGGAAAGGAGAGAGGGAGAGGGGCCAAGGGGGAGGCCGGTTGGGCCTAGCCCCCCGCGCGGGGCCCACTAGGTGGCCGGCGGCCACCTCCTCCCCCCTCCTCTCCTTTAGTCCCACCCCGGGACTTTGAGGGAGGTAGTACCTCCCCTCCCCCTATATATAGTGGGGTATTTGGCCTAGAAAAATACACCAATAATCAATAAAGGTCTCCCCACTTTTGGTAGGACCTCTAATTGATATTTTCTCTCTCCCCCTCTCTCTCGTGACTCTGGTCCCAAGTCTGGACTGCGCGAGTGAGAGACATCTTCACCGCGGAGCGCCGTCGCGATGCGGGATTCGGATCCGGGAGCTCTACTTCCACAACTGCTGCTGGATCAGGGAAGCGGGAGTCATTGTCAGGCACCGGACATGTGTAACTCCCCGCGAGGTGTCACACTTGAGGCACTCAAGTTGTTGGAGCCAGAAGGAGCACAAGGACTTCATCACGACCTTGAGGTCGGCTTCGGCTCATCTACATCAACCACGCTCTCCTAAGCGTTGACAACGCTTTTTGGTCTTCAAGGGTAAGTTCGCGAAAAGCCCCTCCCGTTACTGTATTACTAATAGATAGGTCCTAGTAGCTTCAGGGGTTCAGGGGCGTAGAGTAAAATTTTATTGTTTTCATGCGCGAAACCCCTACAGTGGTATCAGTGCTAGATCTATGCGTAGTAATGCTAGTACGGGTAGAACACACGAGATGTAGCGTGTGGGCATTGATCTTTTAGTTGTTACCCTCCCACGTGTACTTGTGTATACCACAGTAATGCTTGATGAAGTGGCCCCCAACCAACTTTACGCGTTCATTCACGAGACTAGTCAACGCTTGACATACGGCTTGTACCGTATAAAGTGGCTTAGGGGGGTGTCTGTCTCTCTCGCATTAGTTGGTATACCAATTGCAACGGAGGGCCCCGAAAGGGGTGTAGTAGAGAAAACTACTTGATCAACGTTGTACTAAAAGTTCGTAGGTAAGAACGGTTCTTGTGCGAAAGCCCATTCAGCCACGTAAACCATGCAAAGATAAAGTAGAGGCGTCTAACTTTGTTTTGCAGGGGGCATTGCTTTGTGATATGGTTGTGGCAAAGGTAAAGTGATTACCTTTTGTTACGTAGTAGTAGATAGTCACGGAGGTGACGAACTACCACGCCGGAAGACACCGGTACCCTGGTGTCTGCGGCGCCGGAACCCTGGCGTCGGAACCCGGTGACGGTGGATGGAGATCATGACATGAAGGACCATATCACATAGCATTTACATTCAATGTTATTGTTTGTATGTCTTATTGTGTGTTAGTATTAGATACTTGACGGTAGCCTAATAAGATGATCCCTGTTAAAATTACCAACGATTGTGTTCCCCCTTAGTGTGCACCACCAAGAAAGTTCTTCGGTATGAGGCAGGCCATGATGATCGGGTATCAGACATATCTATGTTCACATACAGTGGGTGCAAGCCATGTTGCACAGCGAAAACACTAAGATTGACTTGGCGAGCCTAGCATGTACAGACATGGCCTCGGAACGCGGATGGTCGAAAGATCGAGCACGAGTCGCATGAATGATGTGACCGACATTTAGCGTCCACCCTTGAACCCACATTGATGGCCGTGATGATCGGGGGAGATGAGGTTGATAGGGGTCGTGTTATCACTAGGAACCCTCACTAGGGATAGGTGTTTCTGAGTGGAGTTATTATTAACTCATTTAATTATAAACTTAGTCTAAATTCCTTTTGCAATTATAAATGTAGATGGCTCACCGTGAAGCTTACTTTGCCATTGAGGATTGGGTAAAGGGTGAAAAACTTAGACTTGATGGATCCAACTTCCCTAGTTGGCTTGTGCGCCTAGATGATCTCCTTACACAGAATCATGTGGTAGACTACATACGCTGCACGATGGACTTGACTGAGCCAGACTACTATGAGACCCCACAGGAGCTGGCAGATCGCTACTATCGTCAAGAGATGTCCACCTACATTCAGATAATAATGCGTTACGAGATGGTGGATGAACTACATTCGCTCATGGGTGATCTTGATCCATATTCGATGGTGGATCAGCTGAGAGCAGAGTTCATAGGCCATGTGCGCATGTGGAAGCACGAGCTGCTTGGAGAGTTCCTTTCCATACAGATGGAGGAGCATACATGTCTGAAGACTCACTTGGAGCGCATGCTTGATGCACACACAAGACTGGTTCACTTCATGGATTACTGGATGGCTGATCCATTTGTGATAGACGTACTACTTCGGTCGTTACCACCCAGCTACGAAGGACATGTCCGGAGTAGCATCATGAGTGGTGATATGGAAACATTGGATTTCTATGAGTTCATATTACGTTTCAGGAACGTAAAGGTTGAACCAATCACCGGAAAGGTCATCGATGACAAAGGTATATATTTGATATACAGTTTTATAAATGTTATAATCTTGCAAACACATTGCACTTTTAAGTATATTTGATACTTGTTCTGTTTTACTCAAAACAAGTCCTTCTGCATGAGAGGTGCTTGCTGGAGAGGAGGTGACGTTGCGTGTTGATGGCGAGCATGATGATGATGTCCAACGATACTCTCCCTCGACATTTATCATTTAGTTTGTGTTTAGGATGATTATTGTAATCAAGAGATTGTGAACTTCTTTAGTGTGTCTCACACTTCGTGAGACGGTTATTCATATGAGTTTGTAACAAACAGTTGTTCTACTTTTATGAATGATTTCTATGCGTGTTCATATCTTGTTTGATTATGTGTGAATTATCCTTGTTATTTGAAACTAATTGATAATGCATGAACATTTGTAAAACATTAAAATGCCTTGTTTAAAATACCCAACTTAATGATATTTCATTAAATGAATGAAACCATTATTTGAATTCAAAGTTATAATGATAATATGTGAAAGTCATTTGATTTCTTGTCACATATAAATCATGCCTAAGTTCGGCAAAATAACTTGAACACCGTGTATTACTTGAATACAAAGTGTTTAATGAATTCTTAAAAGTAAATACATATTCGATGTATTGTGTTTTAACGAAAATGGTAATTATCATTATATGATTGTTTAAATGTGCAAAGTAGTTTACCAAAGGAAACATGAATATGAAATTATTTGATTTGATCAAAATGTTTCATCAAAAAAGGGTATAAATATAAAAGAGAATCTAATTACTGTGATTTGATCAATAGTAATGAAATTCAACTTTATAAGAATGGCATAAAAGAAATTGTGAAATGCAAAGCGTTCTGAAACGTCAAAATGCAAAGCATCACAATGTGATATTAGATATCAAATGGGTTGAATAGAAGGCACCAAATAAATCGTCATAGTGTATATGTAGAGACCATTAGCTTAGAAATAGTTAGCACTCAATTAGAAGGTAGTGAACCATTTGAACTCGCGAAAGTTTTGGGGTTATTCGATATAACCAAAACAATAGCAAATAAGTCCTTGTAGAGTATTCATTGGAAACTTTGAATACGAAATCCATAGCTAAACCAAAAGGAAAGCAAAACTAGTATTGCTTGGATTTTGGTGCATTCTTGAGAAAGCTCACTTCTAGTGATGTTTATCAATTGTGAAGCAAATGGAAAATAGTGTAAAACACGATGAGGATTCAAAACCCTGCATCAGAGTGTTAGGAAGCGCAACGGATAAAATTCCTGAACGATTCTCTTCACGGAAGGAAAGAATCAATGATATTGATCATTGTGTTTTCCCCACTAGTGTTTTCACTACACGAAGTAGGATTCAAAATGTAATCCATATCTAGCATGGAGACATTTGTGAATCATTTGTCATGATTCTTGGAATATGACATGTCTACGAACTACAAAGGAAATAATGGTAAACTAAATTATGAGAAATCCTAGAAGCAAACTTCCCTTGAGATTAGAAAGCAATTCGTTGCTAAATCTCACAAGTAAAAGGGGTTACTTGAATTTTCCCAAATGACTACAAAGCCATAGTGGAAAAAGGGGTGAATGACAAAAAGCACAATTTGCAAGTATTGGACAAATTCAAATGAATTTGATTCATGTGTGCTAAATGTCTAGTGGATTTAAAACTAGTAAAGTACTAGTATCTCATAGTAAATCTCCAAGTTTGATATTTGATCAAAGTTTTTGAAGTTATTCAAAATAGTGAGTGGATATGCAATTTGCATAAAATTGAGTGGGAGCTATGAAAGTCTTCCTAAAACAATATGTGATTGACATATTTTTGAGTGGGAGCTTATAGGAGTAATTCTTAAGTATGTTCAGGATGAAAGCGCAAATACTTATAAATATTGATTTATAAGATGTAGAAGTTGATCATAGACTGTATTATGACATAATATAGTATTCTTTAAGGGATTCTGAAAGGGGTTTCAAAATAGAAGTTAATTCAGGAACTAGTCCTTAATGACTCAAATTAGGAATGATGTCTACGCACTTCTATTCTTGTAGACAGTTGTTGGTCCTCCAAGTGCAGAGGTTTGTAGAACAGTAGCAAGTTTTCCCTTAACTGGATCACCCAAGGTTTATCGAACTCAGGGAGGAAGTGGTCAAAGGTATTCCCTCTCAAGCAACCCTGTAATCAAGATACAAGAAGTCTCTTGTGTCCCCAACACACCCAATACACTTGTTAGGTGTATAGGTGCACTAGTTCGGTGCAGAGATAGTGAAATACAAGTGGTATGGATATAAGATAACGGTGCTAGAAAATAGCTTGATGGCGTGGAAGAGACTAAAGGCAAACTGAAATAAAGATGGAAGCAAGCAAACATGTAACAGATCTAATTGCAAACGGTGTTTCAATGCTTAGAAACAAGGCCTACGGATCATACTTTCACTAGTGAACACTCTCATATAAATATATTCTTCTTTATGATACTACGCTGAACTACTCTTCGGTTGGACACTCTAATCGTTGGTAGGGCTATAACAGCACACCTCAAAGTAAGCCTTTCCCATCTAGAAAACCCCACACTATCACCTTGAGTACTAGATGAGTCCAACAAACACCACAATTTCATAAAGACATCCAACTCCAAATATAACTCATAACAAGTATTTGTAATCTCTAGCCTAAGTGCCACCATGGTAAGCACGCTGTCACTTTCACACACATGGGGAGAGCAGAGATTCATTAAAGCACTTGAGTAGCAAGGTAGATCTACTTGATTACAAAGCTCATGATCACAATATGATCATGCATAGAGAGAGAGATGAACACATAGCTACCGGTAGAACCCTTAGCCTCGAGAGAGAACTACTCCCTCCTCATCATGGGAATCAGCAATGGTGATGGAGATGGCGGTGGAGATCGATGGAGATGGCTCCGGGGGCACTTCCCTGTCCCAGCAGGGTGCCGGAATAGAGACTTTCTGTCCCCCGAATCTCCCCTTCGGTGGCGGCGGCGCTGCGGAACTTTTCGTGGCTGGAGGCTTGACTCTTTAGGGTTTTGGTATCGGGAGGCTCTTATAGGCGAAGGAGGCAAGGTCGGTGGCCGGCCAGGGGGCCCACACCATGCCCTGTCGCGGCCTGGGGGGACCCGCGCCATGGGGTGGTGTGGCCACCCTGTGGCCCCTCTTCGACTCTCCTTCTGGCTCCGTGAGTCTTTCGGGAAAATATCAACTTTGGCTTTTGTCCGATCCAATTCCGAGAATATTGATTTTCTGACTTTCTGGAACCAAAAACAGCAGAAAATAGGCAACTGGCACTGTGGCATCTTGTTAATAGGTTAGTCCAAGAAATCATATGAAAAGTACTCCATAGTTGGAACAAAACACAAAAAAGTAGATAAAACCAAGCATAGAACATCAAAAATTATAGATACATTTGCAATGTATCAAGGAATAGTATTAAGTCTAGCATCAATGGTTGAAAGAAAGAAAAGGATGATCGTCGTCCACTATGTTGAGACATAGGTTCTGTCCTAGTAAACCATGATGATAACTTAGCATAATATGTGATCCAAAATGAGGAAGGTTTAAAAGTGATTAAGTTCGAATCACAAAACGTTTGAGCTAAGTTTGTCTGTAGTGTCTAATAGAGAACTTTCAGACATATTTTCCAATCCATAAAGGATAACATATCTTAAAGCATAAAGAGTTATGTTATAAGGGAATATGTTGGAAACTCCCGTAGATACTGATTAAAGTCAAGTAGGAAGCGAGGTGAACAAAACATCGAAAGTTGCACAGAGTGCACTAGTGTTTCGATGAATACATTTATAATAATAGATAAGGGTACCATCTAAAGTGTTGTATAATGTTATGGCGGGGCTAGTTCGCTTTTAACGTAGAATGATGTGTCCCAGGGCACAGTGCCCATGAGAAAGCCCTCGAGGTTGATCTAACGTCACTGTAGGCTCCTGGAATCAGGCCTCGTTCTGCTGCCATAGCGACGATGCATACACAAAGATGGTATCATGTGATGATAAAGTATTAATGTCAATTAAGGTGACATTAGTAAGTTGCAAAGGATTTAGGACTATAAAGTACAGACCCAAGACTCAACCTCTTCCATGAGCAAGCATGTTCAGGGTACCGGTAATATGGTGCCAATGATTGAGAACAAAATGCAGCTAGTGTATTTGTACTCTAGTGCAAGTGGGAGACTGTTGGAAATATGCCCTAGAGACAAATAGTAGTAAGGACTATTATCATATTTCATATAGTTTATGATTAAGTTTTATATCATGCTATAACTGTATTGAGTGGAAACATCAATACACGTGTGATATACAAACAACCAGGGGTTCCTAGTGAAACTCTAGTCACTTGTTCATTGGTCAACTGATGATCATGTTTCCTGGTCATGTGGCATTTGTGCCAGTTGGAAATGAGGTCATCTCATTCTGCGAACGAGATGATGAACCAATACCCAACCTAAACATCGTGACCCGATCATGTCATGAAGTTCAAGTTATGATGATTAGAAATGGATCCTCGTAGACTATTCCTTAGACCGTGATCCTATATAAATCACTGTCTCCCGAGAGTACTTAGATAGCATCAAACGCTATCTAGTAAAACGGTGGTGATAAAGGTGTGTTCAGGTATTCGGAGGAAACCGTAGAGGCAATATATGTCAAGAGTGGGATTTGTCCGTCCATGTGACGGAAAGATACTCAAGGGCCCACTCGGAGAAGTTATATCCAATAGCTGCGTAGCGTGTGATTTGATCATGGGGATATCACTTGTCAGAATGAATTAAGTAGCATTGTTCAGTAACGAGATTGAACACGACATGGTGATGTCAATGATCAGATCTCAGGCAATGCAAGTATCAAATGACAAAGGGAATAAGACACAACTGTCCTGGTTCAAATGACGAAAGATCTTCGTGGAACGCACAGGGGTCACATGGCCATCCAAGTCCCTCTATCGATCATTGGTGCGGGAGTGTCCCGACCATGTCAAGAGTGTTCCCGAACCGTGGGGTATCACTCTTAATGGCTTGATGATGCTTAGAGAGTGTTTATAGGATCGGTAGAATCATCGAAGAAAAGAAGGGAGAAAACCGGAAGGGTTTCGGTAAGTCCGGAGGATGTCCAGAGTGGAGGTGGAAGGTGTTCCATAGCCACCGAGATTGAATAATGTGTGAATGAATGTTAAATGTTGATTTAATCATTTATTCATAATTATTTAATAAAGAGAAAATCAATTAAAGGTCAAAAAGTCTTAATGGGCCAATTTCCGGAGGGAGAAGGCCCATTAGGGGAAAGGAGAGAGGGAGAGGGGCCAAGGGGGACGCCGGCTGGGCCTAGCCCCCCCCCCCCCTTCGTGGGGCCCACTAGGTGGCCGGCGGCCACCTCCTCCCCCCTCCTCTCCTTTAGTCCCACCCCGGGACTTTGAGGGAGGTAGTACCTCCCCTCCCCCTATATATAGTGGGGTATTTGGCTAGAAAAATACAGCAATAATCAATAAAGGTCTCCCCAGTTTTGGGAGGACCTCTAATTGATATTTTCTCTCTCCCCCTCTCTCTCTCATGACCGTGGTCCCAAGTCTGGACTGCGCAAGCGAGAGACATCTTCACCGCGGAGCGCCGTCGCGCTACGAGATTCGGATCTGGGAGCTCTACTTCCACAACTGCTGCTGGATCGGGGAAGCGGGAGTCATCCTCAGGCACCGGACGTGTGTAACTCCCCGCGAGGTGTCGCACTTGAGGCACTTAAGTCGTTGGAGCCAGAAGGAGCGCAAGGACTTCATCGCGACCTTGAGGTCGGCTTCGGCTCGTCTACATCAACCATGCTCTCCTGAGCGTTAACAACGCTTTTCGGTCTTCAAGGGTAAGTTCGCGAAAAGCCCCTCCCGTTACTGTATTACTAATAGATAGGTCCTGGCAGCTTCAGGGGTTCAAGGGCGTAGGGTAAAATTTTATTGTTTTCATGCGCGGAACCCCTACAACAATGCCTATAGGAATAATTTTGATAACAACAATTATAGGCCATATCCTCCCAACAATGGTAATGAGTATGGAAATTCCTACAACAATAATAAGAGTGCTCCCTCTGAACTTGAAGTTATGCTTAAAGATTTTATTAGTAAACAAACTGCTTTCAATAAAACTATTGAGGAGAAACTCTCTAATGCTGAAAGAAATATAGCATCATTGGCTGAAGCTCAATCTTCTTTGAATAAAATGGCTGCTAAACCTGAAACTATTTATAATCCCTTTGCTTCTACTAATGCCATACAAATTAGTATTGATGAAAATGTTAGAATATTAGCTGAATTGCATGCTAAGTGGGAAAGAGAAGATGAAATTGCTAGAAACATTTGTGTTTCTACTATCACTACCTCTAGTGTTGAAGCTAGTAATAGTTATACTACTTTAGATGATAATTATTGTCGTGGTGGTGTCACGACAGATGCCATGGATAGGCTAAAGGTGGGGACTAAATGCACTAGAGGAATCCAGGGTGGGATAGTGTGGTGATTCCACACACGGTAGCTTTGTATTTGATTCACCTTCTTGGATTACAAATGCTCCTTGAGCTGTATTGGGGAGAGGAGGAAGAAGAACTCTCTTACTCTCACCACTAGCTAGCCCTCAAGAACACACTAGTAAACCGCAATACTCTAGAGATCAACCCCTTCTACAGAGGCCCTTGCCCCCCTTATATAGGAGCATTTAGGTCTCCACTTAGGGCATACGTGGAGGCATAGGAATATGCCTCCTCCCAAAATAGTAAGCCGACCGGGTTACTTTAACCCAGCGTCATCCATGCAGAGGCTATGTGAGCCTCTGCGGCGCCTACGTCACCCGACATAGGCTTCGTCACCTTTGTCGGCCACGCCTCGGTGGTCCTGCCTCTGTCCGCTTTGCTCACGCTCTGTGCACAGTGGTCATCTTTGACCAGCGAGATACCTTCCTTCTCTTACAAGCTTGATGTAACCCGGATCCTACATAGTTGATCCGACCACACCTGTTCCTGCATACAAGTTAGATACCTCTTACCGACATACGGCTTAAGTTGGTTGGGTGGACGTCCCCTGGTCCGGGTTACTCCGTTATCCGGCCTGCCTTGAGGTGACTCGGCCAGCACTTCCTTTGACCTTGCCGTACCTCGGCTAACTCGGCCTTTATACCCCGGCATGACCCTACCCGGGGGTATCCCCCCAACATTAGTCCCCGAAGCTGGTGTGGCCTTTGCTGCCTTAGCTGCTAAGGCCACAGCAGGTTCAATCTTACTGAGCTCCTTGCTCCTTCTCCGAGTTACCTCATGATCCGGATTCCATAGGTTTATTTTCCCTTGGCACATTCCAAGTTTTTACTTGCTGGCCGGGTTACCTCATGATCCAGATCAATCTTCCTTCTCTCGTACGCTTACCCACGTGGAGGCTAATCATTACTTTGCCTCATTTTAAGGGCCTGCTATAGTAACCGCCGCAGTTATTGTTAGAAGTTACTGTGGCGCACATCACGTCATGCCTGCGTCCTCGTTAACTGTATCGCAGCGTCACGTCATGGGATCTGTTGCGCCCTGTGGCCCTTCCTGTGGCTTGTCGCTGATTGGTTAATCCGGGGCATACACGGCCACACAGTGTGGCCCGCCCGCAAAATGCGATCCCACTATCCCATTAAGGGAGTGGTTAAATAGGAGAGGGGCGCGCCCCTGGGTTCTTTCCCCACTTCCGCGCCCCTCTGCCTCTCCTTCTTCCTCATCTCCCACAGCGACAGCGCCGCCGCCACCGCGCCTGAGTAGCAGCGCCACCGCCGCACCGCTTCCACGCGTGCCACCATTGCCGCTGCCTCCGCGCATCTCCTCCGCCATGGGTCCCCACCAGTCCAGGCCACTGCCTCCCACCGCCGCTAGCGCAAATGAGGAGAGTGACCTTGAGATGATTGAGGAGGAACTCACCGTCGTCAAGCAAGAGATGGAAGAAGACGCTGTGAACACCGACCGCGGCGCGTGGGCCGGATCCTAGGTCTGCCAGGATGACCTGGATTGGCTCTACCGCACCAGGCGCATCCCGGAGGGTGTCACCGCACGCCTTGCTTCTACCGAGCTTGCCCCCTCACCCAATCCGGGTGAGTATGTGGTGTTCCTATCTCATTTTCAACGCGGATTTGGTCTGCCAATGAGCGACTTTTTCCATGACTGGCTTAGTACGTACGAGCTCCAGTCGCACCACCTTCTAGCCAATGCCATCACCTCTCTCTCCGCCTTTGCCTCCACCATCGAAGGTTACACCGGATTATGGCCCACGAAGGAGCTCTGGATCCGTTTCTTTGGCCTTCGCCGGAACGTGATTCCGAACATCGATCTTGAGCCAGAGGATAAACAGCTCACGCAGTTTGGTGCTGCGTCAATCTCACCCCAGAGGCAGTCCATCTTCCCCTGAGTTATGGGGCTTGACTCCTGTAAGGGATGGGCCCGGACCTTCTTTTATGTCCGGAACAGCACATCCGAGGATTTGATCCGGCTGCTTCCCTACACTCTGGGTCCTCCTAACTCGGATTTATGGGACAAGGTCCCCAAGAAGCCCACCGTCTTGGCGAACCAAGTCAACAAGAGGTTCAGGAGTTGAAGGATCTGGGATTGCGCAATGAAGACGCAATGATTACGTTTGTTCGCAACCGGATCTCCCCCTTCAGAAATGCACACATAAGCTCTGTCACATGAGCTGGGGCCGCGACCCCAACCGGACCTCCTCGTTCGAATTAAGCAACACCGAGATCTACCGCCGGGTCAAGGCCCTCTTCACCACCCACAAGGACTTCTCCTCTGAGTGGACGTGGGGGTTTGAACACTTCTGCCGAGATAGGCTTCCTCCTGCGGTAAGTCTCGTGCCCCAAACTCTTTCTGAATTAAACCATATGTCGGTCTTTATTGTATGTTTAATCTTGTTGCCTTTTCTTCCCCTTAGATGTTTCTTCAGCAAACCATCGAGGATGGCACCGAGCCTTCTCTTAAGTGGGCACCCGATCGCGAGACCTCGGACGAGGAGGAACCGGATCAGGAGGTGTTCCTGCCTATGGTAGACGTGACCAAGCGACCCACTGGTAAACTCTCCTCCATTAGAGATTGGCCCGATGATGAAGATGATTCGGACATTGAGGTGATGGAGGCATTTGACGTTGTCCCCCTTTCTTATGCGTTTCCGGAATCAGCTAACCCCGGTGGGCAGATCCATGAAGATCCTCCCCTTGCCGTGGGTGAGCCTGTCCCGGTCACGCCGAAGAAGAAGAGGGGAGCTGCATCAGCGTCTTCCTCCGGACCTTCTCAGCCTGCTAAAAGGAGAAAGAAGTCTGGGGATAAAACTGCCACCAAGCCTCCAACCAAGGCCACAGCCCGGAGGGCCCGGAAGCCCAAAGAGCCTCTGACCTCGTATGAGTAAGCCACTTCACCCTTTGCCATTCACTTGTTCTTCTTGTGTTATAGTTTCTCATCATACATTATTTGATTCGGCAGGGCCGCGGTGGAGGATCCACAGATGGATCCGGCATTGCCTCGCCGCTCCGACACAGCCCATCTCCCCCTCGTGGCGACGATTCACGCTCGTTGAGCCCCATTCCGGAGGGTTTAGCGGCTGCTCCGGGTTCCAGCCCACCTCGTCGAGAGGAGGGCAACCTTGGAGCGGGGGAGACTGGCTCAGCCGAGGCGGCAACAACCACCACTTTGGCTCCGCTGCAACCAGCTACCACCGAGGTTCCCTCAGCACCTCCGCCGAACTAGAAACCAGCACTAGTACCAGCACCAACCCTAGCACCAGCAGCAAAAGCAACAACAGCAGCACCAAGCCCCTCCACCTCGTCCGAGTCTTCCAAGCCTCGGCGAGAAAGCACCAAGGCATCTCCCAAGGGCAAATCTGCTGTAGCAACCTCCACTTCTCAGTAGCAGCCCAAGGGCAAGAAGGCTCCTGACGCCGCCAGGGCGACGTCCATCGAGGCTGGACAGCGTACGCTCGCGTCCATGCTTTCAAAGAAGACTCCACCACCGAAGGACGCCCCTGCCGAGCCAGTTGATGCGCAACTTGTTTTGCACACTAGCCCCGCCAACGCCCAAGTTGAGAGGAGGAAAGCGCATGCCAAGGGTTTAGTGGCGCCCCATATGCTTAGCAGCGAACGATACCCTCCGACCTTGATCGAGTTTGTAAATAACTGTAACAAGGCGGAGCTTGTCTACAATGACGATCTCCCGGAGAAGTTCGGTCCCGCCGAATTTTCTGCGCAGATGAATACTGCCGCCAAGGCAATTAATCTTGCGGGCCGGATGATGGAGGTACGTCACTTTGTTTTTTCCTTAAAATGCAGTAGACATTAGTGATATAACCACTAGTCCCCGAGCCTCTGGGGGAGTAACTTGTTACTCGGCCGGATGCTCCTTAGAGAACTAGCGTAGCTCCTTAATAACTTCGAATATGCACACACCTTGAGCCGGGTTAAGTTCCACTTGGCCCGGATCTTGTACACTTTGAACATGCACAGACCTAGAGCCGGGTTAAGTTCCACTTGGCCCGGATTTTGTACACTTCGAACATGCACACACCTAGAGCCGGGTTAAGTTCCACTTGGCCCGGATTTTGTACACTTCGAATATGCACACACCTAGAGCCGGGTTAAGTTCCACTTGGCCCGGATTTTGTACACTTCGAATATGCACACACCTAGAGCCGGGTTAAGTTCCACTTGGCCCGGATTTTGTACACTTCGAATATGCACACACCTAGAGCCAGGTTAAGTTCCACTTGGCCCAGATTTTGTACACTTCGAATACGCACACACCTAGAGCCGGGTTAAGTTCCACTTGGCCCAGATTTTGTACACTTCGAATATGCACACACCTAGAGCCAGATTAAGTTCCACTTGGCCCGGATTTTGTACACTTCGAATATGCACAAGACTAAGCTATCTATTTTTGCTCTTTCAGGTGACCACCAATCGTCGGAGCGCTGAATTTCAGCGTCTCCTTGATACTCACAAGATGTTGCGCGCAAAGCATAATGCACTGCTCGCTGAACATGATAAAATGGGTAAGTTTCTTCCTTGGCCTTTTTCTATTTTTCTTCATCATTTTCCACCGAACTAATCCATCATTCGGATTTCACAGCTGGGGTGGAGGCTGAGAATACCATCATGAGGAGAAACTTGGATCAGATCAAGGGTGAGTTATTTCTACTCAACCTTGCTATGCTTTCTATCTCCTTTTCTCCTTGGCTCGGCAAACATTCATATCTCGGTTTTGCCGGGTCAACAAACTATTTCAGCGTCTCTTGAAGATAGTGTGCCCATGCCTGATATGATGCTGCATTTTCTCGAACAAGCAGGGCAACATCAGGCCGAACTCAAAAAGAAAGATGATGAGCTTGCCCTCCTCCGAACCAAAGATGATGAGATTGACAAGCTCAAGGCAGATATGAAGAAGCTAAAAGCGCAGCACCAAGCCGAACTTCGAAAAGCTGGCCAGGACTATACTGAAGAGCGGGAGAGCCTCAACCTCCAGATTGCCAAGGACCAAGAATTACTTAAGGAGGCCGACGTCAAGCTTGATTCGGCAAATGCTGAACTTGCACAACTCCGGGAGAGGCGCGACAACTGCACCAAGGAGCTGACCCGGGTTCACAGCCACATTTCTAGTAAGTTCTTTTCCTTCGACCGACGTTGATCTCTCCGGGTCTACTTCCTTTACTTACTCCACTTGTGTCATTTTTTAGGTAAATTCCCAAAGAGTGATGTCATTGCATCTAATGCTGTTGCCAAGTTCCGCATGCAGAGGGGTACTCCGTCTAGTTCTGGCTCCATTCCTCTCGATCTCGAAGACTTGATAGTCAGCTTATCTGCTCGAGTCAAGACCGTGAAGAACTACGGCAAGGATATCATGGACGTAGTAATCCAGATCTTCAATGCCTTTTGGCCTAAAGAAGATAATCCGGAGAATATGTATGTTCTTTTTGCCAGGCTTATGGAATGCGAGACTCAGCTCGATCTCTCGAGAGAATCTGCTGGACGCGATGGAGCTGAGATCGTTCTCCACTACGTGCTTACGTGGTACGAGAAAATTGACCTCAAACTCCTTGAGCGCATGCACACGGGATCAAGGTGGTCTATTGACCCGGATTGGGTAGCTCGGCGTAAAGCTTGTGCTCATAGCTTCATCCAATACGCCCCAATTCACCAATGGAACGAGGGACCTAGCTTCCTGGATGCCGTCGATGATGAGAATGTTGAACACGCTGAAGATGACTCGGGTGAGGATGATGAGAGCGAAGCCTCGGATGTTGAAGAAGATGAAGCTGAAGCCGAAGCTGGGGCTGCACCCGCTGGCGCCGAAGTACCTCCTCCTGTTGCTCCTTGAGCGAAAAAACTTTGAAATTTATCAGATCCCCGGTATGCCGAGTGCAATTGTATTAAGCACATCAGTTATGTTTTGCTACTAAGTTTTTATGCCGGATTAACTTGGGCGTAGTCCCCGAGTTTCATTTTCTTGGTCCTCCAATTTCTTGGCTCGGCTCGTGTCCACCTTGGTTCGGTTTTATGACTTACGAGTCCGAGTTTCAAAAATTGACTTCACAATACTTGGAAACTTTAGGATTAGCTCAAAATAATTCGGCGTGATAAATTTAAAGTAAGCACAAGGTTAGTCCGAAAAACAAACATCGTCTCGATTAAGTTTCTTTCCTTAGTCGTTTTTCATGTGCTACATAATTCCAAACTTGTTCTCTTGCTTGCCATGAAGCCAATTCTTGTTGGACAGCAGCAAGTCGAAGAGTTAGGTTTTTGGTGCTCACACACTACTAATACGGCTTAAGTAGAAGCAACTTATGCCAGCCGACATATAAATAAAAAATACAAAAGACAACCAATATTATTAAGGCAGTCCCCGAGTTACTGCTCGAGGTGCCAAGGTTTCATTGATAAGCTCATTGTCGTTATACATACCGACATATGAGAGACTCGGATACATACACTTCTCTGCTAAGTGTAGAAAGGACGAAGTAGAGATACATTCCATGGACGCTTAGATTCCTCGCTGGACATGTCCGCCTTGTTCTTCTCCTGTCGTTTTGCATCGATAAAATAATAAGAATCATTGTGCAATGCTTTGCTCACAATGAATGGCCCTTCCCATGGGGGTGTTAATTTATGCATGCCAGCAGTACGTTGTACCAACCGGAGTACCAGGTCGCCTTCCCGGAAAATTCGGGGGCTTACTTTCTGGCTATGATAGCGTCGGAGATTTTGCTGATATATGGCGGATCTGGACAATGCCAATTCTCTCGCTTCTTCCAGCAGATCAACATCATTTTGCCGGGCTTCTTGCACTTCGGCTTCTGTGTATTGGGTGACCCTAGGCGTGTCATGCTCTATGTCGGCTGGTAATACAGCTTCTGCCCCATATACCAGAAAGAATGGCGTATAGCCTATTGATTGATTCGGAGTTGTTCTTAAACTCCACAGTACTGCTAGTAGTTCTTCTATCCAGCACCCCGCTGATCTTTGCAGCGGCTCAACGAGCCAGGGTTTTATCCCGGATAACACCAATCCATTGGATCTTTCCACTTGTCCGTTCGATGCAGGGTGAGCTACCGACGCAACGTCTAGCCGGATCTTCTTATCTCGCCAAAAACGCGCAAATGCTCCTTCGGTAAAATTTGTGCCATTATCTGTTATGATACTGTGAGGGTAACCGTATCTCAAGATGATGTCTATGAGGAAAGTTACGACAGTAGCTCCATCACATTTTCTTATCGGCTTCACTTCAATCCATTTCGTAAATTTGTCAACCATGACCAAGATGTGGGTCATGTTCCCTCTTGCTGGTTTAAACGGGCCAACCATATCCAAGCACCATATGGCAAATGGCCATGTAATTGGTATGGTCTTGAGCTCCGACATTGGCATATGTGTCTTTGTCGCATATCTCTGACAGCCATTGCATTTTCTCACCAGATCTTCTGCTTGTTCCAAGGCGCTTGGCCAATAAAACCCATGGCGGAAAGCTTTTGCTACCAAGGCTCTAGACGAGGCATGATGCCCACATTCCCCTTGATGTATATCTCGGAGGATGTCAAGTCCTTCCTCCGGGTCAACACATCGCTGGAGGACATTAGTCACACTCCTTTTGTATAGCTGGGAATTGATGATCGTGTACACTTTTGCTCTCCTCTGAGTTTGCCTGGAAAGTACCTCCTCAGCGGGTAAGGTTCCATCCTTTAGGAATTGGAATATGGGCAATGCCCAAGCTGGTACAGCTCTCACTTGGAACACATCCTCATCAATTTCCATCTTATCCATCGGCATAACTTCTACCGGATCACGCTGTGCAGTCCCCGGGTTTGTCATGGCAGTCCCCGGGTTTCGCGAACCACTCCCCACATCAATGTCCATGGGCACAGCCTCTGATTCTGGATTTGCCGGGATAAAAATTGAGTCGGACTCGGGGGATGGCCTGATAGATGGTTTCCTGAGGTGCTCTAATGCTACGCCCGGTGGAATTGCTTGTCGGGTTGATCCGAGCTTCGACAATACGTCGGCAGCCTCATTTTCCACCCGGGGTATATGATGAAATTCGCATCCCTCAAAGTAACTAGATATCTTATGTACATGAAATTGGTACAATGCCATGTTTGCATCTAGAGCATCCCATTGTCCAGAGACTTGCTGGACCACGAGATCCGAGTCACCGAAGCATTGGATCTGACGTATTCCAGTCTCCTTTGCCACTTTGAGCCCATGTACAAGTGCCTCATATTCTGCAACGTTGTTTGATGCAGTGAAGTGGATCTACAGCACATATTTCAGCTGGTCCTTCTTCGGCGAGGTAAGCACAACTCCGGCACCTAACCCGGTTTTTGTTTTTGATCCGTCAAAGTGCATTCTCCAGTAGTTCGGATCTGGCAATGGTGGCTCATATTGCACCTTGGCCCAATCCACAAAAACGTCTGACACAGCCTGAGATTTGATCGCTTCTCTTCTGTCATATTGTGGTGCATAAGGAGCTAGCTCAATTGCTCATTTTGCAATCCTGCCACTTGCATCCTTTTTGCTCATTATCTCGGATATGGGAGCTTCACATATTACCTTAATTGGGTGCTCTTCGAAATAGTGCTTCAGCTTCTTAGCTGCCATATACACACCGTATGCCACCTTCTGATAATGCGGATAGTTTTGCTTTGAGGCTGATAATACCTCGCTCAGATAATATACTAGACTTTGCACTGACTTACCCTCCTCGTCACGCTCCACCACAATTACTGCACTTACAACTCGGTTGGTTGCGGCTATATAGAGCAACATTGGCTCCTTTGATAGTGGAGAGGCTAACACTGGTGCAGTGGCTAACATCTTTTTTAGTTGAATAAAGGCTTCATTGGCCTACGGCGTCCAAATGAACTTGTCCGACTTTTTCATGAGTTGATAGAGGGGCAATGACTTTTCTCCCAACCAACATACAAACCGACTTAAGGATGCCAGGCAACCAGTGAACTTCTGGACATCGTTAAGACACTTCGGCAGTTCCATTCGCTCTATGGCCTGGATTTTAGTTGGGTTGACTTTGATACCTCGGCTAGAGACAAGAAATCCGAGTAATTTTCCAGCCGAGACACTGAATGTGCATTTTTCCGGGTTAAGCTTCATTCGGAACCTCCTTAGGTTCGTGAATGTCTACCTGATATCGTCAAGGAGCGTTTTGCTTTCCTTGGTCTTTATCACAACATCATCCACATATACCTGCACATTTTGGCCAATTTGGTCATGCAAACATTTTTGCATACATCTTTGGTACCTTGCCCCTGCATTACGTAAACCAAAAGGCATGGTGCGATAGCAATAAGCCCCATACGGGATGATAAATGCAGTCTTTATTTGATCACTTGGGTTTAGAGGTATCTGGTAGAAACCAGAATATGCATCAATGAACGACAACAACTCACACCCAGCAGTGGAATCTATGACTTGGTCTATCCTTGGTAGTGGGAATGGATCTTTTGGACACGCCTTATTCAGGTTCGTGTAATCGATACACATACGCCAAACCACTACGATGTTCGGATCATCCTTCTTCTTTTCCACCAGCACCGGATTAGACAGCCAATCCGGGTAAAGCACTTCCATGATAAATCCAGCAGCCAACAACCGAGCTATCTCATCTCCTATGACCTTTCTCCTGTCCTCGGCGAAGCGGCGGAAAGGTTGCTTCACCTGCTTTGCTTCGGGTCTCACATTCAAAGAGTGCTCGACCAACTCCCTCGGAACACCTTGCAAGTCTTGTGTGGACCAAGAAAAAATATCCCGATTCTCACGGAGGAAGTTGACGAGCTCGCTTTCCTATTTGTCATTTAACCCGGCACCAATTGTTACGGTGCGCTCAGGGAACATATCATCAATAGGCACCTTCTCTGTATCCTTTGTCGCTTGGAATGAGACACTACCATGCGGGTTACTCAGCGCCGGCATATATTGTTGCGCGGACTGAGCCAATGCCGCCACCTCTTGGATCTTTCTCTTTTCTTGCGCAATCACGAGTGACTCGGCCAGGTTAGATCCGGCGGATACACACTCTATGGAACATCGGAAATCCCCAGCTATGGTAATTACACCATTTGGCCCGGGAAGCTTCATCTTTAAGTAACTAATGTGACAACTTGCCATGAATTTGTTCAGAGCTGGCCTGCCGAGCAACGCGTGATATGCGCTTTCCAAGTTTACAACTTCAAACTCCAAATTCTCAGTCCGGCAGTTATCCCTTGTGTCGAACAACACGTCAACCTGGACTTTGCCTATGGGCTCACAAGAAATACCTGGCACAATGCCATGGAAAGTTGTCCTTGTAGCTTGGAGCATATTCTCTGAGATACCCAACTTGCGCATCGTGTCCACATACATGATGTTGATGCTACTGCCATTATCAATTAGCACCTTTGAAAACCTTACATTGATGTTAGGTCCAATGAATGTTGGATCCAAGACCAGTGCATAAGAACCAGGGCTTGGCATGAGCTTCAGGTGATCCTTGATTCTCCAGGTAATCTCTTGATCCGACCAAGGCATATACCTCGTCACGGCCGGCATTACTGCATTGACCTCCATATGTCGGTGCTGCAAGCTCTTTCTGTATGTCTCTTTCGTAGTGAACACACAATAACTCTAGTGATGCTCTCTGTACTCATTTCTCCCCTCGTTTCTGGGGTACCTCTGATCCTGTTGGTTTTGGTTCTCCACCTGATGCACTGCATCCCTTCTCTCATGGTTGTCATACCTCGGCGGAGGGGGAGGCAACATTAACTGTTGCATGTTTGCTCCGGAGAGCAATTGCTCCCGGGGTAACTCCTGCCGAGGTTGATCATTCCGAGGTGCCTGAGCATTCCTTGAACCACTTTGTTCTATCTTTCGCATCCATTCACACTGTCTAGTTGTGTGACCCGCTGGGTTACTCGGATTAGGCGTGTGAAACTTACACGGCTGATCTAGCATTGCCTCATAGGTGTATCTCGGACGGTCCTTCTTTTCTTGCCACTGTTTTTTCTGCTCTAGCGTCCAAGTTTTCTTCCCATCATTCCTCGGCGTCCATTGCTGCCCTCCAGTTTTCTGACGTTGACTTCCTCCTGCTCCGGGTTAATCCTGATTCACAGCTGCAACTTGTTGCGAATGTACCGGTAATCCGGTCTGTCATCCCTTCTTTTACCTTGGTAATCATTTCTCCGGGATGACCCGGGCCCATCTCGCTAACAATAATCCTCGCTTGACTCGTTTGACGTGAGTTTAGGTTGCGTCGGATCACCTAAGGCATATGAATCAGCAATCCGGATCGTTTCTGCCAAGGTGGTTGGCATATCCCTTTGCAACCTTTACCATAGCATGCTTGCATATCTGCACCCTTGCGCAAACCAAGCTATGGCCTGTGACTCAATCACACCCTCACACAAGTTTCGCACAGTGCACCAACGGGTTAAGAACTCCCAGTCTGTCTCATTCGATCTCTGCCTACACATTTCTAGGGTCTGTGGCCTGTTAGGTCTCTGATACGTACTTGAGAAGTTGCTAACAAACATCTCCTCAAAATCGATCCAACAGTTAATACTTCCGGGTGGCAAATTGTTTAGCCATACCCTTGCTGGCCCCTCCAGCATCTGGGGTACATATCTCATAGCCCGTCTCAAGTTGCCCGTGGAAATTTTTACTATAGTTGCATAGTTAATCAACCAATCCTTCGGCTTAGTGCTGCCGTCATACGTCTTTGTGCCTCTAGGTAACTGGAAGTTAGGTACCGGAGGTTCCTTCATGATCCGGGGCCCAAAACAAGCTAGACCCGGAGGACCTTGACACTCAATTTGCTCCGACCTATATAGTCGATCCAGTTTTAACCTGGCATCATCAGGCATCAAGTTTCTGCTTCCCAATCTTGACCCTATCACATGATAGTCCGGTCTGGGATAGCCAGCGTTCACCATCTCTGAATCACCATCATTGTATCTATCTTGCTCTTGTGGAGCTGCTCTTTGTTGCATACCTTGGCCAGCACTACGCTCTTGCCGTGGTATATTCCGCTGCTGCGGTTGACCTACACCTACCGAATTACAGCATTCCCTTGACCGGCATTGCCTTGGTCGCGGTTACTTCGGCCAGCTTCACCTCGGCTCACACTCCTTCGATCTTCATTTATTTGCACTTCTTTTCCTTTCTCTGCCCTTGCCGGGTCATATGGGACTATCTGCTTATTCCTCCTGGCCGAAGTTACTACCTCTTCTCCCCTAGGATCACCATGAGGAAACGATGCGGCTCCAGTGGATTTTTCCGGGTTACCCACCGCCGAATGAACGATCTTGGAGGCCCCAGCTCTCTCCGGGTTAGCCCTGAGCAACTCCTCGTTTTTCCTGTTCACGATCCGAACCAACTCATTGACTCTTTCCTGCTGTCTTTGACGGGCTTGACCCGTCAGACCCTCTAACTTGGACGCAGCTGCATCCGCTGCTCTAAGGTTCTTTGCCGGGGTACTATACCTCGGCAGCCCCATGGATAAACAGTTCTCTGATTCCTCAATCCTAGTATCACCCTCTATGTTCATTTCACTCATGAGATTTCTCCCCTTCACTTTTACAGCATCTACCTTATTTGCCTTTGCGTACTTACGTAGTGTTATGTTCAACGACTGCTGAGCCGCTGCTATCTTTTTCGCACCCTCTAGTATTTTTTGCCTAGTTTCCTCTAGCTCAGCCTGTGCCTGAGCCGGATCTACTGCTGCTGCTACTGGGTTTGCCAGGCTATCCATCGCCTGCTGCAGCACATTCTCAGGCCTCTCTAGTGGAGGACCTCTACTTTTCCTTGGTGCCTTTGGCGTTACCTTCGGATCTGGTGCCAGATCCTTGCTTGCGCCTGCACCTGGCATCACCTCGGCAGGGTCCGGGGAGCGAGTGATACGCGCCCCGTGAACCACGCTAAGGGGTGGCTCGCCTCCTTCGACGACGTGCCGCGGATGAACGCACGACACATCGACAGCGACGTAAACCTAGTGCGCGCCGAGCTTGACGAAGAAGTCGTTGCGTGGGAGAGGACACTTGCCGAAGCATCCAGCGTTGTCGCTGACGAAGTCCAGCGCTCCAAAGCGCTGAACGAGCCCGGAGACGATGCGTTCACCGGTGCCGATGAAGTTTCCCATCCGGATCTTCACCACTGCTAGCTCTACTAGCCCCACGGTGGGTGCCAACTATCGTGGTGGTGTCACGGCAGATGCCATGGATAGGCTAAAGGTGGGGACTAAATGCACTAGAGGAATCCAGGGAGGGATAGTGTGGTGATTCCACACACGGTAGCTTTGTATTTGATTCACCTTCTTGGATTACAAATGCTCCTTGAGCTGTATTGGGGAGAGGAGGAAGAAGAACTCTCTTACTCTCACCACTAGCTAGCCCTCAGGAACACACTAGTAAACCGCAATACTCTAGAGATCAACCCCTTCTACAGAGGCCCTTGTCCCCCTTATATAGGAGCAGTTAGGTATCCACTTAGGGCATACGTGGAGGCATATTCCTCCCAAAATAGTAAGCCGACCGGGTTACTTTAACCCAGTGTCATCCATGCAGAGGCTATGTGAGCCTCTACGGCGCCCGCGTCATCCGACATAGGCTTCGTCACCTTTGTCAGCCATGCCTCGGTGGTCATGCCTCTGTCTGCTTTGCTCATGCTCTGCGCACAGTGGTCATCTTTGACCGGCGAGATACCTTCCTTCTCTTACAAGCTTGATGTAACCCGGATCCTACATAGTTGATCCGGCCACACTTGTTCCTGCATACAAGTTAGATACCTCTTACCAACATACGGCTTAAGTCGGTTGAGACCAAGTTAGGTGGATGTCCCCTGGTCTAGGTTACTCCGTGATCCGGCCTGCCTTGAGGTGACTCAGCCAGCACTTGCTTTGACCTTGTCGTACCTCAGCTAACTCAGCCTTTATACCCTGGCGTGACCCTACCCAGGGGTATCCCCCCAACAATTATGATTTTGATCTTGATGGTTGCAATATCTCTGAAGTTATTTAGTTCCTACAAAAGCTTGCTAAAAGTCCTAATGCTAGTGCTATGAATATGGCCTTTACAAAACACATAAATGATGCTCTCGTAAAGATCAAAGAAGAAAAGATGAAACATAAATCTTCTATTCCTATAAAACAAGAAGATGGTTGGGAACCCATCATTAATATGAAAGTGAATGATTTTGATTTTAAAGCATTATGTGATCTTGATAGTAGTGTTTCTATTATGCCTAGGAAGATTTATGATATGCTTGATTTGCCACCACTTGAAGATTGTTAATTGAATGTCCCACTTGATGATAATGCTAAAAATAAACTCATGGGGAGTCTTACTGATGTTCTTATTATGGTTAACAATGCCTATGTCCCTGTTGATTTCTATGTTTTGGATGTTGAATGCAATGCTTCTTGTCCTATTACTTTGGGAAGACCTTTTCTTAGAACTGTTGGTGCCATTATTGATATGAAAGAAGGCACCATTAAATATCAACTCCCACTCAAGAAAGGTATAGAACACTTCCCTAAGAAGAGAGAGAAGATTTCTTTTTCCTCTCCTATGAAAACAAAATTTGCTCTTAATTCTTCTTCATTTGAGAACACTTGATTCTTTTTCTTGCTTCTTATGCCTAACTTAAAGGTGTTAAAGAAAAGTACTTATTGGGAGATAACCCAAAAGTTTTAGATGAGTATTGGAAGTTATTACCTCTGTAATAACCTCTCCTTATCCTTTTTATTTGCTTTTTTGCCAAGAGTAACCTCTAATGAGAGAGAAGTAATGATTGGGAAAGTTGCTGTCCCGAAACAGATTTCTGTGCTTTACCGTAAAATTTGTTGTAAAATCTCTGTACGTCCTTTTGAGGCACGAATTTTTGTGCTTTTTGCCCCAGGTTGTTATCTAACTTTCGTTAGTTCAACACGTTTTTATTTGAGCAACAGAAGGTCTTCGAAAAAATTCGTCTTTACCTGCTGGTCTATTTTGACAGATTTCTGCCATTACTTGCATTTGCTTTTTGTTGGTTCCTTTTTGAGTTCTTTTGGGGAATTGAGATTTTTGAGGGAAGTTCTACAGTAGCTTGTGTTTTATTGGAAGTTTTATTGGTGTGGAAACTGAACCCAAGGACTTATTATCTTGAGCGCACTAATGTTGCTAATAAAGATTGTGTGAAGTTTTGTATGAAGGAAAAATTTCAGGTGTATGGAAGGAATAAGTAATGAGATGAAGAATGGACTAAAGCTCAAGCTTGGGGATGCCATGCGTGTCACCCCAAGAAATATCCAAGAATTACAAGCGTCAAAGCTTGGGGATGCCCAAGGCATCCCCTTCTTCATTAATAAAAATCACAGGTTTCTTCCAAACGCTTCATTTTTATTGTTTCATGCACAGTTGTGTTGTTCTTGGAGCGTCTTATTTTTTGTTTTTCATTTTGGTTTTTAGTTTTCTTGGTTTTCTTAGTTTTCTGAATAAATTGGTTGGAACCCCTCTTTCATGCATCGGTTTTCAAATAGTTTGGTTTGGATTGGAAAAGAGTAGGAAAGTTCATGCTTAAGTGGTAAAGAGAGCTTGTTTTTGACTGTGGCCTATGATTTTTCATGCTATGCTTGATATTGTTTTGGATTGAGGCTTAGTATTCTTTGTTGTAGCATGACATGTTATAAACAATTAAGATTTCTTAATGTTCCTTGGAAGGATTATGTGTTGTTTTAGCATATTAAAGCATAGTATTGTGGTATTCTCCTTTGATGCTTTATTTGGGTTGACTTGGCACATGCTCACACCATGTTATGACTATCCAAAGTCACCATAGCCTTGATGATCCTTTAGTTTTCAACTTGTAATATCACTTATGCTTTGATCCATGATGTTTTGTCGCTCTGCATGATTATGGCCATTATTGCTCTCTTAGTTTGTCGCTCCCAGTCTTTTGCTAGCCTCCGTAACCAAGTATGAGTTCCACTCATGCATCCAACTCCTTAAACCAAGTTATTCCAAAGAGTCCACCATACCTACCTATTAGAAATTGCTATTTCAAGTATATTCATGCTTTTATCAACCTTCCGAATTAAACTTGTTATGTGAAAATAAGTGATTAACGCTCTCACGAACTTGATGGCACACTTTACTTTTCTTGCCCTTAATAAACTTGAACCATTGTGTCGTCTATGTTGTATATGGTTGCACTTATTTTTTGGGGATTAGCAGAACCATGTTGTCATGGGGAACGCTTTCAACATTGCACTTGTACTTTGTACCTAGTTGATATCATGCTCTTTTGTCTATGGATGTCGTCGGAGTGAAATGAAAGGTGAGCTTGTAAGACCATGGAGTTATGTATATGTGTTAGAGAAACGCCTGGGCCGCTGGTCTAATCCATGCTGACATGGTGGAAACCTGCAACGTAACCATAATGAGCTGTCTATGAAGCATTCTTCTTATAAAAAAAGAGTCAGATATTGAGAGAAAAGAGAAAAGAAAAAAAGAGATATGAGAAAAGAGGAAAGAGAGAAAAAAAGCACCATTTTCCCATGGTAAATAAGAAGATTGTTGAGATGCTCGTTGTCTACTTGCCTTATCATTTTGATACGGGGATTCTTCCGTATCATCGGGCATGGGGTACCCTGTTGGCAGTTCTCTATGATACACATGTACTTACGATGGCAAGAACTTACCGGTGACTAAACTTGAGTAGCATGAGGAGCGGCCCTCGTATTCAAGGGACATGATATTTCCAACTTATACTTCGTCAAGCATATACTTCATAGTTTGTTCACTTTAACCTTAATCACTTCAAGATCCTTATGATAGGGGCAATGAGAGATGAAAGCTAACAAGTACCATAATTTTTGGAAGCTCTTTATGAAATTTGAATCTCTGCTTCCTTCTATGAAGGCCTTTTCTTTTACTTTTATGTTGAGTCTCCACCTTTTATCTTTATGCACCTACTTTGAGAAGCATAGTGGCCATTCTTACTTCTATGTGCATTGTCCCAAGACTTGTTGATTGATGCATAACTTTGATATTGCTTGTTTTAAACTATTTGTATCTAGTCACTCTTATGAACTTTGAAGGTGTCCTATGCATTTATATTTGCTACTCTATGAGGGACAAGCTGAATGACACTATGCTATGTTTTCTTTATGTGAAACAAACAAACGTCTTGCAAAGCATTGTTATTCATGAATCTTTTGTTTGTACCTTTTCATGTTGCAACATAGTTGCTTTGTCTTATTGCTAGAACTTTGTCTTTCATGTTATGATTGAAGTACTATGATCCCAGCTTTCAAAGTTTTACAAATACTTTGATCAAGTTTATGATGGTGCATGTCACCTCAAAAATTATTCTTTCTTTTTATCACTTACCTACTCGAGGACGAGCATGAGTTAAGCTTGGGGATGTTGATACGTTGCTAACGTATCCATAATTTTTGATGTTCCATGCTTTCTTTTATCTACTTTCTTATATTTTGTCCACACTTTGGAGTTCTTTTCATATGATTTCTTGGACTAACCTATTAACAAAGAGCCACAGTGCCAGCTGCCTGTTTTCTGCTGTTTTTTGGTTCCAGGAAGTCAGAAAATGAATATTCTTAGAATTGGACGGGACAAAAGCCAAAGTCAGTTTTTCACTGAGGGACACACGGAGCCAGAATACGAGACAGAGAGGGGCCAGAGGGCGGCCACACCACCTGGTCGCGTGGCTAGGCCTGGCCCGCGCCAGGGGGTGGTGTGGCCAGCCCAGGCACCCCCTCGTCCTCCCCTTTCAACTATAAGATGCCTCCAATACAGAAACCCTAAGTACCCGATCAAAATACCACGAAAGAGTCTGTAGCCGCCGTCATTTCCATCCCTAGATCGAGAGGGATCTGAAGCTCTTCCCGGCACCCTGTCGGAGAGGGGAATTCACCCTGGAGGCCTTCTTCATCATCATGCAAGCCTCCAGTGTGATGCGTGAGTAGTTCATCTCTGGACTACGGGTCCATGTAGTAGCTAGATGGCTGGTTCTCCTCCTTTGTGCTATCATGTTTAGATCTTGTGAGCTCCGTTCATGATCAAGATCGTCTATTTGTAATCCTACATGTTGTGTTTGCGGGGATCCGATGGATATTGAGAGGCTATTTTTAGATTGATTATTGATTCTATCATGTCTTTGTTATTTTTGATCTTGCATGCTTTCCGTTGTTAGTAGCTATCTTGGCCAAGTAGATGCTAGCAACTCCAAGAGTTAGTATTTATGCTCGATAGTGGGTTCATGCCTCTAGTAATCTAGGGAAGTGACAGAAATCTCTAAGGTACTAGATGTGTTGTTGCTACTAGTGAGAAAACAACAATCCTTTGTTCATAGAACAATCGTATTGTTTACTTTACACGCAATTATCCTTTGCTTGCAACTTAATACTGGAGGGGGGTCGGATGATAAACTGAAGGTGGATTATTAGTCATAGATGCAGTTGGATGGCAGTCTATGTATAATGTTGTAATGCTCAATCAAGTCTCAAAGGAGTCAAGATGATTAGTATATGCATGTATTGCTTTCTCGATGTTTGTCAATTGCCCCGCTGTAATTTGTTCACCCAACATGTTATATATCTTAAGGAGAGCCACCACTAGTGAACTATGGACCCCGGTCCTTTCTTTTACAATCAATCTTCAATCAACTGTTTACTACTTTGTGTTTACTTTCTGCAAACTATTACTTTCTTCCATTCGATACGTTTAATCCTTTGTTTTCAGCAAAACCGATGAGATTGACAACCTCATCGTAAGTTGGGGACAGAGTTATGTAGTTGTGTTGTGCAGGTCTCCACGTTGCTGCTGGCACCGGTAGTGTGCCCTGCCAAAGTTCAGCTAGCAACACCTTTGGGGTGTTTCCTTGCTCCTACTGGATTGATAACCTTGGTTTCATAACTGAGGGAAACTTACTAATGTGCTCATCATACCTTCCTCTTGGGGTTCCCCAACGAGCTTGTTAGTATACGAGTCAACATGAACACTCTCATATAATATCTTCTCTTTATGATACTACTCTGAACTACTCTCCGGTTGGACACTCTAATCCATGGTAGGGCTATAACAGCACTCCTCAAAGTTCGCTTTCCGCATCTAGATAACCCCACACTGTCACCTTGAGCACTAGATGGTTCCAACAAACACCACAATTTCATAGAGACATCCAACTCCAAATATAACTCATAACAAGTATTTGTAATCTCTAGCCTAAGTGCCACCATGGTGTGCACGCTATCACTTTCTCACACATGGGAAAAGCCAAAGATCTATTAAAACACTTGATTAGCAAGGTAGATCTACTTGATTACAAAGCTCATGATCACAATATGATCATGCATAGAGAGAGAGATGAACACATAGCTACGGGTAGAACCCTTAGCCTCGAGAGAGAACTACTCCCTCCTCATCATTGGAGTCAGCAACGGTGATGGAGATGGCGGTGGAGTCGATGGAGATGGCGGTGAAGATGGAGAAGAGGCGGCAGCGGCGGTGGCACGAAGGACTCCTTCCCCGTCGCCGGTATCACAGGGGAGCACCGCCCCTTAGCCCCCTTCCTTCATGGCTTCTTGGGAGGCAAAAACGTGGCTTTGGTGGCTGCAAATTCGTGGGTGGAGGTGTCTCCCACGAATTAGGTTTCCTCCCTTTATATAGCTTCTCGAATTCTCGTCACCTGTAACAACCTCGGACCCTACGCTCTAAATTCAAGCCTGGATGAACCAAAAGTGGTTAAGGGTTTTACAGCGGGGGCCCAGGGCCACCCACGTGTAGGCCCGTCGACCGTCCTAACCACTTCCAAGAACATCGGGACAAGAGCGAGCGGTGTAGGCAATAGGCGAAGAGATCAAATACATACACAAGTGAGTATGTATGCAAGCTACCTTACAACAGTTCTTAGAGCCATACCATCTAAAAGAAATAGAAATATTGCAACGCCATACGGCAAGATCCAAATATCCTAGATAGAGATAATAGTGTAGGATAGCTCCTCATACATCAGTCAACAGAGTATCAAGCGGAAGCGGGAAACAAGATCCGAGTATGGACAAGAAGCAAATCGGCATAAGATGCCAAGTAATAAGCACATCCTGCCCACAGATCTCACGGATCCCCATCCCTGGAATCTCTACACCGAGTGATCGTTGCCAATATCATCTGTCTCCTCCACCCAGTATCCATCTTGCGAGTACACCTGTTCATCTGAATCAAATAATTTATCGTGTGAGACCCTAGGGGTACTCAGTAAGTCTTTATGCCTCTAAAGGGAACATATACCTGGGGTGACACAATTGCAGCAAAAGATAATAACTAACAAGCCTATAGATACTCGCTAACCATCCGCCTAACCAATGATAGACGGATGTTCGTCAGTTAGAAACAACAGTTATAACAGTATAAAGTAACAGATCCATCCTCCTTCTCGCTTACCAACAAGAAAGCGGACGAACAACCCATCCGTTGGTAGTTTTAATAATTATTCCATGAATATTGCACTCTTTACTAGTCAGATATTTAGTCAAATTAAAGACGGTACTTAAGTTATACTTGTCTATGATCGAGAAATTGTGCTCCAAGTCGTCCATAACCGCGGACACGGCTTTCAGAAAGATTTACCCTGCAGGGGTGCACAAATAGCAACACACACACGATCGACCTCGGAAAAACCAAATCAAAACCCAACGAGGCGTTCACGACAAAGCGATCACAGGATTCATATAATATTTCAGGGGGCCACCCCACTAAGCTACCCGCAACGAAGTTGGCCGGCTCCGGAACGGACCCAGGGTTTGTGACGACGGTTGTAAACGACTGGGAACCCGAAAATGTGACTGGGCTTGTCGATACCGCGAAAACGTGGCACGATCCAAAACAGTACAGGTGCTCCACACACAATCTTAAATAAAGCAATAAAGCATGGCATAGGTACAGGATAGTAATAAAGTCCCAAACTACTTTGTGGCCCCAAGAAATAAAGTACAAATCAAGCTCTTGCAAAGGGGGATTCATAGAGTCTCCCGTATGTGGATAGTGCGAATAGTCAAGAAACAGGAATCAAGTACTCGGGGTCCTACGGGACACAAGTGGACATAAAAACCAAATGACAGATATTGCCCACCGGTGTCTCTTTCATTAGTTATCCCATTACTACTCAGGTTAAGTTGTTTAGGTACCTCGTTATCAACCAGACACTCACATACCCTACACATGTTGTTCTACGACTCGCATGGCTCAAACAACTCCTGTAGTAATGGCTCATGGGATGGAGGAACAAGCTCGGTGGGGTTTAAAAGTAAAGGCTATGCAGTACTTGGGATTCAATTTAATGCAATCGCGACTCCATGATGCAAGAACAAGATAGAAGCATTAGGTACTATATGTATGCAAGCATGTGGTAGTGCTTGCCTAGTAGTTCAGTTGAAGCGAGAGATGGATCTGGGTAGTACTCCTAGGATTCTTGATAATTCCCCTGCTCGGCATCTATTCGAAAGAAGAACCAAACAAACAAGGGCCAACATAAATAAAGTGCACAAGCATGTGATGGAGGAGCGAGGACAGCGGCGCGGTTTTGACTCGCGCTAGTGTTTGTAGTCGTTGCTAAGTGGTCGAACGACTATTTGTAATTTTTTTACTTTTGGGACTCTCTGTTGTTGATAATTTTAATAAATAGGTGGAATTTTGTAAAAAAAAAAGCTACTAGCCTCATTGAACGATCATGAGAGCGGGTTCAATTCGATCCAAAGTCAGTTTTTGTTGACCCGCTTGAGGAACACTCACAACCACATGGGATCGTACGGGTGTTGGCCATACTTTGTCGTACGTATAGCAGGGCCGATATAAAACGTATCGACAACTTAATTGAACCGTCAAAACATCTTATATTCAGACACAGAGGAATAGCAAAGAAAATCAAGAAGAACAGGCATTTATGTTTATTCGAGCTTCACAGAAAACAGAAATGGCCACCGTTTGTTTCTCCTAAGTAGAAAAAGACGACCCAACGCAACAACAGAGAATTGGGTGAAGATATCAAAACAGGCCTCGGATTTTGGTCACAGTAGCATTTTAACAAGCACCTGGACTATGTGGGCCATGATACTACTTAACGCGAACAATCGTGCGGAACAAACGTTCTTGGCAAAAAAAAACAAAAAAACTTAACAGATGCAGAACCTAACCTCGCAATCTCCGAAGCAAGCGAAGCAACAAACCATGCGAAGGATCATCGGCTTATGTTGAACGCGGTGTCGCCGCGTACTGAGAATTACAGTACTCCATTCGTCTGCAAATAAGTGTATCTGTAGGTTTTGTCTAAGTCAAACTTTATTAAATTTGACCATCTTTTTAGATAAATATATCAACATATATTACATAAAATTATCATATTATGAAACTAAATTTGAAAACAAATCTAGTGGTACTAATTTAGTTTCATAAATATTGCTACGTTTTTCTATAAAGTTAGTCAAAGTCTACTAAATTTAACTTAGTACAAAACTAAAAGTACACTTATTTACGGACTAAGGGAGTAGGTGGGAGGAAAGGAACCGCAAGATTGCACGCCATTCGTGACCCTGTTTTTTTTTAGAGCCACCACATATTTCATTAATCGAAAATCAAGTTACATGGAGTAACACACGTGGACACTAAAAGATAGACCGGGATAAAATGATTATCCTGAAAATTATGCAGATAAAATCCTAAGAGACCGAGAAATACAAAACGATCCCTAGGGTTTTCCGCAACCACCAAAGCCAGCGGCCGCCGCCCAACTCCAGCGACGCCAAGACGCCGAACCTCTAACACTGCAAGATCCAAAAAAGTACCATCGCCAATAAGGCTTTGTGAGTCGATGAACAGGCCTGCTGCACGCAGCGAGGCACATGTCGCTGTGGCACGTCGACCGGGGGACATCCCCGTGCTGTCTTGAACCAAGATCCGTTGCCTCTCATCGACAAAGTCGAAGAAGAACGACAGATCCACCACCTCCGGACCAACATCCTCGCTCCAGAGAAACCATCTCGCCCCGGCCACCAGCGCCGTCGCGGATAACAACGAACGCCAGCGACACACTGAGAAACTGATCTCGTCAGATCTGACGAACGACGAGAAGACCAAGCTGTCGATCTGAAGGAACGAACAGCACACCTTGCCATCAACTCCGAGGCGCCACCGTGAAGGTCGTCGCCGGTGTGGGAGTAGAGTTGAGGCAGATTTATTGCCCGGACGTCGCTCCCACCACCCCAACGACACCCTACAGCAGACATACCCTGACCCTAACTACTAGGCGGAGAAACGAGGTTCCCCCTCTCTCCTACCGTCGGAGCGGACAAGCGGAGGGAGAGGGAACCGGCGCTCTTGCCGGCTGAGAGCTGGAGGTAGAGAGAGCCGCCGCCTGTTCCGACAGGAGGAGAGGCGAGAGCAGATCCGTATTGTCATTCGTGACCCTGTTTTTGAGAAGAGAGTACAGGTTGCGACTACTTGGGCTGCGGATTAGTCGTCTAGTTCTGAAACGGGCTGTATCCTCGTAGGTGTCTTGGATAATGGGCCAAGTCCAACTAGTCTACACGACGATATACGCCTCGGGCCTCGGCCGAAAAGAAGTCCAACTAGTCTACCTAACGACGTTGCTCTCCATTATTACTATACTGGGTTTGTTTCGACAGATTTTACAATATGTCCTATCGGCATCAGTAAGCTGAATCGAGTCATTTCAGATAGTACAGCGCACGCTGCCGCATCCTGTTCCACGTTAGGCAAGACTTCACCAGCGGGCAAGACTTGGGAGAAAAAAGAGCTGCCCTGACGTGGACCTTAACAGATCCGTGGTTGTTTTTGACACAGCCGAACAGTACTCAAAGCATCGTCGATCGTTACCATCTTTTTACTCTATCAAGTGCAGGCGACATCTGTGAGAAGAGAAGAGAACATCTGTGAGTCAGCGTAGCGACCAGCGACTGCCCAATCTTGGACTTATTCCCCGGCGTGCACGCTGTCCCGGTGGGTTGTGTCCCGCACGCCTCTATCCAATCCAAGCCAAGGCAGTCGGCCCCAGTTCCCGTGGCATCGCCCCGTGCGTCATACAGAGATCTCGAGCGAAGGACCGGAGGAACAGAGTCGCGATCAGCAGCGAGAGCGCAAGGCAGGCACCCCCGCCCTCACAAGTCACACGAAGATACTCCCCGTCCTCGGTCCTCTGGACTCTGCCACCACCACCAACTCCCGGATTCCATTTCCCACCCGCCGCCCGCCCGCCCGCCCGCGGTGCATCATTCCTTGCCAGCGGCCCACGCAAATCCCAAATCCCAAACCCCGCGCCCATGGGCACCCGGCTCGGCCCCAGCCGCGCCGCTCTTATACGCCCAAGCCTGCTCGGGCAGCAGCCGTGATAACGCCACCCCGCGCACGCACGCTTGCTCGTCTTCCCTCGCCGCGCGTGCTGATCCTGCTGGCCTTGGCGGCGGCGGGGCGCCCGGGGAGATGCTGGGGTCCGGGCTGAATCTGGTGACCACGGTGATCGGCTTCGGGATGAGCGCCACCTTCATCGTCTTCGTCTGCGCGCGCCTCATCTGCGGCCGCGCCGTGCGGGCCGACAACGACGCCGACGCGGGCGCGGTCGCCGCCGCCGCACGGGCCATGGCGCCGGGCCACGCGCCCTTCGACTTCGACATCGAGTTCCGCACCGCGGATCTCGATCGCACGGTCAGCTAATTCTCCCGTCACCCGTAATAGCGTATCACCATCCTCTCTGAGTCTCTGTGTAGGTGTAGCTGGCAGATGTGGAGGCATTGCGGCGTACTTAATTGGCGATCGAAAACGTTTTGGTTTTGGCTTACAACACCGCAAAAGCTTCCTTGGAGTCGATTTCTTCATCAGAGCCTAAACGGTGGCCGCATTGCTTTAACATACATGACAAGTTCGATTCTGTGCAGTGTGTATGATCCAGCATGTGAAACTAATACGCATAGTTGAATGAATAGTGGTTAGTTATAGAATCTACAAAGGGAATATATGACGAATGGTTCCTTCATTCAATTTCGTTTACCTGGATACCTCCAGTTGAAGTTCAACTCAGCTGCTGGTTTATACTAGCCCTTATAATCAACAACTCAAACCAGGGTAGCATATGCATACTATTTTTTTTTTTTTGGTTACTTTATCTCAGCGACTTCTTTTTTATGAAAACATAAATGGGTCTCAAAGGCGCAACTCCCAGCAACTAGGCTATAAAAACAGGAAAAAGGAAACAGCATGGCTAAAATAGGCATGGATGTTATTTGGGGGATCAATTGCCCTTAACCGTAGTAATAAATGACAAAACCACGTTCACACTGATTAAAGGCCATAGTGCGAGAGGAGTACTTCCATTTGTTTGCGCTAAATTTTCTACTAGTTACATTGCGAGCTGGCTTTTTTTTTCCGGCATTAACTTTAATTCCCAGTCTGTATGCCTTTTTTGGTCTCTACCAACCCTGTGGGTGAAGTTGAAAGCTCACTAACTTGACTAAACGCCTTAACTGGTCAAAAATAAAACAATTCCAATATTTACCCCGTCATTATCAGTCCAATTGTACTACAAATTAATTTACCATTTCCAAAAGTATTCTTGCATGATCTTTACAGTCACAGTGTATGATTAGTAGGATAATGGACAGTGTGACTGCTTGCACTCTTAACCTGAACCAAGCAAAATATTCCACCCTCATATTGAAGTGTCTTAAATTATTTATTCTTTAGGTAGGCATGAACATTTTTAACTTGCTTTTGTCTCCGATTGATTTCAAGACATCACTTTCTTTTGTACATCTAGATAGGTTGGTGGAAAGGTGATTAAAATGTCTCTACCGTGAATGTGTTGTATAGAAAGTGTATTCTGAATGCTTGAGAGAAGTTAGAACCGGATTCTTTCCAGCATGGTCTCCTTTGGAATATCAAAGCTTTACAGTCATACACTCAGGCCAACTTTCCAGTTGAAAAATGATAGTACATAAATGCAAGGATTCCCCTTTCGAGAAGCTACGGCGTTTTTTAAATCTCAATCATCAATAGTCAAAACCCTTATGCCAGTATTTTGCTATGTTCGCTCCACTTTCATTCCAGTAAGTGACTAAGTGTTGCTGTGGTTTAATTTTGCATTGCCAAAGTACCATAGAAAGGTATGCACATAGCACATTATGCCCGATTCCTACATTTTCATTCACAGCTTGATGCTTAAAATATGATTCAGAATTACTCCTGCACATTTATATATGACTTAGGAATGTAGTTTAGTTGATTTATAGCTTGTGTGATAAGTCGAGCATACCATCCATTGGTAGACTGAAACCCACCCAAGTTCCAATCTTGCAGGCACTTTAAGATCGTAAGATGCTCTTCATGTTACTTTGCTTTGTTGTACACCTACCATAGTGTTTTTTTGCTTTTTCTTGTTGCATTGCCTGAAATGAAAAAGCGATGCTTGAGATTACTAAACAATTGAGAGCTTTCAATTAAATAATGTATACCCATCGTACGAATTATGGTTGTGCCCTGTGTCTTGTGATCCTGTGGTTCAGTTAACTTACAGTTACCTGATAATTTTAAAATTGGCATAATTCATTGTCTTTTGTTTAACAGATTGAGCATACCTGCAGTGGGTTGGAACCGTTTGTTGTTGCTGCAATTCCTACGATGACATATAGCTCTGAGGCCTTCCATTCAAAAGATGATGCCCAGTAAGTACACTGTATGATCTAGAGCTGACAACTGCTGTGTTTTCTGCTCCTATTTATCATATTTGCCTCAACGCACGTTCAAGGCAGTTAGCATGCAGACGAGCACAATGTGTAACCAAAGTACCAAACTTCTGCATATATTTGTATTTAAATTGTGATGATCTGATGCTCGAAGCTGTGAGTTATTTCCTGACATGTGAAGTACGTAGACTGGACAGCTGGTCAAGGTGCTTCAGTTAGGAACTCAAAATGCAACACCCGAATGAAAATGCACCTCTCTTGCTAGCTTTGAAGTAGATAATTATAACCTATTTAATGTAATACTAGTACTATTATGTTTCTTGGGTGAGAATTACAAGAGCTGTCCCTTGTTATTATTTTCCTTGTTAATTGAAGAACGGAAATGAGAAGGTCTGGTAGTTGACCATTTTTTTTTCTGAATTAAGGATTCTGCTCCCAATTTTTATATCTCAATGAAAACTGATAATACAACATAACTCTTTGTGAATCTAAGTAATAAACCTTCAAAATGGATTAAAATAGTACCGTTATCAAATTTCTAAGAGTTTCACCATGATAACTTACATGCATGTGTACAGGTAGGCATAACTAGCATTCTTTCATTGTCATATACTTGATTCTTTTGAAGTTCGAGTCGAGAACTTATTTGGTGAAAAGAATTAGATGCCAGTTTTTTCTTCATTTGTTGTCCATATCTATGGCTTCATGGAGTTAGTTTTCTGAAACTATAAAATAGCCAAGAAAAAAAATACTTCTGTTGGGATTCTGCTACCGCTTAATGATGGTTCTTTATGTATACTGTTGAGGTTCGTGTGGAATTCTCACATATAACTTCTGAATCAAACAAGTAACAGTTTTTTGTCTTCCACAGGTGCTCCATATGCTTAGGTGAATACGACGAGAAAGAGATTCTTCGGATCATGCCTACATGCAGACACAATTTTCATCTTTCCTGTATAGATACATGGTTACAAAAGCAGACGACTTGCCCAATCTGCCGAATCTCGTTGGAATTGCCCGGTGGAAAAGCTACCGCTTCCCCTGCCCGTAGCCCCCCTCGATTACTTGGCCACACTGAGACCTCTGTCAGTCGATCACCTCATTGGATACTGCCTATTCATCGTGATCGTGCTGGAGGCAGAGAAAACAGACCGGCCTCACAGGAATCACTAGAAGTGGTCATTGAACTCCAACATCAAACGCGCTGACGCGTAACCATGCCACGTTGGTGAGACTAAATTGCTCCGTGTGGAGCATCGAGGAAAATTTGCAGAAATCATGTGCATCCTTCTTGCAGCACAATACTTTCGGACATAGAAATTGCAGGGAATTTGTTTGCAGGCCTGGTGCTCAGGCATGCTTTGTACATCACGGGTTGTAGATTAGCGAGTTCCACCCTTTTGCCCACTCTCTGGCTCTTCGGATGTTCTGTTTGATGTTGATATTTGTTGTATATTGGCACAGGAAACAGTAATACATATTAGATTCGGAGCAGCGAAAATATTTGCGGCTGCTCCGCTCTTTGAGAAATCGCTAACGCTTCTGAAGTTCTGAACTGCATGCTGTGCTTCCTAATTTCCAGCTTCGATCATTCTTCAGTCTTAGACTCTGAGGTACGTTGACAGGAACATCCTCGCATCATTTCCGTCTAATACCGACATCACGTGCTTCTCGTCTGAAAAATAAATAAATCAAGACAGACCACGCGCATCTCCTCCAAAATCGTTTTTTTCCAACCGGGCTAACTCCCTTTCCATTAATTGCTCAACGGAAATGCAAAGTCCACTACACAACAGGGGAAGGAAAGGGAAGCGAGCTGGGGCACTAGCAGGAAACCTAATGGTGGTGTTCGATCTCGAAGCACCACCTGTAGGGCAAAAACCTGCTAACACCAAAGTTTACCCTAGACTACAGAGTAACCAACTAGATCAGATAAAAGTCTGAGACCCGAACCATGCAGGGTTCATCCACACATCCACACAGCAAAATACAACTGGGAAACAAACCATCAGCACCACTCAGCCAACTGTCCAAAACTAACACCACGAAGCTACGACAACTGATATCTGAAGCCACCACTAGCGACCAAAAGGATCCACAACTGATTTTCATGGATACCAGATTCACTCACCAATCCTTAGCACGTCCTCAGCTCTGTCCCTGACGCTTTTAGCTACCTCTGCAGCGAACTTCATCATCTTCCTCGTGTTATCCACCATCAAGTCTTTGTCGCCTCCAGTCTGCAGACCTGCCCAATAAAGAAGGAACGAACACACCGTAAAAACAATCTCGATAGGGGACCGCAGAATGTATCCTTCGAAGGTTACTTTATTCCTGATAGTCCATACAGCCCAACAAATAGCAGCAATTCCTACCAAGTAGAATTTTTCCCCTCCAGGAAGGAAACGATAAAACCAACATAAAGCTTGCCAGTAGTTTTTAGGGCAAGTGGAAGTACCAAACAGTCTCCCCACAATCCCCCAAACAACTTTAGCTATGGAGCAGGAATAAAACAAATGGTTCACAGTTTCCACCTGATTGCAAAAGGAACAGGTAGGATTCCCAGGCCAATTCCTTCTACGCATGTTATCTCTAGAAGGAATAGCATTCCTAAGAAGTTGCCACATAAAAATTTGAAAATTGAGGGGTAATTTAGCTTTCCACAAAAGCTTGTTATTAGCTCCGGCAAGGTTTCTCTCTAAGTACTCATACACAGATTTGGTGGAAAAGATTTTATTTTCAGTAAGGTTCCGCACAACCTCATCAAGTTCATCTATCAACTGAATATTTCTAGATTTTACCAAAATAGCATTCCATTGCACACTTAGGTTTCCATGTAACCTTCTTCTAAAGGGCAAAGAGAAACCATGGTCCACAACAAACTTAAAAGTACACTCAGGAAGTTGACAAATATCAAACACCTCAAGAAACTGAATACACAGAGGTCCCCCAGGGTCCCAAGGATCTTTCCAAAACCTCACCAAATGACCTTTCTTAAAAGGATAAGCCCCCTCCTAGCCAAATAAACATATTTAACCTGAAGAATAGACTTCCAGCAAGGAGAATCCTAGAATTTGGTAGCCACAAAAGTAACAGTTTTACTCCTCATGTATCTAGCTTTGACAATCATTTGCCACAAACCATCCCGCTTTTCCAATTTCCACCACCATTTCACCAGCAGGCTAACATTTTGTTTCCTCAAGTCTTTGATGCCCAAACCACCCTTACTCTTAGATCTACAAACTTTATTCCACCTCACCATATAATAACTCTTCTTATCTTTCTTTTTTTCCAAAGGAATCTCTTAAAGTGCTTATTAACTCTTTCAATGAAACTTTTCTTCAGGAGAAACATAGACATAGGATAATAAAGAATGGTAGATAAGGAAGAGTCAATCAAAATTTTCTTGCCCCCAGAAGACATAGAGTTCCCCACCCAAGCATCCAATTTTTAATCAACTTAGCATCAATAAAATCCCAATCAGTATTTTCAACGCCAAAGCAGAAATAGGCACCCCCAAATATTTCATAGGAAAAGAGCCAACTTCGCACCGAAAGAGATTTGAATAAAATTCATCCAGAGCATTATCACCACCAATGGTATAAATTTCACTCTTGTCAAAATCAATCTTCAAACCAGACATTAGTTCAAAAATATACAATAACAGCTTAAGGTTAACAACTTTATCAGGATCATGAGATATGCATAGCACAGTATCATCAGCATATTGCAAAATAGCCACACCCTTATCAATCAAATCAGGGGCAAAACCTTCAAATAAACCATTGGACCGGGCTCTTAAAACCATCTTAGTTAGGCACTCAGCAACAAAGTTAAACAAAGTAGGTGAAAGAGGGTCCCCTTGTCTCACCCCTTTTGCACTAGTAAAATAAGGGCCCATCTCATTATTGATCTTCACACTAATAGTGCCTTACAATAAGGCTTTCTTAATCCAAGAACAGAAAGTATCATTAAATCCCCTAATATGCAAGCAGTCAAGCAAAAAGTCCCAGTTCACTTTGTCATATGCTTTCTCAAAGTCAATCTTAAGCATCACCCCACATTGTTTTTTCACATGAGCATAATTAAGCAATTCATGAAGAGAAAGCACCCCGTCTATAGTGTTTCTTTTTTTAATAAAAACATTTTGATGTATGCTGAACAACTTGTAAGCATAGGGTTCAAGCCTGATAGTCAACGTTTTAGTAATCATCTTATAAATGCACCTTAACAAGCAAATAGGCCTAAATTGAGTAATCTTTTCAGCCCCTACTACCTTAGGAAGCAAAGTAATCACCCCATAATTCAACCATTTTAGGTCCAGCTCTCCAGGGTAGAAACAATGAAAAATGTACATAATCTCAGGTTTGACAAGGTTCCAACAGTTTTGGAAAAATTCTATAGGGATGTTATTAGGTCCAGGTGCTCTATTCACTTCCATAGAAAATAAAGCCTCCTCCACTTCTTTCACAGAAAATGGTTTAGTAAGATCCTCATTCTCACCACTATTAATAGTCTCATCTAAGGACCACAAATCATGAGATAACTGAAACAAATTTCCAATACCAGGCCCAAACAAATTCCTATAGTAATCAGCAGCATGCTTGAGAATGTTCTCAGTACCCTCAATCAACACCCCACCATCTTTCAACAAATGGATATAATTTTTCCTTCTCTTCCCATTAGCAACTCTATGGAAATAAGCAGAATTATTATCACCTTTTAACAACCATCTCTCATTAGATCTTTGTAACCAGAAAAACTCCTCTTCTGCATAGATCTCATGAAGCTCAAACAAAATATTAGTCTTTTTAATATAATCCTCAGGGGACAGAGGATGAGATTCTTCTACCACCTCTAGCACACCAAGCTCCTCCTTCAATTCATTTTTCCTTTTCCTGACATGTCCAAACAAATTGGACCCCCACCCTTTAAAGTGTTTTTTAAATCTTTTTAACTTGATATTTAAAATATCAATAGGATCCACACTATGAATAGGCTTTTTCCAAATTTCTTCAACTTTACCAAGGAATTCATCATTTTTCAACCAAGCAATGTCAAATCTGAATGCTCTATTTTTAGGAGGTACATTATTACAATCCCTAGACATAAGCAATAAAGGACAATGATCATACATATTAGAGACCAATTTCCTAACTTGGATAAGAGGGAAAATGTCTTCCCAACCTGATGACATAAGCATCATGTCGAGCTTCTCCAAAGTAGGTATTTTTTTGTTTATTAGACCAAGTAAAAGCACCACCATGCATATGAACTTCTCCCAGGCCAAGCTCATGAATTGCAGAATTAAAAACATCAGAGAAATGTGATAAAGGAGTCTGCTTATTCTTTTCCCCAACATGCCTCAAAATATTAAAGCCCCCCCAATGATGTAAGGAGAATCGACATCATTACAAACAGCTGAAATCTCAGCCAGGAATGTATTCTTCAACTCATCATGAGCAGGACCATAAACCATCAATAAAGACCATTTACACTTCTTGACATTTTCCCAAAGATCAAATCTCAGAATATACTCCCCTATCTTAAAACCTAAACACACCCAACATTTCTTGTCTAACACCACATAAAATACCCCCAGACTTTCCCACAAAAGGAATCCACTTCCAAAAGAACAAACCACCAGGATCAATCTTTTTAAAGAAACTATCAGCATAGGTCTTCTTCATAGTCTCTTGAAAAGTAAGGAAATCAAGAGAATGATCCATAATGAGCTCATTTACACAGGTAGACATACCCATCTTACCCACACCCCTTCCATTCCAAAATATACCTTTCATTTAAATTTCTCAGGTTTTTTCCTCTGCCTAACGGCCCTACTAGGAGTATAGGTAGAGATGTTAACTTTCTGTTGACTTCTAGTCAAGGGTATACGATTCACATCCATCTTTTTATTTTTAGTTTTCCTACTTTTCTTATTTTCCACCACTTCAAATTGCATTCCTCTTCCTCTCCAGTCACCCAATCCCAGTCTAAAGGGGTTTTGGTACCAGAAACATCCTCAATAAGTAGGTTATCTAAAGCAGTAGCCTATTTTCCACATAAGTTTTCCCTAGATATTTCAAGTTCTCTAATCAGATTAACAGATTCAAAGTTAGATAATCACTCCCATCAAAGAAGCTCTCAGCATAATTTGATGATCAAATAAAATAGCAAAGACATTTGATTGAGAGTTTGTATCAGTTTTACCTTGAAGGTTTCTCTTCTTGCAAAGATGGGTTGCTTTCTCCAGAATACTATCAGTATTCATAACAGATTTTCTCTTGCTGAATCTTCCAGGTTCATCCAATATAACATCAGAAAAAGAGGGACCATCATCCAAACTAGAGGAGCTATCAGGTGATTGAACAGTATAAGCATGAGAGTCATTGTCCTGAATACCAGCATTACTTTCAATCTCCACCACCTGTGGTAAAGGAGGCCACATTTCTTTGCACAAATTCTGATAGTAAGGGGCCATCACCAGAGGTATCATTCTAGGATGTATCTCAGGAAAGTGAATCTCCTTGTTAACAATAGGTGTCCTAGGAGGAATAACACAGGAAGTCCAAACAAATGTGTGTACCACCATAGCTTTATCAGTATTCAGCACCTCACTCCTACCATCCAGAATAGCACCATCATCCCTAGATTCCTCCCTTTCCACATCTTCCACAACACCCACCTGACCAGTTCTTTCCACAAAATCCACAGGTTTCTCAGTTTCCCTACTTTTTCCCTTGATTTTCTGATCAATCAGTAAATCCTGATCATCATCACTCTCTTCATCAGAATCATGTTCTTGCACAGTTGCCAATCCAGGAGCATAAGATTTTCCATAATTCCCATAAGTAGAATGTTGAGCATTAGTGGTGTTATCAGAAGAATCCTGAGTAAGATTATCCACCCTAGCCCTTTTTGGAGAAGGAACATTAGCACCATGTCCCACACTAACCATAGAATGATCCCCAGCACAGCCACCTATAACAACTTTATCCACCTCATAGTAAAACAGATAGAAATTATCCCCCAAGCATCCTTCAGCTTTTTCAGGAATCTTCTCAACATCTCTACACCCAGTTAACACTTTGACATATTCAGGTCGATGCAAGGTGGATGCATCAATATTCAAGGGAACACCAACTAGAGAAGCATCAAAATAAGCTTGAGCCTCACATCGTTTTTCAGATGGAATATTTTTCACTCGAACCCACGCCTTCCGAAGCTGAGCTAGAGCTCCAACAGAGTCAGACCAAGGAGATAAGTTGAGAACAACATCTTTTGTTTTCATTTCCATCCTTTTACCCCAATAGCAAGCCCTCTCCACCTCTTTTGGATTAGGAAATCTCATCGTAAATTGCTTGGTACTAATGGCTCTCGCAGTACATCTCCATCCAGCACCAAAAAAGCCTCCATTAAACTCCATCTCAATATCTCTAGCATTAACCACCCCTTCAACCACAGTAATGATCACAATACTAGCTTTATCCTTCAATTGCTTAGATGTGCTAGTATCAGGAAAATAGAAGAAATCTTGTCCAGGAGTCTAAAATCCGCACATAGATGCCACACACTGCCAAGGAAAAATTGTCTGAGAAACATGGGAGTATGCCCCAATTTATCACAGCAAGTGCAACAAATTGTAGGGCAGTGCGCCACCAGATTCCCAGATATGTTGAAATTATGACACGGACCAGGATCATCACGCATGAGATTCAGACCAGGATTCGGAGGATCAACAATAGGGGTATGTCAAGATTCATTACCTCCAGGATGTTCCCCCATAGCCTCCCGACGATCTTGCTCAGGGACCTGCTGTCTAGCCCCAAATCCACCTCCCGTAGGCGAATTCTGCCTCAGAGGGTTGCGCGGACCGCGATGCCAGACATACACTAGTAGAAAAGGGGCCTTTGGTCCAGCCCCCAAAGCCATTCATCCCGGTTCGAATAACAAATCGGGACCAATGCCAGGCATCGGTCCCGGTTCATCTCGGAGCATTGGTCCCGGTTCATGCCATGAACCGGGACCAAAGGGTCCCTTTTTAGTCCTGGTTCGGGACATAAACCGGGATAACAAAATTCGGAAATTCTCTGTCGCGGCAGGAGAAAATCCACCCCCGAATCGCCTTCTGGTTTCAAAAACATGTCGCAGAAAATTGTCAAAAAATCAAAAAAAAAATGTATTTAGTGATACACTTGTCATGAAAATTAACAAACTTCAATTTTGACTTATTTTGCAAGAAAACGTTATAAAAACTTCAAATGGCTGCCATTTATGCATACGATGTCGAGAAAAATCGTATAGTATCAAAATGATCAGCAAAAAAATTCGATACAGATGGCAACGCTTTAGGCCTTTTGCAATTTTTTAGATTTTTGAAATTCCAAAAGAGTCAAAATTCAGATTTTTAAATTTTTTTAAAAATAATTGAAAAAAATAAAAAATGGCATATTTGGATTCCTCACATTTTTCTGATAATAATGGACATATTATTTGTGGAATTTCGATTTATAGATTTAAAGATATGAATTATGCCATATTAAAAGAATTAATGCAAAAATAATAATAAAACATATTTTATTTCCATATTTATTCAATATTAGTATTACTTAGTCATTTTTGTACATTAAAATCATGTTTGTAACTCAAATTATAAGAATGTGTGACTCACATGATGCATGTGTTAATATCATTAATAACATAGTATAGACATATGATGGGTTCGTAGCATGGAAAACAAAAAAATTCTACCGCAAGAACGAACAAAACCCAGATCTAATCTAGATAAAAGCCAAGATCTAATCTATTAGACATGTGCAATGAGATAGATAGGAACTAACCCTCGTAGATCCGAAAGCGTTAACGAGATTAGATCTCATGGTTGATGTAGTCGATCACTTGCCGATCTCAAGATCGTGTGGACGATCCTTCCGGTGTCGCGTTCCAGCAGCGCTTCCGCAGTCGGTCAAGTGGACGATCCTTCCGGCGCCGCGATTTGGTAGCGCTTCCGCAGTCGGTCACACGTGCGGAGTCAAAGCAGACCTTCCTCTCCTCGTTCTAGCGAGCAGCGGAGGTAGTAGATCTTCTCCACGGAATCACAGCAGCACGACGGCGTGGTGGTGGTGGTGGAGTAGAGAATTCTGCAGGGCTTCGCCTATGCCTGTGCAGAAGAAAGGAGGAGGAGAGAGGCGGCGGAGATTGGGAGTTATGGAGAAGGGCTTGGAGGGGGCGCCCCTGCCCTTCTATTTAAAGGGGGGAGGGCGCCTTGGGGAGGGGGAGTCCTTGTAGGACTTCCCTCCTCTAGGGCCGGCGGATTGGGGAGGGGGGGAGGAGTCCTCCTCCCCCACGACTCCTAGTCTTGACCCACTAGGACTCCTTTGATCCCTTCCTTGGTTTTCAAGCAAACTCCAAGAAACCTTCCAGAACCTTCCGGAACATTTCGAAACCTTCTAGAACCCTCATACAAATACTCCGGAACATTTCCTAACTCAGAAAATGATCCCCAATATATGAATCTTATTCTCCGGTCAATTCTGGATCTCCTCGTGATGTCCCGGATCCATTCCGAGACTCCGAACAACATTCGGTCTCCAACGCACATTCTATATCTACTTAAAACAACTTCGAACCTTAAGTGTGTCACCCTACGGTTCGTGAATATGTAGACATGACAGAGACACATCTCCTATCAATAACCATCAGCGGAACCTGGAGATCCATAATGGCTCCCACATACTCAACGATGACTTCGTGATCGATTGAACCATTTACATACGAAACCAATTCCCTTTGTCACGCGATACTATACTTATCCGAGGTTTGATCGTCAGCATCTCCATACCTAGTTCTACCTCGTTACTGATAAGTACTCTTTACTCGTTCCGTGATATGTCATCCTTTGTGACCCAGTCACATGCTTGCAAGCTAACTAGATGACATTCCACCGAGAGGGCCCAGAGCATATCTATCTGTCATATGGATGGACAAATCCCAATCTTGGCCCATGCGCTTCAACACATACTTTCAGAATACCTAATGACACCTTTATGACCACCCAGTTACGAAGCGGTGTTTGATGTCATCAAAGTACCCATCCGGTGATGGTGATTAACACAACCTCATGGTCGAAGGATTAGGTTACTATTCATTTAAAAGGCTTATAGCAATACGAACTTAATGACTTGATCTTATTCTACGCTTACTATGGGTGTATGTCCATCACATCATTCTCCTAATGATATAACCTTGTTATTAATCACATCCTTATGTCCATGATCAGGAAACCATGATCATCAATCAATCAACAAGCTAGTTCAACAAGAGGCTTACTAGGGACTCTTACATGTTTACAAAACATACATGTATTAGTGTTTCCTAATAATACAATTATAGCATGGGATGTAAACATTCATCATAAACACAAAGATATAATAATAACCACTTTTATTATTGCCTCTTGGGAATATCTCCAATAGTCTCCCACTTGCACTAGAGTCAATAATCCAGATTACATGGTAATATACCGAACACCCATGGCGTTCTGGTGTTGGTCATGCTTTGCCCTAGGGAGAGGTTTAGTCAACGGATCTGCCACATTCAGATCAGTGTGTACTTTGCAAATCTTTATGTCACCATCTCGGACATACTCGCGAATAGCGTGGAAACGTAGCTTGATGTGCTTCAGCTTGCTATGTGACCTTGGCTCCTGTGCATTAGCTATGGCACCTGTGTTGCCACAGTAGATGGCCATCGGGTCCAACGCACTGGGAACCACGCCAAGTTCAGTAATGAATTCCTTCATCCAAACGGCTTCTTGTGCAGCCTTCGAAGCAGCTATGTATTCCGATTCAGTTGAAGATTTCGCCACAACGCTTTGCTTCGCACTCCTCCAGCTCACTGCAGCACCATTCAAAATAAATACGTATCCCGACTGTGACTTTGAGTCATCCGGATCGGTGTTCCAACTAGCATCAGTGTAACCGTTTACAACAAGCTGTTCATCACCTCCATAAGAAAGAACCATATCCTTAGTCCTATTTAGGTACTTTAGGATATTCTTGACCGCTGTCCAGTGCTCCATTCGAGGATCACTTTGATATCTGCTAGTCAAACTAACAGCATGTGCTATATCCGGTCTTGTACACAGCATGGCATACATGATAGAACCTATGGCCGAGGCATAGGGAATATTATTCATTTTCACTCTATCTTCTGCCGTAGCTGGACTTTGAGTTTTACTCAAGGTCTTACCTGACAACATGGGCACGAACCCTTTCTTGCTATCTTCCATTCTAAACTTCTTTAGAACTTTGTCCAAGTATGTACTTTGTGAAAGCGCTATTAGGCGTCTTGATCTATCTCTATAAATCTTGATGCCTAGAATGTATGCCGCTTCACCAAGATCCTTCATTGAAAAACTATTATTCAAATAGGCTTTGACGCTATTAAGAAGTTCTATATCATTCCCAATCAACAATATGTCATCTACATACAGTATTAGGAATGCTACAGAGCTCCCACTCACTTTCTTGTAAATACAAGCTTCTCCATAAGTTTGTATAAATCCAAAGTTTTTGATTACTTTATCAAACGTTGATTCCAACTCTGGGATGCTTGCTTCAGTCCATAAATGGAGCGCTGAAGCTTGCATACCTTGTCAGCATCTTTAGGATCGACAAAACCCTTGGGTTGCACCATATACAACTCTTCCTCAATGTCACCATTAAGGAACGCCGTTTTGACATCCATCTGCCAAATCTCATAATCGAAATGTGCAGCAATTGCTAACAAAATCCTCACAGACTTTAGCTTCGCTACTGGTGAGAAAGTCTCATCATAGTCAACTCCTTGAATTTGTCGGAACCCTTTCGCGACAAGTCGAGCTTTATAGACGGTAACATTACCACCATCATCTATTTTTCTCTTGAAAATCCATTTGTTCTCGACAGCCTTACGGCCATCCGGTAAGTCCACCAAAGTCCACACTTGGTTTTCATACATGGATCCCATTTCGGATTTCATGGCTTCTAGCCATTTGTCGGAATCTGGGCTCACCATAGCTTCTTCATACGTCGCAGGGTCATCAGCATTGTCCACCAACATGACGTTCAAGGCAGAGTCATACCAACCAGGAGTGGTACGAACCCTCGTTGACCTGCGAGGTTCAGTAGTAACTTCGTTTGAAGTTTCATGATCATTATCATTAGCTTCCTCTCCAATTGGTGCAGGCGGCACAAAAACATCTTTCGGTGCTGCGCTACTCTCAAATCCGAGAGAAGGTTCAATAACCTCATCGAGTTCTACTTTCCTTCCAGTCACCTCCTTCGAGAGAAACTCCTTCTCAAGAAAGGATCCATTCTTTGCAACGAAAACTTTGCCTTCGGATCTATGATAGAAGGTATACCCAATTGTTTCTTTAGGGTATCCTATGAAGACGCATTTCTCCGCTTTGGGTTCCAGCTTATCAGGTTGTAACTTCTTTACATATGCTTCGCAACCCCAAACTTGAAGGAACGACAACTTAGGTTTCTTTCCAAACCATAATTCATACGGTGTCGTTTCAACGGATTTAGATGGTGCCCTATTTAAAGTGAATGCGGCTGTCTCTAATGCATAGCCCCAAAATGATAACAGTAAATCTGTAAGAGACATCATAGACCGAACCATATCTAAGAGAGTTCGATTACGACGTTCGGACACACCATTACGCTGTGGTGTTCCCGGTGGTGTCAACTGCGAAAGTATTCCACATTTCTTTAAATGCATGCCAAACTCATAACTCAGATATTCACCTCCGCTGTCAGAACGCAGAAACTTAATCTTCTTGTTACGATGATTTTCCACTTCACTTTGAAATTCCTTAAACTTCTCGAAAGTTTCGGACATATGTTTCATAAAGTAGACATACCCATATCTACTTAAGTCATCCGTGAAAGTGAGAACATAACGATATCCACCACGCGATGCTACACTCATCGGACCACACACATCGGTATGTATTATTTCCAATAAGTCTGTAGCTCGCTCCATTGTACCAGAGAATGGAGTCTTAGTCATTTTTCCCATTAGACATGCTTCGCATCTTTCAAGTGATTCAAAATCAAGTGATTCAAGAAGTCCATCTGAATGGAGTTTCTTCATATGCTTCACTCCAATGTGACCAAGACGACAGTGCCACATGTATGTAGAATTATCATTCAATTTTATTCGTTTAGCATCTATGTTGTGAACATGTGTATCACTACTATCGAGATTCATTAAGAATAAACCATTCATCTCAGGTGCATTACCATAAAAGATATTACTCATATAAATCAAACAACCTTTATTCTCGGACTTAAAAGAGTAACCATCTCGCAATAAACAGGATCCAGATATAATGTTCATGCTTAACGCAGGCACCAAATAACAATTATTTAAATTTAAAACTAATCCCGAAGGTAGATGTAGAGGGAGCGTGCCGACGGTGATCACATCAACCTTGGAGCCATTTCCAACGCGCATCGTCACCTCGTCTCTTGCCAGTCTTCGTTTATTCCGCAGCTCCTGGTTCGAGTTACAAATATGAGCAACCGAACCAGTATCAAATACCCAGGCACTACTACGATTACTAGTAAGATACACATCTATAACACATATATCAAATATACCTTTCTTCTTGATGTTGCCGTTCTTCAGATCCGCAGGTACTTGGGGCAGTTACGCTTCCAGTGACCAGCACCCTTGCAGTAGAAGCACTCAGTTTCAGGCTTAGGACCAGCCTTGGTCTTCTTAGCAGGTGCGGCAGCTTTCTTGCCGTCCTTCTTGAAGTTGCCCTTGTTCTTAGGCTTGCCCCGTCTCTTGAAATTGGTGGTCTTATTGACCATCAACACTTGGTGCTCCTTCTTGATCTCCACTTCAGCAGTTTTCAGCATGGACGACAGTTCAGGCAACGTCTTGTTCATGCAGTGCATGTTGTAGTTCATCACAAAGTTCTTGTAATTTGGTGGCAGTGATTGAAGGAGACGGTGAATCCCCAATTCATTAGGAATTGATATTCCCAACTCTTGGAGCTTCTTAGCATACCCAGACATGGTGAGCACGTGCTCGCTAACGGAGCTTCCCTCTTCCATCTTACAGTTAAAGAATTTTTCGGAGGCCTCATAGCTCTCCATGGCCGCGCGAGTCTCAAAAATTAGCCTGAGCTCCTTAATGATCTCGAACGGGTCATGGTGCTCAAAACGCTTCTGGAGCTCCGATTCTAAACCGTACAGGATGGCACACTGAACTGTGGAGTAATGATTTTTCCGAGTGGCGAAAACATTCTTTTCGTCATCAGTGGCATTATCTGCAGGTGGGTCACCAAGCGGTGCTTCGAGCACATAGGTCAACTGACCAGCCCTAAGGACGATCTTCAGTCCACGGAACCAGTCCGTGAAATTGCTTCCATTGTTCTTAAGCTTTTCTTTCTCTAGGAACGCATTGAAATTGATGGAGGGGGTCGCCATAATCTACAACAATTTGCAAGTAGTTTAGACTAAGTTTATGACAAATTGAGTTCAAATTTAATTCTTAAACTAACTAGGTGATCTCCCACTCAAAACAACATCCCTCACATTGTCTTAGTGATTACATGAACCAAGTCCACTACACCAAGTCCGATCTTCACGAGAGAAGATGTAGTTTCATGGGCGAACAATCTTCATGTTCATCATATCATTTATATGACTCATGCTCTACCTTTCAGTATTCCGTGTTCCGAGACCATGTCTGTACATGCTAGGCTCGTCAAGATAACCTTAGTTTCCGCATGTGCAAATCTGGCTTGCACCCGTTGTATGCACACGTAGAATCTATCACATCCGATCATCACGAGATGCTTCGAAACGACGAGTCTTAGCAACGGTGCCAACTAAGGGTGAACACTTTATTACTTGATATTTAGTGAGAGGGATCATCTTATAATGCTACCGTCGCGATCTAAGCAATACAAGATGCATAAAGGATTAACATCACAGGCAATTCATAATTAGTGTGATATGATATGGCCCTTTCTTCTTGCGCCTTTGATCTCCATCCTCTAAAGCACGAACATGATCTCCATCATCACCAGCATTGCGTCAAGGTCAGTGGCGCCGCTTCATGGTTGTCCATCATCACTAACAACTATTACAACTACTTGGAATAAAGCTATTACAAGATGAATAGACACGCAGGTCTTAATAGAATTAAAGACAACCATTAGGCTGCTGCCGGTTGCCATATTACAACAAGGATCATTGCATACATCAAATACAATCATAATCACATGATGGCCATATCACATCACAAAACCCCTGCAAAAACAAGTTAGACGCCTCTAATTTTGTTTGCATATTTTACGTGGTTTGGGGCTTTCGCATAAGACCAATCTTACCTACGAACAAAAACCACAACATTGATACAAGTGTTGTCAGATGCTCATTGTAAATTGAATCTTAACTATGGTGGGAGAGACAGACACCCGCAAAGCCACTTGTGCAAAGCAAGTTGCACGTCAATCGTGGAGCAAGTCTCATGTACGATGACATGTAATGTTAGCCCGAGCCGCTTCATCCCACCATGCCACAAGATGCAAAGTACACGCTAAGACACCGACAAGAAAAGCATCAACGCCCACAAAACCATTGTGTTCTACTCGTGCAACAGATCTACGCATAGATACGACTCTGATACCACTGATGGGTTCGTAGCATGGAAAACAAAAAATTTCTATCGCAAGAACGAACAAAACCCATATCTAATCTAGATAAAAGCCAAGATCTAATCTATTAGACATGTGCAACGAGATAGATAGGAACTAACCCTCGTAGATCCGAAAGCGTTAACGAGATTAGATCTCGTGGTTGATGTAGTCGATCACTTGCGATCTCAAGATCGTGTGGACGATCCTTCCGGCGTCGCGTTCCAGCAGCGCTTCCGCAGTCGGTCAAGTGGAAGATCCTTCCGGCGCCGCGATTCGGCAGCGCTTCCGCAGTCGGTCACACGTGCGGAGTCGAAGCAGACCTTCCTCTCCTCGTTCCAGCGAGCAGCGGAGGTAGTAGATCTTCTCCACGGAATCACAGCAGCACGACGACGTGGTGGTGGTGGTGGAGTAGAGAATTCTGCAGGGCTTTGCCTATGCCTGTGCAGAAGAAAGGAGGAGGAGAGAGGCGGCGGAGATTGGGAGTTATGGAGAAGGGCTTGGAGGGGGCGCCCCTGCCCTTCTATTAAGGGGGGGAGGGCGCCTTGGGGAGGGGGAGTCCTTGTAGGACTCCCCTCCTCTAGGGCCGGCGAATTGGGGAGGGGGGGAGGAGTCCTCCTCCTCGACGACTCCTAGTCTTGATCCACCAGGACTCCTTTGATCCCTTCCTTGGTTTTCAAGCAAACTCCAAGAAACCTTCCAGAACCTTCCGGAACATTCCGAAACCTTCTAGAACCCTCATACAAATACTCCGGAACATTTCCTAACTCAGAAAATGATCCCCAATATATGAATCTTATTCTCCGGTCAATTCCGGATCTCCTCGTGATGTCCCGGATCTATTCCGAGACTCCGAACAACATTCGGTCTCCAACGCACATTCCATATCTACTTAAAACAACTTCGAACCTTAAGTGTGTCACCCTACGGTTCGTGAATATGTAGACATGACAGAGACACATCTCCTATCAATAACCATCAGCGGGACCTGGAGATCCATAATGGCTCCCACATACTCAACGATGACTTCGTGATCGATTGAACCATTTACATACGAAACCAATTCCCTTTGTCACGCGATACTGTACTTATCCGAGGTTTGATCGTCAGTATCTCCATACCTAGTTCTACCTCGTTACTGATAAGTACTCTTTACTCGTTCCGTGATATGTCATCCTTTGTGACCCAGTCACATGCTTGCAAGCTAACTAGATGACATTCCACCGAGAGGGCCCAGAGCATATCTATCCGTCATATGGATGGACAAATCCCAATCTTGGTCCATGCGCTTCAACACATACTTTCAGAATACCCAATGACACCTTTATAACCACCCAGTTACGAAGCGGTGTTTGATGTCATCAAAGTACCCATCCAGTGATGGTGATTAACACAACCTCATGGTCGAAGGATTAGGTTACTATGCATTTAAAAGGCTTATAGCAATACAAACTTAATGACTTGATCTTATGCTACGCTTACTATGGGTGTATGTCCATCACATCATTCTCCTAATGATATAACCTTGTTATTAATCACATCCTTATGTCCATGATCAGGAAACCATGATCATCAATCAATCAACAAGCTAGTTCAACAAGAGGCTTACTAGGGACTCTTACATGTTTACAAAACACACATGTATTAGGGTTTCCTAATAATACAATTATAGCATGGGATGTAAACATTCATCATAAACACAAAGATATAATAATAACCACTTTTATTATTGCCTCTTGGCATATCTCCAACAACATAAGGTTACAAGTGGTACATAAGAAGGGGGATGGGAAGGAACCAAGATGTTAAGCGTGCTAGGAGTGAAGTAGTGTTAGGATGGGTGACTGACCGGAAAGTTTAACCAAAGATTGTAATTTGACCAAAAATTAAGTGTGATTTAGAGGCTTCGGGTGAGAGATTAACTAGTCCAAATATTCATAGATTCAAAAAAATTAAAAATAATAATAGAAAAGACCTTTGGTCCCGGTTCATGCCACGAATCGGGACCAAAGGTCCTACTGTAAGCGCACACGACGGCGGGCCACGTGGAGACCCATTGGTCCCGGTTCGTGCCAGAACCCGGACCAGCATTAGTCCCGAGTGATTGGTCCCGGTTCAGAATCCGGGACCAATGGCCCTTATGAACTGGGACCAAAGGGGTTTTTTTCTACTAGTGATAATTGCGGCCATGGCCACCGCCACCACCGCGATCTCCACGACCCCCGAATCCTCTTCCCCCACGCATTTGCTGGCCTCGAACACCCCCCACTGCCCTGATCCGCCATAGACCTCGCGGATCTGCTCCGGGTGGGTGAGGACACAACTTGCGCAAAGGATCTAGAATCTCCGCCCACGTTCCCCGGCCACCAACCGAACGATTCGGAGGACGGCGGCGGCGGCGACGGAGAATCCCTAGGCAACTCCCAGAAATGCTGGAAGAGCCCGCGAAGATCTCTACCGCTAGATAAGTACGAGGGAGGGGAATCGCGAGCGAATATACCGTCAACTGATTCCGTCGCTGTCGACGGTGAGCGCGCCGTAACGGACGGACCAGCTCCGAGGATACCCTGGGACGGCGAAGGTAACGACACCCACTGTCGCCCCACCTGTAAGAGCGGCGTCCCCTCGCCAGACACGGACACGTCGAGGATGCCGTCGCGCTGCCGTTCCCTCCGACCAGGCTCCGGGACGGGAGGGAAAAAACGTGTCAGCGACGCCACGTCGCACGCCATCGGACCGCCTTCACTGCCGCTCTGCACAGGAAGAAGATGAACAAAACTGATGTTTTTAGAAGTTTATATTTTGTTTGGGTTCAGTGTTTGTAATTGGAAAACTGATCTCCTCCAAAATCTATCGATAAGAAAGAAACAATTTGATTATTTGAATCCTGTGCTAACTACCTACGGTTCCTCCACCTTTTCCACGGTAGGCCCGGCTGCTACTCCTGTAACAACAGCAGTGACATCTAATCAACGCTGACGACGACACCTTGTACCGATTCCTTTTATGTCTTGTCCGTGCACTGTGGGCACTGTAAGGACACATCATCGTCCATGAATGGTTTCTTTTTTCTGGTTGGCGCGACACTCAATAGTCGCAGCCTCGGGCTGGCAGTGACTCAAACCGTGTTAACAAGTAAAACGAGCAGATCTTCCCAGCAAGTGTAACTCTGTAAAGCTGCACGAACGGCAAGACTTTATCGTAGGAAAGGACTCCCTGCAAGTTCTCTCGCTACAAGAAGAGAAACGAAAAAAAAATTAAGCAAAAGAAAGGGGAGCGTCATCGTCATGAGCCTCCCAACGTAGATCCTCGAAACAGATTTTCATCCCGCTTTATAAACAAAACAACCATCTAAACCAGGTTTACAATCCAAAACAGAATAAAAACGTCCGGTGTGCCACGACACAGACAAGCTGCATGAAATAAATAAAAAGGCTCTCGAAAGCGTGAGGCTCTCAACAAATGGAGGAGGTGGAGATCCGACGCGCCGTCTCCAGTAAGTGTAGTAGTATGTCATTTAACCTCTGTTTGTTCCGCTGTCTTCAGAGGGGGTATCATTGCTGCAAAACGTCGGAAAACCGAGTTAGAAGAATGTCGAAGGAAAACCTTTTCAATCATCATCTTATTATGTGTAGTCCACAACGTTTAGGACATTACGGAAAACACCAACCAGAAGAGGCGTCGCTTCTTGTTGGTACGGTTCGCTCGGTTCTCCAAGAATTCGCCAAGACCTTGGGCCTACAAAGTAGGACCCACATGCTCTCGGACAAAATTCCAAAGAAACCGAGTCGCGAGACAGGTGAATAGATTCTGGGAACCCACATCGTGCACATAATCCATCCATCGGCCCATGTCGCTTCTTCACCTCTACCCTCGCCGAAAGGCGGCCCTGCAACAATTGCCATATGAAGATTTTTGTTTTTAGGGGTAGAGGCGCTTTCCACAGGGCTTTTGTCCAAGGTAGATCGAGCCCTCTAAATAGGGACCAATGGGCTGAGCTAACCGAGAAAACCCCCGAAGGGGATAACCACCAAGAGATACTATCCCTTGACTCTGATAGAGATAGAGGCAGGCTCTCAGTCATGTCTCTAAATGTCGTGGTTTCCTCTAGGCCAAATGTTCTACGAAACGTAAAAAAATCCCTCCCGAGCCACTGAGGCTACCCTAAGTGATGGTTGAGAGATAGCAAAGAGGTCCAGCCAAAACAGAGTACCCTCCCATTGCCTATAGAAAAGGTAATACCTTGTGATATCTCAAGCTTGATCTCCTAGATAGAACCTAGAATTCTGATCCATCCCGATGATCACAATCCAAGAGTGGGCGTTCCCATGGGTATTTGGCCTTAATCAACTAAAGCCAAAGGCCTTCCTCGGCTCTCAGGATGCGCCACACACATTTCAGCATCAAATCCTTATTCAAGTGGTGAGAAAATAAAATGTCTATGCCCCCAAACTCCTTGGGATTGCATATATCCGCCCATTTAACCATGTGATATTTCTGATGGCCATTGAGATCCTACTAGAAGAAGCGTGACAACTCTTTGTCAAAAGAGTTGTACACCCCCTCCTATAGGATGTATAGTCCTGTCAGTGATGCGTGGATTTAGACTTGTACCCCACATGGGCCTAAACCCCATGATTCCTACCCACGCCCACCTCTACGACCAATGACCTGAAGGCATGCATCTAGAAGCTCTCAACCGACCTTACCTCAACCGAACTAACATTTGGGGATGCAAGATGGCTCTCTAGAGATCCCGAAGACCAGGCGTACGTGCAAGGGAGATCGGAGATCAATATTACATGCAAGACAAGATGAAGACCTGGCGTGACTAAGACTCTGCTACCATCAACGCCTATAAGTACTGAAGAACATTCACCTACACGCCATAATCGCCCAAGTCTACGCTATTATACTTAGCCATAGCTCTAGATTCATCTCTTGTTGGGTATCATTATAAACCCACCGAGATATTGTAGACACATTGTATGATCTCTCGATCACCTTATGAATAAAGTTTGAGGGAATCCTCCCTATTACACATATACCTTTATCTTCGTATTTGAGAGATCCAACCTATTTGCCCCCGCAGATTGCCAAACAAATAAACTCTCTTTCGTTCCTCAGAAGTGAGACTGCAGAGGGATCGTGAAAACTATCCTTCGTCAGCTGGCGCGCTAGGCCTAGGGAGCCCACGTCATGCATACTGGATCTACTAAAGACCTCCCACAAACCGCTCCTTCCCATGGGGGGCAACCTGATGGGAGAACCTCATTGCCAGGAAGCATCCATGGAGATGGGCGCAGCACGACGTCGCCCAAATATAAGAAGTCTCACCCCCACAAAGACTGCTGGCGGGATGCCGAGGAGGTCATGCACGTCGAGGGGGAACATAAGCTCTCCGTAATTGGAGCACATATGAAGGCCACACTTCGGTCCGCACTCGCATTGAGACCTCTACCTCATCGACAGAGCGTGTGTATGGAGCCCACGGTCATGTTCTTAGGGTCGAATCGCCCGAGGTGGGGAGGAATGACGTGAGACTCTCCATTATTCGTGTAGCTGGTAATCACCAATGTACTGGTTGGCCATGTCCTAATTGATGAAGGGTGTTTGTAATGACCCAAGGATTTATATAATAGGAAGGGTAGAAGTGTGATTTGATGTTTTGTATAACATGCATATAGAAATTTAGGGTCAATTTGAAAATTTCAATAGTTGATTGAATTTGATTCTAGTGAGGTTAGTTTGTAACTAAATGGTCACTAGGAATTGAGGTCAAGTTCAATATTAAACACAATTGCATTGAATGAATTCAAAATGGAGGTTTAACCTAAGTCAAACTTGAATTCAAATTCAAATCACACATATACACACATAAATCACAAGTATTGGAATATCAACACTCCATCAACCTCAAACAACAGAATTCAAATCATAATCACATAGTAATTAAAAGTAATTTGATATTTATTCATATCACAACATGAGTACATGATCCAGGATTACATCAAATTCAAAAAGAAAGAAAAAACTAATCTGAAACATACACAACACCTATCTATGTTCTTATCCTTACTGCCAATCCAATGGTCTTCAACCTATGAACATAACCAACAAAGAGAAACAAAAGTTAGTGTTAAAATGTTGGTTTTGCCCTAAGGAAAAACCATGTAATGTAAGAATCCAATTTAAGAGCATAGGAATAAATCCTAAAGTTTGATCTTGAGTATAAGCAAGTAGAGAAACCAAGACAGAGATAACTGAAGTAGAATCTTCACAATAACCTCTTAGAATTCAAGATTATAAACAGTAGCATAGATCACTAATAGTTCACAGTGAATTGTTACAACAAACCAGTAGGCTAGAACCAACTAGGTAGTCATCTACCTAGGATTTTAAAATAGAACAAGTAGATAAACTAAACCCAAAGAATTGTTATAAACCTTGATACAAAACATTGGACCAAAGGAAACCCTAGGATTAGGATTCTATCAAGAATAGGTAGATTTCCAGAAACCTAAAACATCGACAATGAAAATTATAAACCAATAGAAGTTACTATAACCACAACATAAGATCATTGACTAAAGGATTTACCAAGGCTTTACATTCTGTCAAGAACCCTAGAATAGTAGGAATTAAAAACATGATCAAATAAAATTATAAACCAATCAAACTTCACATCAAAGGATACTTTGAACAATCATCCAAACAGAATTGCAAGGACTCATGGATGAAATCTAAATCAAAATCGCTAAAAATCAAATTAATAAACACTCATCATGTTCCAAAATCAGAACAGGACAGAAGTCAAATCGACATGCCTGATTAGCCATATGCAGATACCACCCCCTGCACATACAAACAAAAGGGTCATATGCCAAATTTGGCATGCACATATAAGTTAAACCCAGTATGGGCTTAACCACTAAAAACCCTTGCCACTAATGAGTAAGTTGAGGCTGTTTCACACTTCCACAAGTAGGTGAATAATCTAAATGCATGGCATAGGTTTCAGCACCACAGCCACATAGGAACACTATAAATAGCTGACCACCTGAGACCCCATAGCTCATAACTCACCACTCGAGTTTGGACCAAAACACACATTCTTAGAGTTTAGAGAGAGATCTGAGAGTGAGAGAAGAGAGGGGGAGAATAAGAACACAAGAACGTGAGGAGAAGAGCCACACCAGTAGTTATAGATCTTCACCAAGCATACTTTTGAAACTACAAAGGTTGTTAGACTTATACCCTAGAATAGGAAAGAATAGAGTTCTTAGGAATCTAGAGAGTATTACAATGGAAATGCACCCAGTATATAGGAGGGATGCACACTCTGCATCTTCACTAAGTGAAGAATGTTGGGTTCGTAGCATAGAAAACAAAAAATCCTACGATGTGAATAACTAAGCACCAAGATCTATCTACCTAGATACAATCAACAAGTGGATATACATCCATAGAGAACATACCCTTGAAGAGCGACAAAGCGTTACGAGGTTGTACTCATGGGTGATGTAGTCATACACTTGCCGATCTCAAGATCGTGATGAAGTCTAGCGAGTCCAGCAGATCCAACACCAGCAAGTCCAGCACCGCAAAGCAGCGGTGCATCCATGATTGCACACACATCCAGTACCCCGAAAACCTCCGAGTCCTCGCTCTAGCAAAGCAGTGAAAGCAGCAAATCCTTCCATAAAAATCTACCGGGAACATGTATCTTGCTAATCCAAGACCATGGGGAATTGCTAGAGGGGGAAGAGAACCTTCACGAGGAGGTGGTGCAAGAGGAGAGGAGCCATGGGGCTCCTTTTATAGATGGGGCGCAGTCCCCATGGCCATGATTGGCCGGCCATGGTGGGTGCCCCCATCTCTCCCTCATTCATGTGGGTGGAGCTTCCACTAAGCCCAATCACATAAATTTCAACTCCACTCACTTGCATTTAATGTCCACTAAATTAAAATGTGTTTTTCTCTTTAAATAAAACACTTTTATTTATTTTATTCAGAATTTTGTTAATTACTTTAATTAAGAAACATTCACATAAAACCCCTTGCAACATTTCGATATCACATGCGGAACTAATTTCAGCAATTTCACCTGAAATAATTCCGGTGTCCATCAAAACAATTCCAGCGCTTTCATGATCTCATGGTCTAAGGACATGATCTCATGGTCTAAGGATTAGAATTACTTCGTATGATGTTATATCAATGTAAACACAATGACTTTGATCGTATGGCTATACTTTGGATGAATTGTCATCACATCATTCCACCAATGCCGTCACCTCATTATTAACAACATCCAATGTCCATGATCAAGAAACCTTGATCATCTTGTTAATCAATGAGCTAGTTTATATGAGAGGCATAACTATGAACTCTTTATTTGCTTATTAAACACACATGTATTAAAGTTTCCAATTAATAAAATTATAGCATGCAAAATAAACATTTACCATAAACATGGAATAAGATAATAACCACTTTATTATTGCCTCTCAGGCATATTCCCTTTCAGTCTCCCACTTGCACTAGAGTTAATAATCTAGTTTGAAAAAATTGCACATTCAACACCTATGGCTTTCTAGTGTTGTATATACGCGTTTGCTAGTGGTTAACATAATCTACGGATCTAACACTTTCAGGTCCGTGTGTATTTGCATGTCTTTGTCTCTACGCATCACTCATTCTCAAATGAGATGGCATTGTATAATTTCAGTCCTTTGGTGAGACCTTTAGTTCCTTTGGGTTAAAACATGTCGATATAATTGTGATACAATATATCTTCATAGTACTAGCCCATTGTGAAACACACCTAGTTTGATAACAAACTACTTAACACAAATGCCCTCCTTTACTGCTACTATAGCAGTCATATACTTAGTCTTTTGTTGTAGCATCTCTCACAATGTCTTAACTTTGGAACTCATCCAAATCCATCATGGAACCTCCTTTTCATTATATTGTGCCACCCATAGTTTAAATTGAGATAAATTTAATTTGTATCTTGTGACAAACTAGTATCAATAACACTTTACAATGAACTACTTTTAACTAATTTTCACTTATACATGATATATTCTTAGTTATTACAAAGCTCATAAGAATATCTTTACTATCATCCAATAATCATATTATGAATCATTCTGGTATATGCACATAACATTTAGAGTATAGGACATATCTGGATATGTACATATCATGGTATACATTATTGATCAAAACATTCATGTGATTTCACTCACCAAGTGTCGATACACTTGAATCTTGATTCAACCCTTTCCATACAGCAAGAACCTTTCTTGTCGTTTCCATATTGAACTCCTTCAATATCTCATATATGTACGTCTGACACAACCATATTAGCGTCTCAATCTATCTATATAGACATTGATGCCAAATATTCCGGTTTTTCCCAAGTCTTTCATCAAAACCCAATTTTAATGAAATTCTTAACCCGTGTCAATAAAAGATACATCATTTCCAATTAAAAATATGTCCTCTACATAATATATTAGAAATATGTCTCAGTGCTCCCACTTAATTTCTTACAAATGCAAGCATCTTCATCGTCTTCGATGAAATTAAACCTTTTAATAGTTTCATCACGGTGAAGATTCCAACTCCCTTGTGCTTACTTCAACCATTGAAGTTTGCATGCCCTTTCAGCATCCTTTGAATTAAAAAAATCCTTCGGATCATGTCATGTACACGTCCTAGGTAACCATTCTATTAGAAGAACTTTGTTTTGTTTGTTCAACTACCATATACCAAATTATATGTAGTGGTTGCTATATTAATCCGTCAAGACTAAATATCGCTATGAAAGATCAAATCTTGTCATAGTCAACTCCTTGAACATTGTTGTAAACTACTTTCTGACATGTTGACTATTTCATAGATGTCAAACATCCATGTCTATTTCTTTATAGATCCAAATACGCCCGATAGACTACATGCCTTTCCGGAGGGTCTTCCAAGTTCAAAAACTTGATTTCTCGTGTATGGATACTATTAGGGATTTTATGACTTCTTAGTCATTTTATGGATCCAGGGCCCATCATCGCTTCTTTGCATGCAGTCGGTTCATCATTGTCGAAACAATAACAACTTGTTTATCAAATCTTGGTATTTGATTGTTACCCGACGCATATGGTTCAAATAGGAACTCTAATCTCCAAGATCACAACCTTTGTAATCATGGGATCCATGAGCATTGTGGCCGCCACCGGGACACTTTCTGGCACTGTGCTACTTAGCACATATATCTGAGGTTCAATAACCTTATCAAAGTTCTATTGTCCTCCCACTTAACTTTTCACGAAAAAATCCTTCTCAAGAAACTTCACGTTCCAAGCGATAAACTATTTTATCCTCGGTGTTATGGAGGAATACCCAACAAATTCTTTGGGATAACCTACAAAGACATGCTTATCTGACTTGGGTTGTAAACATTTTACTTATGCATATCATACCAAAATTTAAGAAAAGAGAACTTGGGTTTTATCCCAAACCATAACCTTTATGGTGTTATTTCAACGGATCACGATGGTGCTCTTTTTAGTGTAAAAGCGGTAGTCTCTAAAGCATTAATCCTTAAAACATAATGGCAGTTTTATAAATGATACCTTTGATCTTACCATGTCAAAAAAGGTTCGATTTGATCTCTCTAACATACCATACTCCTATGGTTTATCAGGAAATGCAAATCCATGGAACAGTTCCTCAAATCTTAGGTGTTTTGCTAAACATGTAACTCAAATATCTTCCTTTATGATCGAATCATAAACTCTTTATTTTCTTGTTACAATGATTTTCCACCTCATCTTGAAAGTCTTTGAACATTTTTTAAATGTTTCATACTTCTTCCTTATTAAGTAAATATACAGATATATTCACTCAAATTTTCGGAAAAAGCATATGAAGTCGAAAGATTCACCGCACATGGCTACATATAATGGACTATATATATCAACATGCACAATGTCCAACAAGTTAGTCATCCATTCCTCTTTGGCCTATGAACGGAGTTTCAATTATCTCGAGGAAAGTCTCACATGCATCATTTGATCAAAATCAAAGACTAGAGGGTTTGCCGTGGTTCATTGTTGTGCTTACAGACTAGGCTACCCTTCTCCAAAAGCTCCACGGCACCACCTATCACTAGTCTTCGGCCAAAGTAAAATCCATCAACATGCAGTTTCTTCATGTTTTCTTTCCAATATAATTTAAATGGCGATGTCACTTTGTAAGTGAGCTTTCAATCATTTGTCTCGCGACATTTTAGCATTAGTTTTATGGACGTGATTTCTTCAACTAGACTTGTAAAAGTTCATCCATCTTCTATGGAATAAGGTAATTATTTGGACAATCATTGTTCTCATAATACCGGAACAAAATAACAATTATTTAAACAAATCTTGAAGGCAAGCTTTGATGTCAACGACGAACACAATAACACTTTATTTGTTTTTGATGAACATCATCACACATTATCTTGCTAGTTACTTAGGCCATTGTAGTTCATGATTTGCGTTGTTCTGTATGACATTTCACACCAACCAATTCGGTATCCAATACCCAGGAACCACATTGTTTAACAAGCAAATAATACAACCATAACATGTATATCATCTATATACCTTAGTTGGAGATTTCCAATCTTTTCTTTTCTGCCAAATATTTTATAGATTCTCTTTCAGCATTTCTTTTTTCCTTTTAAAAGAATATATCAACATCAACAGTGGCACCATACATATGGCACATAGTCCAAAGAGTGTATAGTCAAATACTAATACCTTTGGAGTTACACTTTGAAGTAGATCACCATCATCAAATGTTTGACGTTCTTGCAAAAATCCATTCTTTAGTAATCTTTTAGTGTAGTAAATATTTTAACTACATCTTCTATTCATCCTTATCATGACAACTTTCATAATTAAGATACTATAGCCTATAAGGACGAATCACGAGTATAATGTCAGTTCCCAAAACCTTTTTGGGAGATTAGGACGTCTAGCATGTCCAACCTTCGCAGATTCTCATACAATTTGAGAACATGTATTTTGCCAAATTATACTCTATCATGTTGCAACCTAAACATTGTTTCAGTTATCTCAATATCTTTCACACATGATGGTTTCTAAAATAATTCTTTCATCTCCTGGATGACCTCGATATTAAAAAAACTTTTGAATATCAAGAATCATGGAGACAAACATGATACTTTAGATACTAACACTGGAATTGTTATTCTTGATTTAATACTATTTATTAAACTTCATGAAGTAAATAGAGTCTGCTGAAAGTTTGCAATATGACTCCTAAACTTTAAATTGACACTTAAAACAATACGATACCAGTTCGTAAAGTAAATATCTAGAATTCTATAGTTCTATTATCTCAATTAAAACTAAGCGCAAGGTCGTAAACGGATTCCAATGACTACAAAAAATTATGCAAATTCACTTTGATTTTAGTTTATGATAAATTGAGTTTGACTAATCCAAATTACAAATGAACTCCCACTCAAAACCAACATCCCTCGAGTTGTTTTGGTGATTACATGAACCAAATCCACTACACCAAGTCCGATCATCACGTGAGTCGGTGTAGCTTCAAAGGCGAGCATCTATATGGGCATCATATCAACCATATGACTCATGCTTAACCTTTCGGTCCGTGTTCCGAGGCCATGTTTGTACATGCTAGACTTGCCAAGTAAGAACCTTAGTACTCACGTGTGTAAAACTGTCTTACACCCATTGTATGAAAGCGTAGAGTCAAGTACACCCGATCATCACGTGATGTCTTGAAACGACAAACTTTCTTAATAGTGCATACTTAAGGAATAACACATTTTATCTTGATATCTAAATGAGGGATCATCTTATAATGCTACTAAATCACCAAACAAGCAATATAAGATGCTAACAAAACATCATATGCATAAAGTGAAATGACATGGTTCTTGCACTTGATCACTATCATGTGCATCATGGTATGATATTTATCATTCCTTTATGTGTAAGGCTAAGGTATATGGAACTTATACATTAGGTATGCTATAATTTCCAAGAGTACCAACTATACTTCAAATTAGAACATTGCCATATCATGACACTAGCCCAACAAAAATCTAAACTAGACGCTTCTAATTTATCAATTGCAAGTTTTACGTGGCTTAGGGATTTCGAAGATAGAACCGGTCTTACCTACGAACATGGAACCACAATGATGATAACCAAATTATTAGGAACTCGTTGTAAATCAGATATTGACTATAGTAGGAGAGACAAACACCCGCTAGCCACTTATGCAAAACTAGTTGCATGTCAAGCGTGGAAGATGTCTCATGTGCGAGGACATGTAAAGTTAGTCCGGGCCGCTTCATCCCACTATGCCACCAATATCCAAAATACATATAAGATGCAATAACATGATCATCATCGCCCACATACTCTTATGTGTTCTACCCATGCAAAGCATCTACGCATAGATCAGCCTCTGATACCACTGTTGGGTGCACAACATAGAAAACAAAAAATTCCTACGATGTGAATAACTAAGCACCAAGATCTATCTACTTAGATGCAATCAACAGGTGGATATACATCCATAGAGAGCATACCCTTGAAGAGTGACAAAGCGTTACGACGTTGTACTCATGGATGATGTAGTCGTACACTTGTCGATCTCAATATCGTGATGAAGTCCAGCGAGTCCAGCAGATCCAACACCAGCAAGTCCAGCACCACAAAGCAGCACTGCATCCGTGATCGCACACACATTTGGTACCCCCAACAACCTTCGAGTCCTCGCTCCAGAAAAGCAGTGGAAGCAGTAAATCCTTCCAAAAAAGCCACCGGGAACATGTATCTCGCTAATCCAAGACCATGGGGAATTGCTAGAGGGGGAAGAGAACCTTCACGAGGAGGTGGTGCAAGAGGAGAGGAGCCATGTGGATCCTTTTATAGGGGATGGGGCACAGCCCCATGGCCATGGCTGGCCGGCCATGGTGGGTGCCCCCACCTCTCCCTCATTCATGTCGGTGAAGCTTCCACTAAGCCCACTCACAGAAATTTCAACTCCACTCACTTGCATTTAATGTCCACTGAATTAAATGCATTTTTCTCTTTAAATAAAACAATTTTATTTATTTTATTCAGAATTTTTTTAATTACTTTAATTAACAAACATTCACATAAAATCCCTTGCAACATTTCGATATCACATGCAGAACTAATTTCAGCAATTTTACCCGAAACAATTCTAGTGTACATCGAAACAATTCCAGCGCTTTCATAATCTTTCTCTGGTATATTATTTGCTCCAAATGGTGTCGGTATACCTTAAGTGTGTCACCCTATGGTTCGTAAATAATGCAGACATGATTGAGACCCTTCTCCGATCAATAATCAGCAACGGGACCTAGAGATCCGTACTGACTCTCACACATTCAATGATGACTCTAGTGATGGTGTGAACCTTTTAATGTCGTAACTATATCCCTTTGTCTTGCAATATATTACATGTCCGAGATTCGATCATCAGTATCTCCATACCTAGTTTGATCCTGTTACCGACATTCACTCTTTCCTTGTTCCCGTGATATAACATTCTAGTGATCACATCACTTGCTTGCAAGGTATCTCAATATGATATCACCGAGAGGGCTTAGAGTATATCTATGTGTCATCGGGATGGACAAACCCCACTCTTGATCCATGAGCCTCTACATAACACCTTCGGAGTATCTGAGCCCACCTATATTTGTCACCCTGTTACGGTGTGACGTTTGATGTTATCAAGTTACTCTTCCATTGTTAGTGATTGACATGGTCTCATGGTCTAAGGACTAGAATTACTTCGTATGATATTATAGAAATTTAAACACAGTGACTTTGATCGTATTGCTATACTTTGGATGAATGTTTATCACATCATTCCACCAATATTGTCACCTCGTTATTAACAACATCCAATGTCCATGATCGAGAAACCTTGATCATCTTGTTAATTAACGAGCTAGTTTATGTGAGAGGCATAACTAGGAACTCTTTATTTGTTTATTAAACACACATGTATTAACGTTTCCAATTAATACAATTATAGCATGCAAAATAAACATTTATCATAAACATGGAATAAGATAATAACCACTTTATTATTGTCTCTTTGGCATATTCCTTTCAAAGAACACCATAGGCACAACAATATCCTGCTACTGGCACAACCATTACCACTAGCTAGAGAAAGCAAAAGCATAGTAAACAGAAACTAATCAAGATTTAATAGAACACTAAATCTCTATCTCACCCCTCATCTCTAGACAAAATCCTAAGACATGCCTACGGATGAGAAGGGAGATAATGACTAAGCATCCTACAGAAAGAAACTTGAGATAAATCTTAGCCAACACACTTACAAAAAAAACTTGAGTGAAAAGCTCAAGTAATAACAAACTAAACTATTACTGTTAAATTATTTTGAGTGAAGTATATGATTGACAGTAAAGCATGAGTGAACACTAAATTAACTAGACAAGAACAAGAAAGATAAATAGACTGACATGGTAGCAATAACCTACTTATAGTAGCAGACTACTTTAAGCCATCAATATTAATCCTATAAATGGAAGGATTCGTACTCCTTCACCTAAACTAGCATAGCAAGTACCAATAATAGAGACTTAACTGAACGTACACCTGTTAACTGAAGAAGTAAACAACAAATCCAGCATTTAGAAGCATATTGACCTGAAACATTGAACAGACGATCATGCTAAGTAATAGGAGCCTAATTAACACAAAAGAGAACCCTAGCCTGTAGAACCTACCAGGAAACCGTAGGAACACCATTACTGTAACAATACTAAAGAGCAAACCCTAGAATCGAGTAGTATTCTAGAACCATATGAGGAATAAGAGGGGAACGAAAGTACTTACCTTCAGAAAGGGTGAGCCCAGCTCACGCAAACTGAGTAGAGGAGGAAGGAGCAGTAATGGCGATGGCGTCTAGCGACACAAGGGAGTACCCCCAGGTGGGCATCTCACCCCACACTAGCCAGAGCAGCCAGAGGGATACATAGTAGACATGCAAGAGCACAATCTTGATGATAGGGAATGTTGGAGTTACACCAGAGTCGAGGAAGGCGACGCACCTCCGAAATCCTACATCGGGTTAGGGTTGTGAGCAAGCAGTAGAGAGCGAGTGAGAGAGAGAAATCTGATCGGTAGGAAGGTAGAGAGGAGGCGGGGCATAATCTAGCGGAAGCGCGTTAGTGGGGGAGGCCGGAGATGACCAGAGCGGCCGAGTGAAGCGGCGGCAACGCGTAGTCGCCTCTACGCAAGCGCGAGTGAGAGAGAGGGGTGAGTGAAGGAGATAGACACGAGTGAGTGGGTCGGGTTGGGCTAGACCCAATCTAGGAGTGCATTTGACCACTAGGGTCTAACAGTGGGCCCATGCACTCACCGGTATTTTAGTCATTTCACAAATACCCTTAAACCAAAATAAATCATCTCACACATAAAAACTCAGATAAATAAAAAAAAAATACTTTTGTGTGTAAAAAATGCAAGGAATCCAAAAGGAATTTTTGTTGGATTTTTGCAAACACTTTAATTTTTGAGAAATTTTGAGTGAAAATAATTAAATACCTAGACTTTAAAATTCATAAAAATTAGAACAAATAATGATAATTATATAAAGCCAAATTTTCATAAAAAATATGAAAAGTACAAAGTGAAATACTTAGTATATAGTGGATTGCTACAATAAATAAAATACCAAAGAAAATGCAATAAAACCCTAAAATGGGAGCAAATCACCAAAAACAAAGAAATTGAGTTAGTAAAGTTCAAACACAACATATAGGAAGTGCATCGCATATAATTACATTAGAGCATCACATATTTTCCAATGAAACATTTTCTTTATCGGACGGTGTTGCGAATTCCAGAACCTTCAAATTGCATTATCTCAAAGTTACCAGGCAAGTTCATTCTTGGATCACCTTTGTGAGGTCAATCTTGCAATCCGGTTGCAAGTGAAATCTTACATGTCCTTTATATTACTTTGTGAAAATGTTTTCAAAACAATATTATTACTTGCATTCAAAATGCAACACCATTTTTTTAATGAAATAAATAAATGGTGGGCAAATCATGGATCTATACATGTTTAAAGATCATGTGGTGGAGATTCTATTATACTAGAAAAGTTAGGATTAATAAACAACAACAGTCAACCATCCTTGCGTTATATAGTACCACGCTAACCACATATCTTGTTATGGGGTGAGAAAATCAGAAGTACCTTCTTCCTTTCATCCGTCCTCGAATATCTAGTCGGGTTGTGAACTAGAGAGGTTATCAGTGGGTGGGAGTATGGGACGTCCCTATCATGTTCTTCAGGATAACAATTGGGTATATTAGAAGGGAGGGTAATTGAACATGGGTCCATTGACCGAAATTCATTACACTGGGTGAGCAGCGGGGTTATGGAGTAGGATTCGACATGACTCAGTCAAACTTGGTATCGAGACCCCATATCTAACGAAATATGGAATGAGTAATAAGGCCACCGATGTATGTGGGAAAAGTAGCACACCTCTCGAGAGTGTATAAATGTGACATGTAACTCCCTATCCTGGGAATGGATTACGATCGTAGCGTGGAAAGGAACTCCACGAAAGTTCAAACAATTGACGAAGACTGATAGATTTAGAATTTTAAAAATCTAAAACTTACCTTTTCTAAAAAAACATTTTGAAAACCTGCACAAGTCTTGGATCTTTTAACAATGGCTTTCAAATAAACATTAGGCAACCACCATAGAACTTGTGAAGTATGATCATACTCAATCTATCTTCTTAAACCCTTGCTTAGGTTGTGAGAAGACTCGGCAACCGACATGGAGAGTAGAATCAACAACAGGGAATCAGACTAGTAGAAATAAGATAGAATATAGATATAGGATCTGTTAGAGCAAGCATAGGTAGATGAGCTAGTAGATGCGCGACAAAAATCTTCTAGGGATAACTATGTCGGGTAAAGTGCATCCACAGTGTAATTTTTGGCTCAGAACGACGCGATCCGCCGGCTGAGCGCTTCTGCGGTGCGGTAGAGGATGCGCCTCGTTACATTACTGAAGATGATGAAACTTTAGTATCGTGGAACCACGAATTATTTGTCGTGTTACACGTTCCAGCATCAGTGAAAATTAATTAGCTTAACAATAAATGATTTAGGTTGCTAATAATCCATTCTAATTTGACAAATAGAAAATTACCATAACATTAAAATATAATTACATATTCGTCACAAAATTTCTTGAGTCCCTCTCTTTTCATTAAATTCCTCTAGAGTTCATTCTAAAGATTTTTTTAATCTAAACTAATTAAGAGCTTTTCTCCACTTATCCTTAATCCTACTCCCTAGTCTTGAGCGCCACCCTAGCATGGATTTGAAAGATACAACATGTCCATTAGAGAAAGCACAATATGCAATATGGTGGGGAAAAACCAAGAAGAAGATTGATTAGATGAAGATACACTATTCTGTGAGGAGTCCGGCATGGAGGTTGCGTCAGATAGGTCACTTGTACGCAGTATGTAGGTCTTTAGCTTCCAAGACATCGCAAGATATGAAACGGGCATTAGTAGTGTGTGAGATATAGGGTTTGTGAGAGTTGCTAATTAGTGCAGAGAGTTGGAGCGTGGTGTCGTACGAAGGGAGGTTAGTGGAGTGTGGGGACTAAGGGGGCCCTATTTTGTATAGGAATGGGGGTTGGTGAGATCTAGGTTTTTTACTTGGGTTGTAGAACCAGTGCGGCCAGCCACGTGGGCCGAATTGCACAAAAGGTCCATACATAAAATACAATGCACGGGTGGGCTTGGTGGGCTGCACCTGTCTGCTACCCAATTAATGGCGCTTACACGGCGTACCGAGAGAATGCCACTGTTTCCCAAGTGCGACATGAAAATCGCTGCTCTTATGTGCGACATACCACGACACAAAAATCCGCCAGTACCCTGTGTACCACGGCGTCCAATTGGCCGCCGCGAGAAAATGCTGTCATGATAGCTCATCCGCCGCGTAACCAACTTTTGCCGGTTCTTTTTGCTTCTGCCGCCCCAAAAATCTGCCAGGTATGGGGGTATTTATGTAGTGTAAGTTGCCAGCTCCAATGTTTTTAACCTTAGTATTACCATTGATTAGGAAGCTATCCCTACTGCATTTGATTTTTTATCGCGTTGTGAATCCTCATTGGATCGAGGAGGATCTCGAATCTTTTGTACACTTTTGGCTCTTGGTATGAATAAATAAAATTTGTTGGACCCACAATATTTCTATTGTACCACTCTGAGGGATATGATATTTATAGAAAAGGGATTCCATGAGTGTCATATAAGTGACTTGTACACTACAATATGCAGTGGTGTACTGGGTCACCATAGTGTTCTTGCGCCCTCATCATGGCGTGTACCCTGAATCAACTCTAGATCCCATGGGGGCTCATGTGGCCAATCATGAAAATGATAGTCAGGATAATACCAGGAGTCGCAGGTACCCCTGTCGGGCAGATAACACATCTAGTAACATTCAGAACAGAGAACAACTTCCGATTTCTCTCTGACAGATATCACACTTGGCTATGTAGCTTCCGATTTCTCTCTTTATTTTGTGCCACCAAAATTGCTCTTTTAAATCCTGATACATCTTTGTTCCTCCGGGGTGGATAAAATAAAGAGTATTATGAGCTTCTTGCATGATAACTTGCTTCAACTCCGAATCTGCTGGCACACAGATACGTCCTTTGTACCACAAAACTCCTTCTTCATCCTCGGTGAACCCATGTACCTTTCCTGTACCAATACGACATTTTATTTTGTTGATACTTGCATTTCCCTTCTGGGATTCCTTGATCTGACTGATCAAAGTGGGTTGAAGTTCAATGCTAGCTAAGAATCCTTTGCTAACTAGCTCCGTTCTAAACTGCTCCAACTCTTCATGCAAACTTGGCTGGGTTTCTTTAATCATAGTGTCTAGTCTACACGGCAATCTGCTAAGAGCATCCGCTACCGGCTTTGCCGGGGTGATAGTGAATGTCAAGGTCACAATCCTTGATTAACTCTATCCATCTTATTTGTCTCATATTCAGCTCCGTCTGAGTGAAAATATACTTCAAACTCTTGTGATCTAAATAAATCTCACAGCGGTTACCCATAAGGTAAAGAAGCCATGTCTTTAATGTTAAAACTACGGCTGCTAGTTCAAGATCATGGGTCGGGTAGTTTTTCTCATGCTGCTTCAGTTGTCGGGACAGATATGCTATGACTTTGCCTTCTTGCATCAACACACATCCGAGACCAATCTTGGATGCATCACAATACACATCAAAAGGCTTCTTGATATCCGGTATAATCAAGATTGGGGCTAAAATCAATCTCTTCTTGAGTTCTTGAAAACTTGCTTCACATTTGTCAGTCCATTCAAACTTCTTATCTTTCTTCAACAATTGGGTCATCGGTCTTGCGATGCTCGAAAATCCTTCAACAAACTTGCGGTAATATCCCGCTAATCCGAGAAATGCATGGACTTGAGTTTGGGTGGTTGGGGCTTTCCATGCTTCAACATCTCTGATCTTGGTGGGATCGACAACGACTCCTCCTACCGACACGATATGTCCTAGGAATCCTACTTCCTTGAACCAGAACTCACATTTGCTAAACTTGGCATACAACTGATGTTCTCTCGGGGTTTCAAGGATGGTTCTCAGGTGTTGCTCATGGTCTTCTTCTGACTTGGAATAGATAAGAATATCTTCGATAAAAACAATGACAAACTTATCCAGAAAGTTCATAAAAATCTTATTCATGAGATTCATGAAATAAGTGGGGGAATTGGTTAGTCCAAAAGACATGACCGTATACTCATACAATCCATATCTGGTAGTAAAGGCGGTCTTTGGAATATCTGTTGCACGAATCTTGAGTTGATGATAACCAGTCCTAAGATCAATCTTAGAGAACACTCTGGCACCAGTCAACTGGTCAAACTGATCCTCAATCTTGGGCAGGGGGTACTTGTTGTTGATGGTGACGTCATTCAGCTTCCGGTAATCGGTACACAAACGGTTACCTCCATCCTTCTTGTCCACAAACAGAATGGGCAATCTCCATGGCGATGCGCTCGGTTGAATTAAACCTTTCGCCAGCATAGCATCAAGTTGCTTCTTCAGCTCTACTAATTCAGATGGGTTCATGCTATAAGGTCTCTGAGCTATGGGTCCAGTTCTAGGAATTAGTTCAATAATGAACTCGATATCCCAATATGGGGGTATACCGGGTAATTCATCTGGGAATACGTCAGGGTATTCATAGACTACTCTCACTTGGTGTAAGGTTGGTCGGGCTAGACTCTTGTTGCATTTGAACTAACGGGGCAAGGTTTCAGATACATGCTCTACTGATACTCCAGAGCTACTGGTCATGGTTATGGCTTTCTTGGCACAGTCGATCAATCCTTTATGTTTTGACATCCAATCCATTCCTAGTACTACTTCCAAACCTTTGGTTCCTAGTACTATTAGTTTGGCATAAAAATTTGTTCCATGGATTCTGATAGGTACAACCTTGCAAAATTTTCTAGCTTTGGTGGTTGAACAAGGTATTTGAACTATCATAACATGCGTTATTTGGTTGGTTGAATCTTACTAGTGCATGCAAATTCTTCGGTAACAAACGAGTGCGATGCTCTAGAATCAAACAACACTCTTGCTAATACCGAGTTAACGGAAAACATACCCAACACAACATCTGGCGCTTCCTTGGCGTCTTCCGCATTCATGTGAAACAGACGACCGTTGCGGTTGAGAGAATTCCCTGGGGCGAATCTTCTTCCGGGTTGAACACGGCGCTGTTGCTGAGCGGGTGCATTCACATTGGTGGTGGCTGCAAGCTTCTTGGGACACTCATTGGAGTAGTGACCCTTGAATCCACATTCAAAGCAAGTAATCTGGGACTTGTCTTTGGCTGCAACAGGTACAACATTGCTTCCAGTCCTTGGGGCAGTATTGTTGTTGTTGTTGTTGGACTTGGGCGGTGCACGGTTGAAGTTGTTGGAGTTGCCGGGGTTATTGTGGTGGTTTCCTCCAGACTTCACGTTTCCTCCGCTACGATTGGGGTAGCTTGGACGAGACATTGGGTGTCTTTTGTTTCTTGGGGCATATCCGGCAGACGGGTTGGGGCGATACTTCTGGGTATTGTGGGACCCAGTCTAATGCATCATTCTGCGCTTGCGGTTGTCATTGGCTTGGTTCATCTTCCCTTCCATCTGGATGGCAGAGTCGACTAGCTCTTTGAGATCTTCAAAACGGATGTTGACTAGCATAGTATGCATCTCATCATGCAGACGGTTCAGGAATCTTTCCTTCTTCTTAGCTTCAGTGTTGATTTCATTAGGGGCATATCTTTCGAGGGATAGAAATTTGACATGGTACTCAACTACCGTCATCCTGCCTTGCTTCAATTTTCTGAACTCATCTCTCATCCGGGTGACTAAACCTTGCGGCACATGGGTGCAGCTGAACTTGATCTTGAAAGCTTCCCACATCATCACTTGACCGTGGTTCATAGTACGGGTGCTATTCCACCAGGCTTGGATCCATGATGATCCTGATTTCCATGGCCTTGATTATTGTGGGCCATCTGAGCTATCTGTTGAAGAGTGGCTAGGTTGTCTTGACGTTATGCTCTACTAGCTTCATGGTCGGAAACTAGCATCTGCAGAATCTGCAACATCGGGTCCTGCGATGATCTGCTTCCTCCTTGGTTTCCACAAGGCATCTGAAGAATGAGATAGATAATGAGATAAGAGGGAAATTTCTAAGGTTTATGGTTTTGTTTCAAAAGCTTTAAACTTTGAGTTTGACTCAGGTTTGGCAAACTAACAACTTCTCATTCATTCATTCCAGCACACAATACAAACACACACACCACAAGAAAAGGAAAACATATGGTTTTAAGAACCATTCTGTGAACTACGATGCAGTGGGACCGATACAACTCATTACTATGGTAGTGATCAAGTGCATCTACTCATCATCAATGAAGTCAGAGTCCTCATCATCGGTGTAGAAATCCATGGCATCATCCTCCAGGTAGTCATTGTCATCACTGAGGTACAAGTGAATATCTCCCTAGATGTCTTCACCTTCTCCCTCTTCTTCTTTTGCTGCAAGCTAGGATTCTTGCTCCTGGATGGTCTTCTCGAGGTCGGCCACCTTCTTGCAAAGACGAGCGATGGTGCAATCCTTCTTCTCGCGTTGACGTCGAAGTGATTTGCGATCCTTGACGATCATGGCGAGAGCCTGGTCCTTCTAGACGGCAATGGCAAGGTTGTGGTTGGCGTAGGCTCGAGCATTGTCCAATTCCTTCTGCCTATCATACAACAGGAAGTCAAGGTTTTCCACCTGGCGCTTCATCTCCGGGTGACTTGGCATCTCCAATGGCATTCCCATAGAATCACGCCTTGCATAGTGCGCAAAGCGAGTTTCCTGGATCAAGTTGATGTTTTTCCTACACAAACGGGCGAGAGCTTCATGCATGGCCCTGGATAATCCATCTAGCCAGTTGTTCTCTCGCACGGTTAACTGAATCTTCTCAGAAAGGGGTTCTTCCATCTTGCCTCGGAGGTCTGCAACTATTAACCACTATAGATCTCCTCCTGGGTGCTCATTGAGTTGAGCTCCGAAGAATTCTGGATGCGGGCGCTCCAAATACTCCGACAGTGCATCGAGATCCCTCTCAAAGATCAGTTGGCCTCCATTTGCCAATTGGTAGAACTTGCAATACTGAACTTCCATCTATAAGAATTTAGGATGAGTAAGTTAGTGATGCGATCAAGTGTGTCAAATTTTATGTAGAATGTAAGAAGTTTGAGGAGCATGATTTTTTTAAAGAATCTCAAGGATAAGAGTGGGAATAGGTTTTTCATAAATACTCACTTCCTTTGTTTTGAAACTAAGTTTTTGTTCGGACGTCCATTCTAACTAGGGTCTCCTATGGTCAGGATGGCTCTGATACCAACTTGTCAACACCCAGATTTTTAATCCTAGATGCCTGTTATGCCATACATTGCAATCCCAGGATTACCATTTTTGCGAGACATAACAGATTGGATATCACAGTACATCATCCATTACAAACCATAATAAGGTCTTATACAAATAAAGGATCTCATGATCCAGTCTTAATACAAACAAGCAGCGGAATAATAAGCATAGCGGTGGGCTCCATCTCCAATGTCACAGGCAATGCTGACGATGGGAGATGATCCTAGTTGTCGTAGCCATCCTGCTGTCCATCTTCCTGATAGTCCTCCTCATAGTCTAGCCACGGGAATAGCCAGGGACAAAGCCATGAGTACGCTTTAAGTACTCACAAACCATCACTAACAAGTAAGGTAGTTCCAATAGGAATGCTAAGCTCTAAGTTTATTTGCAAAAGCTAGATTTATCTTAAGCTGAGTTCAGAAGTAACGAAAGTTAACTAATGTTATAAATCACTTAAGTGGGAAACTAGTTTTCATATTCACAACCCTGTTGTGGTCAAGTCAAAATCATAATTCACTTCACAAGTCATTTTGAAAACATCTGATGACGTAACATTATGGCCACTCCAACTGTCCATGACCGCAGACGCGGCTATGCGAATAGTTTGACACTCTGCAGAGGTGGTACACTTTCACCACAAAATTCGATACATCCGTCAAGTATAACCCTAAATCATCATACTTAGTATGCGGATAATCAATCATAACCTTTCAATTACACACTCTAGTATAGGCACCTCCCCTATGAGCTTGCCCCCCCAACCATGGCCATCTGCCATCCTCGGCACTGCATAGGTGGACACACATCAAGTGGTAGCCTCAGCTCAAACCTGTCCTGCGAGGGAACCAATACTAATGCATATAAACTTCTGGCTAAGCCCTACCCAATTCAGGTATTGTGGTTGTATAGTAAAATTGGAATGGTATCGCATCCGAACCCAACCATCAGTTTTATAAAGGGCTAAGGATCATGCCTCAACATTTTCATCATCATAAACCATTTGTGTTTCTCAACACATGTCAAAACATCTCAATAGAATGACTCATCATTCCAAGGTTTTCATAATCATTTTCACGAAGTATTCCCATCTAAGTGATCAAGTTTTATGCTTAGCACTAGCCACTAAGGTTAAGAGTGTTCACTAATGAGGGGTACTAATCTTCAATCTCATGCCATAGAATGACATCTAAGTGTAACTAGATAGGCCAAGTTTTATACTCTTTATGCTATCTATATTAAAAGTAAAGAACTTTGGTAAAGTAAAAGAAAGTAAAGATTGCAAGTAAAACTTGGAATTGGTATAATCAAATATATAACCAAAGCATGCCTAATGAATTTTCTCAAGTTAACAAGGTGGCAAGTCTTAACTTGCTTAGTTCTAGCTTGCCTTGATTGGTGCAGTGATTAAAATTCTCCTCGTCTTCTTTGGGGTAGAACTCCTCCTCCTCGTAGACTTGGTAGGTACTATCGTCTATAAAGGAATACGGGGTACACCATCACCAAACAATACTTATCTATTGCTATATACCACACTAAGGCTCACACTTGATGATCTAGCATCATCACAAACATCACAAGATTTAAATAACTAGTTTTATTCATTTTATTTTACAAAAGTAATTTCTACTCATTTAAATTTATTAATATTTAATATTCTCCAAATAGAATATGGGATCATGTGGACACATGTCATCACCACATATTCTAATACATGGGAATGTGATTTAAAGGGTTGGTCTCATTTTATAAAGTTTAAGATTATTATTTAATAGATTTAAAGTGACTAGAAATGCCCTAATAGCATTATTTTGGTACTATTACAATATCACTGCATGCAAACCTAAATATTTTTACATATTCAGATAGGTATCATCAAATGAGATTTTTGTGAGTTGGAATCAACTCAAAAGCTATTATGGTTGATTTTTGAAAAATGTTTGAATGTAGAAAAGTCTTTGTTTTGTTATTTTTACTCTATGTGATCTCTAACTCTAATTGATTTAAATCCAACGGTCTTGGATAGATATTTTAATTATCTTTCTAAAAAAATTTGAATCATGCATTTTGGTTAAGTAAAACTTTCCGAATTGATTTTTGAATAAATGGATAAAATCTAGTTTTAACTAAATTAGAAAAAGATTATTTGAATCGTTGGGCTACGCGCAAGAAAGGAAATGGGCCGGCCCAGCTGCACTGCACGGGCGCAGCGGGCTGCTGACAAGGGGGTCCTACCCGTCAGCGGCTGTTACTACACGAAGCGGTAAGTTTCAAACTCAGCTATGCGATTAGACTACGATCTAACGGTTGTGGTTCGTCGTTCCTAGTGAACAGGTCTTCGGCGAGGACGAACCCTAGCGGCACGGTGGGGCTTTACGGGGGCTCACCTGGGATCTAGCTATGGTCAGCGATGGGGGCGTTCGAGCTGGTAGACGACGACGGTTCGAGGCGTGGTCGCGGCAGCTCCTAGGGCGGCTCCAATCAACGGTGCCTTTCTTCAACTGCAGTGGCCAACTCCGGTGATATTCCGGCAGACTGAGGCTCGCCTTGCTCCGAGAAGGGGTGTGGGGTGGTTCTGAGAGAGAGGGGAGTCGAATGGTGTGCAAAATTAAGGTGGAGAGGGCCTCCTTTTATAGCTCGACGAGGGAACCGAGCAGCGTGGGTGCGGCTCGCCGGTGGCGACGCTATAGGTAGCTAGCGGCACGGCTGGGCGTAGGGGATGGTGCATGGTCTCCTGGCGGTCCTCTCTGGCTTAAAGGTGAGGCATGGGGCGGTCGCATTTGGTCAGGAGCAGGCGGTGCTCTGCGCGGCAGAGGCGGTGTTCGATGCGGCGCACGGTGGCGACGGGTCAAGCAGCGGCGAACAGGGATGCCTAGGCGACTGCTGGGGTCATGGCGAAGCAGTGTGCGCGGGGTGAGGTCGAGGCATGGCGTGTGCAAGATGGTCGGGCACGGCGCTCTGGCGCGTCCTCGGCATGGCGCAGACGCTCTGGGCGCGGCTTTGCTGGGGTGGTCCATGGCGTGGCTTCGCTCGGGGAGTGGACAAGGGGCGGCGGTGAGGTCTCGCCTACCTTATAGGCATGGTAGGAAAGAGCGGCGTGGTCGGCTGCGAGCGGTCCATGGTCGGCCTGGCGCAGCGGCTTCGGGCGGCGACGCACTGGTGTCAAACGGCCAAGGGGGTGCTGGTCTGCTGCTGCTCGACACCAGGGGGACAAGGGGAGTAGAATGAGGGCAAATGGTCTAGTGATCAATGCCCAAATAGTGAAGTTAGGCAGATGTTTATGCTGTGCCTGCCAAGTGTTTGATCTAATGGCCGAAAAAAATTAAATTTAAATTTTTGGCTCAAATTTGGTGAGTGATCTACACTTATGCTTAGTTATCTATGGTTGCTTGGGATTGGCAAGGGGAATTGTTTTGAGGGGTTTTTCAAAAATGAGGATCTTAACACATACACTTGATTCAAATTTGAACTGTCCTTTAAATAGATTTAAAAATTTGGTGAGTTTGTAAAGTGGGCGCTGGTTCACTTTTACTTGTCTAGCAATGGGTGAAAAGTGTTGAGAAAGTTTCTATTTGAAATCTTCTTCTAGGAACACTCAAAGTGGCCTAGTGGTTAACTTTGGTCAAAATGACCATTTGATCTTTTTATTCTTATTTGATTTCTTTTTCTTTGGATTTTGTTTGTAAATGGTCTAGATGATGTGGCATTCACCTTTAAACCATTTCACAACATTTAGGACAATCAAGCATGGCATTTTCAAACAATTGTACACTAATGCAAACACACATGCATTCATAATCATTTTAATAATAAAAGTTTTTGTTAACCCTAAATTGGGTGATTTGAACTTTAATAACCTTGATTAAAGTTTTGGGATGTTACAGTGGAGCCTCCATATCTCCCCGCAAGAGCTCCGTATTTCCCCGGGTCACCGGGCTCGAGTCTTACAAAGGCAGGGCCCGGACTTTCTTCTACGTCCGGAATACAACTTCTGAGGACTTGATACGACTCCTCCCCTTCAAGCTCGGACCTCCAGATACCTCTCTTTGGGAGAGCATCCCCAAGCGACCCACAGCTCTGGCATACCAGGTGGAGCGCCGGATCAAGGAGCTGCTGAAGGAGAAGCTGCAGGGGGAAGATATCATGGTCACTTTTGTTCGCAGCCGAGTCTCCCCCTGCAGAAATATGCCCACAAGATTTGTTACTTGAGCGACTCCCTCGACCCCCACCGGACTTCCTCCCTCGAGCTTGATGACTCGGCAGTTTACCGCCGGGTTAAGTCCATTTTCAACGTGGAGAAGGAATTCTCCGAAGATTGGGAATGGGGGTTTGAGCCCTTCACCCGGGATAACCCTCCCCCAAAGGTAAACTCCCTTCTTACTGTTTTCTAGATCTTTCTATATGTCGAATTATTTTCTTAACTTTAGCTATTGCTGTCTGTTCTCAGCGATTCCTCCAGCAGCCAATCGAGGATGGCGAGGTGCTGGCAAGCAAGTGGGTACTGGACTGCACCGAGGGAGATGAAGCGGAGCCTGATCCGGAGACCTTTCTCCCCACCCTGGACACCATCAAATGCTCCTCTGGTAAGGCCTCTTCTTTAAGGGATTGGCCGGATGACGATGACTCAGACGTTGAGGTCCTGGAGGTACTTGACCCGGTTCTCATCTCTTCCGCATATCTGGTTATGTTCGAATCTTCAGCTAACCCTGCCGGTCAGGTCCACGAGGTCCCCCCTTGCTATGGGTTGTCCGGTCCCTGCACCCTCCCAAAAGTGCGCGGCTACCTTAGCCGCAGCTTCGGAGGTGCCACCGCCCAAGAAGAGGCAAAAGAAGTCCGGGGTGAAAACCTCGACTAAGCCGGCCGCCAAGAGCACGGTCCGGAGGGCACCCAAACCTCGGGCACCCCCAACCTCGAACGAGTAAGTCTCTTCACATTTGCACTTAGGGTTTTTTTACTTTCTATTTTCACCTTTGCTTCTTATCTGTCTTATCTTCCTCTCCTTGACTTGGTGCTTTCATTTTTCAGAGCTCCTAGGGTTATTCCCCAGAGCGGCTCCAACATTGCCACTCCAATCCAGAGCAGTCCTTCTCCCTCCCATGACTACGATACTCGCCCGCTCAGCCCTATTCAGGAGGGCTCCGCGGCTGCGCCTGACCAGAGCCCACCTCGTCATGAGGAGGGCAATGTTGGCGCGGGGGGGTAGTGGGGTGTCCCAGGATATGGCCATGCCGGATCTTCCCGAATCTTCTTCGGCCCCAGCGCCAAGTGTTGAGGTGCCAGTTTCATCGGCACCGCCCCAATCAAGTCCTTCTCATGTTCAAGTGTCTTCAGAACCAGTAGCACCAGCGTCTCCAACACCCACAGTACTAGTAGCACCAGCACCACCTGCCTTCGGATCAGCACCAGTAGCACCTTCTCATGTTCAAGTGCCTTCAGAACCAGTAGCACCAGCACCACCTGCATCAGCAGAGGCACCACCAGCACCACCGGCAGCAACAACCTCAACAACAACAACAAAAGTGTCCAGTAAGCCTCCAAAGAGGAAAATGCCGTCAACTGCCTCCGGATCAACTATATCAATCGCGGACATCTACTCGCCAGCTCCTCAAGCTTCATCCGGATCAGCGGCCTCAGATCTTCCATCATATCCTCCTTCATCTGGCAAGCTTAAGAAAGCTACTAGGCCGAGCAAGGGCACTCCTATCGGGTCTTCCGCTGCCGGCTCAGAGGGCAGCAGGAAGTTGGTTCTGCATACCAGCCCTACCGCAGCTCAATCTGCTAGGCGAGAATCTCACATCAAGGGCTTGGTGGAGAACTACTCTCCTAGCGGCGAAAGTTACAGTCCACTACTCCTGGAGTATGTGAATAACTGGAACAATGCCGAATTCTTCAGCCCCAAGGATGATCTGTCGGAGAAGTTCGGCCCAGCCAAGTTCAGCGCACAAATGAACTCCGCCACCAAGGCCATCTCTTTGGCTGGCCGGATGATGGAGGTAACTCTTTTCCTCTACTATAGTACTTTGTATGCATGAGCACTTGTAGATATATCCCCTAGTCCCTGAGCCTCCGAGGGAGTAACTTGTTACTCGGTCGGATGCTCCTCGAGAATTTAGTTTTCGTCCTTTTGATGACCCACAAGTATAGGGGGTGTATCGCAGTATTTTCGAGGGAAGTGAAACCCAATTTATTGATTCGACACAAGGGGAGCCAAAGAATATTTATAAGCCTTAACAACTGAGTTGTCAATTCAGCTGCACCTGGAAACAATCTTGCTCACAGCAGTTTCTCCGTAGCAACAGTTTTGTAGTAGCAATAGCAAATTAATAGCAGTAGTAAAAGTAAAGACAGTAGTAACAACTGCAGTAAACAGGTAGGATTAAAGCGCGGTAGGCATAGGGATGGATGGACGGGCATTGCATGGACAAGACAATTCATATAGCAATCAAGACATAGGGCATTTGAAGATAAATAAGATAAAGCATCCAAGTACTAAATAATCATAGGCATGTGTTCCATATATAGTCATACGTGCTCGCAATGAGAACTTGCACAACATCTTTTGTCCTGCCAGCCCATTTGCAGCGGGGCCTCAAGGGAACTACTGGCAATTAAGGTGCTCCTTTTAATACAGCACCAGAGCAAAGCATTAACACTCCATGAACACATGTGATCCTCACATCAAAGCCATTCCCTCCGGTTATCCCGATTGCTGTCACTTCGGTGCCTTTGGTTCCGGACAACAATATGTGTATACAACTTGCAGGTAAGACCATAAACAATACTATCATAATGAATCAATAACATGTTCAGATCTGAAATCATGGCACTCGGGCCCTAGTGACAAGCATTAAGCATAACAAGTTGTAACAAAGTCAAAAAGCACTAATAATAGATACTAGGCACCATACCCTAACAATCTGATGCCATTACATGAACGATCTCATCCAATCCCTACCATCCCCATAGCCTACAGCGGGGGATTACTCACTCATAGATGGGAAACATGGATGGCCGATGGAGAAGCGATGCTGCTGATGATGGCGATGATCTCCTCCAATTCCCCGTCCCGGCAGGGTGCCAGAACGGAGTTTCTGGTGCTGATTTCCGGAATCTGGTGGTGGCGATGAAGCGGAACTCTTTCTGGAAGAACGTCGAACCCCCCTTGGTTTTTAGGTCAAGAGGCATCTTATTGGCGAAGAGGGAGGCTAAGGGGGTGACCGAGGCATCCACACCACCCCCAGGCGTGGCCTGGCCTGGCCCACGCGGCCAGGTGGTGTGGGCCCCTCGTGGCCCTACTTCGTCTCATCTTCTGGCTCCGTGAGTCTTCTGGTGAAATAGGATTTTTGGCATATTTTCCGGGATTTTTCCTGATAGTTGATTTTCTGCACAAAAACTAGACACCAAGGTAATTCTGCTGAAAACAGCGTCAGTCCGTGTTAGTTGTATCGAAATCACTCAAGTTTAGAGGAAAAACAATATCAAAGTGTTCGGGAAATGCCGTGGTGGTGTCACGGCAGATGCCATGGATAGGCTAAAGTTGGGGACTATATGCACTAGAGGGATCCAGGGAGGGATAGTGTGGTGATTCCACACACAGATGCTTTGTATTCAATTGATTTCCAAGGTTACAAATGCTCCTTGAGCTGTATTGGGGAGAGGAGGAAGAAGGAACTCTCTTACTCTCACCACTCACTAGCTCTCAGGAACCTAGAACCAAACAAGTAAAACTCAACTCTCTAGAGCTCACCCCTGTAAAGACCAACCCTTTCTACAGAGGCCCTAGCCCTCCTTATATTGGGGTGTCTAGGTCTCCAATTAGGGCATACATGGAGGCATATTCCTTGGAATATGCCTCTTCCCAAAATAGTAAACCGACCGGGTCACTTTTCCCCGTCGTAAGCCATGTAGAGGCTACGTGAGCCTCTGTGGCGCCAGCGTCATCTGACACAGGCAACGTCACCCTTGTCGGCCACGACTCGGTGGTCCTAGCCCCTGTCCGCTTCGCTCACGCTCTGCATACAGTGACCTCCTTTTGACCACCTTCTCTTGCAAGCCCGATATAACCCGGATCATGCCTGGTTAATCCGGCCGCACCTGTACCTGCATACAAGTTAGATACATCCTGCCGACATACGCCATATGTCGGCCGGGACTTAGTTAGGTGGACATCCCCTGGTCCGAGTTACTCCGATTCGGCCTGCCTTGATATGACTCGGCCAGCACTTGCTTTGACCTTGTCGTACCTCGGCAAACTCGGCCTTTATACCCCGGCGTGACCCTACCCGGGGGTATCCCCCCAACATTAGTCCCCGAAGCTGGTGCGGTCTTAGTGGTCTCGGCCGCTAAGGCCACAGTAGGTTCAATTTTACCGAGCCTTTTGCTCCCCTTTCCGAGTTATCTCATAGTCCGGATTTCATAGGCTAATTTTCCCTTGGCACATTCCAAGTTTTCACTCGCTGGCCGGGTTATCCTTTGGTTATCCGGGTTATTCTTCCTTCCCTCGTACGCTATCCCACGTGGATGGTAATCATGATTTTGCCTCATTTTAAGGGCCTATGCAAGTAACTGCCGCGGTAATGTCAGATGTTGCTGTTGCACACATCACATCGTGTCTGTCTCCTCGTTAACTGTATCATAACGTCACGTCGTGGGATCCGCTGCGCCCTGTGGCCCTTCCTGTGGCTTGTAACTGATTGGCTGATCCGGATTATACACGGCCACACCGTGCGGCACTTCCGCACCACGTGATCCCACTACCCCGCTGGGGCATGGTTAAATAGGGGAGGGGCGCGCCCCTTGGGATTTTTCCCCATTCTCGTGCCCCTCTGCCTCTTCTTCTTCTTCTTTCTCCTATTGACAGAGGAGGAGCTCACCATCGCGGAACAGGAGATGGAGGAAGATGCGGAGAACGCCGAGCGTGACGCCTGGGCTGGATCCTGGGTCTGCCAGGACGATCTCGATTGGCTTTACCGCACGCGCCGTATCCCAGAGGGCGTCGTCGCCCGCCTCGCCGCCGAGGAGCTCGCTCCCTCACCCAATCCGGGTGAGTTCGTAGTGTTCCTCTCCCACTTCCAGCGTGGGTTCGGGATCCCCATTAGCGATTTCTTCCAAGATTGCCTCAACACATACGACCTTCAGCCGCACTACCTTCTGGCGAACGCCATCACATCTCTTTCTGCCTTTGCTTCCACCATAGAGGGCTACACTGGATTATGGCCTACCTAAGGAGCTTTGGATCCATTTTTTCGGTCTGCGCCGGAACGTGATTCCGAATAAGGAGCTTGACCCGGAGGACAAGCAACTCACGCAGTTCGGTGTTGCCTCTATTTCTCCTCGGAAACAGTCCATCTTTCCCCGGGTCACGGGGCTTGATTCTTGAAAGGGCTGGGCCCAAACCTTCTTTTATGTTAGAAATAGCACAAAGGAAGATCAGATCTGGTTGCGCCCCTACACTCTGGGTCCTCCTAATCCGGATCTATGGGACCGGATCCCCAGGAAACCCACAGTCTTGGTGAACCAAGTCAACAAACAGTTCCAGAAGCTGAAAGACGCCAAGATGCCCAACGAGGATGCGATGATCACTTTCGTTCGCAACCGTATCTCCCCTCTCCAGAAATGCACACACAAGCTATGCCATATGAGTTGGCGCCTTGACCCCAACCGGACTTCCTCCTTTGAGCTGAGCAACACCGAGATATATCGCCGGGTCAAGGCCCTCTTCACCACTGACAAGAACTTCTCCGCTGATTGGGAGTTGGGATTTGAACATTTCTGCCGAGATAGGCTTCCTCCTGTGGTAATTCTCGTGTTCCAATTTCTTTCCGAGTTATATTGTATGTCGGAGTATGTTGCTTATTTGATCTTCTTGTATTTATCTCTCAGCTGTTTCTCTAGCAAACACTTGAAGATGGCGCCGACCCTTCGCAGAAATGGGCGAAGGATCGAGATGCCCCGGACGAGGAGGAGCCGGATCAGGAAATGTTCCTGCCACTCCCCGACGCAACCAAGCGACATACCGGTAAATTCTCTTCCATTAGAAATTGGCCTAAAGATGAAGATGATTCTAACGTTGAGGTGATGGAAGCATTTGACGCTGTCCCCCTTTCTTACACCTATCCGCCATCAGTTAACCCGGGTGGGCAGATTCATGAAGATCCTCCTCTCACCATGGGCGAGCCTGTCCCGGTAGCGCCCAAGAAAAGGGGAGCTGCTTCTGCTTCTTCTTCCGGACCTTCCAAACCAACAAAGAGATGAAAGAAGTCCACAGACAAAGCTGCCACCAAGCCTACGACCATGGCCATAACCCGGAGAGCTCGCAATCCCAAATAGCCTTTGACCTCTGATGAGTAAGTCATTTCTTCCTTATCCAATTTTCTGCTTCGTGCCTTTCTTTTGTTGTAACTTATTGTTCGTCGTTTGATTCGGCAGGGCTGCGGTGGAGGTTCCTCAGAGCGGATCCGGCATCGCCTCGCCGCTCCGACATAGCCCTTCTCCCTCTCATGGCGATGATTCTCGCCCGCTGAGCCCCATTCAAGAGGGTTTAGCAGCTGCTCCGGGTTCTAGCCCATCTCGTCAAGAGGAGGGCAACCTTGGAGCAAGGGGAAGTGGTTCTGTCGAGGCTGCGGTTGCTCCCAGCTCTTCTTCGGATTAGCCGCAACCAGCCACCATCGAGGTTCCTACAGCACCCCCGCCAAGATCAACACCAGTGCCAGCACCAGCGCTAGTAGCACAAGCACCAGCAGCACCAACTCTTTCTGCCTCGTCTGAGTCTTCGAAGATTCGGCGAGAAGACACAACTAGCACCAAGGCTAGCACTAAGGCTACGCCCAAGGCTGTACCTAAGGGCAAATCCGCAGCCCAAACCTCAACTTCTCAGCAGCAGCCCAAGGGCAAGAAAGCTTCTGACGCCGCTAGGACAGCAACTATCGAGGTTGGACAGCGCACGCTCGCGTCCATGCTTCCGCAGAAGATCCCACCAAAGAAAGACATCTCTGCCGGGTCAGCTGATGCACAACTTGTCTTGCACACCAGCCCTGCTATTGCACAAGTTGAGAGAAGGGAGGCCCACGCCAAGGGTTTGGTCACGCCCCACATGCTTAGCGGAGAACACTATCCTCCGGCCTTGATCGAGTTTGTTAACAACTGGAACAAGGCAGAGTTCGTCCATAACGACGATCTCCCGACAAAATTTGGGCCTGCCGAATTTGCTGCACAGATGAACACTGCCGCCAAGGCTATAAACCTTGCGGATCGGATGATGGAGGTACGCTACTTCATCTTTTTTTAACATGTACCAAACATTAGTGGTATAACTATTAGTCCCCGAGCCTCCGGGGGAGTAACTTGTTACTCGATCGGATGCTCCTGAGAGAATTAGTGTAGCTCCTTAATAACTTCGGATATGCACAGACCTAGAGCCGGGTTAAGTTCCACTTAGCCTAGATTTTGTACACTTCGAATATGCACACACCTAGAGCCGGGTTAAGTTCCACTTGGCCTGGATTTTGTACACTTCGAATATGCACACACCTAGAGCCGGGTTAAGTTCCACTTGGCCCGGATTTTGTACACTTCGAATATGCACACACCTAGAGCCGGGTTAAATTTCACTTGGCCCGGATTTTGTACACTTCGAATATGCACACACCTAGAGCTGGGTTAAGTTCCACTTGGCCCGGATTTTGTACACTTCGAATATGCACACACCTAGAGCCGGGTTAAGTTCCACTTGGCCCGGATCTTGTATACTTCGAATATGCACACACCTAGAGCCGGGTTAAGTTCCACTTGGCCCGGATCTTGTATACTTCGAATATGCACACACCTAGAGCCGGGTTAAGTTCCACTTGGCCCGAATCTTGTATACTTCAAATATGAACACACCTAGAGCCGGGTTAAGTTCCACTTGGCCCGGATTTTGTACACTTCAGATATGCACACACCTAGAGCCGGGTTAAGTTCCACTTGGCCTGGATTTTGTACACTTCGAATATGCACACACCTAGAGCCGGGTTAAGTTCCACTTGGCCCGGATTTTGTACACTTTGAATATGCACACACCTAGAGCTGGGTTAAGTTCCACTTGGCCTTCAGATTTTGGACGTATCAACTCCCCCCAAGCTTAGCTTATTGCTTGTCCTCAAGAAATTTAGTTGAAAACTCAGTGCGATAAAAGAAACTTTCATGAACACATTTTCTCCATATGATGTATATATTCTCAGCATATGATGAAGTACTTAGACAACTCATAATAAGGGGTATGCAAATAAGGCTACTCAATAGTCATTGCAAGCTATGAAGATATTCCAACTCAAAAATAATAAGTAGCATGAAACATAAACATAAGCAACATTGCAATGCCCATAAAAAGGTATGATAGAGTGGTATCTCGTTTGCCTTTGATTGTAGGGCAAACATAAATGCCAAGGCCCCTCTGAAGTTTAAGTGAAGACTAGAAGTAAATATATCAGAGATACAAGCATCAAAGTCATGACATAAATAACCAAGTTTTGAAACAAGCACATTACACTAAGAATGACAACTATGCCCTCAAGAAAGTGCTCATAGAATATGTGGTGACTCAACAAGGAAGTGAAAAGGTTTTGAAAAGTTTGAAAGGCTTCCAAATGCTGAAAGTATGGTACTCATTAGCTTTGAGCTCTCATTGCCCCTATCATAAGCATGTTTAAATGGTTAAGGTTAAAGTGACACAACTAAGAGGATATGCTTGACAAGTTATAAGTCGAAGTCTCATGCCCCTTACTTACGAAGACCGAACCTCATGCTACTCAACTTCAGTCACAAGTAAGCTCTTGTCATTGTAAGTACATATGTATCATAGAGAACCGCCAATGGGGTACCCCTTGCACATGATACAAGAGCTATCCCATAATCAAAATGACAAGGCAAGCCGACAATGGGCATCTCAGCGATCTTTTTATTTGCTATTTGCATAGGTTTTATTGAGGATGCTTCATAGAATGCTCATTATAGTTATGCTGCAAGTTTCCACCATGATTAGGCATGGCTTAGGCTAGCAGCGCAGGCGTTTCTCTAACACACATACAAACTCCATGATCTTACAAATTCCCCTTTTATTTCACACCACCGGGATCCATAAGCAAAAGAATCATGATATCAACGAGGTACAAAGTACCAGTGCAATGTTGAAAGCGTTCCCCATGATACATGGTTCTGCTAACTTCAACTTATAAAGTGCGAGAATATACGCAACAAACATGGACACAATGGTTCAAGTTTATTAAGTGCAAGAAAATAAACTGTGCCATCAAGTTCGTGAGAGCTTTACTAACTAACTTTCTCATAACAAGCAAATATTTTATTCGGAAGAAAACAAGGCATACTTAATATGCATGGAATAGCAAATGATGCTAATAGGTAGGTATGGTGGACACTTTTGGCAATATTGGTTTTGGGGAGTTGCATGCATGAGTAAAGATTATACTCAGCACAAGTGAAGGCTAGCAAAAGTAAGGGAGCGACAAACGAGAGATGAATAACTATCATAATCATGCTTGCAACAAAAACAGGACTAATCATGGGATGAAAGTGATTCAAGACCCCTAAGGCAAAATAATTCATCGAGGCTTAACTGATTATTTCAGTCATATGCATGCGTGAGCATGTGCCATGTCCATTCAAGTGAAACATTCAGAGGAGGATACCACAGTGTCATACCAAGTTATGAATAGAGTAATGCAAGCAAACATTCATATGACATGCTACAAACTATTAGCAAGCTGGAGCTAATTATAAGAAAGCAAGAACAACTAAGCATCCATAAATAACATACACCCTAAAAGAACAGACTGAGCATGCCCACAATGATAAGTATATGTACAAAAATGAAAACAAATAGAGTTTGTTACCAGCCTCTTACCACACCTCAAGTTGTCATTAATCTTCATTATTGCCCCTTCACTTGTGTGGATTGAATAATAACATGAAACCAAATTCCACTGAGGACGGCCGAACCCTGCAACAAACTTCACAAAACCAAAGAAGAACAACAAATATTTTTGGTGTTTTTGATTTTTAAAAGCAAGAACAAAAAGGAAGAACAAGCAAAGCGAAATCTTTTTGGGTTTTTCGAATAATTAAGACAAAGCCAAAAGGAAAAAGCAAACCAAGGCAAAAAGAAAACGAAGCAAACAAAGAGAAATAAAGAAAATATTTTTGGTCTTTTTGTGTTTTAGAAATCAAAAGCAAAGAAAGAACGAAAACTGAAAAGAGAACGAAGCATGGATATACAAAGTACCAACTAAACATGATATGCATATGAGTGTGATGTTGGTGTACCTCCCCCCAAGCTTAGGCTTTTGGCCTAAGTGGGTATCAATACCAAGCTGACCAAGATGGAGCGCCTCCGTAGTACAACGAGGAGGTGCCCTCGTCCTGATATGAGCTCGAGGACACCCCACCGTAGTGCGCAGAGTAGTCGTAAGAAGGCACATCCTCCTGGTGGTTCCTGTGGAAACCTAGCAAGCGGAGCTGCTCATCCACTTCCTCCTTAGAACACAACCATGGCCTCCTATAAATACTAAACAAAGTGGATCGTGGCAAAGGAATTTCCCTCTCGTCTCCGTCAGTAAACAACATACTGTATACTAAACTGTCTGTATCAGAGTCAGCATTGACGAAGTGATGAGTGTTCATAGCAGCAAGATCAAGCCTTTGTGGTGCCAAAACATTGTCATTAGGATCCACGGAAAGTTCTAAAGCAACAACCATGCGTGAGGCAATAATGCCCCCATAAATAGGTCCTCTAGCAGCTAGGCGGCGAGCAATGAGAAAGCCAAGATTGTACTTGGTATCATTATTAAGTGCAGCAGCGAGGAAGGCTAAATGATAATTGGAAATATTACTAGTGTTCTCCCTACCAAGAACGCTAGTGGCAAGATAATAAGCAAAATATCTAAGAGCTGGGAGTTGAATGTTTCTTATCTTCCCGCGCTGAGCTACGCGGTCGTCGTCATTCGTCACACTTCGATAGAGTTCCAGCAAGTCAGCGGGTCGACCTTGAATTTTCTTCAATGTCCCTGTCATGAGTATACCTATAATGCTGCAAAATCTTTCAAATGACATGGTAATAGGCTAATTATAAATTCTGAAAGAAATAGTTGACTGATGAGGGGTGTTAGTGAAAACGAAACTCTCAACGAAAGTTTTGGTGTGCATGGCATATTGCTCACTCTCATCTTCCATGTACGTGGTCAGGCCAACCCTCTGAACCATTAGTAAGAAATCATTGAGGATCCCTGCAGCTTGTAAAAAGGTAAAACAAGGGAAGGTAGATGGGTGAGCATCCCCCTCATCTCCTTCATTGCCAAAGCGTGGTGCGATAAGATCTTCATTGTATGAAGGCCTAAACTGAGAGGCTGATCTTGAGGGTCTTGACCTTCTAGGTGTGTCCCTCTCAAATATTTCTCCAAATGTGTGGTTGTTCATCTTTGATATTCTGAAATTTAAACATCCATTATACAAGTGATTGCGAAGAGAATACATAATGAAGGGAACTACTCATAGGGACTTGTAAGAGGCCTAAACATGCTTCAAAAAAATATCTCTAAGCATTGAACAAGCTTACAAGCTCTCATAACCTGTCACCTACAGCAGCAAAATACTCTAGATATAAACCACTAAACACAAATTTACTTGGACAAGCAAAGGAGTCACATACCGGAGAACAAATGCTCCAAATTTCAGCAGCAAAGATGGGCTGAGCAAGGAGATCGAAAAATTGTGGGCAAGAACAACAAGAACGCGATTTCGAGCAATGAGCTGGTATTTTCTCGGAGAGAGAAGGTAGAGGCAAGTGAGAGAGTGAGTGGAGGGCCAGGGGTGGCCCACACCATGGCTAGGCGCGCCCCTGGGCTGGCCGCGCCACCAAGTAGTGTGCCTGCCTGGTGGGCCCCCTGGTACTCCCCAGGCACTTCTCTGCCCCTTTTTCACGTAAAAATTTAATATGAATTTTCTGGAATTTTTCGAGACACTTTATTTTTGAGCAATTTTCAGGTATTGATGAATGATTTTTCTGCAGAAAGATGATTTTGAAATAATGCAAAAACAAAACAAAGATAGAACTACAGAAGTTCTAAGACACTTTAATATGTAAGCAACTAACAACAGAAAAATAAACTAAGTGGAAGAATAAACTAAAATGGATAAACTAAAATTAAGTGAAGATAATCATAGTGAAAACATTGTTTTGTTCATTAAAATCCCTTTGTTAACAAGGTTGATCAGGTCTTGTTACCAAAACAATTTTATATGAAACAGAACTTTGTATTCCACTAATGATTATGTTACCTGTCGTGGAAATGGCCACGACAGTCGCTGCTACTGGCAGCGATTGATTGTAACGTGAGGAAGAGTTGGCAGCCATCTGCGGTGCGAGATGGGGGCGGATGCACATGGGTTTACCCAGGTTCACCCCCCCGAAGGGTAAAGACCTACTCCTGCTAGATTAGATTACTGGAGAGCGAGTTACAGGGGTGGCGAGCTCGGCGTCTAAGCAGCGAGTCGCTTGATGGGGTGTATGATGGAACGTGCGTCCTTAGGATACCCTAGGGAGGTTTATATAGGAGTCACCTCGCTAGGGTTTACAAGTTACAACCGAGCCTGACATGGACTCGGAGGCCTTTTGACCTAATCTGACTGGGCTTTAGATATGCTTGAGGGCCTTCAGCTTCCAGTCGCCAGGCTTCTCCTTCAGTCGTAGTCTAGTCGCCGTCCTTCAGGCAAACTCACAGGCCCTTCGACCCAATCGGAACGTCCTGCTGGGCATACCCCTTTTGGCATATCCCCATCAGTAGTCCCCAAGGCCATCGTTGATTCAGGCGCAGGTGTCCCTTTGGCGATAGAAGTAGGCGAGCCCAATTTGGATGCCCAGTTGAGTCGGCGATGGACTCCATTAAAACCAAGGAGAATTTCCCCAGGCTTCTACTCGCAACCCCGAAGAATGTTACTACTGTCAAGTCACCGCTTCGGCCAGTGGAAACGACTAGCGGGTAGCGGGTGGAACGAAGGAGTTGGACCGTTAGTTCTGGTCAAATTATCCATTGGAATTTCCAACGGTAACTTCGGCGCAATTACAGTGAGTAACGGCTACCCCGATTTTGGCGGTTGGCGTTCCCATATAAGGGGAGTGATGATTCAGTTCTGCAAATCCTTCCCCGCATTCTTCATTCTCCCATATCCATCCTTCCTGTCTTCAATCTTCCTGCCTTCAACCTTCCGTTTCGTCCTTTCTGCACCGTGCGATTCCTCGTCCTACCTGATGGCGCCTCCCAAAGGCTCATGTGGAAAATCCAAATGCACCACAGCCTAGCTCAAGTCCTTCGAGGACGCCGGAGTCCTCCGCAAGGGGAACTGGCGGGTTCCCCTCCTCCGAGACCGAGCCAAAGCCGCGAGCTGGCGAATTCATCTGCTTCCCCAGCCATCTAGAGAGGGGTCTGGGATTCCCCACCTCGCTCTTCTTCTGGCGCTTCTGCGCGTATTACGTGATCAAACCGTCGGATCTCGGCCCGCACATCATCGAGTAGCTGGCGATCTTCGTCGCCTTCTGCGAGTGCTATCTCGGCTGCATGCCATATTTTCTGTTGTGGTTGGAGCTCTTCCATGGCAGCATTGGGCGCAAGGCGTCCGGTGGCTTGATATTGGCCACAGGCGGCGTCACGTTCCAATTGAAGCCAAATGCTAACTTCGTCAAGCTCCTTCTGCCGAAGAAGGCCGCTAGCGAGTGGAAGAAGAGCTGGTTCTACGTAAAAGAATCCACTCCCTCTGGCGAGGTGGCACTTCCCGAGTTCGTCACCGAGAGGAGCGAGCCTCGCCGGTTGGCGCCGAAGAAGCTTCCCAAAGACCAGAGGATGGCCGTCACGGAAATGATGGACTAGATCCAGAAGCTGAAGGACCAGGGGTTGACTTCGATCAACCTTTACAACTGCTGGCTCGGGCGGCGCTTGGTTCTTCTAGCGGCTCGACCGCATTGGATGTATGAATACAGCGGGAAGCACGACCCCTCTCGAACCAGCAAGGAATCATGGGAGGCCGAGGACTACAAGGCCGCCCTGAAAAAGATCACTAACATGGAGTTCACCAGCGTGTCAGTCGGGGTCGCCCCGTACACTCCCGTGAAGAATGAAGCCCGCACAGTAAGTTTTCTCCCCAGTCGCTATTTCCGCACCTCAATTTTCAGTCGCTGCCTTTGGCGATTACTCGTGGTGGTTCTCAGCTATTTCAGGTGTTGGAGGGCTGGCTTCCTCCGCTCGATGAAGAGGTTCCCCAGGAGCTTGAGTAGGACTCTGCGGGAGACTCTTCCGACAGCGATGGGGAGGAGGAGGAGGTTCCTCCCCCAGCGCATGTGGCTCTCAAGACCCGCATGTAGAAACAACGCGAGTTCGAGGCAAGTCGCAGCCTGGATGAACACGAAGGAGGCGACGAGGTTGCGCAGGAGCATACATCCCGGCACACTGCTACATCATCGAAGCCCGTACGCAAGCCCAAGTCACCAGCGAAGAAGCCAATGTCGCCGTCCAAGCCGGTGGTGGTGTTTGAGTCTGATGATGACTCTGACGATGAAGACACCCCCGAAGTCCCGCGTAAAGCCCTAGAGGATGTGATCCCGATGAAGGGGTTGGAGGGCGAGGACACTGAGGCGGCGGTAGAGGTTCCCCTGGCGGTGATTGCGCCAACGGTTTCGGGGGTTCCAAGCCGAGAAGCGGCTGAGGCAGTGATGTCTAAGTCGCCGTAGCCGTCGAGGGCGGCCGCGTCGTCGGAGCCGGAGATTCCGGCGACTGCGGCTTCGTCGTCAAGGAAGCCCGCGGTGTCGTGGGCTTCATACGTCATTGAGAGGGGGCTCACTCGTAAGCTGGGTCCAGAATTGGACAAGCCTTCCGACATCAGCACCGGGCTCCGCATTCTCCCGGTTGCTAAGTGAGTATTGGTTCTTCATTCCAACTCGCCTCTTGTTTTTGTATTGTCGTTATATTGACTGTGGGAATTCGGGCAGGTCTGGAGCCAAGAAGATTGGCTGTCCTTCGATGGCAAAGATTCCGCCGGCCGCCACCACGGGAGAGGGCGACCTCCCCAAGAAGAGAAAATCCACCGGGGATGTGGCGACCGCGGAAGGCGCGAAGAAGCAGAAGGGGGGTGCCGACGACAGGCACAGCCATGGACGGCGCCGCGGAGCCCGATGTTGTGGCAGTCATCGAAGAAGTGGTGGCGGCGCGATCGGAGCCAGTCTTGGCTGCGGCCGCACCGGAAGCGCCGGCCTCGACAACTAGTGCTCCTGCTAGAGCGTCGGCGACGTTCTCGCGCTTCATGGCTAGGGGGTTTCCAGGCATGGCGGACACCCAGTCTCCACAGAGTCTGGAGATCGTGGATGCAGACATTGGGTCCCGTCGTGGGTGCACTTCCTTCATGGTCCCGTCGACTGACGCCGGAGAACTTCACAAGATGCTTGGTGCCGCTATTCAGGTATGTCCAGTCCTCGAGTTCTTAGTCACTAAATTTCAGCGGCTGGGAACTGAACTTCTTTCTACTCTCCAGTCCCCGAATTCCTAGTCACGGAATTTCAACGGCTAGGAACTGGATGTTGATTTGGGTAAGTGCTGAGGTATGTTGTTTGTTTGAAGGGTTTGCAAAGGGAATCGACCGATCGGCAGGCCGCGAGGGAGCGCTTGGAGCGGGATCTGCGCGAAGCGCAGGAGGCAAACCAGGGGCTTCAGGAAACTATTGGTATGTATCTACTTTTCTGTCCTTTCCTCTGTCAAGTGTGAACTATTGGTGTATGACGCACTGATGGTTTCTCTTTTAGATGGTTTCCCGGCTGCGATTTCCAAGGCCCGCGAAGGATATGTTCCAGTCGCCGAGCTGGACGTGGCGAATGGGCGAATTGCCTCCCTGATCCAAGACTTGGAGGAGGCAAGAGCGGCCTCAGTTTCTTCGGAGGACCGAGCGAAGGTTGTTGTCACTGCGGCTAAGGAGGAACGCAAGGCCGCGGATTTGATCATTGTGGGGATGCACGATGAGCAAGCCGCCTTGGAAAAGCATATCACAGAGAGCTGCCGCACACTCCTTGGTGAGTCTTTATCTTTGCCTGACTTGTTCGGCGAGTCCCTGATTGGGGAGGTCCATAGTTTCACTGACGTTTGATTTTGCAGCTATGATAGGCCAAAGCGACCCGGTGGTTCAGACCTTCAACGCTTCGCAGTGCGTGACTGCCGGGTGAACGCGGCCACGGCTTCGGTGTTATGCGTCCAAGCGGTTCTTCAAGGCATGTCCCCCACCGAGGTTATTCCTGGGGGGCTCACGGAGCTATGGCGCTATTTGGAGGAGGTGCCTGTTATCGTGGAGTGGATGGCGCGCTCAGCGTTCAGGCGCGGGGCCACCATGGCATTGAGCTTGGGTCTCGCCCACTTCCCTGATGACTTCGACCTTGACGACGTGACAAGTGGCTACCCATCGACGACCGGCACAGTGGATATGTCAGAGGTACTAAAGCTGACTGCGAAGGCTGCCCATTACGCCGATCGGGTCCTGGCTATGGGGGATCTGCTGCCATACCAGGAGACGGTGTTGGCGCTTGGTGACCCCGAGCCGGAGCATCACGATATGAAGTCGGAGCAGCCCTTCCGGTCGGCGTTGTCGAAGTCGCTGACGACGTACCCGGTGAACCCGTGGCAGCCTTCATGACCGCATCATCATGTCATCATGACCGCATGCTCATGTCATCATGCCACATTGCATTGGAGCATCGTCATGTCATCCTGCATTTGTTTGCCTAAAACTATTTTCCAAAAAGGCTATCTTTGTTTTCTAAACACCCTGTCTTTATTCAAATCCAAAACCCCGGTCTCTTCCGGATATTTTATTTGTCTAAAAACAGATTACAAAAGCCTTTTAAATAAATAAATAAATTTTTTATATTATTTTTGGGAGGCAGCCAGCCAGGCCGAAAAGCCCAGCCAGCCACCTCCAACAAAACCCTAGCTACCCAAACCCTAAAACCCTAAACTAAATCCTACCCTACCCCGCCGCCATCACACGCTACCAGCAACACACACGCGTGACGTAGCACATGCCCGCACCCAGCCAGGCACGCAACACCGCAACGCTCCTGCAGCATGGTCCACCCCACCGACACGCTCCCGAGACCGCTTCCGTATGACCCAGTCGCCACCAACCCCGCCCCAGATCCCACTGTGCCTGGCCCTACCCGACAACGTCCTTGACGTGACCGTCTCACCCCGAAGCCCGACCTCGCTCACGAACCCACCCGAAGCCACCTACCCTGCGTCGCTCTCTGCCTCGCTCCCCACCACCGCCGCCAGTGCCCACGATCCCCGAGCGCCTCTGCCTCCTTGGTCTCTGCTGCCGCCCTTCTCTCTTCTAGTGTTGCCCGCGACCTCTCTCTCCTCGAGCCCACATCTCTCGCCACGACCCGCCGCCTCCGTTCGCGAGGTCCCTCTACCTCGACCCTGCCAGCGAGCTCCTCTGCCTCGACCTCGGCTTTCGCCTCGTCCGTCGCCGCCCTCCTCTCTGGCCCGCATGGAGCCGCCACCGTTCGTGCGAGGCCCTGCGTCCTCCTCGCCGTGGCCCCTGCTCCACGCAACGTCGCCTCGACCCCATCTCCGTCGAGCGCCTCGCTGACCTTCTGTTCATCCTCCCTCTACCCCGACCCCGTTGCCGCTCGAGCGCCATCACCTACCGCGTGCCCGTGGACGAACTCCTCGGCCCACATCACCACTAGCCACAGCCGCCGCGGTCGATTCCGTCACGATCCTGCTTCTCGGACCCCTATCGCGCGTCCCTGCAGTCGTGGCTCCCCGCTTCGCGCGCCACCACAGTAGACCTCTCCTGCATCTCCTCCTGAGCCGTCCGTCATCGACCAGAGCCCATTGCCCCCTTGCGACATTGTGCCCGATGCCTCCCTGCTGTCCAAGTTCTCGAAGACCTCACATCGAGCTTCCCTGGTGGATGTGTTAATTGATCTGGTATCGATGAGAGGTTGTGGATGTGTTAAATTGAGGATGCAAACTTAGTGACCGACCAGTGCGGTGAGTTGTGATGGAGGTGGTGTTTTGGTTTGTATGCGGCAGAGCCCACGAAGAGTAGGCAAGGATGGATGAGGTCGCAAAAAGGTCCAATACTAGCTCGACCCCGATTTGGAAGAATCTAATGAACCACCGACGCCAAACCAAGTCCTTCAACGACCACCGAAGCTGGAACCCTAGGCCTCTGACATGGAACGACAAGGACTTCTAAGGGAGCCGATGATCCCAAGCTCTTCTTCACGGAACACCGAGTGCTCCTTCCCCGAGTCCGAATACCGATCCCACCAAGATCGAACCCTGAACCCCAAGATCTTCGGACCAATGTGATTCCCTTTCCGAGACCCCTAGTTTTATAATATATGACATATAATTGTTGCATATAAATTGTCATGCTTGCATACATGTTTATTCGTTCGGGGATATTTTGTCGACTCACCTAATAATTAAATATGGAGCGCATATGCGGGCTACTCTAGTCTTATCTTGGATCCATTTAAATTTGTGTAGCGAACCGATGCCATGATTTGCCATGTTAATACAACATTTAAATTGTGGGGTATCTAAACAAGTTGAACCTTCTATTTAATTGTCGGGACCCCGGTTCCACTTAATATTGCCTAATTGCACCGCATCCTTGCCATGCCATGCATCATACCATAATCATGCCGAATCTTCTGATGTAGTATTAAATAGTGCACCTGGTGTTTCTTCTAGTGTTTTGCTTCTTCACGGATTAGGCCGTTGAGCGGATGCGAGTGTCGACCCGATCTCCAGATGAATCTTCGGCTATGTTTCCTAGGTGAGCATTCTCCCCCTTTCTACCTATTTTGCATTTATAGTCTTTATTTCCTCCTGTTGATCTATTGCTATCCATGTCGCGATGCTTTGATGTTCCGTACCAGATATATTCCGTGTAGCCTTTATATTGCCTTGGACACCTCCTATTACCTGTTGTTTGGTAGATAGATAGTCCTGCGAGTCGTAGTCGCTTGCTCAGGTGTGATTCCATGTCGTGAAGTACCACACAGTTGTTGGAATGTTGTCATATGCTTTACGGTGAAGAGGATCATGACTTTAAATACAACTATTAAATTGCTGGGAATAGATATAACTAATGTAGAGGCATCGGTGGGCAATAGATGTTATTTGGTTCTTCCACACTCACTTGTGTCCCATAGGACCCCGAGTACTTGATACATGTTCCTTGACTATCGCACTATCCGCATGTGGGACCATGAATCCCCTTAGCCAGAGCTTGATCCATTTCTTATTTCTTGGGGCCACAAAGTAGTTTGGGGCTTTATTACTATCCTGTACTTATGCCCTACTTTGCTGCTTTATTTACGATTGTGCGTGGAGCACCTGTACTATTTTGGAACGTGGAACGTTTTCGCGGTATCGACAAGCCCAATCACACTTTCGGGTTCCCAGACGTTTACAGGCATTGACATAAACCCTGGGTCCGTCTCGGAGCTGGCCAACTTTGTTCCGGGTAGCTTAGTGGGGTGGCCCCCTGAAATCTTTTATGAATCTTGTGATTGCTTTGTCGTGAAAGCCTCGTTGGGTTTTGATTTGGTTTTTCCGAGGTTGATCGTGTGTGTGCTGCTATTTGTGCACCCCTGCAGGGTAAATCTTTCTGAAAGCCGTGTGCATGGTTATGGATGACTTGGAGCACAATATCTCGATCATAGACAAGCATAACTAAAGTAGTGCTATAAATTTGACTTAATATGTGACTAGTAATCAGCTTCACTACAATGGAATGAATAATAAAAGTGCCAACAACTGGTGGAACTGGGGTGTATCGTGTCGTGTTATACATGCCTAGTAAGTATTGCAACTCCAATGGAATGAAATAAAAGTGCCAACAACTGCTGGGTTTGGGATGTCACATGCTAATTGTATCTGACTAGTAAGTACTGCAACTACAACTGAATGATTAACTAAAACTTCCCACTACTTATGCTATCAGGATGACTCATGCTATCTATATCTGACTAGTAAGTACTTCAACTATAATGGAATGAATACAACTACCAACTGTGTGAGTTCCTCTGTTTGACTTCGTCGTTTGGTATCAAGGGGGGAATACCAGGATGGGTATGATTGGTGTTAGTATCAGGTTGGATTCAAATAGGTCTTTCTTACCCCTCTCTAATAGCCGACAGATGTATCGAGTCTCTATAGGTTGTTTAGTGCATGCTGCGCTGCCGCTTCAGTCCACCATACCTATGTAGGCGAGAGCCGCCGAATTCTAGCCTCGCCGTGTACTGGCCTCAGTACTGACGCTCCTCTTTTTCTTTGCCCTTTGTCGGCACCCCTTTTTTTTTAGCAGGTTTGAGATCGACGTCGTTAGCAGGATTACCCTTCCGGTTTGGCTTGGGCAGGGTTATGGACGCCAGTGGTTCTTCTTCAGGGCTCTTAGCCCCATTTGTATCTTGTCTGTACTCGGACGTTGTATCGTTTTCAAGGTGATTTGGATCTTTGTATTGTATATCTGTATTCTTGACTCATGGAGTCGTGTTGTATATATCTGTTCTGTGGGTTCCATCGTGGACTATTGTGTAATGGTATTACTTCGTTTTCCACCCGCAGGCAAGTGCCTGGTGGGCATCTTTGAATTGTTTCTATGCGGGTTTGGCGGGAATCGCTGAAACTTGCATAGGGACGATTCGAGGGTGTTACAAAGTGGTATCAGAGCTCAGCAGTTGTGATACCCCACTGGTCTAGCCTATAGGATAACCTAGCTAACAGCCGTTGTAGAGTGTCAAAACTATTTTTGCAAAATCGGTTGGATAGATCTGATTAGGTCTGCTTTTACTCCTTACCTGTGTGCTATTCTCCTCTTGCCTTCGCATGTTTTGAATCTACTCTTATCTTCTCTTCGAGTCCAGGATTTCTCATGGTTGGGTTTCCGTTGTACCTTTAGGGTTTCGATTCCTTTTTCTTGCAATGGTGTTTCCACATCCGGTCTTCGTGTTATCCGAGTAACCCTTCATCTATTGTAACATTTGGTGGATCAAAATCCACTGAAATCTTTCTTTTGTATCTTCCAGTGTTTCCCAATGTGACGTCGTCTTCTGTGTTAGATCCGATGAAGAGCCTGCATCGCTCCTTTGTTTTCCGAAGCTTCCGAACATTATTTGTCGATATCTTCAGTCTGAATTCTAAGAGTTGGTTGCATAATTCTCCATTCATGTGCAGAGTAATGCTTTGAGTGCACATGGCTGATCCCCATCTGACTACTCTTATCATTCGCTCTTATACATTGAATCGGTGGATCTGCAATTACTCCTTCCACTGAAGTTAGAGGTGGCCTTATCTTTTGATGCCTTTACCTTCGTCTTTTATTCTCTGGAGAGTTCTCTCGATGAACGTGAGCAACGACCCCTTGTTGGTGGTGTCGCTGAATTCAAGATGGAGTAGAATCTTTGTTAGTGGTGTCGCGAGGATCTACACGAAGCGAGAAGACCCAGGTGATCGGTCTTGTTCCCCGTACCATGAGGCGGATCTCGAGGGCAGGTACATTGTTAGTGGTGTTGAATTGTAGCACCCCGGTAAAACCACTACTAGAAAATCGCGTGTAGTTTTTATTTTGTGCATCATCATGACCGCATGCTCATGTCATCATGCCACATTGCATTGGAGCATCGTCATGTCATCCTGCATTTGTTTGCCTAAAACTATTTTCCAAAAAGGCTATCTTTGTTTTCTAAACACCCTGTCTTTATTCAAATCCAAAACCTCGGTCTCTTCCGGATATTTTATTTGTCTAAAAACAGATTACAAAAGCCTTTTAAATAAATGAATAAAATTTATATTATTTTGGGGAGCCAGCCAGCCAGGCCCAAAAGCCCAGCCGCCACCTCCAACAAAACCCTAGCTACCCAAACCCTAAAACCCTAAACTAATCCTACCCTACCCCGCCGCCACCACATGCTAGCAGCAACACACACGCGCGACGCTGCACATGCCCGCACCCAGCCAGGAACGCAACACCGCAACGCTCCTGCAGCGTTGTCCACCCTACCGACACGCTCCCGAGACCGCTTCCGTATGACCCAGTCGCCAACAACCCCGCCCTAGATCCCACCATGCCTGGACCCACCTAATAGCGTCCTTGACGCGACCGTCTCACCCCGAACCCCGACCTCACTTGCGAACCCACCTGAAGCCACCTACCCCGCGTCACTCTCTGCCTTGCTCCCCACCGTCGCCGCCAGTGCCCACGATCCCCGAGCGCCTCTGCCTCCTTGGTCTCTTCTGCCGCCCTTCTGTCTTCTAGCGCCGCCCGCGACCTCTCTCTCCTCGAGCACACATCTCTTGCCACCAACCGCCGCCTCCGTTCGCGAGCTACCTGTACCTCGACCTCGCCAGCGAGCTCCTCTGCCTCGACCCCAGCTTCCACCTCGTCCACCGCCGCCCTCCTCTCTGGACCGCATGGAGCCGCCACCGTTCGTGCGAGGCCGCACGTCCTCCTCGTCGTGGCCCTGCTCCATGTGACGTCGCCTCGACCGCATCTCCGTCGAGCGCCTCGCCGAACTTCCGTTCATCCTCCCTCTACCCCGACCCCTTCGCCGCTCGAGCGCCATCACCTACCGCGTGCCCGTGGACGACCTCCCCGGCCCACATCACCACCAGCCGCAGCCGCCGCGGTCGATTCCATCCTGAGCCTGCTTCCCGAACCCCTATCGCGCGTCCCTGTAGTCGTGGCTCCCCGCTTCGCGCGCCACCACAGCAGCCTCTCCTGCATCTCCTCCTGAGCCGTTCATCATCGACCGAAGCCCCTGGCCCCATCTCGCCCCTGCGACATGGTGCCCGATGCCTCCCTGCTATCCAAGTTCTCGAAGACCTCACGTAGAGCTTCCCTGGTGGATGTGTTAATTGATCTAGTATTGATGAGAGGTTGTGGATGTGTTAAATTGAGGATGCAAACTTAGTGACCGACCAGTGCGGTGAGTTGTGATGGAGGTGGTGTTTTGGTTTGTATGCGACAGAGCCCACGAAGAGTAGTCGAGGATGGATGAGGTCGCAACAAGGTCCAATACAAGCTCGACACCGATTTGGAAGAATCTAATGAACCACCGACGCCAAACCAAGTCCTTCAACGACCATCGAAGCCGGAACCCTAGGCCTCTGACATGGAATGACAAGGACTTCTACGGGAGCCGATGATCCCAAGCTCTTCTTCACGGAACACCGAGTGCTCCTTCCCCGAGTCTGAAGACCGATCCCACCAAGATCGAACCCTGAACCCCAAGATCTTCGGACCAATGTGATTCCCTTTTCGAGACCCCTAGTTTTATAATATATGACATATACTTGTTGCATATAAATTGCCATGCTTGCATACATGTTTATTCGTTCGGGGATATTTTGTTGACTCACCTAATAATTAAATATGGAGCGCATATGCGAGCTACTCCAGTCTTATCTTGGCTCCATTTACATTTGTGTAGCAAACCGATGCCATGTTTTGCCATGTTAATACAACATTTAAATTGTGGGGTATCTAAACAACTTGAACCTTCTATTTAATTGTCGGGGCCCCGGTTCCACTTAATATTGCCTAATTGCACCGCATCCTTGCCATGCCATGCATCATACCATAATCATGCCGGATCTTCTGCTGTAATATTAAATAGTGCACCCGGTGTTTCTTCTAGTGTTTTGCTTCTTCACGGATTAGGCCGTTGAGTAGATGCGAGTGTCGACCCGATCTCTAGATGAATCTTCGGCTATGTTTTCCAAGCGAGCATTCTCCCCCTTTCTACCTATTTCGCATTTATAGTCTTTATTTCTTCCTGTTGATCTATTTCTATCCGTGTCGCGATGCTTTAGTGTTCCGTACCAGATATATTCCGTTCAGCCTTTATATTGCCTTGGAAACCTCCTATCACCTATTGTTTGGTACATAGATGGTTCTGCGAGTCATAGTCGCTTGCTCAGGTGCGATTCCGTGTTGTGAAGTACCGCACAGTTGTTGGAATGTTGTCATATGCTTTACGGTGAAGAGGATCATGACTTTAAATACAACTATTAAATTGCTGGGAATAGATATAACTAATGTAGAGGCATCGGTGGGCAATAGATGTTATTTGGTTCTTCCACGCTCACTTGTGTCCCGTAGGACCCCGAGTACTTGATACATGTTCCTTGACTATCGCACTATCCGCATGTGGGACCATGAGTCCCCTTAGCCAGAGCTTGATTCATTTCTTATTTCTTGGGGCCACAAAGTAGTTTGGGGCTTTATTACTATCCTGTACTTATGGCATGCTTTACAGCTTTATTTACGATTGTGCGTGGAGCACCTGTACTGTTTTGGAACGTGGAATGTTTTCGCGGTATCGACAAGCCTAGTCACACTTTCAGGTTCCCAGTCGTTTACAGGCATTGACACAAACCCTGGGTCCGTCTTGGAGCCGGCCAACGTCGTTGCGGGTAGCTTAGTGGGGTGGCCCCCCTGAAATCTTTTATGAATCTTGTGATTGCTTTGTCGTGAAAGCCTCGTTGGGTTTTGATTTGGTTTTTCCGATGTTGATCGTGTGTGTGTTGCTATTTGTGCACCCCTGCAGGGTAAATCTTTCTGAAAGCCGTGTCCGCGGTTATGGACGACTTGGAGGACATTATCTCGATCATAGACAAGCATAACTAAAGTAGTGCTATAAATTTGACTTAATATGTGACTAGTAATCAGCTTCACTACAATGGAATGAATAATAAAAGTGCCAACAACTGGTGGAACTGGGGTGTATCGTGTCATCTTATACCTGCCCAGTAAGTATTGCAACTCCAATGGAATGAAATAAAAGTGCCAACAACTGCTGGGTTTGGGATGTCACATGCTAATTGTATCTGACTAGTAAGTACTGCAACTACAACTGAATGATTAACTAAAACTGCCCACTACTTATGATATCAGGATGACTCATGTTATCTATATCTGACTAGTAAGTACTTCAACTATAATGGAGTGAATAAAACTGCCAATTGTGTGAGTTCCTCGGTTTGACTTCCTCGTTTGGTATCGAGGGGGGAATACCAGGATGGGTATGATTGGTGTTAGTATCAGGTTGGATTCAAATACGTCTTTCTTACCCCTCTCTAATAGCCGACAGATGTATCGAGTCTCTATAGGTTGTTTAGTGCATGTTGCGCTGCCGCTTCAGTCCACCATACCTATGTATGCGAGAGCCGCCGAATTCTAGCCTCGCCGTGTACTGGCCTCAGTACTGACGCTCCTCCTTTTCCTTTTCCCTTTGTCGGCACCCCTTTTGTTTTAGTTGGTTTGAGATCGACGTCGTTAGCAGGGTTACCCTTCCGGTTTGGCCTGGGCAGGATTATGGACGCCATTGGTTCTTCTTCAAGGCTCTTAGCCCCATTTGCATCTTTTCCGTACTCAGACGTTGTATCGTTTTCAAGGTGATTTGGAGATTTGTATTGTATATATGTATTCTTGACTCATGGAGTCTTGTTGTATATATCTGTTCTGTGGGTTCCATCGTGGACTATTGTGTAATGGTATTACTTCGTTTTCCACCCGGACACAAGTGCCTGGTGGGCATCTTTGAATCGTGTCTATGCGGGTTTGGCGGGAATCGCTGAAAGTTGCATAGGGCCGATTCGAGGGTGTTACAGCCAGTCGCTAGGCGAGTCCAAGGAAGCTCTCTTACTTGGTGTGTTCCCGAGCCACGTGAGGGTTCCCGCTTTGCGGAGTCCCCGTGCGTGGTACTTAACCGTTCGAGTGGCTTTGCGCGAGGATGGGTGGGACAAGTTGCTGTGAGAAGCGTATACCGGTTGTCTTGGCCCGGTGGGCCAGTTGGGCTAGGCGACTCCAATGGCAGCTCCGGGTTGGCGTTTTTGTGGATGACCCAAGGCCCAAGTATTTCTGGTGCCCTTGTGCCACACTACTTAGCCGTGCCGGTCGCTCGACCCGAGGTTGACTTCCGTGAGTAGCATATTGCTAATATGTACGAGTGCGAGTGGCAGAAGAATATGGCGAGTAGACACAATTTGTGCGATCCGAATGAATTTCATTATATATGCCAGCTGATTACAATTTGAGGTTCTATGTATAGAACTTTCGGAGGAGGTTTACGTTCCATGGCCTCCCGACCTCGAGCTGGCCATCACCCTGTATGTCGATGAGGTAGTAGGCGTCATTGCCGAGGACTCGTCCTATGGCGAACGACCCCTCCAATGGGGGGAGAGTTTGTGCATGCCTTTCTTGTCTTGGGCCAGTCGTAGGACCAGGTCTCCTTCCTGGAAGGTGCGAGTTCGTACTCGGTGGATGTGGTAGCGGCGGAGTCCTTGCTGGTATATGGTGGTGCGAGAGCGAGCCAAGTCGCGTGCTTCGTCAAGTTGATCGATGTTGTCTTGGCGGGCGACTTCGTTGGTCGCCTCGATGTAGTTGGCGACTCGAGGTGAATAGTGTTCTAGGTCAGTTGGCATTACGGCCTCGGCGCCGTACACCATGAAGAAGGGTGTGAACCCGGTGGAGCGATTGACGGAAGTGTGGATCCCCCATATTACGGAGGGGAGCTCATCGACCCAGCATCCTGGGGTGCGCTCGAGGGGCACCTGGAGTCGCGGCTTGAGCCTGTGGAGGATGCTCTGGTTGGCACGTTCTGCTTGGCCGTTTGACTCCGGGTGGGCGACTAAAGCGAGGTCGAGTCGTATGCCATGTTCTTCATAGAATTCCGCCATGGCCCCTTTGGCTAAGTTTGTGTCGTTGTCTGTGATGATGCTGTGCGGGTAGCCGTATCGGTAAATGAGCTCGCGTAAGAACTTGGTGGTCGTCTTGCCGTCGCACTTTTTTATTGGCTTGGCCTCGACCCATTTGGTGAACTTGTCGACCGCGAGCAAGAGATGGGTGAAGCTAGATGTGGCCTTCTTGAACGGGCCTACCATGGCCATGCCCCATACGGCGAATGGCCATGTAATGGGGATGGTCTTGAGTGCCGAACCAGGGAGGTGCGTCTGGTGGGCGTACTTCTGGCAGCCGACGCATCGCAATACGATGTTGGTGGTGTCTTCGTGTGCGGTGAGCCAGTAGAAACCGTGCCGCATGGCCTTGGAGACTAGCGACTTGGCGACGGTGTGATGGCCGCAGTCGTTGGCGTGAATGTCCTGGAGGATCTTGCGGCCTTCTTCTGGCTATACGCAGCGCTGGAACACGCCGGTCACGCTGCGTCTGTGGAGCTCGCTGTTGATGATGACGAAGGATTTGCAGCGGCGCGCGATCATTCGCACCTTAGTCTCGTTGCTTGGTAGGATCTTGTGCTCCAAAAAGGCGACGTATGGTGTTGTCCAATCGCTAGGCTCCACAACCATGGCGACTAGGGCCAGCTCTGGTTGCAGCGGTATCCCGACGTCGATCTCCTTTGGTGGGCTGACTGAAGGTTTGTAGATGGTGTCGAGGAAGACACCTGCTGGTGGCGCTTGTCGGGCCGACCCGATGCGGGAGAGGGCGTCTGCCTCCTCGTTCTTGCGTCTGTCAATCCACTCGAAGGAATAGCCATCAAAGTGCCCTCCCAACTGGTCTACCGTTGTGCGGTACACGATCATTGTTGGGGAGAAGGCATCGCATGTCCCAGCGACCTGGCCGGCGACTAGGTCAGAGTCGCCATAGCATCATAAGCGGTTGATGTTCATCTCCTTAGCGGCTCTCATGCCGTGAAGGAGGGCCTCGTATTCTTCCATGTTGTTGGTGCAGGGCTTGAAGTTGAGGTGGAGCACGTAGCGGAGCTTGTCTCCTTTGGGAGAGGTCAGTATGACCCTTGCCCCTGCGCCGTCGGTGTTCTTGGAGCCGTCAAAACAGAGCGACCAGTAGTGGAGGTACGGGAGCTTCTCCGGCTGCTGTGCTTCTTCCCAATCTGCGAGGAAATTAGCTAGGGCTTGTGACTTGATCGCTTTGCGGGGCTCGTATTTAATGTTGTGGACGCCGATTTCGACAGCCCACTTGGTGACTCGCCTGGTCGCCTCGCGGTTGCGTATTATGTCCTGCAGAGTTGTGGAGGAAACCACCGTGACCGGGTGCTCCTGGAAGTAGTGTGGGAGTCGCCGCTGAGCTCGGAATACCGCATACACCAGTTTTTGGTACTGCGGGTAGCACTGTCGTGAGTCTGTCAGGACTTCGCTGATGTAGTAGACAGGGCGTTGTATGAGGCGCTCCTTGCCCTCCTCTGGTCGTTTGACGACCATCACGGTGCTGACGACTCGAGTGGAGGCCGCGACGTAGACGAGCATTGGCTCTTTGTCGAGTGGAGCGGCTAGGAGTGGAGCCGCAAGTAGCACTTCTTTGAGCACTTTGAGTGCGTTGTCGGCTTCCGCGTCCCATTGGAACGTGGGGTTCTTGCGCATCAGGCGGTAGAGGGGCATTGCCTTCTCGCCTAGTCGGGGGATGAAGCGACTGAGGGCTGCGACTTGCCCTGCCAACTTCTGGACATCGCGTAGGCACTCGGGTTTCTCGAGTCACGCGATGGTGTCAATCTTGGTGGGGTTGGCTTCGATGCCTCGCTTGGAGACTACATATCCCAGGAGCTGTCCGGTGGGGACGCCAAAGGTGCATTTTCCGGGGTTCAGCTTGATGTTGTACCTCCGTAGGTTGGCGAAGGTTTCGGCCAGGTCATCGAGCAGGTCGTCCTAGCAGGTGGATTTTACCACCACGTCGTCAATGTAGACATGAATGTTGCGGCCAATTTGGCTCATTAGGCACTCCTACATGCATCTCTGGTATGTCGCACCGGCGTTCTTGAGGCCGAACGTCATGGCCGTGTACTAGAAGGCGCCGAATGGCGTGATGAACGCCGTCTTCTCCTCATCCTCGACCACCATCTTGATCTGGTTATTACCAGAGTAAGCGTCGAGGAAGCACAGCGACTCCGATCCCGTGGTCGAGTCGATGATCTTATCGATGCGCGGTAGGACGAACTCCTCCTTCGGGCAGGCGCTGTTGAGGTTGGTGTAGTCGATACACATTCTCCATGTGTTGTTCTTTTTAGAACTAGGAATGGGTTTGCCAGCCACTTGGATTATTTGATTGGCCGAATGAAGCCTGCGGCTAGCAGGCGCTGTACTTCTTCGGCGATTGCTCGACGGCGCTCTTCATTGAAGGGCAGTAGCGACTGTTTTACTAGTTGCACTTTGGGGTCGGCGTTGAGTTTGTGCTCAGCGAGTTCCCTCGGGACACCTGGCATGTCAGATGGCTTCCATGCGAAGATGTCGCGGTTCTCATGGAGGAACCCGATGAGCACGCTTTCCTATGCGGGGCTCATGTGCGCCTTGATGGTGACCGTCTGGCTAGAGTCACCTGGGTGTGCATGGTCGCCTCGAACGTGGAGTTCGCAGCGGTTGGTTTCTTCAGAATGGTGGGGTCGTCCTTATTGATGTTGCCCGTGTATTTCGCGAGATCCTCCGCGTGGTCGGTCTCCGCAGCGATGATGGCGTTGGCGAGCTCGGCTCCTTTGTCCTCGCATTCCACGGCCACGTCGGGGTCGCCGTGGACGGTGATGACGCCGCTTGGCCCTGGGAGCTTCATCATGTTGTACGTGTAGTGGGGGGTCGCCATGAATTTGGCAAACGTCTGGCGTCCCAACACGTAGTGGTAGGGGCTGTGGAAGTTCACCAGCTCGAACTCTATTCGCTCGGTGCGGTAGTTCGCTGGTGTGCCGAAGGTGACGGGTAGCGTCACTTTCCGATTGGGTATGCCTTCCGACCGGGGACGATACCGTGGAAGGTTGTCAGGGTTGGCTGGATTGCAAACTCTGGGGGTTGTAACCTCTTGAACGTGTCCAGGTACATGATGTTGATGGCGCTCCCGCCGTCCATCCATGTCTTGGGTAGCCAGTAATCGGCCACTTTCGGCCTGACTACCAGGGCGACTCGCCCTGGGTACTCGATTATGGGGGCATGGTCCTGGCGACTCCAAGTGATAATTTGCTTGGACCAGTTGAGGAAGCGTGGGATGTCGACCTGCGTCACCGCATTGGCGGCGACCGCGCGGGCGAGCACGGTCCTCTCGCGCTTGGTGCCGAGTCCGGTGAAGGTATGTAGCGTGCCGACGGTAGTGCCGAAGCCGCTGGCGTTTCCGTTGTCCCGGGGTGGGTTGTTGTTGGGGTCCTCCCTTGCTCGCCTCGCCTTCTCAACTCTTTGAGAGAGTGGCAATCAGCGGTAGTGCGGGTGGCGGGTTTCCCTCCCTGCTATGGTAGATGCAGGGCTGATTGAGCAGGGTAGCGGGGTCGAATTTTGGCCTCGCTGTATTCTTGGAGCGGTAGTTTCCGTTGTCGTGGTAATTTCCTCCATCTCGGTGGTAGCTCTTGGGGTCGCGCTGGCCGTAGCCGGCGTTGGCGACAAAGTCGACTCGCCCGTCCGTGCGGCGCTTGCCGGTGATGCGGGTGTTGCTGTAGCGCATATCGCGTAGGCGCCCTCTATCGTGGATGTTGGTTCGGCGTCTTCCTCCCGACTCGTCGTCTGAGTCTTGGTTGGGGTCCTCCTCCGCGTAGTGCTTGGCGATCTCGAGGAGGTCGGGGATGTTGTCGAGCATCCGATAGACCCTCTTGATCTTGGCGACCAGGGGTTCGTACCGGCACGCATTCTTGAAGCAATGTATCGCCGTATCTGGGTGGATGCCGGAGGCATTGATCCACAGTTCTTGCCATCTTTGAATGCAGCGGCGAGTCGACTCGCGTTGTCCCTGGATGCATCGCTGCAGGTCTTCTATGGTGGTGGCGCGAGTGTAGGAGCCCTCGAAGTGCCTGATGAAGGCGCCTCGCATTTCTTCCCAGGAATCGATGCTGTCGGCGGGGAGGGTGTTGATCCATTGCCGGGTCGCACCCTCCATCATCAGGGGGAGGTAGCGAGCGGCGAGTAGGTCGGTGTGGCCTGCGATTCCCATTGCCATGAGGTATATGTCCAGCCAGACAGTTGGATCGTACGTCGGGTCGTACTTTTCGATCTCCTTGGGAGCCTTGAAGTTGGCGGGTTATTTTTCCCCGCGGATCATGGGCCCGAAGCATTGCGTCCCGACTCGACTGAGCGAGCCTCTTGGTTCCGGGTCGCCGCGGTTTGTGAGGGTGTGCCTCAAGTCGTTGGGCTGGCGCGCCCACCACGCCTGGTTGTTGATGATGTTCGTTCGGGCATCAATGGACTGCACGTTAGCGGCGACCGTGTTATTCACCGGTCGCGTCTCGTTGGTGGACAGCGCAGGGTTGGCGCCCCATGGTTGATTTGCCAGGGACTGCGGTGGTGGGAAAGTCAATGCGTTGGCGACGGTGGGGTGGCCGCTTGATGCTGCCCTTCTTGCTGAAGAGCGGGAGTACATCCTCCCCCGCGGGTCGACTCCCGCAGCTTGTTGCTCGACGGCCCTGACGAGTAGGGCCTTGGCGTACTAGATATGTAGCGCTCCGTCGTCTTGGACGTCGAGGTTGGCGATCGCGGCATCGGCCACGACGACGTTGTCAATCGGGGTGGAGTATAGTGGTAGTCTGTTGGCGTCACGGGCTTGAGGCGAGATGATGATCCGCGGTTGGTCTAGCGGGGGCGTGCGGCCGATGGGTGGTGGAGGGGCTCCGGTCGCCAGTGTGCCGGGTGATGGTCTCGCGGGGTTGCTTCCGCCTGGCGGCGCGTTCTTGCAGTATTCGCGCTCGACAGCGTGTGCGGGGTCGCTTTCATCATTGAAGTTCAGGGCACGGCCCTGGACGTTGGAGTTCAGGCGGGTCCAGATGCAGCGCTGGTGATAGAGCGATAGCTCCCGTGCCTTTTCCCGCTCGAGGAGATATTTCTCACGCTCGGCGAGTTCGTTGCATTGCGCCTCCGCGAGCCGCAGGCGGGCTTCCTCCACCTCTGTGGCCGTCACAGTCGGCAGGATCGGCGTGGCGAACGGATCTGGCGGGGCGGCCATGCTGCCTGCCATGTAGATCGCGTTGAAGCGATTGGATCTGGCACGGAAGTCTTCGGGCGATTTCGAGCCAGAGTCGGAGTCGAAGATCCTGAGGATGGAGGGGTCCTCGAAATCCTCTGGGCTAGAGACTCGCGTGATGGAGTCCTCTCGTGATGCGGCGGTGATAGATCCGCCGACCGAGGCAGGGGTCGCGGAGTCGGCGTCGTCGTTTAGGGTCTCGTCGTTGGTGGCGGCGTTGGTCTCGGCCGCGTTGCTGGCGTCCGAGTCCTACTCGGTGACGAGGCTCCGGATGAAGCGGACCTGCTCCTCCGAGAGCAGATCGTGGTGCGGCAGCAATCCACCGACGATCACCATTGCAGCTGGGTCAACCGCGCCGGTGAAGCCGATGAAGAGGTTGATGGAGCCGACCAGCATCACCGCGCCGTGAGTGACCGGGCGTGACGGGATGTAGCTATTGGGCAGGATATGTAAGATCCCGCCGATGGCGATCATGCGACCGGTGGCGAGCAGCCGATCGATCGGTGAGTAGGGTCTCGCCGCAAAACTTAGGCCAGTCCCGCTATGCCCCACGGTGGGCGCCACTATCGTGGAAATGGCCACGGCAGTCATTGCTACTGGCAGCGATTGATTGTAACATGAGGAAGAGTTGGCGGCCATCTGCGGTGCGAGATGGGGGCGGATGCACATGGGTTTACCCAGGTTCGGCCCCCCGGAGGGTAAATACCTACTCCTGCTAGATTAGATTACTGGAGAGCGAGTTATAGGGGTGGCGAGCTCGGCGTCTAAGCAGCGAGTCGCTTGAGGGGGTGTATGATGGAACGTTTCTTAGGATTCCCTAGGGAGGTTTATATAGGAGTCACCTCGCTAGGGTTTACAAGTTACAACCGAGCCTGACATGGACTCGGAGGCCTTTTGACCTAATCCTACTAGGCTTCAGATATGCTTCTGGGCCTTCAGCTTCTAGTCGCTAGGCTTCTCCTTCAGTCGTAGTCCAGTCACTGTCCTTCAGGCACACTCATAGGCCCTTCGGCCCAATCGGAACGTCCTGCTAGGCATACCCTTTTGGCATATCCCCATCATTACCTCAACCTTGAGAGCAATGGTCCCAATCATAATAATTTCATATTTTTCTTGTGGTATAGGACAATATATTTCTCCAACTTGAATGCCCTCAATATTTTCAATTGAATTTAGGCCATAATTCCTATCAATCTTCTTGAGGAAATAGACAGTGTGCTCCTTGTCATTAACATTAAAAGTAACCTTTCCTAGATTACAATTAATAACAGCTCCTGCAGTATTAAGAAAAGGCCTCCCAAGAATAATAGACATATTATCATCTTCAGGCATTTCAAGCACAACAAAATCAGTTAATATCAAGAAATTATGAGCCAGTTGAACACGTACATCCTCACATATACCAACAGAAACAGTAGTAGATTTATCAACCATTTGCAAAGATATATCAGTTGGTATTAGTTTTTCCAGTGGAAGTCTCTTATATAGAGAAAAAGGCATAACACTAACTCCTGCTCCCAAATCACACAAAGCAGTTCTAACATAACTATTTTTAATAGAGCAAGGAATAGTTGCAATCCCTGGGTCTCCAAGTTTCTTTGGAACCTTACCACTAAAGGAATAATTAGCAAGCAAAGTAGAAATTTCTTCATTAGGGATCTTCCTTTTATTAGAGACAATATCCTTCATATACTTTGAATAAGGAGGCAATTTAATAGCATCAGTCAAAGGAATTTGCAAAAATAAAGGTTTCATCCACTCAAAAAACTTATTATAGTGTTCATCTTTCGCGCGGCCAGGTGGTGTGGGCCCCTCGTGGCCCTACTCCGTCTCGTCTTCTGGCTCCGTGAGTCTTCTGGTGAAATAGGATTTTTGGCATATTTTCCGGTATTTTTCCTGATAGTTGATTTTCTGCAGAAAAAGAAGACACCAAGGTAATTCTGCTAAAAACAGTGTTAGTCCATGTTAGTTGTATCCAAATCACACAAGTTTAGAGGAAAAACAGTAGCAAAAGTGTTCCGGAAAGTAGATACATTTTGGACGTATCACCTTTGTAATTTCAAATATTGCCAAAGTTACAGCCGGGTTAAGTTCCCTTGGCCCGGATCTTGGACACTTCAAATATCCATACACCTAGAGCCGGGTTAAGTTCCACTTGGCCCGGATCTTGTAGGCTTCAAATATCCACACACCTAGAGCCGGGTTAAGTTCCCTTGGCCCGGATCTTGTAGACTTTGAATATCCACACACCTAAAACCGGGTTAAGTTCCACTTGGCCTAGATATTGTAGACTTCAATTATCCACACACCTAGAGCCGGGTTAAGTTCCACTTGGCCCAGATCTTGTAGACTTCGAATATCCACACATCTAGAGCCAGGTTAAGTTCCACTTGGCCCGGATCTTGTAGACTTCGATTATCCACACACACCTACAGCCGGGTTAAGTTCCACTTGGCCCGGATTGTGTAGACTTGATTATCCACACACCTAGAGCCGGGTTAAGTTCCACTTGGCCCGGATCTTGTAGACTTCGAATATTTCGAATTATTCTCCATTTCCCTTTGAACTAATTTTGTGTTGCTTTGTCCAGATTACCACTAACCGCCGAACTGCAGAGTTCCAGCGCCTGCTGGATTCTTACAAAGATGTTCACGCGCGTTATGGCAAGCTCCTTGAGGATCACAAGAAGAAGAGTAATTGTCTTTACCCAGAACCTGTTCTTTTCCGTTCCTTTGAGTTGTTCATGATCCGAATTAACCTATTACTCCACTTATGCAGTGGATGTTGAGGCTGAGAATATCATCATGCGGAAGAACCTTGAGGAAATCCGAGGTATTTTATCCTTCACTTCATCTTCGTGGGCTTCTTTCCTCATTCGGTAGACATTTATACTTTGGCTCCGCTAGATTAACTTATTACTGCAGTTGCCCTTGAAGAGAGTGTTCCTATTCCTAATATGATGACCCATTTTCTCGAACAAGCAGGCAAGCATCAAGCTGAACTGAAGAGAAAGGACGATGAGATAGCTAGGCTGCGCCTCCAAGACTCGGAAATTACTCGGCTGAATGCCGAAATCTAGAGGCTCAAGGACCTCCACAAGACCGAGCTGGAGAAGCCTGACCAGGAGTTCGCCGAGGAAAAGGAGCATCTAACCACACAAATTTCCAAGGATCAGAATTTACTGCAGGAAACCGATGTCAAACTTACGTCGGTGACCTCAGAATACGAGAAACTCCAGGCCCACAGCGCCAATGTGGATGCCGAGCTTCAACGTCTCCTTTTTCCGATTGCCCGTAAGTTCTTTTCCCTTGTTCATTTCTATTTTCTCTGGTGCAACACTCTTGCTCATTGCTTCCTCTGTTTTGTTCTCAGGAAAATTTCCAGAAGGTGATACTCTTGCTGGCGCTGTTGTGGCCCGGTCCTGCGAGCAGCGTGGTATTCCCATGGGCCCTGGATCTGGGTCAATCCCTTACACCACAGAGGATTTGCTTGTGATCCTCGCTACTCGCTTGGAGCTGGTAAGGAACTATGTCACAGACATCATGACGGCCGCAATGCGGATGCTGAACTCTCTTTGGCCTGGAGAGCCCACTCCTAAAGGAAATGATGCTCTCATTGCCAACTGATGGAGTGTGAGACGCAACTGCATTTGTGGTGCGAGTCGGCTGCACGAGCCGGTGCTGATATTGTGTTGCAATTCGTCCTGTCGTGGTACAAAGGAATAGACCTGGGTCTGCTTACCCGTATGCGCACCGGATCCAAGTGGACCGAAGATCTGGTGTGGGTTGCGCGTCACAAAGCTAGTGCTAACAAACTTATCCAGTATTCCTTCTACCACGCTTGGAACGAAGGGCCGAGCTACCTTGATGTTTTCGATGATGAAGTTTCTTTTGGAGATGAAGAAGGTGAAGGGAGTGAGGGTGAGGCTTCCGAGCTTGAGGACGATGTTGAAGACCCGGAGGATGGAGGGGCTAACCCTGAAAATGAGGCCGAGGTTAACGCCCCGCCCACCAACTCCGAAGTACCTCCTCCTTCGGCCGATGATTCGGTTGCTGCCCCTGCTCCTTAAAAACACTCGGTCATATTCATCAGATCCCCGGAATGTCGGGCCAAAATGTATTTAAGTACTTCGGTATGGTTTTGCTACAATGCGTGTTATTTGCTACAAAGTTCTTAATGTCGGATTATCGTGGGCGAAGTCCCTGAGTTTGCCTTTCTTGTTCTCCCAATTTTCGTCTCGGCTCGCGTCTACCTTGATTCGGTTTTTCGACTTACGAGTCCAAGATTCAAAAAATTGAATTAACAATATTTGAAACTTAGAGATCAACTCAAAATAATCTGGCAAGAGATGAAGTAAACATAGGGTTAGTCCGAATAACAAATGTCGGCGCGCTTAGGTTCCTTCCCTTATTTTTTTTCGTGTGCTTTGCAATTCCAAACTTGTTCTCTTGCTTGCCATGAAGCCAATTCTTGTTGGACAGAAGCAAAGTCGAAGAGTTGGGTTTTTGGTGCTCGCACACTACTAATCCGGCTAAGGTACAAGTAATGTAAGCCAACCAACATATAAATAATGTAAAGCAAGAAAGGCCATTATTATGGCAGTCCCTGAGTTTCTGCCGGGGTGCCAAAATTTCATTGATAAGATCTTTGTCGACATACATACATACCGACATGCGAGTGATTTGGGTACATTCACCTCTTTGCTAGGTGTAAAAGGGACAAAGTAGTGCTACATTCTATGGTCGCTTAGATTCTTCTCCGGACATGTCCGCCTTGTTCTTCTCCTGTGGATGTGAATCAATAAGATAGTAGGAATCATTGTGCAAAGCTTTGCTTACAATGAAAGGTCCTTCCCATGGAGGGGATAGCTTGTGCATGCCAGCAGTGCGCTATATCAACCGGAGTACTAGATCACCTTCCCGGAAAACTCGGGGGTTTACTTTCCGGCTATGATAGCGTCGGAGGTTTTGTTGATATATGGCGGATCTAGACAATGCCAGTTCTCTCGCTTCTTCTAGCAGATCAACATCATTTTGCCGGGCCTCTCACACTTCGGCTTCTGTGTATTAGCTGACCCTTGGCGAATCATTCTCTGGCCGGCAATACGGCTTCTGCCCCATATACCAGAAAAAATGGCGTATAATCCATTGATCGATTTGGAGTTTTCCTTAAGCTCCACAATACTGCTGGTAGTTCTTCTATCCAGCACCCCGCAGATCTTTGCAGCGGCTCTATGAGCCAGGGTTTTATCCCAGACAGCACTAGTCTGTTGGATCTTTCCACTTGCCCGTTTGAGGCGGGTGATGTCTACGCACTTCTATTCTTGTAGACAGTTGTTGGGCCTCCAAGTGCAGAGGTTTGTAGAATAGCAGCAAGTTTTCCCTTAAGTGGATCGCCCAAGGTTTATCGAACTCAGGGAGGAAGTGGTCAAAGGTATCCCCTCTCAAGCAACCCTGCAATCAAGATACAAGAAGTATCTTGTGTCCCCAACACACCCAATACACTTGTCAGGTGTATAGGTGCACTAGTTCGGAAAAGAGATAGTGAAATACAAGTGGTATGGATAATTATAAGTGGTAACGGTGATAGAAAATAACTTGATGGCGTTGAAAAGACTAAAGGCAAACTGCAATAAAGATGGAAGCAAGCAAACATGTAACATATCTAATTACAAATGGTGTATCAATGCTTAGAAACAAGGCCTAGGGATCATACTTTCACTAGTGAACACTCTCTCATAAATATACCTTCTCTTTATGATACTAACTTTAACTACTCTCCGGTTGGACACTCTAATCCATGGTAGGGCTATAACAGCACACCTCAAAGTTCGTATTCCCCATCTAGATAACCCCACACTATCACCTTGAGCACTAGATGGTTCCAACAAACACCATAATTTCATAGAAACATCTAACTCCAAATATAACTCATAACAAGTATTTGTAATCTCTAGCCTAAGTGCCACCATGGTGAGCACGGTGTCACTTTCACACACATGGGGAGAGCAGAGATCTAATAAAGCACTTGAGTAGCAAGGTAGATCTACTTGATTACAAAGCTCATGATCACAATATGATCATGCATAGAGAGAGAGAGATGAACACATAGCTACCGGTAGAACCCTTAGCCTCGAGAGAGAACTACTCCCTCCTCATCATGGGAATTAGCAATGGTGATGGAGATCGATAGAGATGGCTCCGGGGGCACTTCCCCATCCCGGCAGGGTGCCGGAACAGAGACTTTCTGTGCCCCGAATCTCCCCTTCGGTGGCGGCGGTGCTGCGGAACTTTTCGTGGCTGGAGGCTTGACTACTTAGGGTTTATGCCTCGGGAGGCTTCTTATAGGCCAGGGGGCCCACACCATGCCCTGGCGCGGCCTAGGGGGACCCGCGCCATGGGGTGGTGTGGCCACCCTGTGGCCCCTCTCCGACTCTCCTTCTGGCTCCGTGAGTCTTCCGGGAAAATATCAACTTTGGCTTTTGTCCGGTCCAATTCTGAGAATATTGATTTTCTGACTTTCCTGGAACCAAAAACAGCAGAAAACAGGCAACTGGCACTGTGGCACTTGTTAATAGGTTAGTCCAAGAAATCATATGAAAAGTACTCCAAAGTGTGGACAAAACATAAGAAAGTAGATAAAACCAATCATGGAATATCAAAAATTATAGATACATTTGCAATGTATCAACATCCCCAAGCTTAACTCCTGCTCATCCTCGAGTGGGTAAGTGATAAAAATAAAGAATAATTTTTGAGGTGACATGCACCATCATAATCTTGATCAAAGTATTTGTAAAACATTGATAGCCGGGATCATAGTACTTCAACATAGCATGAAAGATAAAGTTCTAATAATAAGACAAAGAAACTATGATGCAACATGAAAAGAGACAAACAAAACATTCATGAATAACAATGCTATGCAAGACATTTGTTTGTTTCACATAAAGAAAACATAACATAATAGTAGTCATCTTGTCCCTCATAGAGTAGCAAACATAAATGCATATGACACCTTCAAAGTTCATAAGAGTGACTAGATACATATAGTTTAAAACAAGCAATATCAAGGTATGCATCAGTCAACAAGTCTTGGGACAATGCACATAGAACTAAGATGGCCACTATGCTCTCAAAGTAAGTGCATAAAGATAGAAGGTGGAGACTCAATATATAAGTGGAAGAAAGGCCTTCATAGAAGGAAGGAGAGATTCAAGTTTCATAAAGAGCTTCCAAAAATTATGGTACTTATAGCTTTCAGCTCTCATTGCCCCTATCATAAGCATCTTGAAGTGATTAAGGTTAAAGTGACACAACTAAGAGGATATGCTTGACAAGTTATAAACCAAATCTCATGCCCCTTACTTACGAAGACCGAACCTCATGCTACTCAAATTTAGTCACAAGTAAGCTCTTGTCATTGTAAGTACATCTGTATCATAAAGAACCGCCAACGGGGTACCCCTTGCACATGATACAGGAGCTATCCCATAATCAAAATGACAAGGCAAGCAGACAATGAGCATCTCAGCGATCTTTTTATTTGCTATTTGCATAGGTTTTTATTGAGGATGCTTCATAGCGTGCTCATTATGGTGATGCTGCAAGTTTCCACCATGATTAGGCATGGCTTAGGCTAGCAGCCCAGGCGCTTCTCTAACACACATACAAACACCATGATCTTACAAGTTCCACTTTTATTTCACACCGCCGGGATCCATAAGCAAAAGAACATGATATCAACGGGGTACAAAGTACAAGTGCAATGTTGAAAGCGTTTCCCATGAAACATGGTTCTGCTAATTTCAACTTAAAAAGCGCAAGCATATACGCAACAAAGAAGGACCCACTGGTTCAAGTTTATTAGATGCAAAAAGTAAAGTGTGCCATCAAGTTCGTGAGAGCTTTAATCACTAGTTTTTTCATAACAAGTTTAATTTGGAAGGTAAACAAAAACATGAATATACTTGGAATAGCTTATGCTAGTATGTACGTATGGTGGACTCTTTGTAATAACTTGGTTTAGGGAGTTGGATGCATGATTGGAACTCATACTTGGTTACGGAGGCTAGCAAAGGACTGGGAGCGACAAACTAAGAGAGCAATAATGGCCATAATCATGCAGAGCGACAAAACATCTTTGACCAAAGCATAAAGTGATACTACAAGTTGAAAACTAAAGGATCATAAAGGCTATGGTGACTTGAGATAGTCATAACATGGTGTGAGCATGTGCCAAGTCAACCCAAATAAAGCATCAAAGCAGAATACCACTATACTATGCTTTAATATGCTAAAACAACGCATGATTCATCCAAGGCACAATAAGAAATCTCAATTGTTTATAACAGGTCATGCTACAGCAAAGAATAACGAAGCATAAAGCCAAAACAATATCAAGCATGGCATGACAAAGCATAGGCCACAGTCAAAAACAAGCTCTTTTTACCACTTAAGCATGAGCTTTCCTACTCTTTTCCAATCCAAACCAAACTATTTGAAAACCATTGTATGAAAGAGGGGGTCCAACCAATTTATTCAACAAACTAAGAAAACCAAGCAAACTAAAAACCAAAACCAAAACGAAAAAGAAGACGCTCCAAGAACAACACAATTGTGCATGAAACAATAAAAATGAAGCGTTTGGAAGAAACCTGAGATTTTTATGGATGAAGAAGGGGATGCCTTGGGCATCCCCAAGCTTTGACGCTTGTACTTCTTGGATATTTCTTGGGGACACGCGTGGCATCTCCAAGCTTGAGCTTTAGTCCATCCTTCATCTCATTACTCATTCCTTTCATACACCTAAATTTTTTCCTTCATACAAAACTTCACGCAATCTTTATTAGCAACATTAGTGCACTCAAGATAAATAAGTCTTAAGGTTCAGTTCTAACACCAAATAAAATTCCATTAGAACACTAGCTACTGTATCACTTCCCTCAAAAAGCTCAATTCCCTAAAAAAACTCAAAAAGGAACCAACAAGAAGCAAATGCAGTAAATGGCAGAAATCTATCAAAACAGACCAGAAGGTAAAGACGAATTTTTTCGAAGACCTTCTGTTGCTCAAATAAAAAAGTGTTGAACGAACGAAAGTTAGATAACAACATGGGGCAGAAGCACAAAAATTCACGCCTCAAAAGGACGTTCAGAAATTTTACACGAATTTTTACGGTGAAGCACAGAAATCTGTTTCGGGCAGCAACTTTCCCAATCATTACTTATCTCCCATTAAAGGTTACTCTTGGCGCAAAAAGCAAATAAAAAGGATAAGGAGAGGTTATTAGAGGTAATAACTTCCAAGCCTCATCTAAAACTTTTGGGTTATCTCGTAATAAGTACTTTTCTTTGACGCCTTTAAGTTAGGCATGATAGTTTGAGAAGATGCTCACATAAGAAATATGAATTGAAGTAAAAGAGAGCATCAAGAAGCAAATTCAAAACACATTTAAGTCTAACCCACTTCCTATGCATATGAATCTTATAAAGAAACAAGTCATGAAAGCACAAAGCAATAAGCATAGTAAAGCAAAACAAGTGCAACTTCAAGACTTTCAACATAAAGAGGGGAAACTTAATATTATTGAGATGCATAAAACCATGTTTCCCTCTCTCATAATAACTTTCAGTAGCATCATGAATACAAGTAATAATATAAATATCACAAGAAACATTCTTATCATGAGCCACATGCATAAAAGAATTAATACTCCCCACATAAACATAGTCATTCTTATTAATTGTAGTGGGAGCAAATTCAACAAAATAGCTATCATTATTATTCTCATCACCATAATCATCAAATATAGGAGGCATATTGTAATCATAATTAATTTTCTCCTCAATAGTAGGTGGACTGAAAATATCATACTCATCATTGTAATCGTCATATATTGGAGGTTTGGTATCATCATAACCAATAGAATAGCTATCTTCCAAAGCTGGGGAACTAAAAATATCATTTTCATAAAAACTAGCTTCCCCAATCTTAGACTTTTCCATTGCATTAGCAATAATGGTGTCCAAAGAATTCATACTAATAACATTTCTATTAGCATGCAAAGAAATTTCCATAGGTTTTTTAATTTTTCTCTTCAAACACTTCATGTCCTAACTCAAGATAAATCCTATAAAGCTCTCTAATTTTGTTGTTGTTTTCCATTAAGCCTAACTAGTGAAAACAAGAAACAAAAAGACAAAATTGCAGAATCTAAAGGAAATAACTTCGAGCACTCACACCGGAGGATGTGAGTACCTTTTACCTTACCTCCCCGGCAACGACGCCAGAAAATAGCTTGATGTCTACGCACTTATATTCTTGTAGACAGTTGTTGGGCCTCCAAGTGCAGAGGTTTGTAGAACAGCAGCAAGTTTTCCCTTAAGTGGATCACCCAAAGTTTATCGAACTCAGGGAGGGAGTGTTCAAAGGTATCCCCTCTCAAGCAACCCTGCAATCAAGATACAAGAAGTCCCTTGTGTCCTCAACACACCCAATACACTTGTCAGGTGTATAGGTGCACTAGTTCGGCGAAGAGATAGTGAAATACAAGTGGTATGGATAATTATAAGTGGTAACGGGGATAGAAAATAACTTGATGGCGTTGAAAAGACTAAAGGCAAACTGCAATAAATATGGAAGCAAGCAAACATGTAATAGATCTAATTGCAAATGGTGTATCAATGCTTAGAAACAAGGCCTAGGGGTCATACTTTCACTAGTAAACACTCTCTGATAAATATACCTTCCCATTATGATACTACTCCTAACTACTCTCCGGTTGGACACTCTAATCCATGGTAGGGCTATAACAGCACATCTCAAAGTTCGTATTCCCCATCTAGATAACCCCACACTGTCACCTTGAGCACTAGATGGTTCCAACAAACACCACAATTTCATAGAAACATCCAACTCCAAATATAACTCATAACAAGTATTTGTAATATCTAGCCTAGGTGCCACCATGGTGAGCACGCTGTCACTTTCACACACATGGGGAGAGCAGAGATCTAATAAAGCACTTACGTAGCAAGGTAGATCTACTTGATTACAAAGCTCATGATCACAATATGATCATGCATAGAGAGAGAGATGAACACATAGCTACCAGTAGAACCCTTAGCCTCGAGAGAGAACTACTCCTCATCACGGGAATCAGCAATGGTGATGGAGATGGTGGTGGAGATCGATGGAGATGGCTCCAGGGGCACTTCCCTGTCCCGGCAGGGTGCCGGCATAGAGACTTTCTGTCCCCCGAATCTCCTCTTCTGTGGCGGTGGCGCTGCGGAACTTTTTGTGGCTGGAGGCTTGACTACTTAGGGTTTATGCCTCGGGAGGCTTCTTATAGGCCAGAGGGCAAGGTCGGTGGGCGGCCAGGGGGCCCACACCATGCCTTGGCGCAACCTAGGGGGACCCGCGCCATGGGGTGGTGTGGCCACCCTGTGGCCCCTCTCCGACTCTCCTTCTGGCTCCGTGAGTCTTCCGGGAAAATATCAACTTTGGCTTTTGTCCTGTCCAATTCCGAGAATATTGATTTTCTGACTTTCCTGGAACCAAAAACAGCAGAAAACAGGCAACTGGCACTGTGGCACTTGTTAATAGGTTAGTCCAAGAAATCATATGAAAAGTAGTCCAATGTGTGGACAAAACATAAGAAAGTAGATAAAACCAAGCATGGAACATCAAAAATTATAGATACATTTGCAATGTATCAGCGGGGTGGGCTACTGAGGTGACATCTAGCCGGGTCTTCTTTTCTCGGTAGAACCTCGCAAATGCTCCTTCGGCAAAGTTAGTGTCATTATCAGTTATAATACTATGTGGTTGGCCATATCTCAGGATTATATACATGAGGAATTTTACCGTTGTTGCTCATCACACTTCTTGATTGGCTTCACTTCAATCCATTTAGTAAATTTGTCCACCATTACTAGGATATGGGTCATTCCTCCTTTATCCGGGTTTAATGGTCCTACCATATCTAGGCACCACACAACAAATGGCCAAGTAATAGGAATAGTTTTGAGCTCCGACATTGGTAGGTGGCTTTTTGTGGCATATCTCTGGCAACGATTGCACTTCCTCACAAAATCCTCTGCTTGCTACAAAGCACTTGGCCAACAAAATCCATGCCAAAAAGCTTTTGCCACTAATGCCATTGAGGATGCATGGTGACCACATTCTCCTTGGTGGATATCTCAGAGTATGTCAAGTCATTCCTCCGGATCAACACACCGTTGCAGCACTGTGGTCACACTTCTTTTGTATAGTTCGGTGTTGATAATAGTATAGGCTTTTGATCTCCTCTGGATCTGCCTTGAGAGTACCTTATCATCTGGAAGGGTTCCTTATTTCAGGAAATCAAATATTGCCTTGGCCCAAGCTGGTATTACCTGGACAGGAAAGGGTTCCTCGTCAATTTCCATTGCATCCACTGACATAAATTCTGTTGGATCTGGATAAATAGTCCCCGGGTTTGCTGACGCAATCCCCGGGTTTGCCGAAGCAGTTCCCGGATTTGCTGAGGTGCTTCCCCAATCAATTTCCATTGGCGTAATGATACGTTCCAAACATATCTATAATTTTTGATGTTCCATGCTTGATTTATATCTACTTTCTTATGTTTTGTCCACACTTTGGAGTATTTTTATACATTTTCTAGAACTAACATATTAACAAGATGCCAAAGTGCCAGTTGCCTATTTTCTTTTGTTTTTGGTTCCAGAAAAGCCAGAAAATGAATATTGTCGGAATTGTACCGGACAAAAGCCAAAGTCGATATTTTACCGGAAGACTCACGAAGCCAGAAGACGAGACGGAGAGGGGCCAAGGGGTGGCCACACCATGTGGTGGCGCGGGCTAGCCCTAGCCGCACCACCAGGTGGTGTGGGCCCCCTGGCCGGCCACCGACCCCGCCTCTTCACCTATAAGAAGCCTCCTGATGCAAAAACCCTAAATCAAACAGCCTCTAGCCACGAAAAGTTCTGCAGTCCAGCCGCCACCGAAGGGGAGATTTGGGGATAGAAAGTCTCTATTCTGGCACCCTGTCGGGATGGGGAAGTGCGCCAGAGCCATCTCCATCGATCTCCACCACCATCTCCATCGTCATTGTTGATTCCCATGATGATGAGGGAGTAGTTCTTCCTCGAGGCTAAGGGTTCTACCGGTAGCTATGTGTTCATCTCTCTCTATGCATGATCATATTGTGAACATGAGCTTTGTAATCAAGTAGATCTACCTTGCTACTCAAGTGCTTTAATAGATCTCTGCTATCCCCATGTGTGTGAAAGTGACAGCGTGCACACCATGGTGGCCCTTAGGCTAGAGATTATAAATAATTGTTATGAGTTATATTTGGAGTTGGATGTCTCTATGAAATTGTGGTGTTTGTTGGAACCATCTAGTGCTCAAGGTGATAGTGTGGGGTTATCTAGATGCGGAAAGTGAACTTTGAGGTGTGCTGTTACAGCCCTACCATGGACTAAAGTGTCCAACCAGAGAGTAGTTCAGAGTAGTATCATAAAGAGAAGATATTTATATGAGAGTGTTCACTAGTGAAAGTATGATCCCTAGGCCTTGTTTCTAAGAATTGAAACACCGTTTGCAACTAGATATGTTACATGTTTTCTTGCTTCCATCTTTATTTCAGTTTGCCTTTAGTCTCTTCCACGCCATCAAGCTATTTTCTAGCACCGTTGTCTTATATCCATACCACTTGTATTTCACTATCTCTTCGCCAAACTAGTGCACCTATACACCTGACAAGTGTATTGGGTGTGTTGGGGACACAAGAGAATTCTTGTATCTTGATTGCAGGGTTGCTTGAGAGGGATACCTTTGACCACTTCCTCCCTGAGTTTGATAAACCTTGGGTAATCCACTTAAGGGAAAACTTGCTGCTATTCTACAAACCTCTGCACTTGGAGGCCCAACAACTGTCTACAAGAATATAAGTGCGTAGACATCAAGCTAATTTCTGGCGCCGTTGCCGGGGACTGAAGAAGAAGAAGCTCCCACATCAACCACGCGCCAGCACGTAGCTTCTGACCCGGAGAGAGCCGGGATATAGATAGAATCGGATTCAGGCGATGGGGTAATAGATGGTTTTCTTAAGTGCTCCAAAGAAACATTTGGCGAGCTTGGTTGCTGGGATGAGCCCAACTTGGACAATGTGTCGGTTGCCTCGTTTTCAATCCGAGGTATGTGGTGAAACTCTCACCCCTCAAAGAATCCGCTTATCTTTTGCACATGAAATCTGTATAGGGCCATGTTGGCATCCAAAGCATCCCAGTTTCCAGATACTTGCTACACCACCAAATCCGAGTGTCCAAAGCACTGTATCCAACGTATTCCTACTTCCTTTGCCACTTTGAGGCCATGTACTAGTGCTTCATATTTTGTGACATTATTTGAGGCGCTGAAATGAATCTGGAGAACATACTTTAGTTGATCTTTCTTGGGCGAGGTAAGTACCACTCCGGCGCCCAACCCTTCTTTCAGTTTTGATCCGTCAAAGTGAATTCGCCAGTAATTTGAGTCCGGCTGAGGTGGTTCGTATTGCATCTTGGCCCAGTCCACAAAGAAATCCGCCACAGCCTACGACTTGATTGAATCTCTTATGTCGAACTGTGGCATGTATGGGGCTAGCTCAATTGCCCATTTTGCTATTCGGCCACTAGCATCCTTGTTACTCATAATTTCCGATATGGGTGCCTCACATATCACCTTGACGGGGTGTTCCTCAAAATAGTGTTTGAGTTTTTTGGCCAACATATACACGCCATATGCCATCTTTGTATAATGAGGGTAATTATGTTTCGAAGACGACAGTACTTCGCTCAAATAATACACTGGCCTTTGCACTGATTTTCCTTCCTCCTCGCGCTCCACTACAATTGCTGCACTTACGACTCGGTTGGTCGCGGCTATATAGAGCAACATTGGCTCCTTGGGTAGTGGTGCGGCTAGGATTGGGGTGGTGGATATCTTCTTTTTTAATTCTCGAAATGCGCTGTCAGATTGCGGCGTCCATATGAATTTATCTGCTTTTTTCATCAACTGATAGAGGGGCAAGGCCATCTCTCCCAGCCGACATACGAACCGGCTTAACGATGCCAGGCACCAGTGAACTTCTGCACATTGTTAAGGCATTTTGGCAGTTCCATTCTCTCTATGGCTCGGATCTTTGTCAGGTTAGCTTCGATACCTCTGCTAGACACTAGAAAACCGAGTAACTTTCCTGTGGGCACTCCAAAGGTGCACTTCTCCGGGTTAAGCTTCATCCAGAACCTTCTCAAGTTTGCGAATGTCTACCGGATGCCATCAAGGAGCGTATTGCTTTCCTTAGTTTTTATCACCACATCATCCACGTATACATGCACATTTCGACCTATTTGGTCATGTAGACATTTTTGCATGCATCGTTGTTACGTTGCTCCAGCATTACGTAATCCAAATGGCATAGTGCGATAGCAATAAGCCCTGTACGGGGTAATAAACGCAGTCTTTATTTGATCATCTGGGTTCAAGTGTATCTGGCGGAAACTAGAATATGCATCTATGAATGACAACAACTCGCACCCCGCAGTTGAATCTATGACTTGGTCTATCCTTGGCAGTGGGAATTGGTCTTTAGGACACGCCTTATGCAGGTTCGTGTAATCAATGCACATGCGCCATACCACAGCCACGTTTGGGTCATCTTTCTTCTTTTCCACCAGCACCGGATTAGAGAGCCAATCCGGATAGAGTACCTCCATGATAAATCCGGCTGCAAGGAGCCTAGCTATCTCATCCCCAATGACTTTTCTTCTATCCTCGGCGAAACGCTGGAGAGGTTGCTTCACCGGCTTTGCACCGGTTCTCACATTCAAAGAGTGCTCGGCCAACTCCCTCGGCACACCTTGAGGATCATGTGTGGACCAAGAAAAGATGTCCCGATTCTCACGGAGGAAGTGGATGAGCTCGCTTTCCTATTTGCTGCTTAACCCGGCACCAATAGTTATAGTGCGCTTTGGGAACTGATCATCAATTGGTTCTTTATTGGTATCCTTTGTCGTTTGAAATGACACGCTCCCATGTGGATTGGTCAGGGTCGGCATATGTTGCTGCGCGGACTGAGCCAATGCCGCTACTTCCATGATTTTCCTTTTCTCCTAAGCTATCACGAGTGACTTGGCCAGGTTAGATCCGGCAGAGGCACATTCGATTGAACATCGGAAGTCCCCTGAGATGGTTATCACTCTCCCAGGTCCGGGCAATTTCATCTTGAGGTAGCTGATGTGAGTACTTGCCATGAACTTGTTCAGTGCAAGCCTACCGAGTAACGCGTGATAAGTGCTCTCCACATTCACCACTTCGAACTCCAAATTTTTAGTCTGGCAATTATCCCTTGTTCCGAACAGCACATCAACCCAGACCTTACCAATTGGCTCAGAGGAAATACCTGGCAAAATGCCATGAAAAGTGGTCCTTGTAGCTTGCAGCATATTCTCAGTGATCCCCAACTTGCGCATGGTATCCTTGTACATGATGTTAATGCTACTACCGTTGTGAATCAGAACCATGGAGAATCTCACATTAAGATTCGGCCCAATGAACGTCGGATCCAGGATCAGAGCGTAGGTCCCTAGGCTCGGCATAAGCTTCGGGTGGTCTCTGATACTCCACATAATTTCTTGATCCGACCAAGGCATGTACCTCACTATTGTTGGCATTACCACGTTTACCTCCATATGCCGGCAATGTAAGCTTTTCCAGTCATTTCCTTCCGTGGTAAATATGCAATAGCTTTGGTGATGCTCCATGTATTCGTTTCTCCCCTCATTTCCACGGTACCCTTGATCTTGTTGTTGTTGGTTACTCACCTGATGCATTGTATCCCTCCTTTCTTGGTTCTCGTACCTCGACGATGGTGGAGGTAGCATGAGTTGCTATTGATTCCCTCTAGTGAGCAGTGGCTGCCGAGGTGCTTCGTTCTGAGGTGCATGAGCATTCCCCGAACTACCTTGCTCTAACTTCCCCATCCACTCACATTGTCGGGTCGTATGATTCGTCGGGTTATTCGGACTTGGCGTATGAAACTTGCAATCTTAGTCTAGCATAGACTTGAACATATACCTCGGTCGATCCTTTCGCTCCTGCCATTGCTTTTTCTACTCCAGGGTCCAAGGCTTTCTCCCATCATTTTTCTGCTGCCAGTTTTGCCCTCCAGTTTTCTGGCGCTGGCTGGCACCGACATTGGGTTGATCCTGGTCCATAGCAGCCACTTGCTGCGAGCTGTAACGGTAATCCGGACGCTCATCTTGTCTCTTGCCTCGGAAATCATTTCTCCTTGATGACCCGGAGCTATCTCGGTTGTAATATTCCTCGTTTGCCTCACTCGCCATTAGCCGGGGTTGAGTTGGGTCTCCGAAAGCATACGAATCCACGATCTGGATCATCTCAGCCAAGGTGGTTGGCATGTCCCTCTGTAACCTTTGCAACAACATACTTCCATATCTACAACCTTGGGTGAACCACACAATTGCTTGTGATTCAATTACTCCCTCGTATGAATTCCGCACATTGCACCACCGAGTCAGAAAATCTCGGTCTGGCTCATTCGGTCTCTGCCAGCATAACGCCAGAGTCTGTGGCCTGTTGGGCCTCTTATAAGTGCTTCAGAAGTTGCTAACAAATAACTCTTGAAAGTCCAGCTAGTAGTTAACACTCCCTGGTGGCAAGTTGTTCAACCACACTCTCGCTGGCCCCTCTAACATTTGAGGCACATATCTCACAGCCCATCTCAAATTTTCAGTTGCAATTTTGACTGTTGTTGTGTAGTCAATAAGCCAATCCTCCGGCCTAGTGCTGCCATCGTATGTCTTTGTTCCTCTGGCCAATTGAAAGTTCGACACCGGTGGCTCCTTCATGATTCGGGTCCCAAAACACGCCGGACCAGGTGGACCCTGTACCTCGATCAACTCCGACCTATAAATCCTGTCCAACTTCAGCCTCGCATCATCTAGCTGCAAGTCTCTGCTTCCGAGCCTTGATCCGGCTATATGATGCTCTAGTCTAGGATATCCTTCGTTAACCATTGCCAAATAACCATCATTATACCTTTCTCGATTCGGACAAACATTTTGCTGTCGTGCTGCTTGACCCGTACTTCTCTCCTGCCGAGGTGCATTTTGCCCTGCTCCTGCTGGGTCTTGCTGTCCGGCATTGTTGTTGGCAGCGTTCCGTTGACCGGCATTTCCTTGGTCGTGGTTACCTCGGCCAACCACACCTCAGCTGGTACTATGGCGATCTTCGTCAACTTGCACAACTTTGCCTTTTGCAGCTCTCATCGGATCGTAGGGGACCATCTATTTGTCCCTTCTACCGGAGTTTACTTCCTCTCTTTTGGTGTTGCGACCCAGAGATGATGCGGCGACACCGAACTTGGCGGGTTATTTCTAGCCGACAGTACCACCTGTGATGCTCCTGGTGGTGCCGGGTTTGCCTTGTCCATTTCCTCATTTTGCTGGCAAGCGACCCTCAGCAAGTGGTTCACCCTTTCCTGTTGCCTCTCCTGGGCCTCTCCGGTTAAACCTTCTAATTCGGATGCAGCCGCGTTTGCTGCCCTGAGGTTCTTTGCCAGGGTACTGTACCTATCCAGCCCTCTTGTTACGATCGTGGCTGCCTGACCCGGCCTAGGCTCATACTCCTTATCAATCTCAGTGATCAGGTTTCTACCTCGGATTCTTGCTCAATCTATGCGATTTGCCTTTGCATACTCTCTCAAAGTAATATTCAAGGACTACTATAACTTCGCAACTTTCTTCGCCACGGCTAACATTTTCTGCCTAGTTTCCTCTAGCTCCGCTTGCACCTGAGTCGGATCTACCACATGAGCTATTGGCGTTGCTAGGTTATCTATTGCTTGTTGAAGCACATTCTCTGGCCTTTAGTGGGGGGAACCTAGATCTTGCCTGTTTTGGGGTGACTTCTGGCTCTGGCACCGGGTCCTTGCTTGTTCCCGCATCTGGTGCGGCCATCATGACCTCAACGCTGCTAGCAGGGCGAGTGATGTGCACTCCGTGAGCCACACGGACAGGTGGTTCGCCTCCCTCGAGGATGTGCCGTGGATGAACGCAGGACTCATCCACGCCGACGTAGATCTTGTGCGCGCCAAGCTTGATGAAGACGCCATTGCGTGGAGGGGCACGCCTGTCGAAGCTTCATGCGTTGTCGCTGACATAGTCCAACGCTCCGAAGTGCTGAACCAGGCCGGAGACGACGCGCTCGCCCGTATCGGAGATGCTTCCCGTTCCGATTTTCACCCCTACTAGCGCCGTTTGCCCCATGGTGGGCACCAACTATCGTGGTGGTGGCATGACAGATGCCATGGATATGCTAATGATGGGGCCAATGAGCGCTAGGGGAATCGAGGGAGGGAGAACGTGGTGATTCCACGCACAGATGATGTTGTATTTCCTCTAGCAATGGAGTTTACAAGTGCTCTTCAAGCTAGTGGTGAGAAGGAGACGATGTCTCTTACTACCCACAAGCTAGCTCTAGAGTTCTATCTTAGACAGAGAGAAAATAATCCATCCCTCTCTATGGAGGCCCCGGTGATCCTTATATAGGGGAGCCCGGGTTACAGAGTTAGGGCACACGTGGCAGCATATTCCACGAATATGCACCTCGACTAAAGCTAGATGCTTCTTTATTCCCTTTAACGGCTCATCCGGGCTTTGGACGTAACCCACGACGTGATCTTTGCCTTTAAGCGTCACCAGACACGGGCTACGTCAGCTGACATCGCCCGTGTCATCTTGGTCGCCCATGACCCGCTGGTCCTCCTTTGCTTTGCTTAGCTCATGCTACAGCTAGCAAAGCCACCTTCTGATCAGCAGGAGATTCTTTCCTTCTATCGGAAGCCATACAATAGTCCGGCTAGCACTTGGCTAATCCGGCTATGAGGGTACCTGCATAATAGACAAACAAACATGGTCGGCATGTATTTTATGCCGGCCGGGCTAAGGCTAGGGAGATATTCCATGGGTCGGGTCACTCGTGGTTCGGCCTGCCTTGAAGTGACCTGGTCAGCACTTGCTTTGACCGTGCCGTACCTCGGCTAACTCGACCTTTACACCCCAGCGCTACCCTACCCGGGGGTATCCCCCCAGCAATTACTGTTTACTTTCTACAAGCAATTACTATCTTCCACACTATACGTTTAATCCTTTGTTTTCAGCAAAACCGGTGAGATTCACAATCTCACTTTAAGTTGGGGCAAAGTTCTATGGTTGTGTTGTCCAGGATTCCAAGTTGGTAGCAACACCTTGGAGTTGTTTCCGTGCTCCTACTAGTTCGATAGCCTTGGTTTCATAACTGAGGGAAAATTTATGATATGCTCATCATACCTTCCTCTTGGGGTTCCCAATGAGCTCGAGATATCTTGAGCCATCAAGCCTTTTTCTGGCGCCATTGCCGGGGAGTTAAGGACAGCTTCACAAGGGGAGTCCCTCACAACCAATCTCTTTACTTTGTTTTTTGTTTTGCTTAGTTTATTGTTGCTTTGTTTGCTTGTTTCTTTTTATCAAAAATACAAAAAAATTAGTTCCTACTATAGTGGTTATTTTTTTGGTTTGTTATTGTCTTGCTTTATCATACTTTCTATCAATGGTTGGTTTCTTTAAAACTAGATCTTATTGGCATGGTGGGTTCACAGAAGAGCAAAAATATTATTATGAGGAACACCGCTTGTCACAAAAAGGGAAACACTTATGGGAACAAATAAATAAATTGTATACCATTGCTAGAAACGTATGCTCTACTTATAATGTTACTTATTGCTTTGATAAATCTTGTTGCTATAGGAGCTATAAACACCTCCCTTTTCAATGTGTGTATAATAATGATGTTACCATATCTTCTTATGTTAAGGGAAATTATGACTTTTATGATGTGGAACGAATTGAAGAATTTTTTGCTTGGAAGGGTGCATTCGAACTTGCTTATTTGCTTGAAAATACTGATGATGCACCTTATAAATATGAGGTTTATGATATACTAAAATTTTTCTTTGATAATTAAAAGGAAGAAAATGGCTATATTCTTAAATATCTTAATAGATGATCACCACCAACGGAAGAGACTAATGCCTTGCAGGAGCCTATGGAAGAAGAAATTGCTGAAACTCGAAGCTCATTGGATGAAAAAGAGGAGGAGAGTGATGATCAAGAGGAGGAAGAATCGAGCAGCTACCCATGTCTACCTCCCAATAAGAGTAACTCTTTAACTAATACCTTATTTGATCACCTTCCATGCTTAGCAAAGGAGGATGAGTGTGATATTTATATTGTTGAGTTTGTTCATGATGCTACTAAAAATCATTATGAGAGTGGGAAATATCGTTGTTGGAATTCTCATGTTACTAAAACACCTCTCTTTATATTGAAAGTTCCAAAGTTGCTCTTGTTTTATCTTCCCATTCTTGTTACTATGTGCTTCTTTGATTTATTTTTTACAATATTCCTATGCATAGGAAGTGGGTTATACTTACATGTGTATCATATTTGCTCCTTGATGATCTCTTTTGCTTCAATTCATATTTCTTATGTGAGCATCTTCTCAAATTACTGAGCCTAGCTAAAATGCGTTAAAGAAAAGCACTATTGGGAGATAACCCAAATTATTTTTACTTTCAGTAAGTTTTTATTTTGTTGAGTCTTGGAAATTTTTGTCTCAGTAATAACCTCTCCTTATCCTTTTTGTGTGGTTTTTGTGCCAAGAATAACCTCTAACGAGAGATAAGTAAGACTTGGAAAGTTGCCATCCCGAAACAGATTTTTGTGCTTCACTATAAAAAATTGTGAAAAACCCCTGTACGTCGGATTGAGCTGTAATTTTTTGTACTTCTGCCCCAGGTTATTATCTAACTTTCGTTAGTTTAAGACTTTTCGATTTGAGCAACATAAGGTTTTCAAAAAAATCGGTTTTGACCTGCTGGTCTATTTTGACAGATTTCTGCCATTATTTGCATTTGCCTCTTAATATCTTTCTCTTTGAGTTCTCTTTGATCACTTCAGCTTTTAGAAGGAATTGCTACAGTAGCTTGTGTTTTAATGGAGGTTTTACTTGTGTTGAAACTAAACCCAAAGACTTATTATCTTGAGTACACTAATGTTGCTAATGAAGATTGTGTGAAGTTTTTTATGAAGAAAATTTTAAAGTGTAGGGAAGAATAATGTGATGAGATGAAGTATGGAAAAAAGCTCAAGCTTGGGGATGAAACCCATGACACCCCAAGAAATATTCAAGAAGTACAATCGTCAAAGCTTGGGGATGCCCAAGGCATCCCCTTCTTCATCAATAAAAATCTCAGGTTTTCTTTCAAACACTTTATTTTTATTGTTTCATACACAATTGTGTTGTTCTTGGAGTGTCTTTGTTTTTGTTTTTAGTTTTATTTTGCTTAGTTTGCTTGAATAAATTGTTTGGACCCCTGCATTCATATATTAGTTTTCAAATAGGTTGATTTGGATTGGAAAAGAGTAGGAAAGTTCATGCTTATAAGTGGTACAAAAAGAGTCTTGTTTTTGACTGTGACTTAGACTTTATCATGTCATGCTTGATATTGTTTTGGCTTTATGCTTAGTGATTATTTCTGTAGCATGACTTGTTACAAGCAATTGAGATTTCTTAATGTGCCTTGAAAGAATCATGCGTTGTTTTAGCATACAAAAAGCATAATATTGTGGCATTCTCCTTTGATGCTTTATTTGGGTTGACTTGGCGCATGCTCACACCATGTTAAGACTATACCAAGTAACCGTAGCCTCTATGATCATTTCGTTTTAAAATTGTAATATCACTTTATCCTTTAATTAGTAATGTTTTTTGGCTTTCTTAGTTGGTCACTCCTAGTCTTACTTGGTCACTCCCAGTCTTTTGCTAGCCTCCACATGTACCATGTATGAGTTCCACTCATGCATCCAACCCCCAAGAAAACCATGTTATTCCAAAGAGTCCACCATACCTTCCTATTAGCATTATTGCTATTCCAAGTATATTCATGTTTTTATCTACCTTCCGAATTAAACTTGTTATGTGAAAATTAGTGATTAAAGCTCTCACAAACTTGATGGCACACTTTACTTTCTTGTAGTTAATAAACCTGAACCATTGTGTGCATTTATGTTGCGTATATGCTTGCGCTTCATAAGTTGTGAATTAGCAGAACCATGTACCATGGGGAATGCTTTCAACATTGCACTTATTATTCAGTTGATATCATGTTCTTTTGTTTATAGATTCTGGTGGTTTGAAATAAAAGGGGAGCTTGTAAGCTCATGGAGTTTCTATGTGTGTTAGATAAACGCCTAGGCGGCTAGCCTAAGCCATGCCTAACCATGGTGGAAACTTGCAACATAACCATAGTGAGCATTCTGTGAAGCATCCTCAATAAAAACCTATGCAAATAGCAAATAAAAAGATCGCTGAGATGCTCATTGTCTGTTGCCTTGTCATTTTGATATGGGATAACTCTTGTATCATGGGGCAAGGGGTACCCCATTGGAGATTCTCTATGATACACATGTACTTACAATGACAAGAACTTACTCGTGCCTAAAGTTGAGTAGCATGAGGTTCAGTACTCGTAAGCAAGGGGCATGAGATTTTCAAGTTATAACTTGTCAAGCATATCCTCATATTTGTGTCACTTTAACCTTAATCACCTCAAGATTCTTATGATAGGGGCAATGAGAGCTGAAAGCTAGTAAGTACCATAATTTTTGGAAGCTCTTTATGAGACTTGAATCCCTGCTTTCTTCTAAGAAGGGCCTTTCTTTTTACTTTTATGTTGAGTCTCCAGCTTCTATCTTTATGCACCTATTGAGAGATCATAATGGTTATTCTTAGTTTAATGTGCATTGTCCCAAAACTTATTGATTGATTCATAACTTTGACATTGCTTGTTCTTAAATTATTTGTATCTAGTCACCCTTATGAACTTTGAAGGTGTCTTGTGCATTTATGTTTTGCTATACCATGAGGGACAAGCTGAATACCATTCTTATTATGTTTTCTATATGTGAAACAAACAAATGTCTTTTAATGCATTTTTATTCATGAATCTTTTGTTTGTACCTATTCATGTTACAACATAGTTGCTATGTCTTATTGTTAGAACTATATCTTTCATGTTCATGTTTAGAGTACTATGATCCCAACTATCAATGTTTTACAAATACCTTGATCAAGATTATGATGGTGCATGTCACCTCAAAAATTATTCTTTTTATCACTTACCTACTCGAGGACGAGCAGGAGTTAAGCTTGGGGATGCTTGATACGTCGTACACGTATCTATAATTTTTTATGTTCCATGCTTGTTTTATATCTACTTTCTATGTTTTATTCACACTTTGAGGTATGTTTATACATTTTCTGGAACTAACCTATTAAGAAGATGCCACAGTGCCAGTTGCCTGTTTTCTGCTGTTTTTGGTTTCAGAAAAGCTAGTAAGGAAATATTCTCGGAATTGGATGGGACAAAAGCCAAAGTCAACATTTTACACAAAGCAACACGGAGTCCAGAAGGGAAACGAAGTGGTGCACCAGGGTGTCCACACCTGGTGGTGGCGCGGCCTGGGGCATGCCACCAGGGGGTGTGGGCCCCCTAGTGCTCCACCGACCTTGCCCTTTCGCCTATAAAAGCCTCCCGGGACGAAAACCCTAAGTACCCGATCAGAGACCCATTCAGAAATCCACGAAAGAATATGTAGCCTCTGCCATCTCCATCCCTAGATCATGGGGATCTGAAGCTCTTCCCGGCACCCTGCCGGAGGGGAGAGATCACCCTGGAGGCCTTCTTCATCACCATGCCTGCCTCCGGTGTGATGCGTGAGTAGTTCATCCTTGGACTATGGGTCCATGTAGTAGCTAGATGGTTGGTTCTCCTCCTTTGTGCTATCATGTTTAGATCTTGTGAGCTTCATTCATGATCAGATCATCTATTTGTAATCTTACATGTTGTGTTTGCAGGGATCCGATGGATATTGAGATGTTATTTTAGATTGATTATTGATTCTATCATGTCTATGTTATTTGTGATCTTGCATGCTTTCTGTTGTTAGTAACTATCTTGGCCAAGTAAATGCTTGCAACTCCAAGAGGGAGTATTAATGCTCGATAGTAGGTCCATGCCTCTAGTAATCTAGGGAAGTGACAGGAATCTCTAAGGTTGTAGATGTGTTGTTGCTACTAGGGAGAAAACAACAATCATTTGTCCATGGGGCGATCGTATTGTTTACTTTACACCTGCTTAATGCAATTATCTGTTGCTTGGAACTTAATACTGGAGGGGGTTCAGATGATAACCTAAAGGTGGATTATTAGTCATAGATGCAGTTGGATTACGATCTATGTATTATGTTGTAATTCCCAATCAAATTTCATAGGAGTCAAGATGTCTAGTATATGCATTGTATGCTTTTTCAAATCTGTCAATTGCCCCGCTGTAATTTGTTCACCCAACATGCTATTTATCTTAAGGAGAATAACCTCTAGTGAACTATGGACCCCAGTCCATTCTTTTACCATTGATATACCATCTACTGTTTACCATTTACTGTTTACTTTCTGCAAGAAATTACTATCTTCCACACTATATGTTGAATCCTTTGTTTTCAGCATAACCGGTGAGATTGACAACCTCACTGTAAGTTCGGGCAAAGTTCTGTGGTTGTGTTGTGCAGGATTCCAAGTTGGTAGCATTGCCTTGGAGTTGTTTCCTTGCTCCTACTGGTTCGATAACCTTGGTTTCATAACCGAGGGAAACTTGCTACTGTGCTCATCATACCTTCCTCTTGGGGTTCCCAACAATCTCGAGATATCTTGAGACATCAGCGGGTACACTCAGGGAAAGCAATGGACTTGGCTATCATAACATGACACCACCTGCCACTAAAATCAGAGGCCTGAAAATCCTCTAGAATAAGTAGCGGTAGTCGCTGATGGCAGCTGAGGGGAGTTTTTGTTTGAACCCATGCCTAGCATCACTGAAATATTCACTACATGGGCACGAGCTTAGGGAGGTCTACGGCCAGACTCTCAGATCTCTCAAGGAACATTGGCAGCAGGATAGAGGCATATAGCTTCCTGACGAGCAAGAGTATTCGGGGATAGCTGAAACTCACACCCACCTTAAACATACCGGCAACACATTCAGGACCATGAAATAAATAACAACCACCCGTGGTCCTTCCGTGCATGAAGACCCATAGGTGAAACTCTCCCTTGTACGCGGGCATCCCTACAATATCTCAACGCTAGAGTCACGCCCCAAACATGGGAAATGGCGACTAAAAGTACATAATGGGATAATTTAGACATGGCAAAGTCTCAGCACTAGAGTCCCACCCCCGGACATGAACAATGGTGACTAAACTACATTACAAAGCAATGCGGGAAAGACAGAACCAGCAGGCACCCACGTCACAACTCACTCCTTCGGAGAGCTCGGGGGCTGCATTTGATGGTTTACAAACGACAGAACCTTCTCCTTCCACACCGCATGGCGGAGGTCTTCCTTGCTAGGTCCCATGTCCTATGGAGTCACAAGAGAAAGAGGACACTCCAGGCAGTTGGACTCAAGAGCTTCAGACTCGGTGAGCCCGACTAGAGCACTGATTAGGACCTTCACGACTAGGTCCCTCACTACATCATGATCAAGACCACTGTCATAAATCTTGGACATTGCCTTCTCGCGGGGATATGATCTCATAAACACGCCTCTCCGAGAAGAATGGTACCTTGGATTGGAAGGCAGGAAGTTGCACGACTATTAGAGGGTCGGCAGCTCGGAGCACCTTGAAATGCGCGGTTCCAAACAAGGGCGGCGTCTTCCTTCAAGCTCCGTGGCTAGGTAATGGACTCCTCCAAGAGCTTTAGCAAACGGGATTTCTCATCATGGTATCGACAGATCTGCCCCATCATGGAAGTAACCTCCTCCGCCATCTTGCCCTTCTCCACAATATCGGAGGCGTAGCGCTCCTAGACCCACTAGTACTCCTCCTGGAGGGTTGACACCCCAAGCTTCAGGTCGCTTATCTCGGCCCCGACTGCCACATCAACATGGTCGCTCACCTGCTCGAGAGATAGCACCTCCCTCTAGGGCATTAAAAGAGGAAATCATCAATATGAAGTTACCAGACACAAGGCAGAAAAGCTACATCACCCCTAGTAGACCTTAATCCTTCAGGACAAGGCTACTACATCCTCAAGGAGGCTGGGCAACGGTGCCATGATAGCCTTCCCCACGGCTAGAGGTCTAGTCGCGTAGCCTGTGACAGTGTTTGTCGTCATAGAGGGTTGAAGCCTCCTCTGACACTTGGACCCAGGAGCGAGAATTACCATGGGTTACCTAAGTAAGGATAATATGTCACACAAGATAGGAAGGAACATGAAGGAATATGAGGATGGATAAGCAGCATAGTTACTGAGGAACAACCTTGATGGATACCATGGACTTGGCTTGTGAAATGATGGATTGGAGCATTCCTGGACTTTGTTAGGTAGAGAATTGGCCAGCACTGACTGAGGGATCGATACACGAACTTATTTCTTGGACAACGTCCCTTCCTCCATCGGAGAGGTCTTCCTTCTTAGAGGATCACCACTGGATGTCTCTCTCGAATTCTATTGAAGAACGGAAGATTACCAAGACAGAAAGCTGGGAGGATCAGAAATTGTTGTGGTTCTGGTAAAGTGAAGGGAATATGCCTGAGAGGTAATAATAAAGTGGTTATTATCTTATTCCATATTTACGATAAATGTTTATTTCTCATGCTATAATTGTGTTAATTGGAAACATTAATACATGTGTGTTTATTAAACAAATAAGAGTTCCTAGTTATGCCTCTCATTTAAATTAGCTTGTTGATTAACAAGAAGTTCAAGGTTTCCTGATCATGGACATTGGGTGTTGATAATAACGTGGTCACAACATTGGTGGAATGATGTGATGAACATTCACCAAAAGTATAGTAATACGATCAAAGTCATTAAGTATACATTTCTATAACATCATGCAAAGTAACTTTACTCCTTATACCATGAGATCATGTCAATCACTAACACCGGAAGAGTAACTTGATAACATCAAACGTCACACCATAACATGGTGACAATAAAGGTGGGTTCAGATACTCCGAAAGTGTTATGTAGAGGATCATGGATCAAGAGTGGGATTTTTCCATCCCGATGACAAAGAAATATATTCAGGACCCTCTCGGTAATATCACATTGACATAGCTTGCAAGCAAGTGATAAGATCACTAAGAATGTTATATCACGGGAACGAGAAAAGAGTACTTGTCGGTAAAGAGATCAAATTAGGTATGGGGATACCGATGATCAACTCTCGGACATGTAATATATCGTGAGACAAAGGTATTTAGTTATGACATCAAAGGTTCTCACGATCACTAGAGTCATTGCTGAATGTGTGGGAGTAAGTACGGATCTCCAGGTCTCGCTGCTAATTACTGATCGGAGAGGGGTCTCGATCATGTCTGCATTATTCACGAACCGTAGGGTGACACACTTAAAATATACCAACACAAAATGGAGCAGATATAATACCAGAGAAAGGACTTGAAAGCGCTGACATTATTTCGATAAGCACCGGAATTGTTTCGGGTCAAATTGCTGAAATTGGTTTCAGATGTAATATCAAAGTTATGCAAGAGGGTTTATGCAACTGTTTTTTAATTAAAGTAATTAACCAAATTTTGAATAAAAGAAATAAAAATGGTTTTTATTTAATGAGAGCTTGCATTAAATTTGGTGGAAAATTAATGCAAAGTGAGTGGAGTTTGTGTTAACGGGAGTGGGCTTAGTGGAAGCTCCACTCACCATTATGGAGGGAGAGCTGGGGGCACCACCAAGCCCATGTGCATGGCCCCTTGGGGGCTGCCCCCACCTCCTATAAAAGGAGCTCCCCTCCTCCTCCACTCTCAGACCTCCTTGTGAAGGATCTCTTCCCCCTGTAGTAAATTCACCATGGCTTCGGATTAGCGAAGTACATGTTCTTGGTGGTTTTTGTAAAAGGATATGTTGCTTATGTTGCTTTGCTGGAGCAAGGACTCGGAGGTTGTCGGGGTGCTGGACGTGTGTGTGATCACGGATGCGCTACTACTTTGCGGTGCTGGACTTCAACTCGATCTTGAGATCGGGAAGTGTACGACTACATCATCCACGAAATCAGATTCTGTTAACAAAGCTTTTTGGTCTTCGAGGGTAAGATATCAATGGATGTATATCCATTCATTGATTGTATCTAGGTAGATAGATCTTGGTTCTTAGTTTTTTATGTCGTAGGAAATTTTTTGTTTTCTATGCTGCAAACCCAACATAAAGGTGTAGAGAAAGCCTTACATCAGCTTTCCCTATCGAGATTTTGGATGGATGCTCCTTCCGCTTGAACATATGCAAAATTCAGGAGTTAATGGGCTTGTCGATGAGAGGTTTAGCGGCTATGTGGAAGAAGAGGGGGAGTAAAGGATATGTGAGAATGGATGCGCTCCGTAAAAATGAATGGATTTATGAGAACACGTACCAAGATCAGGTGCAGGATCAATGGGAAACTTTCGGTGGCATAAAAAAGTCATCACCACCATGACGCTGAGCACTCCCTGATCTCTCAGGAAATTAATCTTCCTAGCAAGCTCCAACACTTTGTTGCTAGAGCTGGGAGGCGCAGTCCATCTAGCGAAGGTCGCGGTGAGAGTATCCACGAACGATGGGTAAGATTTTCCGCCAGTTCCGATCAACCACTTCACCGTCGGATTGGTCCATGACTCCTTCAACCCAACGAGGAGGTAAGAGTCGGTGAGCCTAGGGAGGATACAAAAATAAACACTGGCGCACAATTTGCTCCTGCATTATTAGAAGATTTGAGATGGTAAAAGTGGAAGAACAGATCAAGCCAGGGCACCGTCCCCATGAAAGACCGACATATATGTGAAAATATTGTAAATATAGTGACATGGGGTTAATACGCCAATGCCCATTGTTATGGACTTGGGTCTTAGGGAAGAGCGGCGCACTGGAGACTTCGTCGGCTAATAGACAAGCAACGAGGGGACACGGGATATACCCAGGTTCAATCCCTAGAGGAAAAACCCTGCTCATGCTTGTCTGTTCTTGATTGATGGAGGAACCGAAGGTTACAAGGTGCCTTGATAGCGATGGTGCGCATATGAGATCTGGAGGGTGTATGTTCTAGGGTTTCTGATGTCTAGATCTGTTGTCTATTGTGGGAGGTGTCCTCCTTGTTGGACCCCTAGCCTTTATATATGAGGGAGGCTAGGTCTTAAGTACCAATAGGAGTAGGTTACAAGTTAGACTCAAACTCTAGTCTTCATCTTTTCTTGTCTTGCATGCTTGGAGTCGATGTCTATATGGGCTTCATACCAGCCAAACCATCACGGGTGTCATGGACCTTGACAAGTCATTGAGTGGGCATTCCGTTGAGCCGCACTAGGTAAGCCGTAGTCAAGTGACTATTGGGCATACCTATGTCATTCCGTAAACGTATCTATAATTTTTGATGTTCCATGCTTGTTTTATATCTACTTTCTTATCTTTTTCCCACACTTTGGAGTATTTTTACACATTTTCTGGAACTAACCTATTAACAAGATGCCACAGTGCCAGTTGCCCTGTTTTCTACTGTTTTTTGTTTCAGAAAAGCTAGTAAGGAAATATTCTCGGAATTGGACCGGACAAAAGCTAAAGTCAATATTTTACCAGAAGCAACACAGAGTCCGGAGGGGAGACGAAGTGGTGCACCAGGGCGGCCACACCTGGTGGCAGCGCGGCCTAGGGGGCGCCACCAGGGGGTGTGGCCCCCCTGGTGCTCCACCGACCTAGCCACTTCTGCCTATAAAGACCCATCGGGACGAAAACCCTAAGCACCCGATCAAAATTCCATGAAAGAGTCTGTAGCCGCCGTCATCTCCATCCCTAGATTGGGACGGATCTGAAGCTCTTCTAGGCACCCTGCCGGAGGGGAGAGTTCACCCTGGAGGCCTTCTTCATCACCATGCCTGCCTCCGGTGTGATGCGTGAGTAGTTCATCTCTGGACTACGGGTCCATGTATTGGCTAGATGGTTGGTTCTCCTCCTTTGTGCTACCATGTTTAGATCTTGTGAGCTCCGTTCATGATCAAGATCATCTATTTGTAATCTTACATGTTGTATTTGCGAGGATCTGATGGATATTGAGATGCTATTTCTAATTGATTATTGATTCTATCATGTCTTTGTTATTTGAGATCTTGCATGCTTTCCGTTGTTAGTAGCTATCTTGGCCAAGTAGATGCTAGCAACTCCAAGAGGGAGTACTTATGATCGATAGTGGGTTCATACCTCTAGTAATCTGGGGAAGTGACAGAAATCTCTAAGGTACTAGATGTGTTGTTGCTACTAGGGAGAAAATAGAAATCCTTTGTCCATAGGGCAATCGTATTGTTTACTTTACACGCTTTGCTTAATGCAATTATCTGTTTCTTGCAACTTAATACTGAAGGGGGTTTGGATGATTACCTTAAGGTGGATTATTAGTCATAGATGTAATTGGATTACGATCTATGTATAATGTTGTAATGCCCAATCAAATCTCATAGGAGTCAAAATGATTAGTATATGCATGTATGCTTTCTCGGTGTCTATCAATTGCCCCGCTGTAATTTGTTCACCCAACATGTCACCTATCTTAAGGAGAATCACCACTAGTGAACTATGGACCCCGGTCCAGTATTTTACCATCAATCTACAATCTACTATTTACGGTTTTACTGTTTACTTTCTTCAAGCAATTACTATCTTCCACACAATACGTTTATAGTGAGATTGACAACCTCACTATAAGTTGGGGCAAAGCTCTGTGGTTGTGTTGTGTAGGATTCCAAGTTGGAAGACAACACCTTGGGGTTGTTTCCATGCTCCTACTGGTTTGATAGCCTTGGTTTCATCACTGAGGGAAAATTTGCTGATGTGCTCATCATACCTTCCTCTTGGGGTTCCTAACGAGCACATCACATTTTGAGCCATCAAGCCTATTTTCTAGCGCCGTTGCCTGGGAGTCAAGGACAACTTCAAAAGTGGAGTCCTTCATAACCAATCTCTTTACTTTGTTTTTTGTTTTGCTTAGTTTATTTTTGCTTTGTTTGCTTGTTTCGTTTATCAAAAACACAAAAAATAGTTTTACATGTTTGCTTTATTTATGAAAAACATAAAAAAATGAAAACTCTTGAAAACACTAAGTTGTGTGACTTTAATAGCACCAACAACAAGGATTTCATGTGCACACCTATTTCTCCACCTGTTCCTGAAGCTACTTTCTTTGAAATTAAACCTGCTTTACTCAATCTTGTTATGAAAGAACAATTCTCTAGTGTTGGTACTGAAGATGCTACTGCTCACCTTAATAACTTTGTTGAACTTTGTGAGATGCAAAAACATAGGGATATAGATGGAGATATTATTAAGCTTAAATTGTTTCCTTTATCTTTGAGAGGAAAATCTAAAGAATGGTTGATATCCCTAACTAGAAATAGTATTGATTCTTGGACTAAATGAAAAGATGTTTTCATTGGAAAATACTATCCTCCTGCTAAGGTTATATCTATGAGAAGTGAAATTATGAAATTTAAACAATCTAATAAGGAACATGTTGCTCAAGCTTGGGAAAGAATGAAATCTTTGGTCAAGAATTGTCCCACTCATGGACTGACTGCTTGGATGATTATCCAAACCTTTTATGCAGGACTGAATACTTCTTCAACAAATCTGCTGGATTCTGCTGCTGGAGGTACCTTTATGACCATTACTTTGGGTGCTGCAACAAAGCTTCTTGATAATGTGACGATTAACTATTCTGAATGGCACACGGAGAGAGCTCCACAAGGTAAGAAGGTAAAATATGTTGAAGAAACCTGATGACCCACAAGTATAGGGGGTGTATCGTAGTATTTTTGATAAGTAAGAGTGTCGAACCCAATGAGGAGCAGAAGGTGTTGGCTAGTGGTATGGATCAGGAATTCTCTGCAGATACTTAGCAAACGGATTTTTAGGGGTTTTCGATAAAGCAAGTAAACAAAGTACGAGTAAATAAAAGACAGTAGCAAGTGGCCCAATCCTTTATGCAGCAAAGGACAAGCCGGTTGTATTACTTAAGATGACCAAACGTTCTCGAGGACACATGGGAAGACTGTCAAGTGCTTTCGCTTCATATAGTTGATTAATCTTATCTAGCTTGCTAAGTGGTGTGTGGGTTAACCTGTGCTAATGTACCTCCCCATCCAAGACTAATACATACTTGTGATTAAACCCCTTTCAAACATCCGTAAGTACAAGAAAGTAATTAAGGTAGAAACCTAACCACAGCTTTAAACTCTAAGACCCTTACGTCCCTTGTGCAATGGTTTTCTAACGGGGGTTCAGGTTTCTGTCACTCTGGCAACCCCTACGATTAGTAGCCAAATACACAACGCATTACCCTAGGCCCATATAGGTGAAGTGTCATGTAGTCTACGTTCACATGACACCACTAGAAGAAGTACACCACAACTTAAATAACAATCTATTGAATCTTTCTCAACATAACTCCACTACTAACAACAAGACTTCTCCCATGTCCTCAAGAACAAAACAAACTACTCATAAGACATCATATGGATCATGATCAGAGGTGGAATAATGATGTATAACAATCTGAACATAAACAATAATTCAATTGTTCACTCAATAACATCAACTACAAAGAGCAATCAACACCGGGAAAGTTTCCCCTATGAACTATGCAAGATTCAACCCAATTGTTACAGTAATATGGAGATGGTGATAAGGGTGCTGATGGTGGTGATGATGATGATCCCGATGAAGTCCAGCTTGATGACAACGATCTCCCCTCTCTAGGAAGGAATTCCCCCGGCAGAAATCTATCTGCCGGAGAGATCTTTCTCTCTCGGTGTTTTCCCCCCCGCAGAGGTGGCAGAATCTTTCTGTGGTCGCCCTCCGAGTCTTAGGGTTTCGGGAGGATGATATACGCCAGAGGGGAGAGGCTGGAGTGGGCCAGGGTGTCCACACCACCTCCTGGCGTGGCCTAGGGCTGCCCGCGCCAGGGGGTGGTGTGGGCCCCCTATGGCCCATGTCCACTCCGTCTTCTGGCATCCTTAGTCTTCTGGAAAAATAGGATTTTCCGTATATTTTCCTGGATTTTCTGATCTTCGCGAATTTTGCCTCCAAACATCACCTTTTCCATCAGAATCCTGACTGTAGCAGTCCATGCTCCAAAAGTCATCAACCATGCAAAAACAGATGAAATAACATAAGTATCACCTCTCAATATGAAATATATCAATGAATAATAGTGAATTAAGACATAGAATAGTGATGCAAAATGGACGTATCAACTCCCCCTAAGCTTAGACTTCGCTTGTCCTCAAGCGAAACTGAGCTCAATAAACATGGCCTCAGGTTTATGGAGTGAAGAGTCGATAAAATAATACGGACAAGAAGCATCACATTCATCAAATACATAGATCATAATAGAAGACAACTCACTATTATATAACTCAACTTGCAATAGGTAAAGGAAACACAATAAAGATACATAAAGTAAATCATAATTGGTAATGGCAAACTTAGCTCTTGGTCGAAGAATAGTTGATAATTTGCTGGAGTTCACAAATAGCTGGTTTTTCAATGAAAGCTTTCAAAGTAGTAAACATCAACATAAGAGCAATGTGCAAAACAAGGAACATAAGACATGATTGCATAAATCATCATGTGAATGAATGAAACACATCAACTCAAAATACTTGCTGAGATAGAAGGGAATAGGTTTACTGACTCAACTACAAAGTAAAATAAAGGCCCTTCTAAGAGGGAAGCAGGGATTGCAAGTCTCATAAAGAGCTCCCAAAAATTATGATACTTACTAGCTTTCAGCTCTCATTTCCCCTATCATAGGCATCTTTAGGTGATTAAGGTTAAAGTGATCCAATATGAGGATATGCATTGACAAGTTGTAAGTTGAGAATCTCATGTCCCTTGAATACGAGGGCCGCTCCTCATGCTACTCAAGTTTAGTCACCGGTAACTTCTTGTCATCGTAAGCATATGTGTATCATTGAGAACCGCCAACGGGGTACCCCTTGCCTGATGATACGGAAGAATCCCCATATCAAAATGACAAGGCAAGCAGACAACAAGCATCTCAGCAATCTTCTTATTTACCATGGGAATATGGTGTTTTTTTTCTCTCTTTCCTCTTTTCATAATATCTCTTTTTTTCTTTTCGCTTTTTTCTCAATCTCTATCTCTTTTTTTATAAGAAGATTGATTCATAGATACTCGTTATGGTTACGCTGCAGGTTTCCACCATGTCATCATGGATTAGACCAGCAGCCCGGGCGTTTCTCTAACACACATGCATAACTCCATGGACTTACAGGCTCCCCTTTCATTTCACACCGATGACATCCATAGACAAAAGAACATGATATCGACTAGGTACGAAGAACCAGTGCAATGTTGAAAGTGTTCCCCATGACAGCATGGTTCTGCTAATCCACAACTTACCAAGCGCAAGCATATACGCAACATAGGTGAGCACAATGGTTCAAGTTTATTAAGTGAAAGGAAGTAAAGTGTGCCATCAAGTTCGTGAGAGCTTTAATCACTAATTTTCACATAACAAGTTCAATTTGGGAGGTAGATAAAACAAGAATTTACTTGGAATAGCAATAATGCTACTAGGTAGGTATGGCGGACACAAATGGCAAAGGTTTTGGTTTAATGGAGGTGGATGCACGAGAAGAATACCCTCTCAGTACAAGTTTTTGGCTAGCAAGGCTGGGTAACAAGTATAAGAGTTGAAGGAAACAACCAAACATACAAGTGATAAAAACAAACATGCAATCTTCCTCGGAAGCACAAAAGATCTTAACTAGAGAATACTAGACTTATGAGCAAATCAAGAAACAAAGATGACGAAATATTTTTTCTCTAGAGTACTTTTATCTTTTCTTTCAACTCTCAAAAATAGGGTGCTACTGACCGAGCCAGGTTTGCCAAAACCAACTAAATTAACTCAATGATCCCAAAGTGATACCAATACTAACAACAAGATCAATCATATCACCACAAATTGAAAACTAATATAAGCTATGCAAAAAAGAGTGAATGATAGAACTTCTCATTAATACTCCATAACGGCAACTCACACCAAGGGATACATATCTAACGAGAGAGGGGACACTTCCATAATGCAAACCATACTACATAATAACTCCACTATTCATGATATGACTCTACTAATAAGGTAAAAAGATAGAAGATAGTGATGTGATACCGCGACACTCCCCCAAGCTTGGAACAAACCAAGGGGATGCCAAACCTGATGATGGATTACTCATTAGGTGGTGGTGGTATCCTCTCAATGAGCTCTTTGATCAATTTCCCAAAGTCCTCAATCTCGAAGGTGAGATTACGAATCAGCTGTGAGTTTTGCTCAATGCGGCTCATGATCATGTCGTGTTGAGAATTCCAGCTTTTGCTATTCTTTCCCCACTCTTCCTCCTTGAAGTCTTCTTTTCCTGCATGGCTAGAACGAGGCAAATCCCAATTGGAGGGTAATTTCCCCTTGGGCATATTGTGGTATTGATGCTCATGGATAAGGGTATGGAAAGGATTCTTGGTGCGTGGAGGAAGTGACCAAGGATCTGAACAGTGGTGAGGAGGCTTCCCTCCAATGGCTGGGTTTGCCACCACTCCAATGCTTGCAATGGTAGTGACGGTGTGCGGGTGTTGGCCTTGCTCCTCTTCACCTTCACTCTTGATCTCCTTCTCCTTCCCGGGATCTTGGAGGTCTTCCTCCATAGGCTCCTTCCCTTTATCCTTGGCAGACACCATGGTGCTTCTAAGCTTTCAAAGAGTATGTCCTGGCAGAAACAGATCGAAATGAAAACACAATATACGAACCTTGGGGGATCCGGGGGGTTATATATTACGAAGTTTCATATCAAAAGAAAGGTACTGGGAGAAAATGAGTCGGAGGCGGAGTCCGGGGTGGACTCACCACCTGGTGACGTGGATAGGGGTGGGCCCACGCCACAGGGTGGTGTGAGCCACTCTGGCTCCATTTCCGTCCCTTTTTCGCTTCGTAACTTTCCTTATTTACTAAAAACTGCAAACATATAGTTGGATAGTATTTTCCCAGAATTTTTCTTACTAGAACCGTTACCTATTTGAAAACAGACTTTGTAGGTCTCTGAATTTGGTATCTAGTATATTCTTCCGGAGTCATCACTTGAATAATGTCAATATCTTCATCTTCATACACTTATTACTTGAGTTATAAAACCTTTCTCTTCCTTATTACACCATTATCTCGACTTCCTGGAAATTTCTTTCCCACAAAACTTCACACAGTTCTCATTAGCAACATTAGTATAAGTGAAGTGATAAAATCTCTTGAGTCCAACTTCAACTAAAAACCATCAAAACATAAGCTACTGTAGCAACTCCTTCTGAAAACCCAAAAAGAATTCAAAAAAAGAAATCGAATAAAGAAGCAAATGCAAGAGTGGCACAATCTGTCAAAACAGACCAGCAGGTAAAGATCGATTTTTTCGAAATTCTTCTATTGCTCAAATCAAAAAGTGCAAAACTTACTAAAGTTGAATAACAACCTGGGGCAGAAGCACAAAACATTACAGCTCAATCCGACATACAGAGATCTCTCACGAATTTTTACGGTGAAGCACAAAAATCTGTTTTGGGACAACAACTTCCTCAAATCTTACTTCTCTCTCATTAGAGGTTGATCTTGACACAAAAACCAAACAAAACGGATAAGAAGAGGTTATAACTGAATTAATAGCTTCCAAGACTCAAATAAACAAAAACAAACTGAAAGCAAAAACAAATTGGGTTGTCTCCCAAAAAGCTCTTTCTTTATAGCCATTAAGATGGGCATGATAATTTTGAAGAAGCTCTCATAGGGATATGAATTGAAGTGAAAGAGAGCATTAAGAAAAAAAACACACACATTTAAGTCTAACCCACTTCCTATGCAAGGGAATTTTGTAAACAAACAAGTTGTTGAAACCAGAGGCAACTTGCATAAGAAGGCAAAAGATGTGCAACATAAAAACTTTCAGCATAAAACGAGGAAGCTTGATATTATTGAGATACATAAGAATGCTTTTCCCTCTCTCATAGTAACTTTCAGTATCATTCATCAACTTAACAATATAGCTATCACAAGGACCATCATTGCAATGATCACTTATTCTAACAGAAAACACAGGAATTCTAGCTCTCATAACCCTACTTTGCGAAACCATATTAGAGGTATCCTTACAAAGGATAGTGTGTCCCTCTTTCTCATATTTAGTAACAAAGTCTTTCACATTTGCTATTATAAGTTCATCAACCATTTGTTTATCAGGTTCAACAACTTTATTTGTACTTTCATTAACCACACTAGCTATCATAGAATGTCCCTTTACCTTAACTGGAAAAGGCATTTTCTCAATATAAGGTTTAGGTAAAACATGATTAGCAGTATAAACTTCAGTATCTCTTGCAGGAACACTCTTAGCAATATCTTTATAAGGTTCATGATACTTATTCCACTTCTTTTTAGGCACTTCAATGTAAGAAGCAAAAGCCTTAAAATAAGAAGCAATAGCTTGAGAATCTAGACCATAAGCATTTTTAATATTTTGAAATTCATCAGTTCCCATAAAAGATTTAATGCATTCATAATCATAATTTATACCTGACTTTCTACCTTTGTCATTCTCCCAAGCTTCAGCATTATTTTGAATACGGTCCAGAAGATCCCATTTAGCTTCTTCTTCCATGCGAGTGAATGATCCAGCACAAGAAGCATCCAATGAATCCTTGTCATGTAGAGGGAGCCTTGCATAAAATTTGTTGATAATAATATTGTTGGGGAGCTCATGAATGGGACATTTGAGCATTAGTAACTTCAATCTCCCCCAAGCTTGAGTTGTACTCTCTTCATCAAGAGGCCAAAAGTTGTATATTTGATTCCGATCTTTATGAATCTCACTAGGAGGATAAAACTTTGAATAAAAGAGAGGCACTATTTCCTCCCATTCCAGAGCTTGACCATTCTTCAGCAGCTTATACCATTCCTCAGCTCTTCCTTTTAGTGATAATGAGAATAACTTCTTCTTAACTTGATCTTTAGTAATACCTGCACACTTGAACAACCCGCATAATTCGTGTATAAAGAGAAAATGATCACCGGGATGGACAGTTCCATCCCCAACATAGTAGTTATCCATAACACGATCAATAATTCTTGTAGGTATTTTGAAAACATCATTCTCAGCAGGTGGTGGCTTATCTACTACCTTAGCAAAGGCAGTAGCATTACCAAATAAGAAACTCAGCAAATTATCCATAACGAAAATAAAGCAACTAACAGAAGTAAACAATACTCACAGTAGAAGTTTCCTTTACCAGTTCAACTCTCCAATAGCGCTTCACTCCCTGGCAACGGCGCCAGAAAATAGTCTTGATGACCCACAAGTATAGGTGGTGTATCGCAATATTTTCGATAAGTAAGAGTGTCGAACCCAACGAGGAGCAGAAGGTGCTGGCTAGTGGTATAGATCAGGAATTCTTCGCAAATACCTAGCAAATGGATTTTTAGGGGTTTTCGATAAAGCAAGTAAACAAAGTACGAGTAAATAAAAGACAGTAGGAATCAATGCAGCAAGTGGCCCAATCCTTTATGCAGCAAAGGACAAGCCAGTTGTATTACTTAAGATGACCAAACGTTCTCGAGGACACATGGGAAGACTGTCAAGTGCTTTCACTTCATATAGTTGATTAATCTTCTCTAGCTTGCTAAGTGTTGTGTGGGTGAACCTGTGCTAATGTACCGCCCCATCCAAGACTAATACATACTTGTGATTAAACCCCTTGCAAACATCCTTAAGTACAAGAAAGTAATTAAGGTAGAAACCTAACCACAACTTTAAACTCTAAGACCCTTACGTCCCTTGTGCAATGGTTTCCTAACAGGGGTTCAGGTTTCTATCACTCCGGCAACCCCTACGATTAGTAGACAAATACACAATGCATTCCCCTAGGCCCATATCGGTGAAGTGTCATGTAGTCGACATTCACATGACACCACTAGAAGAAGTACACCACAACTTAAATAACAATCTATTGAATCTTTCTCAACATAACTGCACTACTAACAACAAGACTTCTCCCATGTCCTCAAGAACAAAACGAACTACTCACAAGACATCATATGGATCATGATCAGAGATGGAATAATGATGTATAAAAATATGAACATAAACAATAATTCAATGGTTCACTCAATAGCATCAACTACAAAGAGTAATCAACACCGGGAAAGTTTCCCCTATGAACTATGCAAGATTCAACCCAATTGTTACAGCAATATGGAGATGGTGATGAGGGTGCTAATGGTGATGATGGTGGTGATGATGATGATGATCCCAATGAAGTCCAACTTGATGATGGTGTTGATGGCGACGATCTCCCCTCTCCGGGAAGGAATTCCCCCGGCAGAAATCTGTTTGGCGGAGAGATCTTTCTCTCTCGGTGTTTTCCGCCCCGCAGAGGCGGCAGAATCGTTCTGTGGTCGCCCTCCGAGTCTTAGGGTTTCGGGAGGATGATATACGCCAAAGGGAAGAGGCTGGAGTGGGCTAGGGTGGCCACAACACCTCCTGGCGTGGCCTAGGGCTGCCCGCGCTAGGGGGTGGTGTGGGCCCCCTGTGGCCCATCTCCACTCCGTCTTCTGGCATCCTTAGTCTTCTGGAAAAATACGATTTTCCGTATATTTTCCCGGATTTTCTGATCTTCGCGAATTTTGCCTCCAAACGGCTCCTTTTCCATCAGAATCCTGACTGTAGCGGTCCATGCTCCAAAAGTCATCAACCATGCAAAAACAGATGAAATAACATAAGTATCACCTCTCAATATGAAATATATCAATGCATAGTAGTGAATTAAGACATAGAATAGTGATGCAAAATGGACGTATCAAAATCTCCTCCTTGAGTTATAAAATTGATGTTATTATGTCCATGCTTGTTAATGGGAAAGCTCATATTGATCCAAATCATGTTTCCTTAGCCTCTTTGTTTGCACAAGAAGAGCAAGTTGATGTGAACTTTACTAGAAATAATAATTTTAGCAACAATGCCTACATGAATAATTTTGGTAACAATAATTATAGGCCATATCCTCCTAATAATGGTAATGCGTATGGAAATTCCTACAACAATAATAGAAGTGCACCCTCTGAACTTGAAGTCATGCTTAAAGATTTTATTAGTAAACAACCTGCCTTTAATAAAAATAGGGAGGAAAACGCTCTAATGCTAAAAGAAATATAGCATCATTGTCTAAAGCACAATCTTCTTTGAATAAAATTGCTGCTAAACCTAAAACTATTGAAAATCCCTTTGCTGCTACTAATGCCATAAAATTTAGAATTGATGAAAATGTTAGACTGTTAGCTGAATTGCATGCTAAGTGGGAAAGAGAGGATGAAATTGCTAGAAATAGTTGTATTTGTACTATCACCACCACTAATGTTGATGCTAGCAACCCACATGAAGTCCCCATTCCTTTTGCAACAATACCTAAAACTAATGGAACCTTCTCTAATAAAAATGCTAAAATTCTTCGAAATATGGGAAACAATAGATCTACTACTTTAGCTGGTAATTATGATTTTGATCTTGATGGTTGCAATATCTCTGAAGTAATTATGTTCCTACAAAAGCTTGCTAAAAGTCCTAATGCTATTGCTATGAATATTGCCTTTACAAAACACATTACTGATGCTCTCATTAAAATTAAAGAAGAAAAGATGAAACATAAAGCTTCTATCCCTATGAAATTAGAAGATGGTTGGGAACCCATCATTAATATGAAAGTGAATGATTTTAATCTTAAAGATTTATGTGATCTTGGTGCTAGTGTCTCTATTATGCCTAGAAAGATTTATGAAATGCTTGATTTGTCACCATTAGGAGATTGTTATTTAGTGTCCAACTTGATGATAATGCTAAAAAGAAACTCATGGGGAGTGTTAATGATGTTCTTATTATGGTTAACAATGCCTATGTCCCTGTTGATTTCTATGTTTTGGATGTTGAATGCAATGCTTCTTGTCCTATTCTTTTGGGAAGACCTTTTCTTAGAACTATTGGTGCCATTGTTGATATGAAAGAAGGCACCATTAAATATCAAATCCCACTCAAGAAAGGTATAGAACACTTCCCTAAGAAGAGAGAGAAGATTCCTTTTGCCTCTCCTATTAAAACAAAATTTGCTCTTAATGCTTCTTCATTTGAGAATACTCGATTCTTGCTTCTTATGCCTAGCTCAAAAGCGTTAAAGAAAAGAACTTATTGGGAGATAACCCAAATTTCTTTAGGAATCTTTTGTTGAGTCTTGGAAGTTATTGCCTCAGTAATAACCTCTCCTTATCCTTTTTTGTGTGGTTTTTGTGCCAAGAGTAACCTCTAATGATAGAGAAGTAATGCTAGGGAAAGTTGCTGTCCCGAAACAGATTTTTGTGCTTTGTTGTAAAACTTCGTGAAAAATCTATGTACGTCGGATTGAGCTGTAATTGTTTGTGCTTCTGCCCCAGGTTGTTATCTAACTTTTTCTAGTTCAACCTTTTAGATTTGAGCAACAGAAGGTCTTCGAAAAATCGGTTTTCACCAGCTAGTCTGTTTTGACAGATTTCTGCCATTATTTACAATTTGCCTCTTAATCTCTTTCTCTTTGAGTTCTCTTTGATCACTTGAACTTTTAAAAGGAATTGCTACAGTAGCGTGTGTTTTAATGGAAGTTTTACTTGTGTTGAAACTGAACCAAAAGACTTATTATCTTGAGTCCACTAATGTTGCTAATGAAGATTGTGTGAAGTTTTGTATGAAGGAAAATTTTCAGGTGTAGGGAAGAGTAATGTGATAATATGAAGTATGGACAAAAGCTCAAGCTTGGGGATGCCACCCGTGTCAACCCAAGAAATATTCAAGAAGTACAAGCGTCAAATCTTGGGGATGCCCAAGGCATCCCCTTCTTCATCAATAAAAATCTCAGGTTTTCGTCCAAACAGTTCATTTTTATTGTTTCATACACAATTGTGTTGTTCTTGGAGTGTCTTTGTTTTTGTTTTTAGTTTTCTTTTGCTTAGTTTGCTTTAATAAATTGGTTGGACCCCCGCGTTCATACATTAATTTTCAAATAGGTTGATTTGGATTGGAAAAGAGTAGGAAAGTTCATGCTTATAAGTGGTACAAAAAGAGTCTTGTTTTTGACTGTGACTTAGACTTTATCATGTCATGCTTGATATTGTTTTGGCTTTATGCTTAGTGATTATTGCTGTAGCATGACTTGTTACAAGCAATTGAGATTTCTTAATGTGCCTTGAAAGAATCATGCGTTGTTTTAGCATACAAAAAGCATAATATTGTGGTATTCTCCTTTGATGCTTTATTTGGGTTGACTTGGCGCATGCTCACACCATGTTAAGACTATACCAAGTAACCATAGCCTCTATGATCATTTAGTTTTAAAATTGTAATATCACTTTATGCTTTAATTAGTAATGTTTTGTCTCTTTGCATGATTATGGCCAGTATTGCTCTCTTAGTTGGTCACTCCCAGTCTTTTGCTAGCCTCCACATGTACCAAGTATGAGTTCCACTCATGCATCCAACTCCAAATAAAACCAAGTTATTCCAAATAGTCCACCATACCTACCTGTTAGCATTTGCTATTCCAAGTATATTCATGTTTTTATCTACCTTCCAAATTGAACTTGTTATGTGAAAATTAGTGATTAAAGCTCTCACAAGCTTGATGGCACACTTTACTTTTCTTGCACTTAATAAACTTGAACCATAGTACCCATCTATGTTGCATATATGGTTGCGCTTTATAAGTTGTGAATTAGCAGAACCATGTTACCATGGGGAACACTTTCAAAATTGCACTTTATTTGGTTGATATCATGTTCTTTTTCTTATGGATACCGGCGGTGTGAAATAAAAGGGGAGCTTGTAAGCTCATGGGGTTTGTATATGTGTTAGAGAAACAGCTGGGCCGCTAGCCTAAGCCATGCCTAATCATGGTGGAAACTTGCAGCATAACCATAATGAGTAATCTGTGAAGCATCCTCAATAAAAACCTATGCAAATAGCAAATAAAAAGATCGCTGAGATGCTCATTGTCTACTTGCCTTGTCATTTTGATATGGGAAACCTCCTGTATCATGGGCTAAGGGGTACCCCGCCGGTTCTCTATGATACACATATACTTACAATGACAAGAACTTACTTGTGACTAAAGTTGAGTAGCATGAGGTTCGGTCTTCATAAGTAAGGGGCATGAGATTTCAACTTATAACTTGTCAAGCATATCCTCATATTTGTTCACTTTAACCTTAATCACCTAAAGATGCTTATGATAGGAGCAATGAGAGCCGAAAGCTAATAAGTATCATAATTTTTGGAAGCTCTTTATGAGTCTTGAATCCCTGCTTCCTTCCATGAAGGGCCTTTCTTTTACTTTTATGTTGAGTCTCCATCTTATATCTTTATGCAACTATTAAGAGATCATAGTGGTCATTCTTAGTTTAATGTGCATTGTCCCAAAACTTGTTGATTGATTCATAACTTTGATATTTCTTGTTCTTAAAATATTTGTATCTAGTCACCCTTATGAACTTTGAAGGTGTCCTATGCATTTATGTTTTGCTACACTATGAGGGGTAAGATGAATACCATTCTCATTATTTCTTCTATATGTGAAACAAACAAACGTCTTTCAAAGCACTGTTATTCATGAATCTTTTATTTGTACCTTTTCATGTTACAACATAGTTGCTTTGTCTTATTGTTAGAACTATATCTTTCATGCTATGTTGAAGTACTATGATCCCAGATATCAATGTTACAAATACCTTGATCAAGATTGTGATGATGCATGTCACCTAAAAAATTATTCTTTTTTTCACTTACCTACTCGAGGACGAGCAGGAGTTAAGCTTGGGGACGTATCAAGCTTGGGGATGTTGATACGTCGTAAATGTACCTATAATTTTTGATGTTCCATGCTTGTTTTATATCTACTTTCTTATGTTTTGCCCACACTTTGGAGTATTTTTACACATTTTCAGGAACTAACCTATTAACAAGATGCCACAGTGCCAGTTGCGTGTTTTCTGCTGTTTTTGGTTTCAGAAAAGCTAGTAAGGACATATTCTCGGAATTGGACCGGGCAAAAGAACAAAGTCAATATTTTACCCGAAGCAACACGGATTCCGGAGGGGAGACGAAGTGGCACACCAGGGTGGCCACACCTGGTGGCGGCGCGGCCTAGGGGGCGCCACCAGGGGTGTGGGCCCCCTGGTGCTCCACCGACCTAGCCCTTCCGCCTATAAAGACCCCTCGGGACGAAAACCCTAAGCACCCGATCAAAATTCCACGAAAGAGTCTGTAGCCGCTGTCATCTCCATCCCTAGATGGCTCTCTAGAGATCCCAAAGACCGGACTTACGTGGAATGCAGATCGTGTAACACCCTCGCCTGATATGGCTGAGTTCCTATGTATAATGTTAACCCCTAGATCGGTTCACTAGCACACATAGTACAAAATGATACTAAATATAACCGTGCATCATAAATATAATGAATACTATCCACAATTTACATTATATTAAAGTGGAAAGCAATACAAGGTAGATCTCCATCCTTCAAATTTGCCATAGGCAAACAATTGTAGACTAGAGTCTCGCGACCTATAACGATCACTCAGAAACGATATAACCTACAACATGAAATGTTGCAGCCACGAATGGTCAATACATTGAATGTATGGAAAGTAGGCAAAAATGGTTTACAACAGACCTAGCAACTACATGCTTATTTAGCTAGGTGGAGATCAGGATCATTTGCATAAAGCAATAGTTTTATCCTATCATTAATAACAAAGTAGTTTTCCAATACGATAAATATGACACACTAGTTCACTCCCAGGTGCTCCTATCCAATTAAGTTCACCCAACAAGTTTTAAGTAATTGAGAAATTGGGATGAGTGAGAAATATGTCATATCCTCAAAATCAGTTTGCTCAAATTGTCCATAATCAGGGACACGACTAAGAACTTCGATTAGACACCCTGCAGGGGTTTGTACACTTTATCCATGTGACATGGTCAACCCGCTCTTTCCACTACACACATTTTGTTCCATGGAAGGGAGAAGTCCAATATGAGACCATTCGGGAAGAGCTTCCCAAACTCATCCACGCACCGTACCAACCTATATTAATCTACATATCTAGATACAAAGGGTTTGAGTCACCACAACCTATTAAGTCCATCCAACCACCCATAACTCACTAGTACATGGTTGCATAGTTAAGCTATCAAACAAAGAAAACAATCCTTTCTTAGTGCCCTGGATGGCATTCCCCACCATAAATATGCATTTTGATGACAATCAAAACCATTCCGCCCAGGAGGTTCATTAAAATTATGTTTTTTGTCATTTAGAAAAATATAAGCTTTCAAAACACATAACTTTTCATAGTGCAATTCCCATCCTCGTCTATATAGCATATCTAAGCAATCTACCAATACAATGGTTCATAATCGATAAATACTAGAGAATAACATGGGACATAGCATAGCATAAACACATCAATTCCTACACATGCAATTCTATGAAAACATCTACAATGCATAAGAAAATAGTAGGACATTTATGACCAGGATAACAACTTTTGCCTTTAGTTGATGAAGTTGTTCAGACACTCATTGTAATCAAGGCACTTGCAATCATAGTATTTGCAATCATAGTAGTTGCAATCATCGTAGTTGCACTCCTTGCATTCTAGCGTTTGAAAACAAAGGTACAACAAACACACCATTCAAAACATCACAATTGTGCAAGAATACAACAATACAATAAAACAATGATGAAAAAAATACATGCATAACAATTTAATGAGTCACAGGGTTGTATTTAGTTTCGTGGACATTATTATACCATATGATGCACATGGAAAAGGTTTTAATGCATAAAAATATTTATTATTAAAACTATATTGGTTTAAATCACTTTATTTAAACTTCTAATGTTTATGTTGAATTAAATTGTGATATCAATAACACTGGGTAAGTAATGCAATTTAGAACCAATAGTAATTTGAATCACCCAAAACGGATTTATAGATCTTTTTCTATGATTTAAGTACTATAAACAATGGGTATAAGGCTTTCTGCACAACTTTCTACTAAAATGTGTCAAATAATTATGTTTGCAATTTCTATGGATATGTACCGTCAAAACCAAATAGGAGCAACTAGTTTCATTAATTTTGGAGTTCTAGATAATTTTCTGTGATTTAAATACTAGTTAAATTGGTTTAAATCATTTAAACTTTTTTGCTTCGATAAAAGATAGGTCTAGGGGTAGATTAATGTCCTACATGTAATTAATCCATAGACATCTTATTTGTATTTTCCTGAGCTATAAATTATTTACTATGATTTATTTACTCCCAAAAGGCCATTAAACTAATTAAATTACTACAGTAAATATATATCGTAAAAGTTGGACCTAACAGCATATTATTGTTCTTCATATTTATATGAAACCAACGGTATATTATTTGTAATTTTTGGACTTACAAATCATTTTTTAGGAATTCTACAAAATTAATGAATTTATGCCTATTGCTCTATTTATTTAAATCAATTTCTAATTTCAAGCGCTGACTGGGATGCTGAGTCAGCAAGTGCTAATGCGGCTCTTACCTGGCGACAACATGGCCATGACTGCACTGACACGCATTGTTGACTGGGCGGGCACGCGGCGGTCTCTCATTGATCGATACCACTTCGTCCCGACGATCTAATCCAAGGCATTAAATCTAGATCAGATGACCGGGAACAGATCCTTCCGGTGCTCACCGGCGAAGTGACATGGACGACGGTGGCGGATGGCAGCGCGGCTCGGACGTCGATGGTGGTCGGAGTTCTGATGGAAGCCGGCGATGGTGGAGTGGTGGACGAGCTTCAGTGTGACAATATCGTTATCCTCGTCTAGTCAGCTTCGTGTCCATCTTCATGTGCTAGCGGGACGGCATGGCTGGAGAGGATGGGCGGCTGTAGTTCTCCAGCGAGATATCCTGGGTGGTGCGATACTCCTGTTTGAGGGCTAACGGGTCAGGAAGAAGCGGTGAAAGATATGGTGAAGGTCAGAGGAGAATGGGAGGACTCGAGGATGAGGGCATCCTCGAGGGTGTGCTCGACCTCGGCGAGTTCTCTGGCAGATCGATTTGAGCTCCGAGCGGGCTAGGGTTTCGAAAAAACTAAAAGTGAGGGAGGGAAATTTTTCTTGAGGGGTGGTGTGCGGAAGGTGGCAAAATACCAAAGGCACGCAACGAATTTCACGGAGGGGATCATTCAGATCGAGCAGTCATGGTCGTCTCTATCTCTAGCGAGGGGATGAAGATGGCATGGTGGGGGCCACATGTCGCGACCTATAACGATCACTCAGAAATGATATAACCTGCAACATGAAACGTTGCAGCCACGAATGGTCAATATATTGAATGTATGACAAGTAGGCTAAAATGTTTTACAATAAACCTAACAACTACATGCTTATTTGGCTAGGTGAAGTTCAGGCTCATTTGCATAAAGAAATAGTTTTATCCTATCATTAATAACAAAGTAGTTTTCCAATATGATAAATAGGACACACTAGTTCACTCCCAGGTGCTCCTACCCAATTAAGTTCACCCAACAAGTTTTGAGTAATTGAGAAATTGGGATGAGTGAGAAATATATCATATCCTCATAATCTGGTTGCTCAAATTGTCCATAATCAGGGACATGGCTAAGTACTTAGATTAGACACCCTGCAAGGGTTTGTGCATATTACCCATATGACCTGGTCAACCCGCTCTTACCACTACACACATTTTGTTCCATGGAAGCGAGAAGTCCAAGACGAGACCATTCGGGAAGAGCTTCCTAAACTCATCCACACACTGCACCAACCTAAATTAATCTACATATCTGGATACAAAGGGTTCGATTCACCACAACCTATTAAGTCCAGCCAACCACCCATAACTCATTGGCACATGGTTGCACAGGTAAGCTACCAAACAAAGAAATCAATCCTTTGTTAGTGCCCTGGACGGCATTCCCCACCATAAATATGCACTTGATGATAATCAAAACCATTCCGTTCCGGGGGTTCATTAAAATTATATTTTTTGTCATTTAGAAAAATATAAGCTTTCAAAACACATAACTTTTCATAGTGTGATTCCCATCCTCATCTATATAGCATATCTAAGCAATCTACCAATACAATGGTTCATAAACAATGAATACTAGGGAATGACATGGGAATGACATGGGACATAGCATAGCATAAACACATCAATTCCTACACATACAATTCTATGAAAACATCTACAATGCATAGGAAAATAGTAGGACATTCATGACCAGGATAGTAGCACTTGCCTTTAGTTGAAAAAGTTGTTCAAACACTCATTGTAATCGAGGCACTTGCAATCATAGTAGCTGCAATCATCGTAGTTGCACTCCTTGCATTCTAGCGTTTGAAAACAAAGGCACAACAAACACACCCTTCAAAACATTGTCATTGTGCAAGAATGTAACAATACAATAAAACAATGATGAAGAAAATGCATGCATAACTATTTAATAAGTCACAAGGTTGTATTTAGTTCTATGGACATTATTATACCATATGATGCACATGGAAAAGGTTTTAATGCATACAAATATTTATTAGTAAAACTATATTGGTTTAAATAGGGTTTAAATTACTTTATTTAAACTTCTAATGTTTATGTCGAATTAAATTGTGATATAATACCACGGGATAGGTAATGCAATTTTAGAACCAATAGCAATTTGAATAACCCAAAACAGATTTATAGATCTTTTTCTATCATTTAAGTACAATAAACAATGGGTATAAGGCTTTCAGCACAACTTTCTATTAAAAAGTGTCAAATGATTATGTTTGCAATTTCTATGGATATGCATTGTTGAAATCAAATAGTAGCAACTGGTTTCATTGTAAATACTAGTTAAATGGGTTTAAATCATTTAAACTTTTTTTCTTTGACAAAAGATAGGTCTAGGGCCAGATTAATGTCCTACATGTAATTAGGAATCCATATACATCTTATTTGTATTTTTCTGATCTATAAATTATTTACTCCCAAAAGGCCATTAAACTAATTAAATTACTACATATATTGCAAAAGTTGGATCTAACAGCATATTATTGTTCTTACTATTTTTATGAATCCAATGGTATATTATTTGTAATTTTTGGACTTACAATTTTTTTTATGAATTATATAAAATTAATGAATTAATGACTATTTCTCTATTTATTTAAATCAATTTCTAATTTCAGGCGTTCACTGGGATGCTGAGTCACCAAAGTGCTGATGTGGCTCTGACCTGGTGACAATGCGGCCATAACTGCGCTGTGACGCACATTGCTGACTGGGCGGCCACACGACAGTCTCTCATTGATCGATACCTCTTCGACCCGACAATCTAATCCAAGGCATTGAATCTAGATCGGACGACTCGGAACAGATCCTTGCGGTGGTCACCGACAAAGTGACGTGGATGGTGACGGCAGATGGCGGCACGACTCGGACGTCGATGGTGGTCGGAGTTCTGATGGATGCCAGCATTGGTGGAGTGGTGGATGAGCTTGAACACGACAATCTCGTTATCCTTGTCTAGTCAGCTTCGTGTCGATCTTCCTATGCTAGTGAAACGGCATGGCTAGAGAGGATGGGTGGTTGTAGTTCTCCGACAAGATCTCCTAGGCGTTGCGGTACTCCTGTTTGAGGGCTAACAGGCCATGAAGAAGCGGTGAAAGATATGGGGAAGGTTAGAGGAGAAAGGGACGACTCGAGGGTGAGGGAATCCTCGAGGCCATGCTCGACCTCGGCGAGTTCTCTAGCAGATCGATTTGAGCTCCGTGCGGTGCTAGGGTTTCAAAAAAAACTAAAATTGAGGAAGGGTGGAAGGTGGAAAAACACCGAACGCATGCAACGAATTCACAGAGGGGATCATTCAGATCGAGCAGTCGTAGCCGGCTCTATCTCTAGCGAGGGGATGAACATGGCATGGTGGAGGCCACACGTCAAAGAGAGAGAGGAGGGAGGCGGGTCGTAGTGGAGAGGTGGGACGTCGGCTGCGCGGCTGGCTGTTGCTGGGCCAGTTGCGGCTTTGCACGTGGTAGAGAGGGAAAGGGGGAATGGTTTGGCTGGGTAGGTTAGTTAGTTTGTTTTTTCTTTTATGTTTTATTTTATAGCTTTTGTTTTAAGGCTCCAAAATTGGTCAAACAAATTTCTAATATTTTTGTAATTTCACAAGAATTATTTTAGGGTAGTAATAAAACTCTTTTTCATCCATAACATAAATACAATTTGTAGTTCTTCAATCTAGCCCATGGGGTATTAAAGCATTATTTTTATTCCCTTCATATAATTCATAACTTTTGGATTTGAACTCCTAACTAGTTCAAACTAGTTTCTATGGTTTTGCAAAATTTTATTTGTTAATATAAAACATTTAGTAATACTTTTTTAAACTTAAATATGGACAAATGCCATAGATCCTTTTTTTTAACTTTGGATGGTAAAATCCCATTTAGAGTTTCTTGATATTCTTTTGGACAATAGAATCATTACTTTGGATTTAAATGCAATGATCCTTATGCATGCAACATGATTTTTAATTTTTTGCAAACTTTCACAGTAATGCTAAAACTAAAGCTCAAATCATGCCTTTTTCCTAAATAGCTACTTAGGTCATAACAAAAGAATATAAGGTTTTGAATTCAAGGTTGAGAGGATTTTCAACCAAGATACCAAATTACTTTATTATTTTAACATTCCAAAATTTGGAAAATTTCGAGATGTTACAGATCGGAGATCAGTATTACGTGCAAGACAAGATGAAGACCTGACGTGACTAAGGAAGACTCTGCTACCATCAACGCCTATAATTACTGAAGAACATTCACCTGAGAAGGACACGCCATAATCTCCCAAGTCTTTGCCATTACCCTTAGTCATAGCTCTCGATTCATCTCTCGTCAGTATCATTATAAACCCACCAAGATCTCTTGTAAACACATTGTACGATCTCTTGATCATCTTATTAGTAAAATTCGAGGGAATTCTCGCTCACCATTACACATATACTTTCATCTTTATCTTTAAGAGGTCCAAACCTTATGATCCAAGCCGACTGCGGAACAAATAAACTTTATTTTGTTCCTCGGAAGTGATAGTGTAGAGGGATCGTGAAAAATACCCTTCGTCAAGTCCCATCACGTACATGGGAGACTGGATAAGAAGGAATTTATGAGGATAGTCTTGTTGTTCTTCAAAGTGAACCTGACACACCATGGTTCAGATTTCGATCTAACGGCCCCACTAAAGACTCCAGGTCCTTGATAACAACCCTTGTGTCACAGATCCCCAACATAGATCATGTCATAAGAGTACGTATAATCATTTATTTTCCTACAATTTTCCTTTTATTTTTATCTAGTCGACCATGCAAGCAGTAATCTCAAATTAGTTGTTAGATATCACTCGTGCGTGATCTACCATGTGGTCCCCAATAGCCCTCCCAACATGTCTATTAGGGCATCAGACTAAAATGATCTCTCATCCTCTCTCTCAATGAACTGTGAGGGCAAAGTATACTGTCCGACACTCACATACTGGTCCCAACCTAAGGGACCTATGTGGGACCCGACAACAGTGCCACCTCAGTCATTAATAAATAAATAAACCATATTCACTTTCCCTTTACCCACCATTCCATTCTCTCGCCCGCCATTTCCATTCCCGCCTAACCGCTGTCACTGACGGATTTCGTTCATAGTCGTCGATGGCGCAACTCGTAAGACCCACCAACGCACCTTTCCACCAAGGGATAGAATGTGTTACCACTGGAGACAACGCCACATGATTAGCAGGTCGAATTTTTGCACTAGAGGAAGATTGCGAATGGTCGCAACAAGCGACAGGAGAGGGGCTTGATAAAAAAGAAGGAAATATAGGCGGCAATAGTTGCTGCAAGAAAAGGGCTCAATGTTGGCATCAGTGGGGTAAGCCAAGGGAACACTTGTGGAAGTAAGGGAGCACAACCCCCCCCCCCCCCCTCCCCTAAGTCATCGGGTGTGCCAACACCGATAGTGTCGGAGGAGCCAAAACCGACAGTAACGGAGGAGCAAAAACATCTATTTGATTTCTATGCATGTAATATGTGATGGAAAAACTTGATGGATGAGGACTTGGTGGCCAGGATTGATGGCTAGGTATTTAAATTTCTTTGCATGTTCTACGTGATGGCCAAACTCTGAATTATAAAAATGCCAACAAAATAGGCTTAAAAAATTTAGGTGGCACAACAAAAGCCCTCCCAATAGGTCTATTAGGGTGTTGTATATAAAATGAGATCCTAGCCGCACTCGCAATAAACTGTCGGGTAACGTCATGACCCAGTAAACTTTCATACACTCCAACGCTAGCCTCGACCCATAGGGACCAACGTCAAAGTGCCGCCAGCGTCTCCACGTCATATTATTACAGGTGTCCCAACCCTACCATTAACATAACCAAAATACTTATCTCACTTCCCCTTTTTCCACCACTTTCTCCCACCATTCCATTCTCCCGCTAGACGCTCTTGTTCTCAATCAAAGATATACCAGTAAAAAGCATAAATTTTCTAAAGATTTTGACTTGAATGGATTCCAAAGTTCATCTAACAGGAATGATATTGTTCATTTGAAAGAGACCAATCTCTGAAACTTTCTTGTTCCTAAGTTCATCTAGCAGGAGATATATTGTTCATCGGATTTTGGGACTTTGTATAAGGTGGGAAGGTAACCATGTTCACTGTACCCACTTCTCTCAAAATAGTGTAAGAAAAGCTGATATAATAGAAATAAAGGAAAGTAGCGGTTTTATTTGATACTACTAATGATACATATGAAAAAAATCAGGTCGCAAATATGCACAAAATTCATGTGGAAGAAAATCAACTCAACCTACTCTCTTCCCAAATTCTTTCAGGTTTCAACTAGCAAGAGACCAACATGAACAAGAAAAATACTCACTTACTATCTGTCAAGGATACCAGCAAGAGACCAAATGAAATACTGGATTTTGAAACCCTAACAAACCAGTCTATGAAATTAGCTAAATTTGTGGTTGGAGTTGATTTATTCTTTAGTAACTCTCTCTAGTACTATCACTGCCATGGAGGCTGGAGAAGAAGGGTGATAGGCGGAGAATATATAGAGAGGGAAGAGAGACAGAAGGGTACATACACTAGTAGAAAACAGACCTTTGGTCCAGGGGTATTAGCCCCGGTTTTGCTACAAACCGGGACCAATGCCCGGTCCAATGGCTAGATCTGGCCACAGGGCGGTGGCAGGCACTAGCCCCGGTTCGAACGGGACCTTTAGTCCCGGTCGTGTAACAAACCGGGACTAAAGGGTTTCAGGCAGGCCGGGTCGGGTGCCAGATCCTTTAGTCCCAGTTTGTTATACGACCCGGGGCTAAATGTGGACCTTTAGCCCCGGTTCTAGACACGAACCAGGACTAAAGGTCTGGCTATATCTTCTTCCCCTGCCCGAGCCACCATTCAAGCTGGTGGCTCTCCTCTCTCTCTTTCTTGCTTCAAGCTTGAGTTCATGCCCTTTTTTCTCAAGATTTGTCTATATTTTGTGGCGCCCCATCTATCCAAAGGTTCTAAAAGGTGAGCAACTTCATCCTTTAAACTCTCATTGCTATATTAGCTCATTTCATGCTCTATCTTGTAGATGGATTTGTGGATTTAGTTTGGTAGTAATTTTTGCAATGATAGCATGAGATCGATGTTTAGATTCTATCTATCCTGTATTAATGTAAGGAACTCTAAGGTAAATATCACAATATGTGGATTCTATCTATATATATCTTGTTTTGGCACATAGTCTCGAAATTGGATTTTAGAAGCACACACATGCATGAGTTCATCATTCTAACTAGTTGGGCAAAATATCCTTCTTCATCTACCTGCGTTCAACAAACTGAAAAAATTGTAACAAAGATAGGGTTAATTCATAAAAGCTTGATAAGAAGACATCACAGTACATCTTCGAGAAGCTCCTCTATGGCGAGCTCCTCGAAGATGTCTAAGGATAGGATCCTAAGGCATCTTCGAGAGAAGCTCCACCATAGTGGTGTCCCTTTGGCACCATCTTGGAGTTAATAACTTCTCTAGCTATAGATTAATACACCGGCTAACTAAAACAATTCACATATTAGGGAGTGCCTCTATGGAGAGCTCCTCGAAGATGTCTGAGGACGGGATCCGAAGACATCTTCGAGAAGCTCTGCCGTAGTGGTGTCCCTGCTCTCGCACACCATCTTTCAGTTTATATATTCTCTAGCTAGATCAGTATGCTGGTGGAACTAACTAATTTCACATATTAGAGAGTGCCTCTACGGCGAGCTCCTCGAAGAGGTCTGAGGACGAGGTTTTAAGACATCTTCGAGAAGCTCCGCCGTAGTGGTGTCCCTGGTCTCACACACCATCTTGCAGTTCTTCACAAGAATGCATACCTATTTATAGATTAAGCAACACAACATAGTGTCGGGCACTGATGACATAATATCGACACACTCACCCCTGGCATAGTGCTGCCACCCACCCAAAATAGTGTCGTCATTGAATTTACTGGCTTAGTGCTGCCCACTGAGGACATAGTGTCGATATGTTTTCTCCACATCCACATTTAGTCCTGGTTGGTGCCTCCAACCGGGACTAAAGGTTCATCATATCTTTAGTCCCGGTTGGTGGCTTTAATTTTGTTTTTTAGATTAGTACTAATTAATTATGATTATGCTGCAACCCACCCAAAATATTGTCATCATTTAATTTACTGGCTTAGTGCTGCCTACTTAGGACATAGTGTCGACATGTTGTCTCCACATCCACATTTAGTCCCGGTTGGTGCCTCCAACAGGACTAAAGGTTCATCATATCTTAAGTCCCGGTTGCTGGTTTTAATTTTGTTTTTTAGATTAGTACTAATTAATTATGATTATGCTGCCACCCATCCAAAATAGTGTTGTCATTTAATTTACTGGCTTAGTGCTGCCCATTGAGGACATAGTGTCAACATGTTGTCTCCACATCCACATTTAGTCCCGGTTGGTGCCTCCAACCGGGACTAAAGGTTCATCATATCTTTAGTCCCGGTTGCTGGCTTTAATTTTGTTTTTTAGATTAGTACTAATTAATTATGATTATGTTTGATGTACTTAATTAATTATATAATGTAGATGAGCTAGCAATGGATGTACGCTGACCGACTCTCTAACGAGTTCATTAAAGGCGTGCGTTCTTTTCTTCTTGTGGCCGAGGAAAACAAGCGGAATGGTTTTATGTTTTGTCCATGTGGTGTCTGTCGGAATCATAAGGAATACTCTTCCTCAAGAGTCCTTCACAGCCACCTGTTTCGGTCCGGTTTCATGACCGGCTATAATTGTTGGACCAAGCATGGAGAAAGAGGTGTTATGATGGAAGACAACTAAGAAGAAGAGAATGATAACGACTACCCTACTATGTCCCCTAAATACGATGGTACTACAATGGAAGACACTGATGAAGAAAAGGATGAAAAGGGCATCAGATTTGCCCGATGATGATCTTAGTCGGGCCATTGCTGATGCCCAGGAAGAATGCGTAACTGAAAGGGAGAGGTTGAAGTTCAAGAAGATGTTAGAGGATCACAACAAATTGTTGTACCCAAATTGTGAAGATGGGCACAAAAAACTGGGTAGCACACTAGAATTGCTGTAATGGAAGGCAGAGAACAGTGTGACTGACAAAGGATTTGAAAAGTTGTTGAAAATAATGGAGAAGTTACTTCCAAAGGATAACGAACTGCCCACCAGTACCTACGAAGCAAAGAAGGTTGTCTTCTAGGATTAGAGGTGCATAAGATACATGCATGCATTAATGACTGCATCCTCTACCGCGGCAAGGAGTACGAGAAGTTGGATGCATGCTCAGTATGCACTGCATTGCGGTATAAGATAAGACGAGATGACCCTGGTGATGTTGAGGGCAAGCGCTGCATGAAGAGGGTTCCTGCCAAGGTGATGTGGTATGCTCCTATAATACCACGGTTGAAACGTTTGTTCAGGAACAAAGAGCATGCCAAGTTGCTACGATGGCACATGGAAGACCATAAGAAAGACGAGATGTTGAGACACCCCGCTGATGGGTCACAGTGGAGAAAAATCGAGAGAGAGTTTCCGGACTTTGTAGGTGATGCGAGGAACTTATGGTTTGGTCTAAGTACAGATGGCATGAATCCTTTTGGGGAGCAGAGTTGTAGTCATAGCACCTGGCATGTGACTCTGTGTATCTATAACCTTCCTCCTTGGTTGTGCATGAAGCGGAAATTCATTATGATGCCAGTGCTCATCCAAGGCCCGAAGCAACCCGGCAACGACATTGATGTGTACCTAAGGCCATTAGTTGAAGAACTCTTACAATTGTGGCATGGACAAGGTGTATGTGTGTGGGATGAGAACAATCAGGAGGAATTTGACCTACGAGCATTGTTGTTGATAACAATCAATGATTGGCCTGCTCTTAGTAACATTTCAGGACAGACAAACAAGGGATACAATGCATGCACACACTGTTTAAACGAGAATGAAAGTATATATTTGGATAAATGTAAGAAGAATGTGTACTCGGGGAATCGTCGTTTTCTTCCACCCACGCACACCCTAAGAAAGAAAGGTAAGCATTTCAATGGTGAGACAGACAGTCGGTGTAATCCTATCCGCCGTACTAGTGATGATGTATTTGATATGGTGAAGGATATAAAAGTAATCTTTGGAAAGGGCCCTGGTAGACAATCTAATCCGAAGGACGATGTCGGACACGCACCCATGTGGAAAAAGAAATCTATATTTTGGGAGCTACCCTAATGGAAAGTCCTAGAGGTCCACTCTGTAATTGACGTGATGCACCTAACAAAGAATCTTTGCGTGATGCTGCTAGGCTTCTTGGGCGTGTATGGGAAGAGCAAAGATACACCTGAAGCACGGCAGGACCAACAACGTATAAAAGACCGAGACGACATGCATCCAAAGCTGTTTGAAGGTACTGCTAGTTACGCTCTTACCAAAGAAGAGAAGGAATTTTTTTTGAAGTCCTTTACAGTATCAAGGTCCTGTCTGGTTTCTCGTCGAACATAAAGGGAATAATAAATATAGCAGAGAAAAAATTTCAAAACCTAAAGTCTCATGACTGCCATGTGCTTATGACCCAGCTGCTTCCGGTTGCATTGAAGGGACTCCTGCCGGAAAATGTTCGAGTACCCATTGTGAAGCTATGTGCGTTTCTCAATGCAATTTCTCAGAAGGTAATCAGTCTAGATAGTCTACCAAGGTTACAGAAAGATGTGGTCTAATGTCTTGTCAGCTTCGAGTTGGTGTTCCCACCATCCTGATGACCCACAAGTATAGGGGGTGTATCGCAGTATTTTCGATAAGTAAGAGTGTCGAACCCAACGAGGAGCACAAGGTGCTGGCTAGTGGTATAGATTAGGAATTCTCTGCAAATACTTAGCAAACGGATATTTAGGGGTTTTTGATAAAGCAAGTAAACAAAGTACAAGTAAATAAAAGACAGTAGGAATAAATGCAGCAAGTGGCCCAATCCGTTATGCAGCAAAGGACAAGCCGGTTGTATTACTTAAGATGACCAAACGTTCTCGAGGACACATGGGAAGATTGCCAAGTGCTTTCGCTTCATATAGCTGATTAATCTTCTCTAGCTTGCTAAGTGTTGTGTGGGTGAACCTATGCTAATGTACCTCCCCATCCAAGACTAATACATACTTGTGATTATACCCCTTGTAAACATCCGTAAGTACAAGAAAGTAATTAAGATAGAAACCTAACCCCCTGTGGCCCATCTCCACTCCATCTTTTGGCATCCTTAGTCTTCTGGAAAAATAGGATTTTTCGTATATTTTCCCGGATTTTCTGATCTTCGCCGAATTTTGCCCCCAAACAGCACATTTTCCATCAGAATCCTGACAGCAGCGGTCCATGCTCCAAAGTTCATCAACCATGCAAAAATAGATGAAATAACATAAGTATCACCTCTCAATATGAAATATATCAATGAATAATAGTGAATTAAGACATAGAATAGTGATGCAAAATGGACGTATCAACTCCCCCCAAGCTTAGACTTCGCTTATCCCCAAGCGAAACCGAGCTCAATAAACATGGCCTCGGGTTTATGGATTGAAGAGTCGATAAAAGAATACGGACAAGAAGCATCACATTCACCAAATACATAGATCATAATAGAAGACAACTCACTATTATATAACTCAACTTGTAATAAGTAAAGGAAACACAATAAAGGTACATAAAGTGAATCATAATTGGTAATGGCAAACTTAGCTCTTGGTCGAAGAATAGTTGATAATTTGCTAGAGTTCACAAATAGCTTGTTTTTCAATGATAGCTTTCAAAGTAGTAAACATCAAGATAAGAGCAATGTGCAAAATAAGGAACATAAGAAACATGATTGAATAAATCAACATATGAATGAATGAAAGACAACAACTCAAAATAATTTATGAGATAGAAGGGGGTAGGTTTACTGACTCAACTACAAAGTAAAAGAAAGGCCCTTCGCAGAGGGAAGCAGGGATTGCAAGTCTCATAAAGAGCTCCCAAAAATTATGATACTTACTAGCTTTCAGCTCTCATTGCCCCTATCATAGGCATCTTTTGGTGGTTAAGGTAAAAGTGACACAACTAAGAGGATATGCTTGACAAGTTATAAGTTGAAATCTCATGCCCCTTACTTATGAGTACCGATCCTCATGCTACTCAACTTCAGTCACGAGCAAGCTCTTGTTATTGTAAATACATGCGTATCATTGAGAACCGCCAACGGGGTACCCCTTGCACATGACACAGGAGCTATCACATAATCAAAATGACAAGGCAAGCAGCCAGTGAGCATCTCAGTGATCTTTTTATTTGCTATTTGCATAGGTTTTTATTGAGGATGCTTCATGGAATGCTCACTATAGTTATGCTGCAAGTTTCCACCATGATTAGGCATGGCTTAGGCTAGCGGCCCAGGCGTTTCTCTAACACAGATATAAACTCCATGATCTTACAAGTTCCACTTTTATTTCACACCGTCGGGATCCATAAGCAAAAGAACATGATATCAACTAGGTACAAAGTACCAAATGAAGTGTTGAAAGCGGTCCCCATGATACATGGTTCGGCTAACTTCAACTCATAAAGCGTAAGCATATACATAACAAATAAGGACCCAATAGTTCAAGTTTATTAAATGCAAGAAAGTAAAGTGTGCCATCAAGTTCGTGAGAGCTTTAATCACTAATTTTCACATAACAAGTTTAATTTGGGAGGTAGATAAAACAAGAATTTACTTGGAATAGCAATAATGCTAATTGGTAGGTATGGTGGACACAAATGGCAAAGGTTTTGGTTTAAAGGAGGTGGATCTATGAGAAGAATACCCTCTCAGCACAGGTTTTTGGCTAGCAAGGTTGGGTAGCAATTACAAGATTTGAAGGAAACAAACAAACATACAAGCGATAAAGACAAACATGCAATCTTCCTTGGAAGCACAAAAGATCTTAACTAGAGAATACTAGACTTATGAGCAGAAAGATGATGTAATAATTTTTCTCTAAAGGTACTTTTATCTTTTTCATTCAACTCTCAAAAATAGTGTTGCTACTGACCGAGCCAGGTTTGCCAAAACCAACTAAATTAACTCAATGATCCCAAAGTGATACCAATACTAACAACAAGATCAATCATATAACCATGAATTGAAAACTAACATAAGCTATGCAAAAGAGTAAATGATAGAACTTCTCATTAATATTCCATAACGGCAACTCACACCAAGGGATACATATCTAATGAGAGAGGGGACACTTCCATAATGCAAACCATACTACATAATAACTCCTCTATTCATGATATGACTCTACTAAAAAGGTAAAAAGATAGAAGATAGTGATGTGATACCGCGGCACTCCCCCAAGCTTGGAACAAACCAAGGGGATGCCAAACCTGATGACGAATTACTCCTTTGGTGGTGGTGGTATCCTCTCGATGAGCTCTCTGATCAATTTCCCCAAGTCCTCAATCTCGAAAGTGAGAGTATGAATCAACCCCGAGTTGTGCTCAATACGGCTCGTGATCATTTCAGTTTGTGGATCCCAGCTCTTGTGATTCTTTTTCCGTTCTTCCCTCTTGGATTCTTATTTTCCTGCATGGTTATGGATGAAGGTATGTAAGGTATTCTTGGTGTGTGGAGGAAGTGACCTTGGAGCCAAACTGTGATGGGGAATTTTCCCCCCAGTCTGCATCTGTGCCGTCCTTCTAACCCTGGCAGGTTTCGTCACCACTCCAATGCTTGCAATAGTAGTACCGGTGTGCGTATGTTGGCTTTGCTCCTCTTCACCTTCACTCTTGATCTCCTTCTCCTTCCCGATGTCTTGGAGGTCTTCCTCCATGGGCTCCTTCCCTTTATCCTTGGCAGACACCATTGTGCTTCTAAACTTCCAAAGAGTATGTCTTGGCAGAAACAGATCGAAACAAAAACACAACGAAAACACGATATACGGACCTCGGGGGATCCGAGGGGTTATATATTATGAAGTTTCATATCAAAAGGAAGGTACTGGGAGAAAACGAGTCAGAGGCGGAGTCCGGGGTGGACTCACCACCTGGTGGCGCGGCCAAGGGTGGGCCCGCGCCACAGGGTGGTGTGAGCCACCCTGGCTCCGTTTCCATCCCTTTTTCGCTTTGTAGCTTTCCTTATTCACTAAAAACTGCAAAATTATAGTTGGATAGTATTTTCACGGAGCTTTTCTGACCAGAACTGTTACCTATTTGAAAACAGACTCTGCAGGTCTCTGAATTTGGTATCTAGTAGATCCTTCTAGAGTCATCACTTGAATAACATCAATATCTTCATCTTCATACACTTATTACTTGAGTCATAAAACCTTTATTTTCCTTATTACACCATTATCTCCACTTCTTGGAAATTTCTTTCACACAAAACTTCACACAGTTCTCATTAGCAACATTAGTATAAGTGAAGTGATAAAACCTTTTGAGTCCAACTTCAACTGAAAACCATCAAAACATAAGCTATTGTACCAACTCCTTCCGAAAACCCAAAAAGAATTCAAAAAGGAAATCGAATAAAGAAGCAAATGCAAGAGTGGCAAAATCTGTCAAAACAGACTAGCAGGTAAAGATCAATTTTTTAGAAAACATTCTGTTGCTCGAATCAAAAAGTGCAAAACTAACGAAAGTTAAATAACAACCTGGGGCAGAAGCAAAAAAATTTACAGCTCAATCCGACATACAGAGATCTCTCACGATTTTTTACGGTGAAGCACAAAAATCTGTTTCGGGACAGCAACTTCCCCAAATCTTACTTCTCTCTCATTAGTGGTTGATCTTGACACAAAATCAAAAAAAACGGATAAGGAGCGGTTATTACCGAAGTAAGAACTTCCAAGACTCAAAGAAACAAAAACAAACTAAAAGCAAAAACAAATTGGGTTGTCTCCCATAAAGCTCTTTCTTTATAGCCATTAAGATGGGCATGATAATTTTGAAGAAGCTCTCATAGGGATATGAATTGAAGTGAAAGAGAGCATTCAGAAGCAAAAACACACACACATTTAAGTCTAACCCACTTCCTGTGAAAGGGAATTTTATAAACAAACAAGTTGTTGAAACCAGAGGCTACTTGCATAACAAGGCAAAAGAAGTGCAACATAAAAACTTTCAGCATAAAACGAGGAAACTTGATATTATTTAGATGCATACGAACACTTTTCCCTCTCTCATAGTAACTTTCAGTATCATGCATAAACTTAACAATATAGCTATCGCAAGAACCATCATAGCAATGATCACTTATTCTAACAGAAAACACGGGAATACTAGCTCTCATAACACTACTATGTGAAACAATATTAGAGGTATCCTTACAAAGGATAGGGTGTCCCTCTTTTTCATATTTAGTAACGAAGTCTTTCACATTTGCTATTATAGGTTCATCAACCATTTTTTTATCAGGTTCAACAGCTTTATTCATACTTTCATTAACCATACTAGGTATCATAGAATGTTCCTTCATCTTAACTGGGAAAGGAATTTTCTCAATATAAGGTTTAGGTAGAACATGATTAGCAGTATAAACTTCAGTATTTCTCGCAGGAACACTCTTAGCAACATCTTTATAAGGTTCATGATACTTATTCCACTTCTTTTTAGGCACTTCAATATAGGAAGCAAAAGCCTTAAAATAAGAAGCAATAGCTTGAGAGTCTAGACCATAAGCATTTCTAATATTTTGAAAGTCATCAGTTCCCATAAAATATTCAATGCATTCATAATCATAATTTATACCTGACTTTCTACCTTTGTCATTCTCCCAAGCTTCAGAATTGTCTTGAATACGGTCTAGAAGGTCCCATTTAGCTTCTTCTTCCATATGAGTGAATGATCCAGCACAAGAAGCATCCAATAAATCCTTGTCATGTAGAGGGAGCCTTGCATAAAAGTTATTGATAATAATATTGTTGGGGAGCTCATGAATGGGACATTTGAGCATTAGTAACTTCAATCTCCCCCAAGCTTGAGATGTACTCTCTCCATCAAGAGGCCAAAAGTTGTATATTTGATTCCGATCTTTATGAATCTCACTAGGAGGATAAAACTTTGAATAAAAGAGAGGCACTATTTTCTCCCATTCCAGAGCTTGACCATTCTTCAGCAGCTTATATCATTCCTCAGCTCTTCCTTTCAGTGATAATGAGAATAACCTCTTCTTAACTTGATCTGTAGTAATACCTGCACACTTGAACAACCCGCAAAATTCGTGTATAAAGAGCAAATGATCACCGGGATGGACAGTTCCATCCCCAACATAGTAGTTATCCATAACACGATCAATAATTCTTGTAGGTATTTTGAAAACATCATTCTCAGCAGGTGGTGGCTTATCTACTACCTTAGAAGTGGTAGTAGCATTACCAAATAAGAAACTCAGCGAATTATCCATAACGAAAATAAAGCAACTAACAGAAGTAAACAATACTCACAGTAGAAGTTTCCTTTACCAGTTCCACTCACCAATAGTGATTCACTCCCCGGCAACGGTGCCAGAAAATAGTCTTGATTACCCACAAGTATAGGGGGTGTATCACAGTATTTTTGATAAGTAAGAGTGTCGAACCCAACGAGGAGCCGAAGGTGCTGGCTAGTGGTATGGACCAGGAATTCTCTGCAAATACTTAGCAAACGGATTTTTAGGGATTTTTGATAAAGCAAGTAAACATAGTACAAGTAAATAAAAGACAGTAGGAATAAATGCACCAAGTGGCCCAATCCTTTATGCAGCAAAGGACAAGCCAGTTGTATTACTTAAGATGACCAAACATTCTCGAGGACACATGGGAAGACTGCCAAGTGCTTTTGCTTCATATAGCTGATTAATCTTCTCTAGCTTTGCTAAGTGTTGTGTGGGTGAACCTGTGCTAATGTACTGCCCCATTCAAGACTAATACATACTTGTGATTATATCCCTTGCAAATATCCGTAAGTACAAGAAAGTAATTAAGGTAGAAACCTAACCACAGGTTTAAACTCTAAGACCCTTACATCCCTTGTGCATGGTTTCCTAACGGGGGTTCATGTTTCTGTCACTCCGGCAACCCCTACGATTACTAGCCAAATACACAATGCATTCCCATAGGCCCATATAGGTGAAGTGTCATGTAGTCGATGTTCACATGACACCACTAGAAGAAGTACACCACAACTTAAATAACAATCTATTGAATCTTTCTCAACGCAACTCGACTACTAACAACGAGACTTCTCCCATGTCCTCAAGAACAAAACGAACTACTCACAAGACATCATATGGATCATGATCAGAGATGGAATAATGATGTATAACAATCTGAACATAAACAATAATTCAATGGTTCACTCAATAGCATCAACTACAAAGAGTAATCAACACCGAGGAAGTTTCCCCTATGAACTATGCAAGATTCAACGCAATTGTTACAGCAATATGGAGATGGTGATGAGGGTGATGATGGTGATGATGGTGGTGATGATGATGATGATGATCCCGATGAAGTCCAGCTTGATGGTGGTGTTGATGGTGACGATCTCCCCTCTCTGGGAAGGAATTCCTCCGGCAGAAATCTGTCTGCCGGAGAGATCTTTCTCTCTCGGCGTTTTCCACCCCGCAGAGGCGGCGGAATCTTTCTGTGATCGCTCCCCGAGTCTTAGGGTTTTGGGAGGATAATATACACAAGAGGGGAGAGGCTGGAGTGGGCCAGGGTGGCCACACCACCTCCTGGCATGGCCTAGGGCTGCCCGCGCCATGGGGTGGTGTGGGCCCCCTGTGGACCATCTTCACTCCATATGCTAGCATCCTTAGTCTTCTGGAAAAATAGGATTTTCCGTATATTTTCCTGGATTTTCTGATCTTCGCGAATTTTGCCCCCAAACAGCACATTTTCCATCAGAATCCTGACTGCAGCGGTCCATGCTCCAAAAAGTCATCAACCATGCAAAAATAGATGAAATAACATAAGTATCACCTCTCAATATGAAATATATCAATGAATAATAGTGAATTAAGACATAGAATAGTGATGCAAAATGGACGTATCACATCCTTCTTCAATATTATGACTCACCTCCTAGTTCACCTAGTCGAAGAGATTAACATTCTTGGTCCTGTATTTCTACACAATATGTTCCCCTTTGAGAGGTTCATGGGAGTGTTAAGGAAAGATGTTCATAACCGTGCTAGGCCAGAAGGAAGCATTTGAAAGGGATATGGAACAGAGGAGGTCATTGAGTTTTGTGTTGACTTTATTCCTGACCTTAAGCCCATTGGTTTTCCTGAATCACGGCATGAGGGTAAACTTAGTGGAAAAGGCACGCTAGGAAAGAAAGCAAGGATATGTATGGACGGACATTCTCTCACCAAAGCACACTACATAGTTCTGAAAAGTTCCACCTTGGTGGCTCCGTATATCGAGGAACACAAGAATATTGTACACTCCAACAACCCGGGGAAGCCTGGCTCCTGGATTAGAGATGAACAAATGAAGACTTTTGACCGTTGGTTGCAGACACATCTCATGAATGACATAAATGTTGGAGAGCAGTTGTACTTGTTGGCCAGGTCACCATCTTCGACTATATTGACTTTCCAAGGGTACGAGATAAATGGGAATACATTTTACACGATCACCCAAGATAAAAAGAGCACCAATCAAAACAGTGGTGTCCGATTTGATGCAACATATGAGAATGGGAAAAAGGATACATATTATGGTTACATAGAGGAGATATGGGGACTTGACTATGGACCTTTTTAAGGTTCCTTTGTTTTGGTGCAAATGGGTCAAGCTTACAGGAGGCGGGGTTGAGGTAGACAAGAAATACAAAATGACAACAGTGGATCTCAACAACCTTGCGTATAGAAATGACCCATTTGTCCTAGCTAATGATGTGGCTCAGGTTTTTTATGTGAAGGACATTTCTACCAAACCGAGAAAAAGGAAAGATAAGCAAAAGAATACATCATCCGATGAGCCAAAGCACCACATAGTTCTTTCAGGAAAAAGAAACATCATGGGGGTGGAGGATAAGACAGACATGTCAGAAGACTATGATAAGTTTCATGAAATTCCGCCCTTCGCTATGATGGATGACCCAAGCATCCCGTTAAGTAAGGAATATGCTACATGGTTACGGATTAGAAGAAAACCCTAACATGTGTGGATGTTGGTGATGTACAATATTATTAAACCTTTATTTTTAATGATCTTCTTATATGTATATGTATATGAACTATCTCGATCTCAATAGGTAGTATTGCAACTTGCTGTGGCTAGACATTTATTAATATTAAAACGTAAAAATTAGTCATAATCATATCTAGCCATGTAGCACATAGCTTCAGGGTCGTCTTCGGAATCGTCATCGTCATCGTCGTCGCTCATAGCACGTGGATGGATCCTCAGCCCTTCCTCGTAGCACGCGGATGGATCCTCTGGCCTCAAATTCACGACGCGTAGGGGAGGGGGCTCCCGGATGATGACCCCAGTACGCCCTAGGCCTTCACCACCACCACCATTCTTGTGGCTATGCGGCTGGTGAAAGTGTGGGTACCTCAAGCGAGGATGGTCTCCCATGGCGATGTAGCGCATCACGTCGGCGATAGTCCGGTTCGCCCACCACAGAAAGCGACCAGCCTCGTTGTGGTTCACGGGGGGCGGGCCGTCACCCTCGTACCTGGCGAGCTCCCTTTCTAGCCGGTTTGCGAAGAAGGCATTTCAGGTGTCGAGGTTATCGGGATCCCAATGAGGATCCATCCGCTGCTCCGGCGTGAGCTCGAGGTAGAAGTGGTTCGTGATGGCCGCCTGGTGGGCCGAACCTTGAGGCACAGGAGGAACAGGAACCCCTCCAGCACTCAGCATCCAGCCATCGGGCAGCCAGTACCCCGGCGGGCATGGGTAGCTGGAGGTGCGCAGCGCCTCGGTCTCCTCGAGCGTCAGAAAGGCCCAGTAAGCGGTGTCCATTGCTGTGAGAGAGAAGGTCTGGATGTGTGGATGGACATGGCGGTCGGCCTATACATAGAGGGAAATGTTGGTAGAACATGACGGGAAGCGGGGGAAATGGCAGGAAGCGGGGGAAATGGCAGGAAAACATGGCGGGAAGCGGGGGAAATGGCGGGAGAACATGGCGGGAAGCGGGGGAAATGGCGGGAACATATGTTTTAGTCCTAGTTACTAGTTTTAGAAATAAATATTATATTTCTAATGAGTCTATTATTTTTTGTGAATATTTTGATATATTATATGTATTTTTCTGTTTTTAAATAATAAACTATATATTTCCAACATTTGTACTAAATATAATACTTGTTAAACAATAGATAGTTTCATTAAGTTGTATAATAAAGTATGATAATAGATTTAAATTATAGATCTTATTTTTCTGAAAAATTTGATATATAATACATAATTTTCTGAAAACTATAAACCATTTTTGGTTTTGGTGCCAAAAATAACCTTTAGCCTCGGGTTTGTATTACAAACCGGGGCTAAAGGTAAGGGTGATCTTTAGCCCCGGTTTGTATTACAAACCGGGGCTAAAGGGGTGTGGTGCGCGGGAATAGCGGTGGCCGAAAACACTTTTAGCCCCGGGTTGTAATATAAATCTGGGCTAACGTGTATTACAACCCAGGGCTAAAGGGGGGTGGTATAAATATCCCCACCCCACCCCGGGTCGTGCCACGACCCGGATTAGTTTTCTTCCCCGACGCCGCCGTAAGCTCGCCACGCCGTCCCGCTGCGCCACCCGTACCGAGCTTGTCCCGCCGCGCCCGTCCCAGCCGCCCGCCGCCCGTCCTAGCCCCGCCCTCCGCACACGCGCCGTCGTCGCCCGCGCTGTCGCCCATCCCGCCTCGTCGCTCGCCGTCGTCCATCCCGCCGCGCCGCGCCGCCCCCCTTGCAGGTGAGGTACGTAGGTGTACGCAGTTAATTAGTGATTTTGTTAGTTAGTTAGTGATTTTGTTAATTAGTTAGGGATTTTATTTAGTTAGGGATTTAGTTAGAGATTTTATTTAGTGATTTAGTTAGTGATTTAGTTAGGGATTTTAGTAGTGGTTTAGTTAGGGGTTTTAGTTACACTGTGTTTGGATGTTGGAAAATAGCCATGGAATTAGAATTATGGAATTGTTGGGCCTAATTCAACCGTTTGGAAGGGCCTTGGAATTTTAGCGTGGAAACATACAAAGATTCCGAGCCATGACCCCACAAGCGTCCGCCCGGCCTTGGCAGTGTCCGAGCTATCCCCCACGGAAATGCGTGGAATCGAAGCGACCCTTCGTTCCACTCAGCCCCGCACCCCTTCGTTTCGCTCATTCCAAGCGAAGCCAGCGACACCTTCTGCCAGAGGTGGACCTGCTGCCCAGCGCCTCCGCGGTGAGCTCCCACCTCTCCCTTCCCCCACCCTCTTCTCCCTCTTCCCGGCCTCCTCCCCCCTTCCCGGCCTCCTCTCCCTCTCGGAACAGCTAGGGGAGCCCGCCCCTAACCCTAGCAATTCGGCGGCTGGGGCCATCAGCGGAAGGTAGGGGTGCTCAACCATCGGCGGGAGGCAGGGCTCAGCCATCCCCTGTCTCTCATATTCTTCTTGTCCTCTTCAATTTCTTGCTGCAAGTATTCCAATCGGAAGCGCCCATCGGCGGGAGGCATGGCTCAGCCATCCCCTGTCTCTCCTCTTCTTCTTGTGCTCTTCAATTTCTTGCTGCATGTATTCCAATCGGAAGCGTCCATATAGTATTTTGATTTTTATTTGAACTGTAGATTTCATACAAGAACTAGTAGCACCTTTGTCCAACTGTAATGTTGTCATGCGTGAAAAATAATTTATAAACCTCAAATATACAATATACTATTATGCATTCACTTGTAGAGAAGTTTATATTGTCAAATCTAAAAAATAAATTCCATGTTGTGTACATCCAAACATGATTTGGAATTGGGTACTACCATTTGATTCTAACATAAAATTTCATGCACATCCAAACACTAGAATTGGAAATCGAGACCATTTCTTTTCCATCATGGTTTTGGAATATTTGGCCCAATTCAATTCCAAGATTATTTTCCAACATCCAAACACAGCGCTAGTGATTTTAGTTAGTGATTTTAGTTAGTGATTTTAGTTAGTGATTTATTTAGGGATTTTAGTAGTGATTTAGTTAGGGATTTTAGTTAGTGATTTAGTTAGTGAATTAGTTAGTGATTTTAGTTAGTGATTTAATTAGTGATTTAGTTAGGGATTTTAGCTAGTGATTTAGTTAGGGATTTTAGTTAGTGATTTAGTTAGTGATTTAGTTAGTGATTTTAGTTAGTGATTTTAGCTAGGGATTAGTTAGGTCAATTAGTTAGTTTATTAGGGATTAGGGTTTATTAGGGATTAGGTTCAGTTAGAATACTTAGTTAATTAGGTTTAGTTTAGTTAGTCTTAGGTTTAGGGTTAGTGTTATTAGGGCAATACTTAGTGATTTAGTTACTGTTTATGTTTTATGATTGTTTATTGCTATTATTTAGTTATGCCGCGTCCACCTCGTCCGAGGCTACTGGACTCCGTCGGTTTCGGGGATGTCCGAGTCTAGGCGCCGGGTTGGCACTGGGAGGTGCTACCTGTCGGGAGTCGTACCTTGGTAAGGAACCCGGGTATCAGCGTCGACCTGGAGCTTCTTTGGTGGTGTCCATGAGGTCCAGAAGCGGTGTAGAGGGAGCCGGCCCCTGAGGAGGTGGTACGTCATCGTATTAGGGAGGAGGACGAGCATGTACGACGATACATGTATCTTTTGGAGACTAGGTTCTCCAATATCTGGCAGGTTCACGGATCTCACCCGAGCTATTCTCCGGTGATGGTTCCTCTTCTCTCGCTGCAGAGCTCCCGTAGCACAGAATGCGGCAGCCGCATTCGCTAGTTTGATATGAGCGAGATGTATTAATAATGTACTTTATATTATGAGCGAGATATGAGAGAGATGTATTAATAATGTACTTTATCTTATATTATTGTACATTATCTTAATCACTAAGTACTATATCCGAGTTGTCGCAATTGTAATATTCTTTTACTTAATGCAATATTCTTTTTCTGTATTAGTTAAGCTATGGACGGTAGACAGAATGAAGAGGAGCTTCTCAACATGATAGATGAGGGTACTGGGGGTTCTTATTATGATGGCTCCGAATATCTTAATTTGTCTGGAGGAGACGATGGTGGAGACCATGGTGAAGACACCATAATAATAACAAACTCCATCGAGGTATATAAAGCCTCTATCGATCGTTCACTAGTATAGATGCAGTAATTGATTCGTATATATGTACTGACCAATGTTTCTTCTCCTAGACCTCCGCTTCCGGCCAATCTTCTACAAGGACAAGAGGCCCGACACACAAGTTGCCCGCTGATGTCCGTTTCAGCATTGACTTAGTCTCTCCGCTGGGTCAACCGTTAGAGCCTAAAGAATCTGTGAATGCATTTACAAGTCAAGGTGGAGTGATTGTTAGAGACACCGTCCCGATCACCACGTGAAATTGGATAAGCCAGGAAAGAAAAAGGATCCAGCTGGGGCTAGTTTGTAGATGACAGAGCGAGAGATACGATGTGGAATTCTCTCATGACACATTTCACCCTACCAGTCTTGGAGACTGATGAGCTCACACATCAAATGACGAGGAAAGTCAAGCACTTTGCTCTTAAGAAGATGGCCGAACTATTCCAGGAATGGAAAAAAGATTGTACTACAAGTATGTCTTGAAGAAAAAAACTCCTCCATTCACTGGCCCACTAGAGTTGCAGTGGGATAACTAGGCCGCATTTGTGGAATACAAGACCTCGGCACCAGCTAAGGCAATGTCAGAAAATAATAAGTTAAATGCATCCAAAAAGTAATATCACCATCATATGGGCATAGGTGGCTACAGGAGTGCCATGCCTAAGTGGTATAAAGCTAAGGCTGACCTGGAGGCTAAAGGGGTCACTCCAGCTACGTCTCGTTGTTCCAGGAGGTTAAGAAATTGGGTACTCGGGCATGGGGCATCATTACACCTAGAAACAAGAGAGATTGTTCCAACCGAAGAAGTTTCTTCACCCAAGAATGAACTTATTAAAGTGATAAAAGAGGTTGAAGAGGGAACGTTTGTTCCCGACAGAGAGAACGATGAGCTGACAAAGGTTCTCGGGAATCCTGAAAAGGCTGGACGAACAAGAGGGTTCGGACCTTCTTATCCATGGGTTATCGGGTTTCCCGAACATCTTCACATGTACAGAAGCCGATCGAGAAAAACAAAGCGGCAAAAAGAGGAGGATACGGAGCGATTCGCGAGGTTTGAAGCCATGCTGCAGGAGCATCGCCAGGAGCTTAATGAACTTAAAGGACTCCGACAGTAAGATCATGCACCAAACAGTACGGTCGGCCCATCACAACAGGAAAGCAGCATGGCTTCCACAGAGGGCCACGGTAATGATGCAACGATGGATGTGTACCCCGTGGATGCAATTAAGGAGAAGACTAGTTGTGAGCTGCATGTTGAACAGAAGAATATATCCATGAAGGTGGCGGTTGGCTTTGCTTTACCTTCTGCACCAGGAGCGACCTACCATTGCAATCTGATTCCAGCTGGCTATGCTCGTGTCGGTGTGGATGAAATTCAACCTATGTGTCAGTCACTATAGCTTGACATCCCTGGAGATGAAGGGGAGACGACACTGGGAGAAGTCACGAGTGGCTTCATTCTTTGGAAAAAAGAATACGTCAAGTTTCCAGGCTCGACACCAAGGCCACCTTCTCCACCGAGAAACAATCCATCACCTCCAAGGCAACCGTCTCCTCCCAGTAAAAGTCCACCTCCAAGTCCACCTCCAAGTGCACCGTCTCCTCCCAGTAAAAGCCCACCACCTCCAAGTCCAATCCATGACCACAACACGAGTCCATCTCAATCTACGCAGCCACCTCCACCCACTAAGGGCCAAAAGCGGAAGAATATCACCGCTCCGTCGAGCGATAACCGATGCCCAAAGCGACAGTTGTTGGCCCTCCCAAGAGTACTGCCGGTTCCTCCCAAGAGGGCTTACGACCTGACCGATGAGGAGACCGATGCGGTCGTATGGGCCCAAGTGGATGCTCATTTTAAAAAGAAACAACCTAAGACAGAGGTCCAAATAAAACCGGAAACGAAGGAGCACTTTAGGAAATTACTGACGCAGCCATCCCAAGCTCAGTTAAATGCGCCAGATGACTATACACGATGTCTTTAGAAGACACTAAAACAGAAGAGATCAAGCGGTAGAGCAAGCATCAGAAAAGAGGTTCCCCAGCAGGGGGAACAAGCAAAACAATCGAGTGGTAGTGGAAGCATCAGAATAGACGTCCCCCAGCTGGGGAAACAAGCAAAACAATCGAGTGGTAGCTGAAGAACCAAAAGAGATGTTCCCCAGCTGGGGAAACAAGCAAATCAACCGCTCCCCCCTCTCCAGGTGCAGATACCCGAACCTCAACTATATGAGGTAGAACCTATAGATCCGGAAACGGCTCGGATATTGGCCGAGCAATGTAATATGTCTATTCATGACATTCTTTACAGCGATATGCCCAAGGCTGAGGTAGCACCCAAATTTGTTCACAGGGAGCCTCTGGTCAGTTCTGAGAGGCTTCGGGATATGCCAACAAAAATGCGATGATTCCATGAATGGTACATGAAAGCATCAAAAGAACAGCAATATTGGCTCATATTGAAATTTCGAAAATCGCATTACTTCACTGAAGACGAGGTCCCTGTTGATTTTACAGAATTATTTCAGTTATTCAATCTAAAGGAACTCGACAAAACTATCCTCAGTTCCTATAGTCTGTAAGTGATTACTTTATTTATGTAATTAAGTCTCTATCTCAGCTTGTTCAATTCATTGCCGGCAAGTATACTCACTATATTCTTTTGTACGCTATATATAATGACGCAGAATGAAGATTCTCGATTGTAAAAGAAAGGCTATCAATGGATTTGGGTTCATTGACCCACATCGAGTTCATGGAGCTATACTAAAGGATAAGCCACTAGAGACCGAGCACAACTTGTTACAGTTTCTCACGAACCAGCATTTCTGTAATGAAATACTATTTCCTTACCACGACGGCAAGTGAGTTCTTGTGCACATTAAATTTTGCTTACTCGATGTTCAGTGTAAATGATGATGTTGGAGATATGCCCAAGAGGCAATAATAAAGTGGTTATTATTATATCTTTATGTTTATGATAAATGTTTACATCCCATGCTATAATTGTATTAACCGGAAACATTAATACTTGTGTGTTTTGTAAACATAAAAGAGTCCCTAGTAAGCCTCTTGTTAAACTAGCTTGTTGATTAATGGATGATCATGGTTTCCTGATCATGGACATTGGATGTAGTTCATAACAAGATCATATCATTAGGAGAATGATGTGATGGACACACACCCGTAGTAAGCATAACATAAGATCAAGTCATTAAGTTCGTTTGCTATAAGCTTTAAAAATACATAGTAACCTAACCTTCTACCATGAGGTTATGTTAATCACCATCACCGGATGGGTACTTTGATGACATCAAACACCGCTTCGTAACTGGGTGGTCATAAAGGTGTCATTGGGTATTCTGAAAGTATGTGTTGAAGCGCATGGACCAAGATTGGGATTTGTCCATCCATATGACGGATAGATATGCTCTGGGCCCTCTCGGTGGAATGTCATCTAATTAGCTTGCAAGCATGTGACTGGGTCACAAGGGATGACATAACATGGAATGAGTAAAGAGTACTTATCAGTAACGAGGTAGAACTAGGTATGGAGATACCGACGATCAAACCTCGGATAAGTAGAGTATCACGTGACAAAGGGAATTGGTTTCGTATGTCAATGGTTCTATCGATCATGAAGTCATCATTGAGTATGTGGGAGCCATTATGGATCTCCAGGTCCCGCTGATGGTTATTGATAGGAGATGTGTCTCTGTCATGTCTGCATATTCACGAACCGTAGGGTGACACACTTAAGGTTCGAAGTTGTTTTAAGTAGATATGGAATGTGCGTTGGAGACCGAATGTTGTTCAGAGTCTCGGATTGGATCCGGGACATCACGAGGAGATCCGGAATTGTCCGGAGAATAAGATTCATATATTGGGGATCATTTTCTGAGTTAGGAAATGTTCTGGAGTATTTGTATGAGGATTCTAGAAGGTTTCGGAATGTTCCGGAAGGTTCTGGAAGATTTCTTGGAGTTTGCTTGAAAACCAAGAAAGGATCAAGGAGTCCTTGTGGGGCAAGACACGGAGTCGTGGGGGAGGAGGACTCCACCCCCCCTCCCAATCCGCCGGCCAAGGAAGGGAGGGGAGTCCTACTAGGACTCCCCCTTCCATGGCGCCTCCCTCCTTTAAATAGAGGGGTGGAGGCGCGACCCCCTGGCCCCCCTCCACTCTTGCCCTAGCCGCCTCTCTCCTCCTTCCTTCTGCTCTGGCTTAGGCGAAGCCCTACAGAATTCTCTACTCCACCACCACCACGCCGTCGTGCTACTGGGATTCCGTGGAGAAGATCTACTACCTCCGCTGCTCACTGGAGCGGGGAGAGGAAGGTCTACTTTGACTCTGCACGTGTGACCGACCAGGGAAGCGCTGCCGGAACGCGGCGCCGGAAGGATCGTCCACTCGATCTTGAGATCGGCAAGTGATCGACTACATCAACCACGAGATCCAATCTCGTAACGCTTTCGGATCTACAAGGGTTAGTACAGATCTATCTCGTTGCACATGTCTAATAGATTAGATCTTGGCTTTTATCTAGATTAGATCTGGGTTTTGTTCGTTTTTGCGGTAGAATTTTTTTGTTTTCCCTGCTACGAACCCATCAGTGGTATCAGAGCCGTATCTATGCGTAGATTTGTTGCACGAGTAGAACACAATGGTTTTGTGGGCGTTGGTGCTCGTGCCTTCTTTTGCTTTGTGTACTTTGCATCTTGCGGTATGGTGGGATGAAGCGGCTCGGGCTAACCTTACATGTCATCGCACATGAGACTTGCTCCACGCTTGACATGTAACTTGCTTTGCACAAGTGGCTTTGCGGGTCTCTGTCTCTCTCACCATAGTATAGATCCAATTTACACTTTGCAACTTGATAGCACTTGTATCAACGTTGTGGTTCAGTTTCGTAGGTAAGATTCGTTCTTATTCGAAAGCCTCAAGCCACGTAAAACATGCAAAGAAAATAGAGGCGTCTAACTTGTTTTTGTAGGGGTTTTGTGATGTGATATGGCCATTGTGTGATTGTGATTATATTTGATGTATGCAATGATCCTTGTTGTAATATGGCAACCGGCAGGAGCCTAATGGTTGTCTTTAATTCTGTTAAGACCTGCGTGTCTATTCATCTTGTAATAGCTTTGTTCAAAGTAGTTGTAATAGTTGCTAGTGATGATGGACAACCACGAAGCGGCGCCACTGACCTTGACGCCACGCTGGTGATGATGGAGATCATGTCCATGCTTTGGAGATGGAGATCAAAGCCACAAGAAGAAAGGCCATATCATATCACATATTATGAATTGCCTGTGATGTTAATCCTTTATACATCTTGTATTGCTTAGATCGCGACGGTAGCATTATAAGATGATCCCTCTCACTAAATATCAAGTAATAAAGTGTTCGTCCTTAGTTGGCACCGTTGCTAAGACTCGTCGTTTCGAAGCATCTCGTGATGATCGGGTGTGATAGACTCTATGTGTGCATACAACGGGTGCAAGCCAGATTTGCACATGCGGAAACTAAGGTTAACCTTGACGAGCCTAGCATATACATACATGGTCTCGGAACACGGAATACCGAAAGGTAAAGCATGAGTCAGATGGATGATATGATGAACATGTTGATTGTTCGCCTTTAAAGCTACATCATCTCACGTGATGATCGGACTTGGTGTAGTGAATTTGGTTCGTGTAATCACTAAAACAACTCGAGGGATGTTGTTTTGAGTGGGAGTTCATTTGTAATTTGGATTAGTCGAACTCAATTTATCATAAACACAATCAAAGTGAATTTGCATAGTTTGTTGTAGTCATTGGCATCCGTTCACCACCTTACGCTTAGTTATAGTTGAGATAGTGGAACTATAGAAATTCTAGATATTTACTTTACGAACTGGTATCGTATTGTTTTGAATGTCAATTTAAAGTTTATAAGTCCTATTGCAAACTTTCAGCAAACTCTATTTACTCCATGAAGTTTAATAAATAGTATTAAATCAAGAGTAACAATTCCAGTGTTAGTATCTAATGTATCATGTTTGCCTCCATGATTCTTGATACTCAAAAGATTGTTTTTAATATCAAGATTATCTAAGAGCTGAAAGCAATGTTTCAGAAACCATCATATGTGAAAGGTATTGCGATATCTAAAACAATGTGTTGGTTACAACATGATAGAGTATACATCCTCATATTTGATGAGAATTTGTGTAGGTTGGAGACGCTAGTCGTCCTAATCCTCCAAAAGGTTTTGAAAAAGAAACATTACTCGCAATTCACCTTTATAAGCTATAGCAGCTTGATCATGAAAGTTGTCATGATAAGGATGAATAGAAGATGTAAGTAAAATGTTTACTACACTAAAAGATTACTAAAGAATGGATTTTTGAAAGAACACCAAACATTTGATGATGGTGATCCACCTCAAAGTGCAAGTCCAAAGGTATAAGTAGTTGACTATATACGCTTTGTACCATGTGTCATGTTGATGACACCACTATTGATGTTGATAGATTCTTTTAAAAGAAAAGGAATTGCTGAAAGAGAATCTATAAAATATTTGGCAGAAAATAAAAGGCTGGAGATGTCCAACTTAGGCATATAGAAGATATACATGTTATGGTTGTATTCCTTACTTGTTAAACAATGTGATTCTTAGGTATTGGATACCGAATTGGTTGGTATGAAGTGTCATACAGGATAACACAATTCATGAACTACAATGGCCTAAGTAACTAGCAAGAGAAAATGTGATGATGTTCATCGAAAACAAACAAAGAGTTGTTGTGTTGCTCGTTAACATCAAAGCTTGCCCTCAAGGTTTGTTTCAATAATTGTTATTTTGATCAGGTATTATGACGACAAAAGGTTGTTCAAATAATTGCCGTATTCCATAATAGATGGATAATATACAAGTCTAGTAGGAGAAATAACGACCATAAAACTAATGCTAAAATGTCGCAAGACAAATGATTAAAAGATCACTTGCAAAGTGACATCGCCGTTTAAATTATATTGAAAGGATATATGAAGAAACTCCATGTTGATGGATTTTTGGAGTCTTTGATTTGGATCAAATGACGCTTGTGATACTTTCCTGGAGATAATTAAAACTCCGTTCGTAGGCCAAAAGAGGAACGGACGACTAACTGGTTGGAATTTGTACATATTAATGTATATAGTCCATTATGTGTAGTCGCGGGTGATGGATTTCAACTTCATATGCTTTCTCCGAAGATTTGAGTGAGTATATGTATGTACTTACTCAATAAGGAAGAAGTATGAAACATTTGAAAAATGTTCAAAGACTTTCAAGATGAAGTGGAAAATCATTGTAACAAGAAAATAAAAGAGTTTATGATTGGATCATAAAGAAAGATGTTTGAGTTACAAGTTTAGCAAAACACCTAAGATTTGAGGAATCGTTCCATGGATTTGCATTTCCCAAAACACCATAGGAGTATGGAGTGTTCGAGATATGTAATGAAACCTTGTTTTACATGGTAAGATCAAAGGTGTCATTTATAAAACTGCCATTATATTTTAAAGATTAAAGCTTTAGTGACTACCGCTTTTACACTGAAAAGAGCTCCATCGTGATCCGTTGAAATGACACCATATGAGTTATGGTTTGGGATAAAACCCGAATTGTCTTTTCTTAAATTTTGGTATGCTATGCATAAGTAAAATGTTTACAACCAAAGTCAGATAAGCACGTCTTTGTAGGTTATTCCAAAGAATTTGTTGGGAATTTCTCCATAACACCGAGGACAAAAGAGTTTGTCGCTTGGAACGTCAAGTTTCTTGAGAAGGAATTTTTCGTGAAAAGTTAAGTGGGAGGACAATAGAACTTTGATAAGGTTGTTGAACCTTAGCTATATGTGCTAAGTAGCACAGCGCCGGAAAGTGTCCCGATGGCGGCCACAATGCTCATGGCTCTCGTGATTACAAAAGGTGTGATCTCGGAGATTAGAGTTCCTATAGAACCGTGTGGATCGGTAAGAATCAAATAGTAAGATTTGATAAGCAAGTCGTTATTGTTTTGACAATGATGAACCAACTACATGCAAAGAAGCGATGATGGGCCCTGACTCCATAAAATGACTAGAAGTCATGGAATCCGTGATAGTATCTATACACGAGAAATCGAGTTTCTGAACTTAGAAGACCCTCCGGAAAGGCGTGAAGCCTATCGGTCGTGTTTGGATCTATAAAGAATTAGACATGGATGTTTCAAATCTATGAAATAGTCGACATGTCGAAAAGAGTTTACGACAATGTTCAAGGAATTGACTATGATAAGATTTGATCTTTCATAGCGATATTTAGTCTGGACGGATTAATGTAGCAACCACTACATATATTTTGGTATATGGTAGTTGAACAAACAAAACAAGTTCTTCTAAAAGAATGGTTACCTAGGACGTGTACATGACACGATCCAAAGGGTTTTGTTAATTCAAAGGATGCTAAAAGAGTATGCAAAACTTCAATGGTTGAAGTGAGCATCGCGGAGTTGGAATCTTCAGAGACGATGAAGATGTTTACATTTTGCAAGAAATTAAGTGGGAGCGCTAAGACATATTTCTAATACATTATGTGAAAGACATATTGTTGATTAGAAATAATGTATCTTTTATTGACACAGGTTAAGAATTTCATCTCGATGAAAGACTTAGGCATAACTCAAGAATTAGGCATCAATGTCTATATGGATAGATTGAGGCGCTAATATGGTTTTGCCAAATGTACATAGATAATATGTTGAATGAGTTCAATATGGAAACAACAAGAAAGTTTCTTGATGCACGGAAAGGACTAAATCAAGATTCAAGTGTGTTGACACGAGATTCAAGTGTTTTGACACTTGGTGAAATCACAAGAATATTTTGATCAATCATTCTTTGAGATGTACATATCCAGATATGTCCTATGCTCTAAATGTTATGAGCATATACCAGAATGATTCATAAGATGATCATTGGACAATAGTAAAGATATTCTTATGAGCTTTGGAAGAACTAAGAATATATCATGTATAAGTGACAAATAGTTAAAGGTAGTTCATTGTAAAGTGTTACATTGATACTAGTTTTGTCACAAGATACAAATTAAATTTATCTCAATTTAGACTATGGGTGGCACAATATAATGGAAAGGATGTTCTATGATGGTTTTGGATGAGTTCCAAAGTTGAGATATTGTGACGGATACTACAACAAAAGGCTAAGTATATAACTGCTATAGTAGCAGCAAAGGAGGGCATTTATGTTAAGTAGTTTTTTATCAAACTAGGTGTGGTTCATAGCAGGATAATACTATGAAGATACATTGTATGAAAAATGTATCAACATAATTTAATCCCAAGGAACTAAAGGTCTCACCAAAGGACCAAATTTATACAATGCCATCTCATTGGAGAATGAGTAATGCGTAGAGACGCAAGGACATGCAAATACACACGGACCTGGAAGTGTCAGATCCGAAAATTATGTTTACCACTAGCAAAGTGTCTATACAACACCAGAAAGCCATAGGTGTTGAATGCACAAGTTTTTAACTAGATTATTGACTCTAGTGCAAGTGGGAGACTGTTGGAGATATGCCCAAGAGGCAATAATAAAGTGGTTATTATTATATCTTTATGTTTATGATAAATGTTTACATCCCATGCTATAATTGTATTAACCGGAAACATTAATACTTGTGTGTTTTGTAAACATAAAAGAGTCCCTAGTAAGCCTCTTGTTAAACTAGCTTGTTGATTAATGGATGATCATGGTTTCCTGATCATGGACATTGGATGTAGTTCATAACAAGATCATATCATTAGGAGAATGATGTGATGGACACACACCCGTAGTAAGCATAACATAAGATCAAGTCATTAAGTTCGTTTGCTATAAGCTTTAAAAATACATAGTAACCTAACCTTCTACCATGAGGTTATGTTAATCACCATCACCGGATGGGTACTTTGATGACATCAAACACCGCTTCGTAACTGGGTGGTCATAAAGGTGTCATTGGGTATTCTGAAAGTATGTGTTGAAGCGCATGGACCAAGATTGGGATTTGTCCATCCATATGACGGATAGATATGCTCTGGGCCCTCTCGGTGGAATGTCATCTAATTAGCTTGCAAGCATGTGACTGGGTCACAAGGGATGACATAACATGGAATGAGTAAAGAGTACTTATCAGTAACGAGGTAGAACTAGGTATGGAGATACCGACGATCAAACCTCGGATAAGTAGAGTATCACGTGACAAAGGGAATTGGTTTCGTATGTCAATGGTTCTATCGATCATGAAGTCATCATTGAGTATGTGGGAGCCATTATGGATCTCCAGGTCCCGCTGATGGTTATTGATAGGAGATGTGTCTCTGTCATGTCTGCATATTCACGAACCGTAGGGTGACACACTTAAGGTTCGAAGTTGTTTTAAGTAGATATGGAATGTGCGTTGGAGACCGAATGTTGTTCGGAGTCTCGGATTGGATCCGGGACATCACGAGGAGATCCGGAATTGTCCGGAGAATAAGATTCATATATTGGGGATCATTTTCTGAGTTAGGAAATGTTCCGGAGTATTTGTATGAGGATTCTAGAAGGTTTCGAAATGTTCCGGAAGGTTCTGGAAGATTTCTTGGAGTTTGCTTGAAAACCAAGAAAGGATCAAGGAGTCCTTGTGGGGCAAGACAAGGAGTCGTGGGGGAGGAGGACTCCTCCCCCCTCCCAATCCGCCGGCCAAGGAAGGGAGGGGAGTCCTACTAGGACTCCCCCTCCCATGGCGCCTCCCTCCTTTAAATAGAGGGGTGGAGGCGCGACCCCCTGGCCCCCCTCCACTCTTGCCCTAGCCGCCTCTCTCCTCCTCCTTCCTTCTGCTCTGGCTTAGGCGAAGCCCTACAGAATTCTCTACTCCACCACCACCACCACGCCGTCGTGCTGCTGGGATTCCGTGGAGAAGATCTACTACCTCCGCTGCTCGCTGGAACGGGGAGAGGAAGGTCTACTTCGACTCCGCACGTGTGACCGACCGCGGAAGCGCTGCTGGAACGCGGCGCCGGAAGGATCGTCCACTCGATCTTGAGATCGGCAAGTGATCGACTACATCAACCACGAGATCCAATCTCGTAACGCTTTCGGATCTACAAGGGTTAGTACATATCTATCTTGTTGCACATGTCTAATAGATTAGATCTTGGCTTTTATCTAGATTAGATCTGGGTTTTGTTCGTTCTTGCGGTAGAAATTTTTTGTTTTCCCTGCTACGAACCCATCAGATGAGTTACTAACGTATGTAAACCTTGCGTAGGTACCACTGAATTCTTCTAAGCATTTCAGTTGACTTTGGAAGAGTTCACATCATGGACTCACTAAACAAAGACATTGAAGACTACCGCAACATTATCGATGCGCTCCGGAGGTAATTTCAACCATTATCGCACTATATCGGTTTCTTTCGTTTATTTTCTGGGATATCAAGTGGTTATTAACTCATACATTCATTTTCTTTGTCGGGTAGGGTTTGGACACGATTCAAGAACCATGTCCGCGGTCAATGGCGTGAGGAGCTATTTTTTAAATCGCTCTCGGTAAGTACTACGAGCTAAGTCCGCGCATCTATTTAATTCTTGTTTATGTGCATTTATCATGCTAGAGCTATTATTTGATTGAATTCTATTCTTGTAAAGTGCGCGAGGCAGCCACAGGGGACTAATCTATGTGGATTCTACGTGTGCGAGTTCATTCGCATCACTATTGAGAAGCCCTCGAAAATGTTCGAGTAAGTAAACAATATATTCACCCTTTATTTTTATTACAAAAAGTTGTGTTGAGTCTAATTCATATGATCTCGTTCTTTATATAGTTAGACGCGATATGCCGGACAAGCTCCTACCAAAGGACCGTCTAATAGCAATCCAAGAGGAATTTGCTAGATTTTTTGTCGACGAGGTCATAGACCCACGCGGAGAATTCTCTCTACGTAGACCCTAAAGCATCTATGTAATAATCTCCATGTAATCAAATAGACATGCTCTGGACCCGGTTGGGACTCCATGTATGCTTGTAAGAGAAATTATATTATATATTGCATCAATGTGTACAAATATTGTGTAGTAGCATCCTGTATGTATACGAAAACACAGAATGAAAAATAATTGAACACAAAACACAAAATGAAAAGAAAAACACAAAACCCCATCTCCTGCCGCGGCAGCCAAATGGCCCAAAACGCTGCCGCGGCAGGGAACCTTTAGTCTCGGTTCGTGTTACAAACCGGGACTAAATGTCCTGCCGCCCAGCGCGGCTCGCAGAGCCACGTGGTTGGACCTCTAGTCCCGGTTCGTAACAGAACCGGGGCTAAAGCTTGGACCTTTAGTCCCGCTTTGGCAGTCCCGGTTTGCAATCCGAGACTAATGGTCCTTACGAACCGGGGCTAATTGCCTGGTTTCTACTAGTGATATCGTGAGGTGTCCGCGAAAGGAAAGTCTAGTGGCTGGAGTTGGTCCGATCGTGGCTAAGACGAATGGCTTGGTCCACTCATGGCCAAGGCGAGCAACAAGGCGCTCCAACGAGTCCAGCCACAGCTAGCCGATGTCAATGTCCATGCCCCCTTCGCCATTCAGCACCACCGTAGCCCCTACGCTAGTCACCGCCACCTCAACCCCCTCTGTTCTAGCCACATGAGAAATTTTTGTCAAGTCTCGTGCTCTATCGAAGCGGCATGTTTGTTAAGCTAGATACACATAATTATTTCTATATACAAAAGATTCTACACGTTTATCAAGATTACTAATATAGTCTAGCAGTAGAAAGCAATAAACGCAAGCTCTTGGTCGTGGGTTCGAGTCCCTGCTCGTGCACCTTTCTATCAATAACTTCACCAATTGGACTAAGCATTGGGGCACCAATTTCATATGTGTATGGGCTGATTGTGGCCATAAGTTCCTAGCGTATGGGCCCATCTGGTGGTGGGTGGAGCAGCTTACTCTGAAAAGGTATAGCAAGGTCCCACATGTCAGATTGGTCAACAAGTGAATGTGTGTTCCTTGTCAAAGGGTCCCACCTGTTGGTGAGTTCAAACCAATTGCTAAGAGTGACACGTAGGAAAATTGATGAGGTGACCGCCAAGTCTTAACAATGCATCACATGTTACGGCATTATTCTGATCGTCAAACACATTATGATGATCTGAATTGGTCATAATCGCCTCAAAATAAGATCGTAAGACATGCCACCCAAATTATGATGACTTCATCTAATGAACTCATGACGTTTGTGAGGTAAATCGTCGTAACTTTGTAAGGTTTTGACCCTCCGGGACAACTTATGACCATTTGGTGCAAGCTCGTCATAGATCCATGATAATTTCACCCGTGGTCACAATAGAAAAGACCACAAGTTAGCATATTTCTTGTAGCCACACAAGATGTTAAACCAAGGGTTCAAAAGTGGGAGTGTAACCTCACCCACCATGCAACTGTTCATTCTCCTTCTTTTGGGAGTTCGTCCACTTCTAGCGTGTTGTACCTTTGGCCGGCCAACATATAGGTGTTGATTTATAATCATACTAGACTATGTTTGTTGAATATTAGCTTATTGACTTCTAGTTTGGGAAATAGGTTTAGGTACCAGACTAATTATTGAATGGGTCCGGGTACCTTTAAAGTTTGGCAACTTTACAACATTGATATGACTATAGAGTGTTAGTAATCCAGTTTTAGCACTTAGACAGTATACGTAGCTTAATTTGTACCATACGTTTCCAACATGGCGCACCAACCCCAGATGCATGCATGCGTTGTGCAGCCCAACAGGAACGGCAGAATATTTGTCAAAACCTGGTCTGAAATTGACACGGCGCCGATATATGCCGGAACTAACGCAGTAAGGCTTTAGCTGCGGCCACGTCTACTTAATTTCGGAGAAGTGGCCAAATGGCCCAAAAGGTAGTGAAGAAAAGCAAGTTAATCGTGACACCCGACATGGCGGATTGGCGGGCCTCCGGAGGCCACCACCTGTCAGACACCGTCACATTCACAAAGATCTTTGGTCAGCCACTTAGCCATGAAGGAAATATAATTACTACCGGCGATCACACTGTGGGTGGTGATCAGTGAGCAGGCACCGGAGCAGTCCGAGCTGATTCTAATTAACCCCCACAAAAGTCGGGCCATTAATTAGCACGGCTGATAGCGACGTCGCCACCTCCCTTTCGCCCCCCCGCGAAGATAAGACGAAGCAGCAGCAGCAGCGGCGGGAGATTTTCGCCAAAGCTAAGCTAATAAGCTCGATCATCTAGCTAGTAAGATTATCGTTAGGTGGAGTCTTGTTGTTTGCTCCCCAGGCGCCAGCTCACCGCAAGCCATACACACACTCTCCCGCTCAAACAACGCGGTCTAGCTAGCTAGCTGCTTGCGTTGCTCCCTCCTCTCCTCTTCTCCGATCGAGCTTTTCACCATGGCGGACCTCACGCTTCTGCCCCGCTTCTTTACCGACCCTTATATACGCCCCCTCCCCCCTCGTGCGTCTCTTGACACCTACCACCGCCTCCTCTGCTCCGCGCAGCACACACGCACGCAGACGACAGGTACTTAACTACTTAACCGCCCGGCGTACACCATAGATACATAGCTGATATAGGTGCACTGCAGCTCTGCCATGCGTGTAGGTGTATATATAGATGCTCGTGCCCTAATGCTAGTACATGGCTGAGCAGTCGTCTGCAGCCTCCTCGTCTGGTCCTCCTCCTCCTCAGCAGGCGCAAGCTGTTGCTGGCCCGGCCACTCCTCCGGCCTCGTCCCATTCCCTGCCGCCGCCGGTGCAGCTAGGTGTGGACACGGTGGGGGCAGCGACGGCGGCGCAGGCGGCGACGAGCTCGGAGGAGCCGTCGCCGCGGTCCTCGGGGAAGCACCCCTTCTACCGCGGCATCCGGTGCAGGAACGGCAAGTGGGTGTCCGAGATCCGCGAGCCGCGCAAGGCGCGCCGCATATGGCTTGGCACGTACCCGAACGCCGAGATGGCCGCCGCGGCCTACGACGTCGCAGCCCGCGCGCTGCGCGGGCCCGACGCCGTGCTCAACTTCCCGGGCGCCGCCGCCTCGCGCCCGGTCCCCGTGTCCGCCTCCCCCGATGACATACGGGCCGCCGCCGCGGCAGCCGCGGCCGCCGTCCAGCTTGAGGATAAGCCGCACGGTAACCTGCAGGCTACTCCTGACGCCGCCACTGCTCCTCCTGCCGCGGCAGCGGAGCAGGAGAGACATCACGGCGTAACAGCCGGGGAAGCAGGCGACGCATATGATGCAACGCAGCATCCGGAAATGGCGGGCAATGAAGACTTCATGGACGAGGAGGCCATCTTCGAGATGCCGCAGATGCTGCGCAACATGGCCGCGGGCATGATGATGAGCCCGCCGCGGCTGAGCCCCACCGTCTCGGACGAGTGGCCGGAGTCGGGGGAGAGCCTGTGGAGCTACCACGACCCCTAGCTAGCGTATTTGTTTTTGCATCGGCGCCTCAGTCAGGACATGATGATCGACAGGTGAGCTAGCTGGGCGGTGGTACTATGCCAGTTGCGAAACTGAATTCCCTGACAAGGAGTTGATAGTATAAGCATGGACCCCGGTACGGCGAATCGTCCTCTATCTGGTAATATATGTGTGTGTCATAACTATAAGAGTGGTGTCACTAGCTAGCCTGTGATACTACTAGTACTATGTTTCATTTTCCTTCCTCCCGCTATGGTCGTTTTCGTAGATAAAGTCCACTTGTTGATTCGCTTGGCTTACTGCTCGTTTTAGTATGAGAGCAAGCAGGCACCGCTTTGTCCTCCTTTTTAAGGGAAGTGCTGAGTGGATCGCACATCACAGGGAGACCTGTGTCAATGTATTTTGTAACTGTAGACATAAAATTAAATTAAATATTTGGCGGTGGATAAACTAAGATCAGCGTGGACGTGTATGTGGATCCAATTTCCCTTTTTTAATGACGTCTTTTGGCTGTAGTTAATTAGTATATACGGATTGGGGAAGTTGGCCGTTGGTGAGAGCAAAAGAGGAAGGAGTTGGTGGGAAATCTTTTGGATCGTGTGATCGATGAAAGAAAGATCCATGAGCTATATGTTAGCTTTTTGGATAAGTCAAAATCAGCAAACAGGAACTCCTATATATGCAGTTTATTTTTTTAAATATAACGAAAAACTTCTCTGTTTGCAATATGCCATGCGTGAGTTCTACAATGCCTAAGCAAAAAACAGTTGGATAAAACCATCTAAATTTGAAAAGGTTGGACAAGCGAAAACTTCGATTGATTTGTTATTTGCTAATACCCTATGTTTGTGATGTGTTAAATTTCAAGTTGGTTAGTGCATGTACGTACAATGGTTGATAAGACCGTCTTATCTTATACATGCCACGTAATTTTGATATGCCACTAAAATATGATATACAACGAGTCTTTTTTTAGTTTTATCTCTAGCTGAGATATCTCTAAATATGTGGTGAGACATATTATTGCTAAAAGATCATACCTTAGCTAAGAGAAGACAAACATCTTTTTTTGTTCCTCCTCCTGCAACTCAGAAATTATCCTACGCGTGGCATTGCTATGATAAGACCATTATACGCTTCACAAGTTTATTCTCCATCCATTGCTAAGGTGCATAAATTTTTGAAAGTCAAACGTGAATATCTTTGGTCGAGCTTTAGGGAAAATTGTAAGCGTTTATATAGTACCAATCACTATAATTAAATTCAGTATGACAATATGTTCATATTTGATTTATTTTGTATTTTAGATGTTGATATTTTTTATAGGTTTTGTTAAAGATAATCAAGTTACACTTTTCATCATAAAACTATAATACACCTTATAAGAAGGAAAAAATGAAGTAATTAAATTGCGAGGAATCACAGTATGGCCAGACTCTCGATAGTTTTTTCTTTTGGAACTTGCCACCATCTGAACCTAATATCTTGACCATACACACATTCAACTTTGAGAGTTGATCCTTGGTTATAGTCTTCGTTCCAAAATTTAAATTATATTTATTAAAATTGCACCTTAGACCAAAAGCTTCACTCTTGCAAACACGATCACCACCAACTAATATGCATGATACATTCGGATGTGAGTTCAATTTAAAAAAATACAAGGCTCCTTTTGCAGATATGAGAACCGCCGAATCACCGGTTTCAATATAGTAGGCAAGAATTTCATGAAAATATGATCCTGCGTTTAGATTTGCATTTTTTTTTGTCGCTCTAAGTATCCACTGTGGATACCGTAACCGCATGGTCAGGGTATGGACACACTATTATACCTATGAGTAATACACATACCCTACCCGTTAAGTCACGGGTACGGGCACATGCATATGCTTGTAGCATGGGTATATCCATACCCTACACATTAAAACATACATGTAAATTTTACATGTAGAGTTTCAACCTATGTGGCCGAGCGGCCCAGGGACGAGCATGATATTGCAATTTCTAAACTTCGATAATTTTCATGTACTCCTCTACATATTATTGAGTAGAGATAGTTATTTTTTTGGTCAAATATATTATTGATGAATATAAAATTTTGAATAACTTGTGTACTATTGGATCTACCCGCCAGGTACCCAACGGGTATGGGTACCCGTCGGGTATGGCGAAAGATCACGGGTGCCGTCTAGAGGGAGGTGAATATGCAGTTTAAAAACTTTTACGAGATGGGCTTAACAAAGGCGAAATAAGACTAGCATTTTCTTTTGTCAAGAACAAAGCCTATATATACTATGGTTCACCTATGTGAACGAACAACTTATGCTAAGCAAGACGAGCAAAAAGGTGATAGCAAGATAGATTGCTTCAAGTACGAAGGTTATCACAATGTAAAGTACATAAGTAAAGAGCTCGTGTATAGAGATAACCGAGGCATGCGGGGACGCCGAAGTTTTACCGAGTTCCTCCCAATAAGGAAGTACGTCTCGTTGGAGGGGTGGGCGGTACTAAGACCACCAACGTCACAAGAGGCCTCACCCTATTCTCCCGAGCACCCGCCACACGGCAAACACCTAATCCACTATGGGACACTTGAGGGCGTGTACCAAACCCGTACAAGATTGGGGCAATCTCCACAACTTAATTGAAGGCTTCCAATAATCACCACCAAGACCACTAACTTGGGGGGAGCTCCACAACTTAATTGGAGGCCCCAAGAACTCACCACAAATGCCACTTAATAGTCTAGGGTTCCAATAACCCAAGCGTAACAAGCTTCTTGATGTCACCAACCAAATCCTCCGTAGAGAACTCAAATTGATGCACCTAATGCAATGGCAAGTCCTTCACTCTCAAGTTCCACCAAAGCTACAAAAGCTATTGGGGGAATAAGAGAGGAAGAACACAAGAGGAAATCCACAAAAGAAACCCAAAGATCTAGATCCCAAGATATTCCCCTCACATAGAGGAGAGATGGATTGGTGGAGTTGTACATATAGATCTCCTCTTTCAAAACTGTCAGAAACACCAATACGAAATAATCATAACTTTAGTATCCGGACTCCGATTTTGATGATCTTGGGCTCATTTCAAAGACGAAAACAAGCTCTACAATATATGCAGGGAACCATCATAGTCCAGCAAGGTATGATATAATCTAATTATGAAGGTTTGACCTATCTATAAAATACAAATCGGTAAAACCTCCAACATCGAAAACACAATAGAGAATGCATATGAAGTCCGTTTTCGATGAACTTTAGCTTGTCATGGAGATTAATACAAGATCTAAATCCTCTCACGGATAAGAACCAAGAAATATGATGCCAAGTATGCAAATGTTTGAGCTCTTTTTGAAGGATATGATCAAGTTACTCACTCGAGAGCCTCTATTGATAGTACGGTTATCTATCCTAAACCCGGTCTCTCAACAACAACATAAGACCGTCAAAAGGGAAAACATATCAAGATAATACCTTTGCCTTGAGCATTCCACTTGAGATCAATGTAGACGATCTTGTCCTTCTCAAGATGGACACCTTTCTTGATTGCTCTTCCTTACGCTTGTATGATGAAGACTTGAAACATGCTCTCACATACACCATGGGGAAACCTCTTCTTTGACCTTGTCTTCATCGATCCATGATCACTGAGGATGGCAAGCTTCAAGCATGAGATTTTCTAGAGATGGGGCATCTTGAGCTTGCACAACATTTCTTCTAACTCCAATTGGATGATGTCTTGAATATACACATGAGGAACTCCATATACTTCTTCAAGACACACTTGATCTTCTTTTCTTTATTCTTCTTATTCTACAAGATTCCAATAGGCCCAAAGCCCTTGGACAATGCTTCTTCTTCTTCTTCATTTCTTCCACCTTAAAGCCAACACATGCTCCAACCAATGCCAATGGACAATTCTTGATCTTCTTTTCTTTATTACTCCCCCCGTTCCAAAATATAAGGCACCTAAGGTTTAGTCAAAATTCAACGTTTTTAATTTTGACCAATATATACGCAAAAATATAAATATTTACAATACCAAATCAATATCAGTAGATTTATCATAAAGTGTATTTTCATAATGTGTCCATTCCATAAGATATACATATTTTTTCCTAAATATTTAGTCAAAGTTAGTGAGATTTGACTTTTGACCAGTCCTTAGGCGTCTTATATTTTGGGACGGAGGGGAGTATTATTCTTCTACAAGATTCCAATAGGCCCAAAGCCCTTGAACAATGATTCTTCTTCATTTCTTTTACCTTGAGGACAAGACATGCTCCAAGCAATGCCAATGGACAATTCCTACATGTGCAACTTAATGCAAACATTAGTCCATAGAGATTGCTATTAATTACCAAAACCACACATGGGGGCCCACATGCTCTTTCAATCTCCCCCATTTTGGTAATTGATGACAATCCCTTTGAGAGGGTTTATATAAGTAATTTTAATGAATAAAATGGTAACACCAATATCAAATACTACACAAGTATGTGATATTGGTACCACCAACATATATAGAGCAAACTCCCCCACAATCTATGCATGTGTGATGAACTTGAATTTCATTGCATATATTGCCAATCATTATCGTTGGTGGAGTTTCCTCTATATATCCTACATGCTAAGCAACAACGAAGATGCAAAAGCATGAAAGGCAAATGTTTAAGAACAAAATTAAAGCATACACAAACTTCCCTTAAACCCTCTAATACTTCTCCCCCATTGGCATCGATTTCCGAAATGGGTGAAAAATTCTAGAAGGCCAATATAGTGAAAATTCCTCCAAAGGTGTGCATTTGCACATATCCAATGATGAATACTTGGGAGGAAGTAGGACTATATAGGGGACCCAAAGATTGAAAAATAAATAAAATGTAATAAGCATCAACAAATGATGCAAGCAATCCAAAAGATCCAAGAAAACCAATTAAATACAACAAGACATTATGATAAGATCAAAAAGAGTGTTTAAATGAAATAGAGAAACTCCCCAAGATTTGTGCACACAAAAGACTAGTTGCATTTGAGTACAACATGAACAAATATGGAATCCTCACTCTCTCATAAACATTTAAAACATAAAAGGTGAGCAAGAAGGAAAATGAGGATTCTTAAATGGATTAGAGGAGCTCCCCAAGGATTATGCATGAATTATGATAATTGTATTTGGGAACAAAGTGCATAATCATGGAATCCTCACTCTCCCATAAAAATTTAACAATACAATGCATGAGAGAAAAAAAATGAGTGTCCGAAGATGCAAACACAAGAGACAAGCACTCATTGGCAAATAAATTTGGAAGCCACCGAAGCATCAAAAAGAAAATAGAAAGGTGGTCTCCAAGGAATAAAATCTGAACTAAAATTATCTTCTCTTATGTGTATAAGTTTCTAAGTGGAAAACATCACAAAGACATATTCCCACAAGGAAACAAGCACACACAAAGAAGATATACAAGAAAACACATGAAAAGCAAAATGAAGTCATGACATATACCAATAAGATTTTTGCTTGAAAGCATGGCCAAAGGCACAATTTTATCTTATTGTTCATTAATGAGATTCAAACACTAACACACCACATATGTTACAACTATCACTAAGGGAAAAGGAGATAGTAGGAATATATGGATAAAGGCAACAAGTATCACAAAGGAAAGATCAACTTGCAAATTCTCACTATTGGTCAGGAGAGAAGTTGAGGAAAAGATAGGCAATAAAATTGCTAGATTGACATATTTGGGATTGGTGAATCATATGCATGATTTTGTATAGTCCCAATTATATGCACTCATCTAAACTTACACACATTTGTAATAGGGAGTTCTCTTTAAAACAAAAGCTAGAACCATAACAAATGCAAATACAAAAATTCATGCTAGAAGGCAACCCACAAACGGTTGGAAGCAAGATATATGAGCATGAGAAAGAGATACTTGTTACCAAGATATCATTGATAGGATGTAGTAGATATGAGTTTATCGATCATCCTATAGCTTGCCTCCAATTTTCATGAACGCACCACTTCTTCAAAATTGAGAGACAAGCATCCAATATATCTCCAATGTACCTAAAACACATTAAGTACGCAATGGTCCCCAAACATATTGGGTCCAGCATAGTTAGAGAAACTACAATACATAGGAGTGACTCCACATAAATATGTGCATATTGATATGAAATTAAATTAAATTTCATGCACATCGTAGCCAATGGTATTTGGTAGACTTTCTCCTATATATTGGATCAACGAAGGCAAGCATGCCATAAAATAAACATGTAGTAAATATGCATGCACAAGACTTTCAATAACCAAAAAGGAGATACAATTTTAAAAAAACACCAAGTAAACCGAGATGGCACACACAAGAGTGTGACATGACAAAAGGTGTCCAAATTGTATAAAAGGACCAATTCAACACATGAAAGATCAAAAGTTCAACAAATGAACTAGACAAAGTCGAAAGAGAAAAATATAGACACGAACACAAATGCTCAAGGATTTATCTCATTCTAAACGGTCAAATCAAGAAACAAGGAATGAGACAAAACCCACTCCCAAAAAGAGAAAGGTTCCAACAAATAAACCAAACTCTCCACACTTTTCATGATGCCACAAAATACCAAAACAAAAGGATCGAACTTCCAAGCACATAAAACACGATATGGATCAAAACAAGAAGCATAAGGAGTGTTCTAAATGATATAGGAGAGCTCCCCCATGAATAGTGCATTATGTAGGATTTTGCTTTTAACTAAAAAATGCACACAAATGGAATCATCACTAGTACATTATTAAATAAAACACAAGAGAATGTCAATAAAATCAAATGATCCAAAAGAAGCAAGGAATACATGGGAGCAACACAAACACCCAAAAACCAATGTGAATATGATGAATAAGTTCTACCATATATGGAGTACAAATTGTCCAAAGACAAGAAGTAGAGAGATAATTTCCCGAGGTAGCTTACAAGGATATCCAAGATCATATTCACAACGTAAGCATATGGCAACATATAAGAATTAAGCTTGCTGCTTAGATAGAGAATCTTGATAGCTCCAAATAGCTACACAATCATTAATGATTAGAGTAACTTGAAGCAAATTGTTTCCATGGAGGATATAGTGATCCAAATATGAGGAAACGCATACCAAGAAAAACTCTCACAAACAAGATCCAAAAGATGAGAAACAACGACATTCAAGCAAATTTGAACTTGTTTGAGCAAATGTGTCACATAGGAGCTAGATAATTATCAATATCAATTCTAAGTGACACAACCTCGAATTTTAACATTTTCTAGGCTCGTAATATGCACTAAGCATATGACTCCCCCATAACGTGATAAGTCATAAATTCTCAAAACGAGGCAAAAAAGATCCAAATAGAGATGATTAATGGACGCTATAGAACTTGAATTTCTTATGAGAATCACACCACATAGAAACTAAATAATATTGCAATATCAGTACTAGATGGTATTTCTCATGTACACACATTTTTAGGATTGTGGAATTCCCAAGCATAACACTCCCCCAAAATGGGATAGTCCATTAATCTCTCACAAGAGCAAAATAAGATACCAAACATATTCAAGGAAGGCTCAAACACAAGAACACACGTACATGGTGTGCCAGCCAACAAACACCAGTTAACTTGATAACTCAAGATAAGTAAGTGGTAAACACAACATATACACAAACATGTAAGGTACAAAACCAACACATGCACAAGGGGGCGAGTAACTTTCAATGTAATGAGTTAAGCACATTTAACGCATGGAGGAACATTGGAAATATGAGAGAGGCAATATAATCCACATGACTTGGCTTGAAGAATATAATAGATGAAGATCCCTCAATTTTTCATGATATATCCAAGTATCCAATGCCTTCCAAAACACCTATTTGATAAAGTTTTGGCTTGTTGGTCCCCAACCAAGTTGGGTCCTAAGAAGTTAGTCACAATAGGCTTGGCAACCCAAATGGTTCTTTTCTTGAAACCACATTGAGCACCAACAAATTTTCCAAACACATTGTCAACCTCATCCTTATGAAGAGAATAAGCATCATCAATCGAGATAGGGTTGGATGAGTAGATACCAATGGTGCATGAGGAAGAAATGTGCCCCTTCTCGCGGCAAATGTAGTAAGTTCTTATCTTGCTATCTTTCTTTTTATGTGAAGAAACAACTTGAGGAAGAGCTTGAGTCTTCTTGGGAGGAGGCCCATATCTAACTAGAGGTAGAGCATTAGGTCACTTCCCTTGTTGCTTCTTACTAAGGGGCTTCTTCTTCGATGGGCAAGATTTAACATGATGCCCTTCTTCCTTGCACTTGAAGCACACAATGTTGGCTGGATTCTTGACATGATGATGACCATTCTTCTTGTTCCTATTGTGCTTCAACCGGATAGTGGACTTGTCCTTGATATTGGAGTTGAATCTAAGACTACTCTTGTCATTGGGAGATTTTTGCACACTCAAGATGTGTTTGGGTGTAGCCTTTCCTTTATGACCCTTTTTCAAGTCATTCTTCATTGAAGTGACTTGAGCCTTGAGCTCTTTAATTTCCTCTACATGGTTACTGTGAACAACAATACTAGAGGAAGTAGATGCTACATTGTTAGAGAAACAAGGCACATAATGTAATTCATCACAAGATGTAGCAATGGCATGAGTGGATGAATTACAAGTACTAGCACATGACAATATGACATTTGGAGAGTATATAGTGCTAATGTCCACATGAGGCTCGTTAGATGTTACCTTTGACACAATAGCCTTATGATCCAACTTTATCCTACCATGGGAGACTAGAAGATTCTCATGCGAGCTTGAAAGCTTAACATGACTTTCTTCCAAATTCCCATAGTTGCTAGTTAGAAAAGCAAGTTGAGCCTTTAGCTCAACATTATCCTTCAAAATAGATGCTTCACAAGAATTAGAGTTAGTAGCACAAGCATTATTATCAATTGCAAGAGGTGAGGCCAACTTTGCAAGATCTTTTGAATATGAAGCTTTAAGTTGCTCATGTGACTCGGTGGCTTTGATGAGCTCACTCTTAATGACCTGAGAGCCATTTTTGAGGTGATTAAAATCCTCAACAAGCTTAGCATGGGTAACTACAAGTTCATCATTTTTAGTTTTTAAGACATTTACCACCTCAAGTTCTCTATCATAGTTTTCCTTTAGTCTAGATAATTCTAGAGTAAAAGTCTCCTCAAGAGATTCCTTGGTGGTATGTTCTTCTTCAAATGAGATATTTAGATAAGCAATCTCATTAGCATACTCACGCTCATGTTCATTCTTTTGAAAAAATGATATTTTCTTGCTTCTCAATAAGTTTCTTGCCCTCAATAGCACAAGACATAATTTTAACAAAGTTGGAGCAAGCAATTTTATTTTTATGAAGAACAATAAAGACAATATCTCCCATCTCTTCAATAGAGGCAATATCATATTCAACAAGATGATCATCATCACTATCATCATCAAAAACTTCATCATCATCATCATCATCATCATCATTATGAGATACAATGGGATCCAAAGAGGCTACCTTTGTTCCCTTAGCGTAAGGCATATGTGAAAATCGGAAGGAGGTGATGGTGAGATTTTACTTGAAGCTCCATTCAAAACCTTGTCTTGACCCACAAAATCTTTGGTTTCCTCTACATGGTTAGCAACACAGGTACATGGTTAGCAACACAAGTACTAACATGGCAACAAGACAAATAAATCATATAATCACGAGATTTATTCAAGCCATTTCTACATGATATGCAAGGACTATCAACACAAGCATGTATGGAGTTTTGAGTGATAGAAGTGTTTAGGTCCAAAGATAGAACATTGCAAATAGATAGAGATAATGGATTACCAATAGTAAGCTCACTATCCACATTGCAATTTATATCACCACTAACCATATCATTACCTTGTGAAAATCACATGTTGGTGAAGTGGTAGAATATGAGAACTCATCACGGCCGAAGGTGGATGGAAAACAGTCATCCTCAATAATGTTGGACACATCATATTTATCTTGAAGCTTTGTCCATATATCATGACCACTCCGATAAGGCATGATTGAAGAGATAACAACATTGCTCACAACAAGTAAAAGAACTTTAGTAGCTTGAGCATCTATATAAGAGTTCATCTTCTCCTCTAGAGAAATATTGTGTGGATCCATAGGAGGAGGAAAACGCATATATAGAATTCCCTCAATAGTTGGGTGAATGCCCCGGAAATAATCAAGCATGAGGAATTTCCAATCATCATAATTTGTGCCATCGAATATGTAAAAGGAATCATGCACTAATCCCCTAGTCGACATCTTTACTCTCAAGGCGTTGAATCCTAAAAGCGAGAGACCTTGCTCTGATACCAATTGAAAGATCACGTATGCCTCCTAGAGGGGGTGAACAGGCGGTTTAAAAACTTCTACGAGATGGGCTTAACAAAGGCGGAATAAAACTAGCGTTTTCTTTTGTCAAGCACAAAGCCTATATATACTATGGTTCACCTATATGCACCAACAACTTATGCTAAGCAAGACAAGCAACAAGGTGATAGCAAGATAGATTACTTCAAGCACGAAGGCTATCACAATATAAAGTGCATAAGTAAAGAGCTCGGGTATAGAGATAACCGAGGCATGCAGGGAGGATGATGTTTTACCGAGGTCCTCCAAACAAGGGAGTACGTCTCGTTGGAGGGGTGGGCGGTACTTAGACCACCAACACCACAAATGGCCTCACCCTATTGTCCCGATCACCCGCCACATAGCAAGCACCTGATCCACTATGGGACACTTGAGGGCGGTCACAAAACCCATACAAGATTGGGGTAATCTCCACAACTTAATTGAAGGCTCCCAATAATCACCACTAAGGCCACTAACTTGGGTGGGTTGGGGGAGCTCCACAACTTAATTGGAGGCTCCAAGAACTCACCACAAAGGCCACTTAACCGTCTAGGGTTCCAAGAACCCAAGAGTAACAAGCTTCTTGATGTCACCAACCAAATCCTTCATAGATAAATCAAAATGATGCACCTAATGCAATGGCAAGTCCTTCACTCTCAAATTCCACTAAAGCTACAAAATATATTGGGGGAATAAGAGAGGAAGAACACAAGAGGAAATCCACAAAATAAACCCCAAGATCTAGATCCCCAGATGTTCCCCTCACATAGAGGAGAGATGGATTGGTGGAGTTGTAGATCTAGATCTCCTCTTTCAAATTGCCCAACAAGATTCAAGAAATATGGGAGGGATTGAGAGTAATTGCAACCTCTAGAAGGTAGAAACAATGGAGGAGAGAGGGAGAGCTGGCCTTGGAACCCAAGGAGGAAGAAGGGGCATTATATAGGTCCCCCACGAAAAATAGTCCACTACTAGGAAACCCCTTATCAGTGGCGCACCTTTTTTCACTATCCGTGGCTCATATCTTAGTCGCCACTGATACGTCGCCACTGATAACTATCTTCCATGGCGCATTTTGAAATGCGCTACAGAAATCTCAAACTTCTGTGGCGCATATGGCCAATATGCGCCACCAAATCTTTTTTTAAATTATAAAAAAGGCGGGCCAGATCTCAACCTTCTGTGGCGCATATGGCCAATATGCGCCACATAAGTTTTTTTCAAATTTCAAAAAAAACTGGGCCAGATCTGGCCGGAGGTGGGGGGGTCGCCGGAGGTGGATCCGAGGTGATGGCCGGAGGAGAAGGAGGCCATCAGCGGTGGTCAGAGTAGTAGGAGGAGGAGGAGGCCGCCGGAGGTGGAGGAAGGGCTCGCTGGAGATGGTCAGAGGAGGCCGTCGGAGTTGGTGGTGGAGGAGGAGGAGGATGAGGAGGTTGCCGGAGGAGGAGGTCACCTAGGTGGAGGAGGTCACCGAGATAGAGTAGGAGGCCATGGCCGGAGGTGGATGTCGCCAGAGAGTGGAGGAGAAGGGGAGAAGTATGGAGGGGAGGAGAAGGGGAGAAGTATGGAGGGGATGAGAAGTGGAGGGAGAAGTATGGAGGGGAGGAGAAGTGGAGGAGAAGGGGAAAAGAAGGAGAAGAAGTGGAGGAATATAAGGAGAAGGGGTGCCAGTGGAATTCAAATTTCGAATCCCGCCTAAGGCTTCTGTGGCGCATATGGGAGAAATGCGCCACAAAAGTTTCTCCCCCCTTTTTTTTGTAGTAAAAAATCTTCTTTCTGCCATAACGTTTTAATCTTTTCGAATTCGGGGATTCTGTAAAATCCAGAATGACCGGAGGTGGTTGAATTTGAGTAGGGAATTTCGAGACGATCATTTTGATAGGTTAAAGATTTTTTTCCGACATCGTATGCAAAAGTTATGGCTGTTTTTTCGTGCCATGACCTATTTTTGCAAAATACATCAAAATTGATGTATTTCAATTTTCACTACAACTACACCCTAAAATATAACTACATCTCAACGGAATTATTTTTTGAAGTTTTTATCATTTTCATTTATTTTTTACAAAACTGAAAAGGTGACCAAGGGGGGGAGGGGGGTGATCTGTTTTTCCATGTTCTGTGGCGCATATGTACGCATATGTACATATGCGCCACAGAAACATCACTTTCTGTGGCGCATATGGACATATGCACCACATAATTGTCTCCCCCTTTTTTTGGTGCTGGGTCCCAACAACTTTTTGTGGCGCATACATCTATATGCGTCATAGAATCATCACTTTCTGTGACGCACATGAAAATATGCGCCACAGAAATGTGAACTTTTGTGGCACATTTTGGTTTCGTGCGCCACTGAACTACCAAACTTCAGCGGCACATTTTTTCTAGTGCGCCACTGATACTTATCTGTGGCGCATGGTTTTACATATGTGTCACTGATACAATTGTCTACCTATAGCTGTTTTCCTAGTAGTGGTCATTGATGGACACTTACACCGGAGTCTCCGGGGTGCAAACCCCAAAGTCTCGCCCCTCCCCCGGAGTATCCAGCTCAAGGGGAGAAAACTAACAGAAGCTCCTAACGAAACCCCGGAGTCAGGTACGGAGTCTTGCCCTCCGGGGTGCGAACCCCGGAGTCTCCAACCCTCACAAAAGTGGCAGAAACATCGATACGAAAACAATCATAACTTTTGCATTCGAACTCCAATTTTGATGATCTTGGGCTTGTTTCGAAGACAAAAACAAGATCTACAAGATTGTGCAGGGAATAATCATAGTCCATCAAGGTAGGATATAACATAATTATGAAAGGTTTAACCTATCTATAAAAGACAAACCGGTAAAACCTCCAACATCGAAAAAGCAATAGAGAATGCATATGAAATCCGTTTTCGATGAACTTGAGCTTGTCATGGAGATAAACACAAGATCTAAATCCTCTCATGGATAAGAACCAAATAAGAACCAAGAAATATGATGCCAAGTATGCAAATGTTTGAGCTCTCTTTGAAGGATGTGATCAAGTTACTCACTCAAGAACCCCACTTGATAGTACGGTTATCTATCTTAAACCTGGTATCCCAACAACATCATGAAACTAGAAAAAGGGAAAACATATCAAGATAATACCTTTGCCTTGAGCATTCCACTTGAGCTTGATGTAGACGATATTGTCCTTCTCAAGATGGACACCTTTCTTGATTGCTCTTCCTTACGCCTGTATGATGAAGACTTGAAACATGCTCCCCCATACACCATGGGGCAACCTCTTCTTTGAACTTCTCTTCGTCGATCCATGATCACCGAGGATGGAAAGCTTCAAGCATGAGATCTTCTAGAGAGGCGCATCTTGAGCTTCCACAACATTTCTTCTAACTCCAATTGGATGATGTCTTGAAGATGCACATGAGGAACTCCATCTAGTTCTTCAAGACACACTTGATATTCTTTTCTTTATTCTTCTTCTTCTACAAGATTCCAATAAGCCCAAAGCCCTTGGACAATGCTTCTTCTTCATTTATTCTACCTTGAATCCATTACATGCTCCAAGCAATGCCAATGGACAATTCTTGATCTTCTTTTCTTTATTCTTCTTCTTCTACAAGATTCCAATAGGCCCAAATCCCTTGGACAATGCTTCTTCTTCATTTCTTCTACCTTGAAGCCAACACATGCTCCAAGCAATGCTAATGGACAATTCCTACAAGTGTAACTTAATGCAAACATTAGTCCATAGAGATTTTCATTAATTACCAAAACCGCACATGGGGGCCCACATGCTCTTTCATATGGGCATGGGTAAATTTTATACCCGAGTGTATGGGTAAAGTTTTCTACCCATTGACTACACGTTTATGAGTATGGTATTGCTCTACCCTGACCATACCCTGCCTATTGCCATCCTTAGTTTCTGCTCATGCCTATCTCTACTATCAAGGACCTAGAGGCCTACATCTAGAAGATCTTGACCGACCTTACCTCAACCGGCCTGACCTGTGGGGCTACAAGACGATTCTCTAGAAGATCCTGAAGACAAAATGTACGTCTAGGAGAGAACGGAGATCAAGATTACTTGTAAGACAAGATGAATACCTAACGTGACTAACGGAGACTCTGCCGCCATCAACATCTATAAGTATTGAAGAATATTCACTTGAAAATGGACACGTCACAGACACATGAGTATTTACCATTAGCCTTAGTTATAGCTTTAGATTCATCTCTCGTCGGGTATCATTATAAACCCACCATGACCTCTTGCAAACACCCTACACGATATCCTGATCATCCTTTGAATAAAGTCTGAGGGAATCCTTTCCATTACACATATACCTTCACCTTTGTCTTTAAGAGATCCAAACCTGCTGGCCCGAGCCAATTGCTGAAAAAATAAACTCTCTTCTATCCTTTGGAAGTGTGACTATGAAGAGATCATGAAAACTATCCTTTTTTAGTTGGCGCGCTAGGTAGGGATATTCCGTGTTATGCAGATCGGATCCACCATGATGACACTCGACAGCTTGGACCCCCAGGACTACACAACTTCTGTCGAACTCAACTGCTTTTGGCACGGTCAAGAAAGCAAGGGGGCTCGAGGCGATCTCGTTTTGAGGCAACTTTCAGCTTCGGGAGAAGAGAAGCAAGATTATTCCCACCCGATGCCCAATGGGAGGAGTATGGATTAGGCGACCCACACTACGTAGACGGCCACACAGACCTCACAGAGTCTTGGCCGCCCACCATGGGGTGCAACCACGGGAGAAGGATGGAGCATGTCAACCTTCTAGGATACGTAGGCGAAGAACACCCGCCATTGTCCCGTACTTAGGGGCTCAACACACCTAGATGGAAACCCAACCAACCACCCAGGTCGGTGGGATGGAATAAAGTCTCGTCCCTCTATTCAATATAAGGATGCCTAGGGTTCTAAGATGCGGAGATCTCCGATCAGGGCACATGAGTTAGGCCATCCCATAGGGCCACTGGGAGATCAGGAGTAGGCATCACGTGCGACGGGGACCTAGATGAGTACGAAATCAAACTATGAAGTACCATGCTCCTTCGACGTCAGGTCGGGCCAAACTAGGATTGGCCCAATCTCACCGGACGGTGAGAAGAGGTCAACGGCAGGATCAACCTACACGGGAAGGATGTCGCCAGCCCAACACACAAGATACAAATGGTACGGATACCTGATGGCTATGAAAATAGCCATCTTTCTCCATGTTTAACTTTGTTTTTAGTCAAGTAATTGACTAAGAATCTCTCTATCCTTGCTACTAATGACTAATTATTGGAAAGTTGTGCAATCTATTCTTTTGAATTGTGTTGTGTAGGAAATCATGCTTTTAAGGTGAAATCAGGAGACAATAATGAAGATTTTTAGGAAGTCTACATGTCCAAGCAATCCTAGGTCGAAACCCATGCTCCAAAGGGCTTAACGACCACTGGTACGGGCAAGGTCCTCCCGTACGGCTCACCCGTACCATGTGCTGTTGGGTTCGTCTCGTCAAACCCTACGACTTTCGTGAAGGCACCTATATATTTTGAGGTCCCAACCGCCGCGCAGAGGGCCTCCATTATCAAATTGCATCACAACACCACTGAAGGAGATCCACCACTATACTTCATCCTCTCCACCATCCATCCTCTCCATAGCCATAGCCATTAGCTTGTACGTGAGATCTCCTTGTGATTCAACGACCATTGTAAGAATATTGGATTTTAGTCTAAGTATCTTGCAAATGTTTTCTATCCTTGATCTTATTGTTATGAGTGAGTAGTCCTCACGTGCCGCGGGTTGGGGTGAAACCTTGCAGCGATTATGTGCATCTAAATCCATGGGAGTACTATGTATTGATTGAATGGAGATTTGTATCTTTGTTTCTTTGTCTCTTGTCTGGATCTATGGACTTTTAGGTACCCAAGATTCTAGAGATTGATAAAGGCTTGAGCTGAGATACTTGGTTAGTGGTGATCTCATAGGAAACCAAGTGACATAAAGGGGAGTATGGTCTTCGCTTAGCGATCCATTTGGGAACAACAACAACATCACTTCTTAAGGCTTTGATTTGTGTTTTTCACTTAATAATTGTTGTAAGCCTGGTGCTTCGTGGTTACAATGGTTTGATCAAAATACTATTTTTATTCTGGTTATTCGCAAGGGCTCTAGTATATCAGGATGTGTTGCCCACAAATTTTATCTTTGCTAATCATTACACATGAATATGCGTATTACTATCTTTATCCCATATGATGTGCAGCTGCAGGTGAATATTCAACCCTAGGATGTCTCCATCCATTGAAACATCCCACGATCCAAAGTAAACTATAGAAAGGTCCATAAAACGTAGGTAAAACAAAGAAACAAGTCTTGTAGACGTGCTTATTAATTTCGTTTTAGCATTGTTTCCCAAGGTTTGATTACACCTAGGTCTACTAGGGAAAAATCTACTATACTACATCCGTAAATCTGGATCAAAGGTATCAATACCACAGGACGAGCTCTCATGGGTACAACCAGTGTTGCATAGTGCACTGCTGGATGGAATTCGAGGCAGAACAGGAGGCAGCGACCTTATGGATGCTACCATGCATCGACCTAGAAGTAAAGAAGGATGATGGAGTGCACTCGTCCTGTCCGCTTGATCCTAAGAACCCTCTACCCTATGAGCTAAACCATCTCTAGATAGGGTTAGTGGCGTGCCAAGTCACTAAGGGCACAACTCAGACTATCACACCTGGGACAAGAGGCACGCCAAGACCCACACCTTCCACCAGGGGCCTTGGACGCGCATGCCGACTCCTCAATCTATGTCTCCCCGTAAATCGCCAATGTATGGATTCAAGGAAGTGTTGAGGAACCGACCATGATCATGGGCATTATTTCTTCTAGGCTCCTGGACTACCTCCAAATCCTAATGGAATAGTTCAAGCTACGATGTGGAATTAGTGACCCGGATGAAGACACTGAAGAGGTTACCCTCCCGGTTACCCTCAACGAGGCGGGTAACTTCGCAACGCGGTTTTGTATGTTTGAGGTTGTGGACCAACTACTGCGGTAGCTGGTCATGCTGGGACTCAGACAACTAGTCCAGTTGAGAGAGCACCTAGACCCAATAGAAGGAATACTAGACCTCGCTAGCTTGAGAGGGCGTATTACAATAAGGGGAGACCTGCCTCACTCATGCGCTAACCAGGAACCCAGAGGCAACTACGCCACGAGCCATACCGGGATTTGTGGTAAGGGGTAACATCCTTGGGAGCTCACTCTTCACCAGGGCCTATGCAGATGCCAAGACACTCGTGGGATAAATCCAACCGAAACCAATGGATACAGAACGGCAGGAAAACACACATGAACTCCTCGGCATGGACCCAGGTTAACAGCCCAAGGGAAACATGCCAGGTCATACGGCACAAGACTAGGAGGCCTCACATGGCCCGAACCAAACAAGGGGATTATACCCCAATGTCAAGTAGCCCATGAGATCAGCATCCACCCGAGGCTCTACGGTTAGCGGAAGACCACCAACCACAGGCCTCCGAGGAAGGCGACATGCTCATGTGACCGTCTAGAGGTCACGAGAGTAACCAATGGCACCCGATGTACCCAGTCGGGACGATGGTGGACTACATGGAACAACACCCACGCGCCAAGCTACGCTGGACACGGAGCTAGGCAGGACCTTGTTGTGTGAGAGCAATAAACCCCGAGGGACTTCACTAGATCTGCATTGAAGACATCCCTCTAGTACGCTAGTTCAAAGGATCATAGTTACAAAGAAGTCGGTTGATAAATAAGATTCGAGAGAGGAAAACTTTCTTCACCACGCCCCAGGACGATCACTCTAGCAGTGACAGTAGCTAAGACTCTGATACTAGCACCATCTCATACGGCGTCCCTGGTACCCACACGGAACCAGTAACAGAACATATCACCGACCGCCCTAGAGAATAATACATGGAACCAGCTCCTCCTCTTATCCTAGACCTACCTCAGGCCCATAGCAACAAAAAACTATCGGGAGCTCAGACACCTCCTTCCTGACCCAGCGCGATCAGGCATCTGATACTAAAATGCGGGAACCAGGTATTACACGCCCAATTCTACTAAGTTGCCCGAACAAGTTCTCCGAACTTAGTCGAACACCCGGGGGCTGCACGTAGGGGCGTTTCATACTGTTTTAGTAAACATTTTCGGGATGTTTTGTCCCCCGTTTATTATTTACCCTGGGTGCTCTAAGTCACAATGATAGGAATAACAAGGGAGACTGCAAAGCACACTCTTATCCTAGATAAGACGGCGCCAAGCAAAATCCACCCTAAACGATTGGTCACGCGGCCATTATCTTGCACGACCTGATCCCCTAAACTAAAACTTGCCTGCTCTCCGGTCTATTCAGGCCAAAAAACTTCTCTAAATGCTCAAGGTCCTTCCGTCTCCCTGGCTGGTCTTGGCCACTCCTAGTTATGTTCGACTAGAGAGGATGGGTATGCGGATGCCGCGAGCGATGACTGGGCCATCAAGGTATCAATGCTCACTCCAAAAGGCTAAAATCATGTCGTAGGCCTCAAAAACCTATGGCACGGGCGAATGGAACATGGAGACCCTCGACGGGGATTAGTTGGGCGAACCCATGACCAAAACGCCACTACAGGGGACGGTGTATTGAAATTATGAACCCTGATGTAATCCAACAGAGGTAATTGCCCAAGAAACATTGCCAACGGGATAGAGGCAGATGGCTTCCACACGATCACTAAGACTCGGACTAGCCAGAAACTCACACACACCTTAAACACGACAACAATTGTACGGGACCCAGATAAGTGATACACCCACATAAAATCCTAAGATACCAACCTTGACGCACAAGAGACACGCCCGCCTAAAATCCCGAGCTACCAACCTCGGCACACAAGTGATACACCCACATAAAGTCCAAGCTACTAAATTCGGAGCATCGGTGGTGCACCCACACATGGCCTAGACTACCAGGCTCAACCAGTCTAGGTACCCAGCGCTCCGGTATGTAAAGCACATGTTGCCGCCACACTTGAGACTAGACGGAACGGGAGACTTTGGCAAAAGGTGGTCTAGAAGAGGGGCTTGCTCCTAAAGGATTAAGCTCAGAACTTTTCGAATAATGGTACCTGCCAAGGCATGGGTCACTCATCATAGTTGAGATCAAGGTTGTTCGCCGGCGAACATAGGAAGCGCCGGGAGGAGCGAGAAATCATATGTCCATGCATATAGGCCTCCTGAGGTGTATAGAAAGGGAAACGGAGGCCTAAGAAGTGAGATGCCTACGTGGCCCTAAATTGAAAACAAAAGAAGAGAGAGGAAGAAAGGAGTAAAATGAAAAGGCACATAGGATGAATCTCTTCAGAGGCCCCATCACTAGTGATCCGCTCAGGCAGACTGCTAAAGATATCGTGGCCTCGGTTGTGTGGGATACCCTGTCGGAGTTAATGCAGGGTTACCGCTTGCATCTGCTCTTCCAGCCGACGGACCTCATCTTCAAGCTAGGATTTCTCTTCCGACAGGAGGGCCGTGGTGGCCTTCTCCTTGGCGAGCTTGGTCTACACCTGGCCTTGCTGCTCTCGAACGACAAACATGCCTTCCTAGTCCGAGGCACGGATCTCCTCCCAAGTCACTACCCGATGATGCATCTCATTCCTCTCAGCTAGGGCATTCAGGAAGGATTCCTTTAGGAGGGCTAGAGCTTCCTTCTCTCCTATCAGTTTAACACGAAGCCTTTGGACCTCCTTCCAGAGGGTTTCTTCACCAGCGGAACCTGTGCAGAAGCCGTTGACGACTCGCTTCGTGATAGCCAAAATCCTCTTGCTATAATCCTGAGAAAGGTAGCATGGAGTTCCATGTATAAGGGAAGAGAACTCTGACTTTTGCTCACTACATCTCGCGGGAAGGATGGGGAATACAAGGAAGTAATGAAGTTCAACTCTTAGCCGGTTGGTTTTTGATGACGATTGGGATGCTCTGTTCATGGAGTTCATCAAGGCGAGTATCTCCCCCACCTCTGGGTGAGAGACACGCAAGAGGGATGGATTGAGGAAGCCTATCACATAAGCGAAGAGGGGGTTAAGGATTGTTGTATGGTGAAGAGCCGGGGATATCCATAAAAGGAGGGATCCATAATAAATTACCCGGTGACCTCGAGGGAATGGAACCCCTCGAGCGGGTTCGTCAGAGCATGGGTCACGAAAGAAGCACCCGGGAAGGAATCCCCTACAGAATCTTGAGGACATGTGTCTCCCACTCTGAGTTCCATCACTACAGATTTGGCTATCCATGGATTTGTATCTAGTGGCGTATGTAAACAGTGGTGCGCCATACATAAATTACATGTGGCGCATGTGGGTTAGATGCGCCATAGATAGGAAAAATATCCATAGCACATGGTAAATGGGTGTGCCACAGGTAATTCTGGGTGGACCGACCTGCCACTTGGATGGCCCCTAACATATCAGTGGTGCATGTAATGTCCGTGCGCCATAGATATTTGCACTGCCTATGGCGCGCCGAACTGGCATGCGCCACGGATATGTCAGGGCCATGCATAAGTGGCAGATATAGACGGCCCCTGACAAATCAGTGGTGCATTCTGTCAGGTGCACCACTGATCTGCCTGTTATCCGTGGCACGTTAGACATATGTGCGCCATTGATATGTCGGTCACCATTTATACAGCTAGCCACCACATTTTCCCACCTTAGTGCACTTTCCCCTCCACTCACGTTCCCCCTCTATCCTGAACCAGATCTGGTCGTGCTCTTCCTCCACCTACCTCATTTCTCCGCATGAATTCATTCATTTTAGCCATCTAAAACAATTTTGGATGGTAGATTTGTATAAGGAAGGCTAGATCTACTAAAACCACTGATTCACTTTCCTCCTCCTCTATCATTTACTAGGTGAGTAGATGCATGGAAGGACATATGCATGTTTGTGTGTATACAATGAATTGCTTGTGATGATTGCGTGGACAAGATGTTATTGTTGCGTGTTGTATGAATGTTTGTGTGTATGTGACAAAGTTTGTGGTACGGTACGGTGTGTGTTGTGTGGTGTATGCATGTTTGCCGAAATGTTGATTAATTTTTGTTTCGGCAAATCATTTGCATTATGATGGGGCTATGCCGAATGGGGTATGCCCAGCAGGACGTTCCGATTGGGTCAAAGACTTAGCGAGTGGGCCTGCAGGACGGCGACTAGAATGCGACTGAGGAGAAGGCCTGGCGATTGGAGACTAGAGGCCCAGAAGCGTACTCAAAGCCCAGTCGGATTAGGTCAAAGCCTCCGAATCCATATCTTCTTCGGTTGTAAACTGTAAATCCTAGCGAGGTGCCTCCTATATAAGCCTCCCTAGGGTACTCTGAGAACTTACGTTCCATCATACACCCCTTCAAGCGACTTGTTGCTTAGATGCCGAGCTCGCCACCCCTGTAACTCGCTCTCCATCAATCTAATCTAGCAGGAGTAGGTCTTTACCCTCCGGGGGCCGAACCTGGGTAAACCCATGTGCATCCACCCACATCTCGCACCGCAGATGGCCGCCAACTCTCGCCCCCGATTCTATCAATCGCTGCCTGTAGCAGCGACTGTCGTGGCCATTTCCACGATAGTGGCACCCACCGTGGGGCCTAGACAGACTGGCCTGGGTTCTACGGCGAGACCCTACTCGCCGATCGATCGGCCGATCGCCACCGGCCGCATGATCGCCATCATCAGGATGTTACAGATCCTGCCCAGCAGCTACATCCCAGTGTCATGCCCGGTTACCCACAGCGCGATAATGCTGGTCGGCTCCATCAACCTGTTCGTCGGCTTCACCGGCGCAGTGGACCCAGCGGCGACGGCGATCATCGGCGGATCACCGCAACACAGCGATCTGATCTCGGAGGAGCATGTCCACCCCATCAGGAGCCTCATCACCGAGTACGACTCGGCCACCAGCAACGCGGCCAAGACCAACGCCGCCGCGGACGACGCGGCCCTCCACGACGACGCCGACTCCACGACCCCTTCCTTGGTCAACGGATCTATCATCGTAGCATCACGGGAGGACTCCATCACGCGGGTCTCCAACCCTGAGGACTTCGAGAACTCCTCCATCCTTGGAATCTTCGATTCCGACTCCGGCTCGGAGTCCCCCGAGGACTTCCACACCAGATCCAATCGCTTCAACGCGATCTACATGGCGGGCAGCACGGTCGCCCTGCCATATCCGTTCTCCATGCCGACCCCGCCGACCACCACGGCCAGGGAGGTGGAGGAAGCCTGCCTGCAACTAGAGGAGGCGCAGCGCAAGGAGCTAGCTGAGCGCGAGAAATTCCGCCTCGAGCAGGAAATTGCACGGGAGCTATCGCTCTACCACCAACGCCGCATCAGGACCCGCCTGAATTCCAATGTCCAGGGTCGCGTCTTAAACTTCAACGATGAAAGCGACCCCGCACGCGCGGCTGAGCGTGAGTACTGCAAGAATGCGCCACCAGGTGGCAGCAACCGACCACCACCCGGTGCACCAGCGATTGGGGCCCCACCGCCACCCATTGGTCGCGTGCCCCCGCCAGACCAGCTGCGGATCATAATCTCGCCACAGGCCCGCGATGCCAACAGACTCCCAATGGACAACGTCGTTGCGGCCGATGCCGCAGTCGCCAACCTCGACGTCCAGGGAGAAGGCGCGCTGCAGATCCAGTACGCCAAGGCCCTACTCGCCAGGTCCGTTGAGCAGCAAGCCGCGGGAGTCGACTCGCGGGGGCGAATGTATTCCCGCTCTTCGGCAAGCAGGGCGGCCTCAAGCGGCCACCCAACCGTCGCCAACGCCGTGACCTGCCCACCACTGTATCCCCTGGCGCACCAGCCATGGGCCGCCATCCCCGCACTCTCCACCAATGAGCCGCGATCGGTGAACAACACGGTCGCTGCCAATGGGCAACCCATCGACGCCCGAACGCACATTGTGAACAACTAGGCTTGGCGGGCATGCCAGCCCAACGACCTGAGGCATAACCTCACCAACCGCGGTGACCCCGAACCCAGGGGTTCGCTCAGCCGAGTCGGTCCCCAGTGCTTCGGACCTATGATCCGAGGCGAGAAGTACCCCGCTAACTTCAAGGAGCCCAAGGAGATTGAAAAGTACGACCCAACGTACGATCCAGCGGTGCGGGTGGACACATACCTCATGGAGATGGGAATCGCCGGCCACACTGACCTGCTAGCCGCTCGGTACCTCCCCCTGATGATGGAGGGCGCGACCCGGCAATGGATCAACACCCTAGCTGCCGACAGCATCGACTCGTGGGAAGAGATGCGGGACGCCTTTGTCAGGCACTTTGAGGGCTCCTACACCCGCACCACCACCATCGAGGACCTGGAACGATGTATCCGGGGACAGCGTGAGTCGACCCGCCACTGGATCTAGAGGTGGCAAGAACTATGGATCAACGCCTCCAGTATCCACCCGAACACGGCGATCCACTTCTCAAGAATGCGTGCCGGTACGAACCCCTGGTCGCTAAGATCAAGAGGGTCTACCGGACGCTCGACAACATCCCTGACCTCCTCGAGATCGCCAAGCGCTACCAGGAAGGGGACCCCAACCAGGACTCCGACGACGAGTCGGGAGGAAGATGTCGCATCAATGCCCACGACAGCGGGCGACAGCCCGACATGCGCTATAGCAACACTCAAATCATCGGCAAGCGCCGCGGCGATGGGCGATTCGACTTCGTCGCCAATGCCGGCTATGGCCAACGCGACCCGAAGAACTTCCACCGCGACAGAGGAAACTATCGCAACAGCGGAAACTACCGTGCCAACAACGCGGCGAGGCCGAAATTCGACCCTGCCGCCCTGCTCAAACCAGCCCTGCATCTACCACAGGAGGGAGGGAAAACCCGCCACCCACACCACGGCGGACTTCCACTCCCTAAAGGAGATCGAAAAGGCAAGGCGAGCAAGGGAGGACCCCAATAACAACCCTCCAAGGGACAATGGCAATGCCGACAGGTTAGGACACGCCGCCGGCTCGCTACACACCTTCACCGGACTCGGTACCAAACGCGAGAAGAAGGTGCTCGCTTACACGGTCATCGTCAATGCGGTGACCCAAGTTGACATCCCTCGCTTCCTCAACTGGTCCGAGCAAAACATCACTTGGAGTCTCTAGGATCACGCACCCAAGATCGAATATCCAGGGTGAGTCGCCCTGGTGTTCAGGCCCAAAGTGGCCGACTACTGGCTGCCCAAGACGCTTATGGACGGCGGAAGCTCCATCAACATCATGTACCTGTACACGTTCAAGAGGCTCCAGCTCCTAGAATCAGCAATCGAGCCGACCCTGACAACCTTCCACGGCATCGTCCCTGGTCGGAAGGCATACCCGATTGTAAAAGTAATGCTGCTAGTCACCTTCGGCACACCAGCAAACTACCGCACCAAGCAGATCGCGTTCTCGCTGGTGAACTTCCGCAACCCCTACCACTGCGTCCTAGGGCGCCAAACGTTTGCCAAATTCATGGCCACCCCCACTATGCATACAACATGATAAAGCTTCCAGGGCCAAGAGGCATCATCACCGTCCATGGCGACCCTGACATGGCCGTGGAGTGCGAAGACAAAGGCGCCAAGCTCGCTGGCACCGTCATCGCCGCGGAGACTGACCATGCAGAGGAACTCGCGAAATACGCGGGCAACGTCAACAAGGACGATCCCACCATCCTAAAGAAGCCAACCACCGCGAGCTCCATGTTCGAGGTGACCACGCACACCCGCATCGTTGAGCTTGTCCCAACGACTCCAGCCAGACAGTCACAATTGGGGCGCACATGAGCCCCGCATAGGAAAGCGTGCTCATCGGGTTCCTCCATGAGAATCACGACATCTTCGCATGGAAACCATCTAACATGCCTAGTGACCCGAGGGAACTCGTTGAGCACAAACTCAATGCCGACCCCAAAGTGCGACTAGTAAAGCAGTCGTTGTGGCCCTTCAATGAAGAGCGCCGCCAAGCAATTGCCGAAGAAGTACAATGCCTACTAGCCACAGGCTTCATTTGGCCAATCAAATACTCCAAGTGGCTGGCAAACCCAGTCCTGGTCCTGAAAAAGAACAACACCTGGAGAATGTGTATCGACTACACCAACCTCAAAAGCGCCTGCCCGAAGGAGGAGTTTGTCCTACCGAGCATCGACCAGATCATCGACTCGACTGCGGGGTCGGAGTCGTTGTGCTTCCTCGACACGTATTCTGGCTACAACCAAATCAAAAAGGCAGTCAAGGATGAGGAGAAGACGGCGTTCATCATGCCATTTGGCGCCTTCTGCTACATGGCCATGACGTTCGGCCTCAAGAACGCCGGCGCCACCTACCAAAGGTGCATGCAGGAGTGCCTCGTGAGCCAAATTGGCCGCAACATACACGTCTACATCGATGACATGGTGGTAAAATCCACCTGACAGGACGACCTTCTCGCCGACTTGGCCGAAACCTTCGCAAACCTGCAGAGGTACAACATCAAGTTCAACCCAGGAAAATGCACCTTCGGCGTCCAAACCGGATAGCTCCTGGGATACATGGTCTCCAAGCGAGGCATCGAGGCCAACCCCACCAATATCGAAACCATCACGCGACTTGGGAAACCTGAGTGCCTGCGTGACGTCCAGAAGTAGGCCGAGTGAGTCGCGGCTCTCAGTCACTTCATTCCCCGGCTTGGTGAGAAGGCAATGCCCCTCTACCGCCTGATGCGCAAGAACCCCATGTTCCAATGGGACGCAGAGGCGGACAATGCACTCAAAGCGCTCAAAGTAGTGCTACTCGCAGCTCCACTCCTCGCCGCCCAATCGACAAAGACCAATGCTCGTTTATGTGGCGGCCTCCACTCGAGTCGTCAGCGCCGTGATGGTCGTCGAATGGCCAGAGGAGGGCAAGGAGCGCCCCGTGCAGCGCCCCGTCTACTACATCAGCGAAGTCCTGACGAACTCAAGACAGCGCTACCTGTAGTACCAGAAACTGGTATACGCGGCATTCCGAGCTCAACAGCGACTCCCTCACTACTTCCAGGAGCACCCAATCACGGTCGTCTCCTCCACGCCACTACAGGACATAATACACAATCGCGAGGCAACTGGGCGAGTCGCCAAGTGGGCCGTCGAAATCGGCATCCACAACATCAAGTACGAGCCCCGCAAAGCGATCAAGTCGCAAGCCTTGGCTGATTTCCTTGCAGACTGGGTAGAAGCACAGCAGCCGGAGAAGCTCCCATACCTCCACTACTAGTCGCTCCACTTCGACGGGTCCAAGAACGCCGACGGCGCTAGGGCCGGGGTCATACTGACCTCCCCTAAGGGAGACAAGTGATACATTGCAAATGTATCTATAATTTTTGATGTTCAATGCTTGGTTTTATCCACTTTCTTGTGTTTTGTCCACACTTTGGAGTACTTTTCATATGATTTCTTGGACTAACCTATTAACAAGAGCCAAAGTGCCAGCTGCCTGTTTTCTGCTGTTTTTGGGTCCAGGAAAGTCAGAAAATGAATATTCTCGGAATTGGACGGGACAAAAGCCAAAGTGCCTATTTTTCCAGAAGACTCGCGGAGCCAGAATACGAGACGGAGGAGGGCCAAGGGCTGGCCACACCCCCCTAGGCGCGGGCAGGGCCTGGCCGCGCCAGGGCATGGTCTGGCCGCCCTAGGCATCCCCTCGGTCTCCCTCTTCGCCTATAAGAAGCCTTCTGACCTAAAAACTCTAGGGGGTTCGACGTTTTTCCTGAAGGAGTTCCGCTCCGCCGCCACCACCAGATTCTATGAAACAGCACCAGAAACTCCGTTCTGGTACCCTGTCGGGACGGGGAATTGGAGGAGATCATTGCCATCATCATCACCATCGCTTCTCCATCGACCATCCATGTTTCCCCCATCTACGAGGTAATCCCCCGCTGTAGGCTATAGGGATGATAGGGATTGGATGAGATTGTTCATGTAATGGCATAAGATTGTTAGGGCATGGTGCCTAGTATCTTTTATTAGTGCTTTATGACTTTGGTGCGACTTGTTGTACTTAATGCTTGTCACTAGGGCCCGAGTGCCATGATTTCAGATCTGAACATGTTATTGATTCATTATGATAGTATTGTTTATGGTCTTATCTGCAAGTTGAATACACACGTTGTTGTCCGGAACCAATGGCCCCGAAGTGACAGAAATCGGGATAACCGGAGGGAATGGCTTTGATGTGAGGATCACATGTGTTCACGGAGTGTTAATGCTTTGCTCTGGTGCTCTATTAAAAGGAGCACCTTAATTGCCAGTAGTTCCCTTGAGGCCCCACTGCAAACGGGCTGGCAGGACAAAACATGTTGTGCAAGTTCTCATTGCGAGCACGTATGACTATATATGGAACACATGCCTAGGATTATCTAGTACTTGGATGCTTTATCTTATTTATCTGCAATTGCCCTATGTTCTGATTGCTATGTGAATTGTCTTGTCCATGCAAAGCCCGTCCATCCATCCCTATGCCTACCGCACTCGAATCCTACTGTTTACTGCTATTGGTACTACTGTATTTACTTTACTGCTGCTTCTACTTTACTATTCCTACTACAAAACTGTTGCTACTGATAAACTGCCGTGAGCAAGATTGTTTCCAGGTGAAGCTGAATTGACAACTCAGTTGTTAAGGCTTATAAATATTCTTTGGCTCCCCTTGTGTCGAATCAATAAATTGGGTTTCACTTCCCTCGAAAATACTGCGATACACCCCCTATACTTGTGGGTCATCAACAAGTTCCGCTACGTGCTCCACCTCAACTTCAAGCCCTGCACCAACAACATGGCAGAGTACGAGGCCCTCCTTCATGGCATGCGAGCCGCCAAGGAGATGAATATCAACCGCCTACGGTGCTACAGCAACTCCGACCTAGTCGCCAGCCAAGTCACCGGGACCTGCGATGCCGTATCCCCGACAATGATAGCGTACCGCTAAGCGGTAGACTAGCTAGGAGGACAGTTTGAAGGTTATTCAGTCGAGTGGATCGACAGGCGAAAGAACGAGGAGGCAGACTCCCTCTCCCGCGTCGGGTCGGCTCGGCAAACGCCACCCGCAGGCATCTTCCTCGACATCATCCACAAGCCTTCGGTCTCCCCGCCAAAGGAGATCGACGTTAGGATAACACTACAACCTGAGCCGGCCCTAGTCGCCATGATCACGGAGCCCAGCGACTGGACGGCACCATACATCGTCTTCCTCGAGCACAAGATCCTCCCAAGCAACGAGATGGAAGCACGGATGATCATGCGCCGATGCAAGTCCTTCGTCATCATCAACGGCGAGCTCCACAAACACAGCGTGATTGGCGTGTTCTAGCGCTGCGTATAGACAAAAGAAGGATGCAAGATACTCTAGGACATCCACGTCGGAGACTACGGCCATCACGCCGGCGCCAAGTCGCTTGTCGCCAAGGCCATGCGGCACAGTTTCTACTGGCTCACCGCACACGCCGACGCCACCGACATCGTCCAACGATGCATCGGGTGCCAGAAGTACGCCAACCAGATGCATCTCCCTGGTTCAGCACTCAAGACCATCCCCATCACCTAGCCATTCACCGTATGGGGCATGGACATGGTTGGCCCGTTCAAGAAGGCCCCATCCGGCTTCACCCACCTCCTGGTCGCAGTCGACAAGTTCACCAAATGGGTCGAAGCCAAGCCGATCAAAAATGTGACAGCAAGACGACCACCAAGTTCTTCCGCGAGCTCATCTACTAGTACGGCTGCCTGCACAACATCATAACGGATAACGACACCAACTTCACCAAGGGCGCCATGGCAGAATTCTGCGAAGAGCATAGCATATGACTCGATGTCGCCCACCCGGAGTCAAACGGTTAAGCAGAACGCACCAATTAGAGCGTCCTCCACGGGCTCAAGCCACGACTCCAAGTGCCCCTCGAGCAAACCCCAGGATGTTGGGTCGAAGAGCTCTCCTCCATAATATGGGGGACCCGCACCTCTGTCAACCGCTCCACGGGGTTCATGCCCTTCTTTATGGTATACAACGCTGAAGCCGTCATGCCAACCGACCTAGAGCACGACTCACCTCGAGTTACCAACTACGTCGAGGCGACAAACAAGATCGCCCGCCAAGACAACATTGACCAGCTCGACAAGGCACGCAACCTGGGTCGCTCCTACACCGCCATCTACCAGCAGGGACTCCCCGCTACCATAGCCGCCGAGTCTAGGCCCGCACCTTCCAAGAGGGCGACTTGGTCCTACGATTGGCCCAAGACAAGAAGGGCATGCACAAACTCTCCCCCCATGGGAGGGGCCATTTTCCATAGGGCGCGTCCTCAGTAACGACGCCTACTACCTCATCGACATACGGGGCAATGGTCAGCTCGAGGTCGGGAGGCCATGTAATGTAAACCTCCTCCGAAAGTTCTATACATAGAACTCAAACTTGTACTCAGCTGGTATATAATGAAATTCATTCGGATCGCACAAATTGTGTCTACTCGCCATACTCTGGTGCCACTCGCACTCTTACATTCAGCAATATGCTGCCTACGGAAGTCAACCCTTGGTCAAGCGACCGGCACGGCTAAGTAGTGCGACCCAATGGCACCGAAAATAATCGGGCTTTATGTCGTCCACGAACACGCCAACCCGGAGCCACCATTAGAGTCGCCCTGCTCGACTGGCCCACCAGGCCAAGACGACCAGCAAACGCTTCCCACAGCGACCTATCCTCCCCATCCTCACGCAAAGCGACTCGAATGGTTAAGTACCACACATGAGGACTTCGCAAAAAGAAACCCTCACACGGCTCGGGAACACACCAAGTAAGAGAGCTGCCTTGGACTCGCCATGCGACTGGCTCTCTGAGCCAGGGGAAGAGACGCGTTACAAACAATGAACCAATACCTTACAATAGGAACATGCCCAAAACGGCTAAGTACCATGCTTGGGGACTCGCCTAAGACAACTCTACTCGCGCTCAAGGACTCGCCCCTTCGGAGTCGCGAGGGACAACCAACACGAAGATCCCAAGTAAAACAGATATGTACACAAACGAGTTATACCCCACTAAAGGGCGGACGTGCTCGGGGACTCGCTCAAACAAAAGTTAAACACACCACATAATTAACCTTGCATTGCGAGTCGATTGACTCCTCTTACTTCCATACACAAATATTGTTCATATTACAAAAGTCGCCACTTGACATATCTTACAAATTGCCCCAGGGCAGCTATCTATTTTGCAGGACCCGATGAAGAGGCACCACCACCACCCTTGACACGGACGAATGGCTGCCATGGGTTCATCGGGTAGGTCGATAGCGACTTCGGCAGCGCCGACCGGAAGGGTTGCTCCGACTTCAAGTCGCGATGCTCTGGCTCGGGGTCGCCCAGCACCACCACCGTCTCTTGGTACGACAGCAAGTCCCCCATCGCCAACACCGGATCAACGAAGGGGGTGGCCTTAGCGGTCAGCCTCAACACCTCCGACATCTCCACCGTGCCAGTCGCCGAAGGGTAGTCGCTAGTGACGTCGCCGAGATCGAAGTCGTTGGGGAAATGTGCGAGCCCCAGGCTCAACGCCGTGGTGGCCCCGCGCCTGAAAGCCGAACGCGACATCCATTCTATGACACTGGGTACCTCATCTAGATAGCGCCATACTTCAGACAGTCTCCTAGGTATAACCTTGGTGGGGGACATTCCTTGAAGAACCGCCTAGATGCACAAAGCCGAGGCGGTGGCCGCGTTCACCACCGCGGTCACACACTGCGAGGCATTGAAGGTTTGCACCACCGGAACGCTTTGCCCTATCAAAAATGCAACGTCAGACGTCAGTGCCTCTACAGATTCCCCCACTCGGGGACTCACCACACATATCAAAGAGAAGAGTAGCGAGTCACCAAGGGGCTTCCGGTAGTTCTCGGTGACGTGCTTCTCCAAGGCATCAAGATCAATCTGCATCCCAAGGATGATTAGTCTGCAGCCTTCCGCTCCACTTCAGCCGCACCGACTGTGGCCTTTGCCACATCGCCTCCTCTTCAGCTGAGATCAAGGCTGCTTTCGCCTCCTCCAATTACTTCACCAGCGAATCGATACGCCCATTCGCCACGTCTAACTCGGCAACCGGTACATACCCTTCTCGGGCTTTGGCAATGGCAGCCGAAGGACCATCTGAACGGAACAGAAACAATTGTCAGCATTCCGTAGACACTAGCAGCTCGCAGTCGCCAAATAAAACAAGTACTCACCGGCAGTCTCCTGGAGTCGCCGGTTAGCCTCTTGCGCCACGCACAGATCATGCTCTAGACGCTCCTTTGTGGCCTGCTGATCCGTCGATTCCCTCTGCAATCCCTGCAAGCAGAATGAACAATTAGCAACTGCAAAAACACAAATTCAGTGTCTAGCTGCCGAAATTCAGCGACTAGACACTCGAGGACTAGCGACTAGAACAAACTCAGTGCCTAGCCGCTGAAATTCAGCGACTAGACACTCGGGGATTGGACGTACCTGAATGGCGGCACCAAGCATGTTGTGAAGTCCACTAGCGTCCGTCGAAGGGACCACGAAGGAGGTACGCCCACGATGAGGTCCAACGTCCTCATCGACGATCTCCGGCATCTGCGGAGACTGGTTTTTCGACATGATCGGAAACCCCTTGCCATGAAGCGTGGGAACGACGCGGACGCCCTCGTCGGGGCACTGGTTGCTGGAGCCGGCGGTACTGTTGTTGGAACCCCCTCAGTTGGCTCCAATTGAGTGGCCACCACCTCCTCGCTGCCGATGACAGGGTCGCTCCCCTTGGTGCTGTCTTTCACTGCAGCCTCGTCGGGGTCACCCTTCTGCCTCTTCGCGTCCTCAGCAGGCGCAACTTTCGCAGCAGGCTTCCTCTTCCTGGGAGGATCACCTTCCCCCGTGGTGACGGCCGACAGAATTTTAGCCACTGAGGGCGACCTATCTTCTTAGCACCGGACCTGCAAAACCTCCAAAGTCAGCAAAGATATCATACAAAAAATCGATCAAGAATTGGAAAGGAAAACTCGAGACTTACTTGGCAACCAAAAGCACACGTAACCCCGTGCTGATGTGGGCGGGCTTATCTAGCTCTGGGCCCAGCTTGCGTGTGAGGCCTTTCTCGAAGACATCCGAAGCCCACGACACTGCGGGCTTCTTCGATGATGAAGCCGCGGTCGCCGGAATCTCCGGCTCAGAAGACGCGGTTGTCCCCGAAAGTTGCGGCGACTTCGACGCCGCAGCTTCAGCTACCTCTTTCTTTGACGCCATCGAAGTTGTCGGTGCGATCACCGTGAGTGGAACTTCCACTGCCGCTTCGGTGTCTTCAGCCTCCGATCCCATCATCGGAGTCACACCCTCTAGGATCTTGCGTGAAGTCTTGGTCATGTCTTCTTCGGATTCGTCATCCGACTCGAACACCACTATCGATCTAGATGGTGACGCCGGCTTCGAAACCGGCTTCTTCGCGAGCGACTTCGGTTTACGTGTGGGCTTCGCCGGCATGGACATTCACCGAGAACTATGCTCTTGCAATATCTCGTTGTCTTCCTCGCGCTCTTCAAGACTACGACTCTCCTCGAACTCGCGCTGCTTCTGCATGCGAGTCTTCCTCTTCATCCTCAGAGGATTCTCCTTCGGTGCCCTCTTCGAGCTCCTGGGGGGCCTCTTCGTCGAGTGGGAGGAGCCAGCCCTCAAGAACCTGGAACAACTGAGAGTGGCCATGAATAAGTATGAGATGATGCAGCTGAAAATTGCACCACAGGAGTCACGACTGAAGATAAATTCGCAGAACGAAAACTTACTGTGGGAGCTTCATTCTTCACAGGCATGTACGGGGCGAGCCCGACCGACGTGGTTGTAAATTCCACGACCGTAATATTCTTCAAGGCAGCCTTGTAATCTTCAACGTCCCACGACTCCTTGCTGGTCCGAGAAGGATCGTTCTTCCCACTGTACTCGTACATTGAGTGTAGCCGGGCCGCCAATGGAACCAGACGCTGCCCGAGCCAGCAGTTGTATAGGTTGATCGAGGACAACCCTTGGTCCTTCAGCTTCTGGATCTGGTCCATAATCTCCGCGACGGCCATCCTCTAATCGCCGGGGAGCTTGTCCGTTGCTAGCCGACGGGGCTCTCTTCTTTCCGCGATGAATTCCGGCAATGCCACTTTGCCGGAGGGGTGGACTCCTTCATGTAGAACCAGCTCTTCTTCTATTTCCTCGCGACCTTCTTCGGCAACAAGAGCTTGACGAAGTTGACCTCCAGCGTCAACTGAAACGTGATGCCTCCGGCCGCCAAGATCGGGTCGCCGGACCCTTCGCGCCCGATCCAGCCATGGAACAGCTCCAACCATAGCGGGAAGTACGGCCTGCAACCGAGGTAGCAATCGCAGAAGGCGACGAAGATAGCCAACTGCTCGATTCTGTGCGGACCGAGATCCGATGGCTTGATCGCATAATACGCGTAGAACCACCGGAAGAACAACGAGGTAGGGAACCCCAAGCCCCTCTCCAAATGGCTTGGGAAGCAGATGAACTCGCCAGCACGTGGCTTCGGCTCAACCTCGGAAGACGTGGGGATCCGCCAATTCCCCTTGCGGAGGACCCGGCGTCCTCAAAGTACTTGAGCTATGCCGCGGTGCATTTGGATTTCCCCCATGAACCTTTCGAAGGCGTCATCAAGAAGGATGCATGATCGCTTGGTCTGGGGAGTTAGATCGAGAGAAGACAGAGGGAATAGATGCGCAAGGATGGAGAGTGTGGGGAAGAGTCTACAGGGCTGACCCATCAATCCTCTTATAAAGGAGCGCTGCCCACAAATCTCGAGGTAGCCGGATAGTCTTGACCAAGTTGACGGTCCAACTCCCTCACTCGACTCGCCTGCAACAATGCCCTGTCCAGTCGGTGGGGCGACGATTTGGTAGCGATTGCATTCGCCAAAGCTGCGATTGGAAACCCGGTGGCAAATTTCCTTGGTTTTGGCAGAGTCCATCGCTGATTCGACTGGGCGTCCAAATTGGACTCGCCTACTCCGACTGCCAAATGAACACCTGCGTTTGAATCAGCGATGGCCTCGGGGACTACTGATGGGGATATGCCAAATGGGGTATGCCTAGCAGGACGTTCTGATTGGGTCAAAGACTTAGCGAGTGGGCCTGCAGGACGGCGACTGGAATGCGATTGAGGAGAAGGCCTGGCGATTCGAGGCTGGAGTCCCAGAAGCGTACTCGAAGCCCAGTCAGATTAGGTCAAAGCCTCCAAATCCATATCTTGTTCGGTTGTAAACTGTAAACCCTAGCGAGGTGCCTCCTATATAAGCCTCCCTAGGGTACTATGAGAACTTACGTTCCATCATACACCCCTTCAAGCGACTCGCTGCTTAGACGCGCCATCCCTATAACTCACTGTCCGTCAATCTAATCTAGAAGGAGTAGGTCTTTACCCTCCAGGGGGGCCGAACCTGGATAAAACCGTGTGCATCCGCCCCCATCTCGCACCACAGATGGCCACCAGCTCTCGCCCCCGATTCTAGCAATCGATGCCTGTAGCAGCGACTGCCATGGCCATTTCCACGACACATTACGCGTATGTCCTATTTTTAGGAGAGGTCATGAAGAATTTTTCTAGCGACCATGCATGCATGTGTGTGCATGTTCTAAATTATTATCTTTCTCTATACCCCACATGTGATCATGGTTATCAAGATGAGCGAAATCCTCGTGGCTAGATATTTGAAAGGCGTGATGGCTGAAATGATCCAGAACAACGAGACCCAGATAAGATGTCCGTGTCGCAAATGCAGACTCAGGGGCTTGATGTACCCTTATTCTGGAGTATTGCAGAACCACCTGCTCGTGCATGGTTTCATGTCTGGCTTTACTCATTGGATTAGTGACGAAGATGACGTTAATGGGACTACAGGAAATGAGGAAGGGCGGCAGGACACCAATAACGGAGAGGACATGCGAGAAGCCGAAGAGGCTCCCAGACATGATCATCACGAAGGAGATGCCGGACATGATCATCACGAAGGAGATGTGGGGGTAGATGATGGAGAAGACGCAGACACGCAGCAGATGCTGCAAACAGCCTTTCAGGACCCTCATGTTTAGGAACTGCTCCTCAAGGAGACGAGCAACCCCAAAGCTGCCGCTAGAGAGAAAGCCAAGCTGGCACAACTGGAGATAGACGGGAGTACTCCATTGTATGAAGGATGTCGGCCTGAGGATTCCCTCTTGCATGTAATGCTCAAGGCTCTGGAGATGAAGGCAGAACACAACTGGACCGACACAAGCTTCAAAGATATGTTTAGATTTTGGCATGACCGTCTTCCTAAACCGAACACTTGTCCAACAAATATGGAGGAGGCAAAGAAAGTCGTGTGCCCTCTCGATCTACCGCATGTTAAATACCACGCATGCATCAACGATTGAATCATATATTGGAACGAGTACATAGATAGAACCACATGTCCTCTGTGTGGCCATGCATGATACAAGAGAGGGAAGAAAGCTCCAGAAAAAGTGCTATGGTACTTTCCAATCTCCTAACCTACAATGGTATTTCATAGACCCTACGGAAGCAAAGCTCATGCGTTGGAATGCGGAAAGGCAGAAGCCCGAAGATGATCTGGATAAGGAGAAGATGCTAACATGCCCTTCAGACACTTGCTAGTGGAATGCAATGGACATCGAGTTCCTGTTTTTTGGGGATAATCCAAGGAATGTTAGGCCAGGTATGAGCACCGATGGATCAAATCCATTTGGCAACCAGAGCAGCACACACATCACTTGGCCCATGTTTGTATGGTCGTACAACCTCCCTCCATGGCTGTGCACGAAGAGGAGGTACATACATATGAGTATTCTTATTCAGGGGCCGAAACAACCAGGTATGGACATCCATATATATCTTGGGCTATTAAAATAGGAGCTAGCCACGTTGTGGGAGACACCATCGAATACGCGGGATGCCCTTTCAGGAGAATATTTTGCGCTTAGAGCCTCGTTGCTCACGACAGTGCAAGACTATCCTGGTTACGCATATGTCTCATGCCAGGTGGGCCATGAACACTACGCATGTGTCAAGTTCATGGAGCATACGCCGCATCTCCAACTAGAAAAGGATCCTGGGTCTTCGAAAACCGTGTACCCCAGGACTCGAAGGGGCTTCGCAAAGATGACCCGTGGAGAAAACGTGGAGATCTGTTCTATGGTAAAGCCGAGCACGGAATAGTCCATGTCCGAGGAGGAGGGAAGAAATTGAGGAATTGTTGAATAATTGGATAGAGTGCCCTGCGTGGGGAAAGAAGCGTAAGAGGCCGAAATTGCTGACAGATGTATGGAAAGGTCTGTTTTCTAGGACCTGCCGTGCTGGAAGATCCTCCACACGCCCATAGCCTTGATGTCATGCACATCATGAAGAACGTGTTCGAGAGTCTGGTTGGAACCCTTCTCAACATGCCAGAGAGGACCAAAGATGGGCCACAAGAAAGAAGCGACCTAAAACATCTAGGCATTAGGGAAGATCTTCAGGGAGGACATCTTGGAGATGACGATGATGATCATACGGAGGAGATCGAAGGTCACTGTAGGAGGAAAAGGGCCAAGAAGTCTGACTATTACTGCCCCTCCCTTCTTCACTCTAAGTATAGGGCAACGGGTAGGCTACACTAGCGTAAAATCAAAATTTTCTACTGCGTCAACCAGGAATACTAATGTCATATATCACGGGATTACCACTAGACGCGTAGTTGTGGAACTCAATGAAGCACGTCGGGGCAGTGTAGATGTTCTACGTATCCTCCTTGTCCTCGTCCCACGAGCAGCTCCCCTTTGCGTGGCTCATCCAAGTGCTACAGCTGCAGCACCTCCGAGGTATCCAAACGTCACTAGTGGAAGCCGTCACACGCCAGACTGCTAGGTCTGCTCGTGCAAAACATGCATAAGAGGATTGGCGGCTGGGTGGAATGCTCAACCCTATTCAGCTCGCCTCACTCTCTCTTATATAGGCATCCCTAGTGGGCTTCTACATTAGCAGCCCATTAGCAGCCTAAGCCTGGTCTAATTCGGATCCAATCCTCATTAGGCTTCCAACCCCTAAAGTGTGTGACCCTATAGGTTCATACATGTATAAACATGACACCAGTACACTTACTCCATCAATAGTTGGTAGCGGCCTCTAGCAAGACGTGCCAACTCCTAGACGCATATAAAGATCATTCGGACGAACCATCACAAGGTTGAGTACATGTGTTTCCCTTTGCCCTACAATATTTGGTCTAGCTCTAAGCTGACCTCTCTTTCTCGATACTGTGATTCAGAATCCATTTACTAGGATAACTCTTAACCATATGTAGCACGGCCATGCATTTCTGGATACGATCATTTGAGGGGCCCAGAGATATCTCTCTCAAGTAGAGAAGGGCAAATCCCATCTTGATTGACCGATGACTTGCAGCATGTATCAGGACAAACCCGAAAACCACCTTTATAACTACATAGTTACATAGTAGTGTTTGATAGCTCCAAAGTAGGTTGATCCACATCTCAAGTACATGCGACAATCTCAGGTCTAAGGACAAAATGTACACGATGTGTAGGGAGAGCTGCAAGTATTATTGCCAGTCTCAAGTTGGGTCGGTCCAACCCCATGTTCATAACATGTGTCCACATCATTGGTTTGACATCTCCATGTCTATGACTTGTGAAACATAGTTATTAATCAATCGATGTGCTAGTCTAATGTTCACGTTTGTCCTCACATGAACTCTGACTAGGGACAACTATTAGATAACCATACAAGTAAAGAGTTTCACAAACAATTCACATAATTTCCAATCAATAAAAGTTGCCTGACATATGGATATTCAAGGAACATTATAAAAACTCATGGATACATATGAAATACAATCATCTCTATGATTGCCTCTAGGGCATATTTCCTGCAGTCTCCCACTTGCACTAGAGTCAATCTAGATAGTATCTAATACCTATTGCTCTTGTGTGCGCTTCATGCGCAGGCTGCGGGAGTGGCTTTGTCAAGGGATCAACAACATTTGAGTCTGTATGTATTTTGCATAACATGACACTACCATCATCAATGAACTCATGAATCAGATGGTAACGCATGCGAATATGTTTGTTCTTCTGGTGTTGTCTAGGTTCCTTGGCTTGTGCAATAGCACCATTGTTGTCACAATAAACATCCATGGGATTGGACGCGCCCTGAACCACACCAAGAGCGATCAAGAAATTCCTAATCCAAATAGCTTCCTTTGCAGCCTCCGAGGAAACAATATATTCAGCTTGTGTTTAAGAGGAGGCCACTGTATCTTGCTTGGAACTTTTCCAGCTCACAGCACCACCATTCATGACAAACACATAACCTGATTGCGATTTAGAGTCATCTGAGTCGTTAAGGTAACTCGCATATGTGTAACCATTTACACTAAGTTCAACCTCACCTCCATAAACTAGGAACATATCCTTAGTCCTTATCAAGTACTTAACTATATTCTTTACCGTTGTCCAGTGGCTTTCACCTGGATCTGCCTGGTATCTGCTCGTAATACTTAGAGCATAGGAAACATATGGGCGAGTACATGTCATTGCATACATGTTGGATACAATAGTTGAAGCATATGGAACCTTACTCATGCGCTCTCGCTCATCAGTGGTCGAAGGACACTGAGTCTTGCTGAGTTTGATGCTATGAGACATGGGCAAGAACCCCTTCTTAGCCTCTTCCATGCTGAACTGTTTCAACATATGTACTCTGGCTTAATCCAATTAGCCTCCTTAATCTATCTCTATAGATCTTGATACCTAGAATATATGCCGCTTCTCCTAAGTCCTTCATAGAAAAAATTATTTTTCAATGAGGTCTTAATAGACTCGAGCATAGGAATGTCATTTCCAATCAGTAATATGTCATCTACATAAAAGATTAGAAATACAAGCGATTTCCCACTTTCTTTCTTATACACACAAGGTTGTTGTTCGTTTTTGATGAAGCCAAAGTCCTTTACAACTTCATCAAATAGAATGTTCCAACTCCGAGATGCTTGCTTTAGCCCATAAATAGAGTTCTGAAGTTTTCATACTTTTCTAGCATTGTTTGGATTAACATAACCTTCGGGTTGCATCATATACACGTCCTCAATAAGGATTCCATTTAAGAAAGCCGTCTTGTCGTCCATCTGCCATATCTCATAGTCGAAATATGCAGCAATGGCTAGAATGATCCGTATAGATTTAAGCATCGCTATGGGCAAGAAAGTCTCGTCGTACTCAACTCCTTGAACTTGTCGAAAACCTTTTGCAACAAGTTGAGCTTTATGGATGTGAACATTTCCATCCATATCAGTCTTCTTCTTATATATCCATTTGCACTCGATGGCTTTAAAACCATCAGGCAGGTCAACCAAGTTCCAAACTTTATTTTCTCCCATGGACTCTATCTCGGATCTCACGATAATCAGCCATTTCTCAGAGTCTGGGTCCACCATCGCTTCTACATAGGTCACAGGCTCATCATTGTCTAACAATAATAATTCCCGCGCTTCGCGGAGCCTCGCCGACCTTCGTGGTTGTGGTGCTTCTATTACCACGGGTTCCTTAACTTGTTCTGCTACAATAGCATCACTTGTAGAAGCATCCCCGACTTTCTCATCTTGAAATTCTTCAAGTCGCACCGACCTTCCACTCGTTCCCTTTGTGAGAAACTCTTTCTCTAGGAAAACACCGCTACGAGCGATAAACACTTTGCCCTCTTCTCGGTTGTAGAAGTAATACCCTAAGGTTTCCCTTGGTATCCCACAAAAATGCATTTATTTGATTTGGGTGTTAGCTTGTCCGACTGAAGTCGCTTGACAAATGCATCACAACCCCAAATCTTTAGAAAAGACAAACTGGGATTTTTTTCCAGTCCACATCTCATATGGTGTCTTAGCTACGGATTTATACGGTACCCTGTTTAGTGTGAAAGTTGCTATTTCTAGAGCTTAACCCCAAAATGATAATGGTAAATCCGACTGGTTCATCATCGAATGAACCATGTCCAACAAAGTTCGATTGCACCGTTCGGAGACCCCGTTCCTTTGAGGCGTTCCGGGCAGCGTGAGCTATGGAACAATTCCATAACTCTTAAGATGATTGCTAAATTCGTGACTCAAATATTCACCTTCACGATCAGATCGCAAGGCCTTTATTTTCTTGCCACATTGATTCTCTACCTCACTCTGAAACTCTTTGAACTTTTCAAAAGTTTCAGATTTATGCTTCATCAAGTAGACATACCCATGTCTACTGAAATTATCAGTGAAAGTAATGAAGTAGTGATATCCTCGTCTGGCTGTCGTGCTCATTGGTCCACATACATCAATATGTATGAGTTCCAACAAGTTTGTCGGTCTCTCGAGAAAACCCGTAAAAGGCGTCTTGGTCATCTTTGCAAGTAAATAAGCTTGACATGTCTCGTATGACTTGAAATCAAACAAAGTTAGAAGACCATCATCATGGAGCTTCTTCATGTGCTTTTCACTTATATGCCCCGAACGACAATGCCATAAATAGGTAGGACTCAAATCATTAGGCTAAAGCCTTTTAGCACTAACATTGTAAATAAATGCATCATCAAGATTTAAAATAAATAACCCATTCAACATGGGAGCATCAGCCACAAACATAGCATTCTTAGAGATTACACAACCATTGTTTGTACTCCCGAATGAATATCCATCCCTCATCAAACATGAAGGTGATAAAATGTTTCGACCCATATTAGGAATGTAATAATAATTATTTAACTCCTTAATAAATCCTGACGGAAGGTGAAGCTCCATGACGCCGACGAATAATGCAGCAACCCTTGCTTCATTTCTGACGCGAAAGTCCACTTCGCCTTTATGCACTTCTCTAGTCCTTTTTAGCCCCTGCATCGAATTGCAAATATGAGCAATCGATCCGGTATCAAATACCCAAGATCTAACATAAGAATCTACGACAAAAATGTCCACAACATTTACAACAAGCGTACCTGAGTGGGAAGTACTCTTACTTCCACTCTTCTTCAAAGAAGCCTGGTACTTGCTGCAATTTCTCTTCTAGTGGCCATATTCATAAAAGAAACACTCAGTGTCTCCTGCAGGTCCAGCCTTTTGCTTGGGTGTAGGGTTTGGCTTAGGGATCGTATCCTTAGCCTTGCCCTTCTTATTCTGCCATGAAGTGCCCTTTTTCTTGAAGCTAGGCTTGTTCTACACAACCATCACATGGCTATGCCATGAACTCTTCTTAATGTCACATTCTGTTGTTTTCAGCATCCCACATAACTCATTAAGGCCCTTCTCCACGCCATGCATATGGTAGTTCAAAATGAAATTCCCATAGCTAGATGGAAGAGATACCAAAATGAAATCTGTAGCCAACTCTTGGCCTAATGGAAAACCAAGATTTTCCAAAGTCTGACTGTAACCAACCATTTTGATCACATGGGGGCCTACAGCTGCTCCCTCTGCCAGCTTGCATTCCAACTCTCAGTCCTAGCCTGAGTCTAGAACATGTCCTTAAGCGCGACGGTCATATCATATGCTTCCTGATCCTCAAATTGCTTTTGAAGATAAGGTTCCATGCATGCAAGCATAAGACAGCTAACCTCAAGAGATTCATCACATGCTTTCTTGTAGGCATTCTTAAGGGTAGAAGTTGCATTATTAGTAGGTTCATCTAAGATTGGGTTATCTAGAACATTTTCCTTTTTATCAGACCTAAGAACAATTATCAGGTTACGGACCTAGTCCGAAAAGTTTGTTCCATTCAATTTATGTTTTTCAAGAATCGAACTCAAAGCAAAAGGTGATGAAGTGTTCAGTGCCATTGATCTACAACATAAAAAACATTTAACATACTAAGCCATGTAACCATGAAAGAGTAAAACATATTAAACAATTTAATAGCATATACTCCTGCTTAAATTAGTATCCCTCTATTGATACTAAGTGATTCAAGATCCACAATTAACAAGTCGACTAGTGAGCTTTAGCATCACTGCTAGAAGACAAGGTAAATCGGTAAGCAACTCTTTGCTAGTCATATCATATATGACTATTGTTGTTGGGTGACATCTCTATGTCAAAACTAGGTGCCCAACCTTTATGCCCCAAGGTCCTTAACTGTTAATATGACCTTGTTAATCTCACCAACCCTTATGTGTGTAGGTATCTGATACAAACCCATCCAGCCAAGGAAAACCGCGGCACCCTAATTTCATAGACCCACCAACGATTGTACATGGCATAGGATGGTGCAAGGTTTGGTTGGGAGGGCATGGTTTAACTTAAACTTTGTGAGGGATCGTTCTACTTATATCATCTAAGCATGCATAACAGTAAAACGTATAAGAATAGCATTCACATAGATGTGATACAGTATGGCCCATTTTTCTCATGGTGATCTCCATCGCCATAGAACCTGTCCACCATGATGATCTCCATCTTCATGCTCTATGCGAGCCATCCTCCAAGTGAAGAGTTCTCCAAGAACTAATACAAGCTATTACTCCTAACAGCTAGTAATCAAAATTACATGGTATTGGGATCATCACAAGTTGGCACGCAGGCCATTACAATAACTGACAACACATTTGGCTCCAGCCATGTTGCCCTACCCATGACACCGAGGTCATGAAAAATACATACATGCATCACATACATTTTGGTCCATACTGATCACATACATCCTGCAAAAACAAGTTGTGCATAGAATCGTATTCTACTGGATCATGTGAAATCGCAGCACCTATGAACCTTAACATGATACAAAAGGGGCTACGACTAAGGGGGGTCTAGGGGGTCTCCCCCTGCGGTGTTCGAAGGGGCAGCGTCCATCGCGGTATTTAAGGATTTTGATCGGCAAATCAAATTTACCATAAACCGACTATTATTCTAATTTGACCAAACTCCTTTGATCACGGTATGTCGGTTCAGATCTAGTTCCCGATTCGTTCAATCATATTGATATTCACATGATTCAACTGGATTTATGTGTCACTATCTACCCTGATGGCGGAAACCGACCGGTAGGGGTAAGTCGTTCGACGACCTTAGAATCATGATCACAGAAAGCAAGATCAAGGATCAATCCCGAACCACCGCCATACAAACGATCACATCATTCATATCAATCTACATATCACCATATGCAAACTTCCCGAACCAATGACCAAACAACATCGGCTATGATACCACTGTAGGGCAACGGGTAGGGTACACTAGCGTAAAATCAAAATTTTCTACCACGTCAACAAGGAATTCTGATGTCATAGATCACAGGATTACCACTAGATGCACAGTTGTAGAACTTGATGAAGCACGTCGAGGTAGTGTAGATGTTCTATGTCTCCTCCTTGTCCTCATCCCACGAGGAGCTCCCCTTTGCGTGGCTCGTCCAAGTGCTACAGCTAAAACACCTGTGTGGTATCCACACGTCCGGAGTGGGATCCGTCACATGCCAGACTGCTAGGTCTGCTCATGCAACACAGGTGTAAGAGGAGTGGCGGCTGGGTGGAATGCTCAACCCTATTCATCTTGCCTCACTATCTCTTATATAGGCATACCTGGTGGGCTTCTACATTAGCAGCCTAAGCTTGGCCTAATTCGGATCCAATCCTCATTAGGCTTCCAGCCCCTAAAGTGTGTGACCCTATAGGTTTATACATGTATAGACATGACACGAGTACACTTACTCCGTCAATAGTTGGTAGCGGCCTCTAGCAAGACGTGCCAACTCCTAGACACATATAAAGATCATTCGGACGAACCATCACAAGGTTGAGTACATGTCTTTCCCTTTGCCCTATGATATTTGGTCTATCTCCAAGCTGACCTCTCTTTCTCGATACTGTGATTCGGAATTCCTTTACTAGGTTAACTCTTAACCATATGTAGCACGGCTTGGATTCGAGCACTCGAGGGGCCCAGAGATATCTCTCTCAAGTAGAGAGGGGCAAATCCCAGCTTGATTGACCGATGCCTTGTAGCATGTATCAGAACAAACCTGAAAGCTACCTTTATAACTACCTAGTTACGGAGTAGTGTTTGATAGCCGCAAAGTAGGTCGATCCACATCTCAAGTAAATGCGACAATATCAGGTCTAAGGACAAAATGTACACGATGTGTAGAGAGAGCTGCAAGTATTATTGCTAGTCTCAAGTTGGGTTGGTCCAACCCCATGTTCATAACATGTGTCCACATCATTGGTTTGACATCTCCATGTCTATGACTTGCGAAACATAGTCATCAACCAGTCGATGTGCTAGTCTAATATTCACGTGCGTCCTCACATGAACTCTGACTAGGGACAACTATTAGATAACCATACAAGTAAAGAGTTTCACAAATAATTCACATAATTTCCAATCAATACAAGTTACCTGATATATGGATATTCAAGGAACATTATAAAAACTCATGGATACATCTGAAATACAATCATCTCTATGATTGCCTCTAGGGCATATTTCCTTCACTAAGTCAGCAGGAGATCGAACAGTTTATCAAGTGCCTCCTAGGAGTGAAAGTTCCTTATGGTTAGTCGGGGATGATAAGCAGATATATAGACACGGTAAAGCAGAGGTTCAACGGGATGAAGTCTCACTACTGTCACGTGCTGATGACACAGATACTTCCCATCGTAATCCGAGGGATAATGGACAAGCACGTCCGTGAGACATTGTTTGGCCTCTACAACTTTTTCGACAGCGTCTCTCGGAAGTCGATCGACGTCTAGTAGCTCGCAAGGCTATAGGAAGAGATCGTGGTGATACTATGCAATCTCGAGATTTACATCCCGCCCGCATTCTTCGACATCATGGTGCATCTGCTGGTCCATGTCATGGATGATATCATCCACCTCGGGCCAAAATTCCTTCACAACATGATGCCATTCGAAAGGATGAATGGAATCATCAAAGGCTTCATCCGCAATAGGGCCCATCCAGATGCAAGCATAGCCAAGGGTTTTCTGACCTACGAGTGCATATCTTTCTGCCAAAATTATATAGGCACCGACGAGGACCCTGTTAGTCTACCAGGCAACAACAGGCACCTCGGCAGGCTCGTCGGATGTGGCCACCGTGAGGGTCACTATACTATTCATGTCGACCACACTGATCGACGCGTCGACTTTGACAGGGTAAACCTAGTTGCACTAAAACACATAGAATTGGTCGGCCCTTGGTGCGCAGAGCACAAAAGCTTTATTGAGAAGAAGTACAACGACCTGTGCTAGACGAGGACTCAAGGAGAAATAATAAGAGGGCACAAATCCACCTTCACCAGTGGTTCAAGGAGAAGCTACTGGAAAATCCCTCCTAGAGTCGTTGTACGGAAGAGGAGAAACTCATATTCACCTTGTCACAAGGCCCCGCACACAACCTTAGGACCTACCAGGCGTACGACATCAACGGCTACACATTCTACACCGAGGAAAAGGACAAGAACAACGAATATCAGAACTCAGGAGTAACTATGGAATGCTTCACGGACAAGTCGACTACCGTCAAGGAAGGAGACTATGGAAAGTTCGAGGAGATATGGGAGATCGACTACTGTGGAGAAAAGGTGCCAATGTTCCGTGTTAGATGGGCCAAGAATGTCAAAAAAGAAGATTGGTATTTCACAACCATGGTTATATCCGAAGCCAAAACAATAACTATCGGCATGAACATCACCACTAAAAATGAACTGTGGGTATTGGCTAGCCTAGTGAACCAATATTTTTTCATTACCGATCTAGCAAAGCCTAGTCGTGTTATTGTGAGGAGGGAGAAAAGGAGCATCATCTAAAAATGGATGGAGTAGCCAACGAGCAAGACTTCGACAACTACAATGACTTGAAGATGGAAGAGGACATCGACATACCCACTACTTCGACAAGAAGAAGCAGGACCACCCTACTGGCTAAAGATTGTCCATTCATGAGAAGAAGTCAACAAATTCCTGGGCTAAATTATTCAATAGCGATGAAGAAGGGCAAGAAAATAGTGAAGGGTAAGAAGATTGTCAAACGCTAGGGCCGTGTGTTTATATGTGTATGTCAAACGCTAGTGCCGTGTGTGTATGTGTATGTAAAATGCTAGCGCCGTGTGTATGTGTGTGTGTGTGTCAATGCGTTACTTTGGGTACTAAACTAGTACAAAATTGGAGGGAGTAAGTAAAATATATTTAAAAAATATCCAAAATATATGTTTAAACATCTATATATACTTAGTACAAATTTTATACTAAACTAGTACTAAATTGGAGGGAGTAAGTAAAATATATTTAAAAAATAAAAACTGGGACACCTTGGATTTGAACCTGGATGCCCCGGGTTTAGGATAAGTACAATGCTAGCTACCAATGCAGTTGTGTGATTTTGTTGTCAACCACATAGCACACATTAGTTTTATACTGTGTGGCACTGCTATCAGTTGCGCACCACACCGATATGCATCACGGATATGCGTGGAACCTTTGCAACTTCCCAGCCCACCACTGCCAGCGTGTCCGGGCCCACAAGTATTAGTGGCGTACATGCCGGAGATGCGCCATCGATAACCAACACTTACAAAAAAATTGAGCACATCCCCCTTCCCCCCATTCCTCTCTCACTCAGTTCCCGATCGAACACCGCGCGCTGCAGCCGCATTCGATCCCGCCCAGGAGGAGACTGCTGTGGAGGATGCCACCGCTGCTATGGAGGAGGAGGGCGCCACCGCCGAGGAGCTCGCCACCGCCGTTCAGGAGCTCACCGGCCGGCCGTCGTCGAGGTACCTCTCCCCCTCCCCTCTCGTACCAGGCTTAGGGTTCCCTTGTACCAGGTTAGGGTTCCTCTGTACCAGGCTAGGGTTCAGGTTCAGGCTAGGGTTCAGGTTCGTGTAGGTTCATCCATGGGTATAGCATAGGATCAGCTAGTAGCACTTGCTGACTTGCTATTATTCAATGTAATGAAACAAAACTAATGGCGTCATTGCATATGCAACTAAAGATGTTTTGACCATGTGGGGGTGGTTATCAATCTCAATTTCTAAAAAGACACTGTTTGCAACCAGAAGATTCAGAACACTTCTTGAACACCGAGATGTCTATATGCTTTACAAAGAAATAAAAAAGGGATGTCGAGGGAGAAGTGAAAGAGTTCTGAGCTCAAATTAGCAGTTTTATACTCAAAACAAAAGTAGATGCCATAGTTTTTGGATCATGTCGCATAGTTCGGTGGTAGATACTTTGCAAGGTACTAGTATTGAGAAGAAACATAAATAGCAAAAGTTCAAAGGGGGATAACATGAGAGAGTAGAAGCAATATGTGCCCCCCTCACCAGTAGGATATATATATTATCACTACATTATTATGGCATCTGAAATACACAACAAGTTGTGACCATAACTAGGTGTCTAGGAGTGTTGTCTACAGAATGTAGTCTTTTTGGTCCACGTCAGTCGTGTCTTAGCATTCTTTTCAAGAACTAGAGAAGTTCTGGTTGTTTATCAGGACAATGAGCTTGTAATAGTTTGTTGGGTATGATGCTGCCCATGTGGGGTCAAGTGTCTCGCAATTATAGCCAATTCTAGCATAAATCCATTCCCCCTACCTATAGTTGCATAGCAAACAAATGTAGTGACTAGATGGGACACACTTCTTCAGCTAGCATTGGGCAGCATGTTCCTCTGTGAAAAACAGGGTGCCCTCGTTTGCATCTCTCTCAATCCTTCTTAGGATCACTCATACTGAACTTCGTTGCAACTCTCTCAATCCTTAAGCATTTTATGTATAAATTTATTAGTATTTGGGTTGTTGCCCTGTGTCTGGCATTGAGCCATTGAACTTCTAATTAGTTGTGGTGCTTTTCTGGTACTGAAATGCGCTATTGGTGCTGTAATTTATATGGTTCTAGTTGTATTTGCCTATAATGTCTAAAATAAGTACATGATCATGTTGCTGCCATTTTAGAGTGTATACTCATATTCCTGATTCTGGTATTTACTTCTTGATCAAGTCTTATTTTTAGGGAGAATAGGTATCTATTTTATGTGGTTTAACTATGATGATGGTGTGAATTATAACATAACATTTCTAGAACTGAATATTTATCTCAATATAATCAGCATGCTATCATTGGTGCTTCACTAAACTTGTTATTTGTCCATCAGTATTAATTACTAGTTTCTCTTGCAATTATTAGTATTTGGGTTTGTAACATGCTGGATGTGTGTGTATAGCCATGTCTTAAGATTTCCTAGATGTGCTCTTTTAATCTATTATATATGCCTAGTATTTATGCAATGCAAATCTGTTCCTATTCATGTGTGGTGCATTAGTGTTGAGCACGATTTTGAATCTCTAGGTGTATATGATGTGCATCCGTGTCTTGCCTTTCAGCTAGCTCTGTCTATGTTTTGTTCTCTTTGTGAATCCTTTTTAATATAATAATGAATTTCCATCTCCAGTTCTAAACATATTGCACTTCTTATTAGTACTTGTTCACCTCCTTATGTCAGTATAGAACACCAACATGGAACATGCAGCAGCCCAGGGGCTGTTTGCAACATTATTTTACTGTAGTTTAACTTGTATTATTCAGTTCTTCAGTGCTTCTCTGCCAAAAAAAATTTCCCTCTTGATGAACCTTGCTTTAGTAGCTTCAATAGCTCTATTTACTGATGTTGGCAGAAATGTGGGAAATATTGTATATGTTGGCACAGATGTGGGTTTATGGTGGTGTATGTTGGCAGATATGTGGGATTGTTTTTTGCCTATGTAGGCATTTTTCTTGTGTAGGGAATTTATTTGAGTTGTCCATTTTCACCGAAATGTTGATTCATTTCTGTTTCGGTGAAAAAAGGCACTACTAGGTCCATAAATTAGCAAAGGTCATGCTGGATTTTTCCGTGGAGTTTTCTACTAACTAGTTGCATCTATGTATGTAGTACTAACCATGTCGAGCGGACACAACAACTACGGGGCCGGCACATCTCAACCTACAAACGTCTTAGAAGAAGCCCGAGAGAGTAACAAGGTGTTTTGGGAGTTTGGCCGAGACAAGGGCGACGAGGGCGATGACGAGATGTATGACCTAGGGCAAGACGAGGATGCCGCCGCCGCCGACAAAACCACTGATAGTGGTGATGGCCAGGATGAAGGCACCACGGATTGTGGCACCAAGGGTGAGACCACTATCGGCGAATGCACAGATGGCGGCGGTAGCCAACCTAATAGTGCCAAGAAGCAAAGGAAGGATCAGAAGCCGCCAGTGCTCGGCACCGTCCGAGAGGAATTTACCAAAGTGTCCCCTTTTGGCGTACCCATGGAGCCTGAAGACCTTGTGAAAGGGTACGGCATACAAATCGGGTGCATCGTCTGGGACACCATCTCGCTCAACGCAGCAAATCTAAGGTCACCTAAGCAAGCGCATCTAATATATCTCCTCATCCAGAAGCTTCACCAACGATACAAGTTCCCATATCCATTTGACAACTTAAATCTCAAAGGAATAAGGCAAACCAGTTAGCCCTCACGAAGATGAGCAACACCTCGAGTAGCTGGAGAACCTAGGTGAAGGCATGAATTGATAAGGGTAAAAGCTACAAGGATATCAAGAAGCATGAGCTGAGGCTCGATGAAGAAGAGTTTAACCTTTTCAAGGAGGAGTTGGCTTTTGACTTGGGCATATGGTGGATTGCGTGGGGGAAGAAGATGCGGGCATGGAACATAGGAAACCATCGTTGTGGAAGCGGCGGTTATAGAGGAGTAAATCCCATTTGGGACAAGGAGGATGCCAAGCTTTGACGTCTTGGTAAAGAAAACCCGTGGCACAAATTCACGCATGTGCAGACAAGGAACTTTGTCTGAGCCCACTAATATCTTCACCTAGTACCGAAGGAATTCGTTACCGACGTTGGTGATGTGAAGAAATTCGAGAAACCTCCGGTGAGGAATTTACCTTGTGTGGATCTCAAGTTATAATTAAGAATGAAGCCTAATTTCTAAACATGTCCAACTCTTCCTTCTGCAGAAAGAGGAAATGGAAGCAGCTATGGGCTCCTCCCAGGGGTCGACGGATCCGTGGGATGGTCCTCTCAACAAGGCTATGCACCATTGCAAGAAGAGGGAAACATGAAGACATTGACGTCAGGTGGTCGTGTACCCGGCTTAGGCACGCCCACGAAAATGAGGGACTACTACAAATAGGATGCCAAAGCTATAAGGGAGAAAAAGTCGTAGAAGGAGGCCGAGGAGTGACGCGAGTTTCAAGAGGTCAAGAAAATAATGGATAGTATGCTGCAGATGATCGATGACCTATTGGGACAGAGGATCATAGAGATTGTTCCTTCTTTGTTGGAAGGGCTTGATGCTTGGAACCTGACAGGTCGATAGGGGCCGATACCTCTACCCAGCTTCACCAGCAGCAACGCGACCAGCCACATACCGGCGTGGTTCACATTGGTGACCCCGCCCGTAGATGCCACGTGTCAGCCGGCCTTCGCGGCGGTGCTGACCTCGGCCGCCAACAATGCGGCACAACCAGTCGAACCGGTGATGATGCCACCTAGCAACAACCCGGCGCAACTAGTCGCACCGGTGATGACGCCGCCCAACAACATCGTGGCCCCGCTGGTGCTTTGTCCTAGTGAACCCTAGTTGGAGGCGGAGCATACGCCAGCCGGCACCACGGATGCAAGAAACCCCTCTGTCACTTGCATGCCCGCCGCCGTCGGCAGTGCGTCGACACTAGCAGAGCTCGACACCATCACCAAGGTAACTAAATAAGCATCTTGGATGCAAATTCGATGACTTCATTTCCTTTGCCTTTGATGACGGCCATATATCTGATGATGCCCAACATGCATGTTTCTTCGCATGACGTTGCTTGCACTCTCCTGCAGTACATGGAGGGCGAGTTGAAGGATGTTGCCAAGGGCACTATCGTTCAACCGAAGAACCGAATGTTCCACAACAAGCCCATGCTTGATGGCATGTTCAAGTTGCGATGGCTCTGGTGTTGTCGGGCGACAACGACGTCGACCCCCTGTTCAACCCGAAGGAGCCAACGAACACTTGAACCTCAGAGCATGCCACGACTGGCCCTTGGTATGGCCTAATACCAAATTTATATTGGGGGTGATGACCCACAAGTATAGGGGGTGTATCGCAGTATTTTCGATAAGTAAGAGTGTCGAACCCAACGAGGAGAAGAAGGTGCTGGCTAGTGGTATGGATCAGGAATTCTCTGCAAATACTTAGCAAATAGATTTTTAGGGGTTTTTGATAAAGCAAGTAAACGAAGTACGAGTAAATAAAAGAAAATAGGAATAAATGCAACGAGTGGCCCAATCCTTTATGCAGCAAAGGATAAGCAAGTTGTATTACTTAAGATGACCAAATGTTCTCGAGGACACATGTGAAGACTGTCAAGTGCTTTCGCTTCATATAGTTGATTAACCTTCTTTAGCTTGCTAAGTGTTGTGTGGGTGAACCTGTGCTAATGTACCGACCTTCCTAGGACTAATACATACTTGTGAGTATACCCCTTGCAAACATCCGTAAGTACAAGAAAGTAATTAAGGTAGAAACCTAACCACATCTTTAAACTCTAAGATCCTTACGTCCCTTGTGCAATGGTTTCCTAACGGGGGTTCATGTTTCTGTCACTCCGGCAACCCCTACAATTAGTATCCAAATATACAATGCATTCCCCTAGGCCCATATAGGTGAAGTGTCATGTAGTCGACGTTCACATGACACCACTAGAAGAAGTACACCACAACTTAAATATCAAACTATTGAATATTTCTCAACACAACTCCACTACTAACAACATGACTTCTCCCATGTCCTCAAGAACAAAACGAACTACTCACAAGACATCATATCGATCATGATCAGAGATGGAATAATGATGTATAACAATCTAAACATAAACAATAATTCAACGGTTCCCTCAATAGCATCAACTACAAAGAGTAATCAACACTGGGAAAGTTTCCCCTAAGAACTATGCAAGATTCAACACAATTGTTATAGCAATATAGAGATGGTGATGATGGTGCTGATGGTGATAATGGTGGTGATGATGATGATGATGATCCCGATGAAGTCCAGCTTGATGGTGATGTTGATGGCGACGATCTCCCCTTTCCGGGAAGGAATTCCCCCGGTAGAATTCTGTCTGCCGGAGAGATCTTTCTCTCTCGGTGTTTTCCGCCCCGCAGAGGCGGCGGAATCTTTCTATGGTCGCTCCCCGAGTCTTAGGGTTTCGGGAGGTTAATATACGCCAGAGGGGAGAGCCAGAGGTGGGCCAAGGTGGCCACACCACCTGGTGGCGCGGCCTAGGGTGACCCGCACCAGGGGAGTGGTGTGGGCCCCTTGTGGCCCATCTCCACTCCTCCTCCTGGCATCCTTCGTCTTCTGGAAAAATAGGATTTTCCGTATATTTTCCTAGATTTTCCGATCTTCGCGAATTTTGCCTCCAAACAGCACCTTTTCCATCAGAATCCTGACTGCAGCGGTGCATGCTCCAAAAGTCATCAACCATGCAAAAACAGATGAAATAACATAACTATCACCTCTTAATATGAAATATATCAATGAATAACAGTGAATTATGACATAGAATAGTGATGCAAAATGGACGTATCAACTCGCCCAAGCTTAGACTTCGCTTGTCCCCAAGCGAAACTGAGCTCAATAAATTTGGCCTCAAGTTTATGGAGTGAAGAGTCGATAAAAGAATACGGACAAGAAGCATCACATTCATCAATACATAGATCATAATAGAAGACAACTCACTATTATATAACTTAACTTGCAATAAGTAAAGGAAACACAATAAAGATACATAAAGTGAATCATAATTGCTAATGGCAAACTTAGCTCTTGGTCGAAGAATAGTTGATAATTTGCTAGAGTTCACAAATATCTGATTTTCAATGATAGCTTTCAAAGTAGTAATCACCAAGATAATAGCAATGTGCAAAACAAGGAACATAAGAAACATGATTGAATAAATCATCATATGAATGAATGAAACCCAACAACTCAAAATACTTTCTGAGATAGAAGGGAATAGGTTTACTGACTCAACTACAAAGTAAAAGAAAGGCCCTTCGCAGAGGGAAGCAGGGATTTCAAGTTTCATAAAGAGCTCCCAAAAATTACGATACTTATTAGCTTTCAGCTCTTATTGCCCCTATCATAGGCATCTTTAGGTGGTTAAGGTTAAAGTGATCAAATATGAGGATATGCTTGACAAGTTGTAAATTGAGAATCTCATGTCCCTTGAATACGAGGGCCGCTCCTCATGCTACTCAAGTTTAGTCATCGGTAAGTTCTTGTCATCGTAAGCATATGTGTATCATAGAGAACCGCCAACGGGGTACCCCTTTCCCGATGATACGGAAGAATCCCCATATCAAAATGACAAGGCAAGCAGACAACAAGCATCTCAGCAATCTTCTTATTTACCATGGGAATATGGTGCTTTTTTCTCTCTTTCCTCTTTTCATAATCTCTTTTTTTCTTTTTCTCTTTTTTCTCAATATCAGACTCTTTTTTTTATAAGAAGAATGCTTCATAGACAGCTCATTATGGTTACGCTGCAGGTTTCCACCATGTCAGCATGGATTAGACCAGTGGCCCAGGCATTTCTCTAACACACATGCATAACTCCATGGACTTACGAGCTCCCCTTTCATTTCACACCGACGACATCCATAGACAAAATAACATGATATCAACTAGGTACAAAGTACCAGTGCAATGTTGAAAGCGTTCCCCATGACAGCATGGTTCTGCTAATTCACAACTTATAAAGCGTAAGCATATACGCAACATAGGTGGGCACAATGGTTCAAGTTTATTAAGTGCCAGAAATTAAAGTGTGCCATCAAGTTCGTGAGAGCTTTAATCACTAATTTTCACATAACAAGTTTAATTTGGAAGGTAGATAAAAACAAGAATTTACTTGGAATAGCAATAATGCTAATAGGTTGGTATGGTGGACACAAATGGCATAGGTTTTGGTTTAAGGATTGGATGCACGAGAAGAATTCCCTCTCAGTATAGGTTTTTGGCTAGCAAGGCTAGGTAGCAAGTATAAGAGTTAAAGGAAACAAACAATCATACAAGTGATAAAAACAAACATGCAATCTTCCTTGGAAGCACAAAAGGTCTTAACTAGAGAATACTAGACTTATGACTAAATCAAGAAAGAAAGATGATGAAATTATGTTTTTCTTTAGAGTACTTTTATCATTCAACTCTCAGAATAGTGTTGCTACTGACCGGGCCAGGTTTGCCAAAACCAACTAAATTAACTCAATGATCCCAAAGTGATACCAATACTAACAACAAGATCAATCATATAACCACGAATTGAAAACTAATATAAGATATGCAAAAGAGTAAATGATAGAACTTCTCATTAATATTCCATAATGGCAACTCACGCCAACGGATACATATCTAACAAGAGAGGGGACACTTCCATAATGCAAACCATCCTACATGATAACTTCTCTATTCATGATATGACTCTACTAAAAAGGTAAAAAAGATAGAAGATAGTGATGTGATACCGCGACACTCCCCCAAGTTTGGAACGAACCAAGGGGATGCCAAACCTAATGACGAATTACTCCTTTGGTGGTGGTATCCTCTCAATGAGCTTTTTGATCAACTTCCCAAAGTCCTCAATCTCGAAGGTGAGAGTACGAATCAACTCCGAGTTGTGCTCGATGTGGTGCATGATCATGTCAGGTTGTGAATCCCAGCTCTTGCGATTCTTTCCCGACTCTCCTTCCTTGCGGTCTTCTTTTCCTGCATGATTATGGATAAAGGTATGGAAGGGACTCTTGGTGCTTGGAGAAGGTGTCCGTGGTGCCAAACAGTGATGCGGAGGCTTCCCTCCAGTTGACATCCGTGCAGTCCTTCTGATCCTGGCAGGGTTCGCCACCACTCCAATGCTTGCAACGGTAGTGCCGGTGTGCTTTGCCTCCTCTTCACCTTCACTCTTGATCTCCTTCTCATGCCCGGGGTCTTGGAGATCCTCCTCCATAGGCTCCTTTGCTTTATCCTTAGCAGACACCATTGTGCTCCAAAGCTTTCAAATATGGTTCCTGGCAGAAACAGATCGAAACAAAAACACGACGAAAACACGATGTACGAACCTCAAGAGATTCGAGGGGTTATATATTACGAAGTTTCACAACAAAAGGAAGGTACTGGGAGAAAACGAGTCAGAGACGGAGGCTGAGGTGGCCACACCACCTGGTGGCGCGGCCAGGGGTGGGCTCGTTTCTGCCCCTCTTTCACTTCATAGCTTTCCTTATTCACTAAAAACTGCAAAAATATAGTTGGATAGTATTTTCGCGGAACTTTTCTTTCCAGAACTGTTACCTATTCAAAAATGGAGTCTGCAGGTCTTTGGTCCTTGATAAATTTTTCCGGAGTTATAACCTGAAAGGCATCAACATCTTCATTGTAAGAATCTCCAGCAATATAGTGCTTGATTCGCTGCCCATTCACTACTTGTGTAGTATTATCTTTTAAAGAAGAAATTTTATTGCTCCCGAACGGTACACTTCTTCTATAATGAAGGGCCCTTCCCATTTTGACAGTAGCTTTGCTGCAAAAAATCTGAGACGAGACCTATAAAATAGAACTTTCTCACCAACATGAAATTCTCTCTTAAGTATTCACTTGTCATGCCATCTTTTAACTTTTTCATTTAAGAGCCTAGCATTTTCATAGGCTTCACTCCTCCATTCATCTAAGGAACTTAAATCAAATAATCTTTTCTCACCTGCGAGCTTACAATCTCTATTGAGTTATTTAACTGCCCAATAAGCTTTGTGTTCTAATTCTAAAGGTAGGTGACAAGCTTTCCCATAAACCATTTTATAAGGAGACATCCCCATAGGGTTTTTGTAGGCAGTCCTATAAGCCCATAAAGCATCATTCAACTTTTTAGCCCGGTTTTTTCTAGATCTATTAACAGTCTTTTAAAAGATGGATTTAATTTCTCTATTTGATAACTCTACTTGCCCACTAGTTTGGGGGTGATAAGCTGAAGCAATTCTATGATTAACATCATATTTAGCAAGGGTCTTTCTAAAACCACCATGAATGAAATGAGAACCCCCATCAGTCATGAGATACCTAGGCACTCCAAACCTAGGAAAGATAACATCCTTAAGCATTTTTAGAGAAGTATCCCCATCAGCACTTTTCATAGGAATCGCTTCTACCCACTTAGTAACATAATCAACAGCAACAAGAATATGAGTATAACCTTTTGAGGGAGGAAAAGGACCCATAAAGTCAAATCCCCAGCAATCAAAGGGTTCAATAACTAGAGAGTAGTTCATAGGCATTTCATTGCGTCTAGAAATATTACCAACACGCTGACATTCATCACAAGATAAAACAAATTTTCTTGCATCTTTAAAAAGGGTATGCCAGTAGAAACCTGATTGTAGCACCTTTTGCGCAGTTCTATCTCCTGCATGATGTCCTCCATAAGCGCTACCATGACATTTACGCAATATCTCCTTTTGTTCATATTCTGGATAACATCTTCGCATAATACCATCCACTCCTTCTTTATGTAAGTGTGGTTCATCCCAAAAATAATGCCTCAAATCATTAAAGAACTTCCTTCTTTGCTGAGCTGTAAAAGTTGGAGGCAAATACTTGGAGACAATAAAGTTAGCATAATCAGCGTACCAAGGGATCCTTCGCAAGCTTACCCCTACCGCGGCCAACTGTTCATTTGGGAAACTATCATTAATAGGCATAGGGTCAAAAGAGATGTTTTCCTATCGAGATAAATTATCAGCTACAGGGTTTTCAGCACCTTTACTATCTACTATATGTAGATCAAACTCTTGTAAAAGCAGCACCCATCTAATAAGCCTAGGCTTAGCGTCCTTCTTCATCATAAGGTAATTAATAGCAGCATGATCAGTATGAATGGTGACTTTTGAGTCTACAATATAGGGTCTAAACTTATCACAAGCGAAGACGACAGCTAGAAATTCTTTTTCAGTAGTAGCATAATTCCTTTGAGCAACGTCTAGAGTCTTACTAGCATAATGAATAACGTTTAGCTTTTTATCAATTTGTTGCCCAAGGACAGCACCTACAACAAAATCACTAGCATCACTCATTATTTCAAAGGGTAAACTCCAATTAGGTGGTTGAACGATAGGAGCTGTGGTTAAAGCCTTCTTAAGAGTTTCAAAAGCTTCCTTACAATCATCATCAAAAACAAAGGGTACATCTTTTTGAACAAGATTAGTGAGGGGTTTTGATATCCTAGAAAAATCTTTAATAAACCTTCTATAGAAACCAGCATGACCAAGGATACTACGAATACCTTTGATGTCTCTTGGACATGGCATTTTCTCAATTTCCTCAACCTTAGCTCTATCAACTTCTATGCCTCTTTTAGAAACCTTATGCCCAAGGACAATCCCTTCATTGACCATGAAGTGGCATTTCTCCCAATTAAGAACAAGATTAGTTTCTTCACACCTCTGCAAAACTTTATCAAGGTTGTGCAGACAATTATCAAAAGAAGTTCCATAGACAGAAAAGTCATCCATGAACACTTCCACAATTTCCTCACAAAAACCATGAAAGATAGCAGACATGCATCTTCGAAAAGTAGCAGGAGCATTACATAAACCAAAAGGCATACGTCTATAAGCATAAGTTCCGTAAGGGTAAGTAAACGTAGTTTTTTCTTGATCTTGTTGTTTAACCGCAATTTGAGAGAAACCAAAATAACCATCAAGAAAACAAGAATGGGTATTTTTAGACAACCTTTCCAACATTTGATCAATAAAATAAAGCGGGTAGTGATCTTTCTTAGTAACTTTGTTGACTTTCCTAAAATCAATGCACATCCTATAGCCTACTACTATTCTTTGAGGAATAAGCTCATCATTATCATTAGGAACAACGGTGATTCCTCCTTTTTTAGGAACACAATGAACAGGACTAACCCATTCACTATCAGCAATATGGTAAATAATACCAGCATCAAGGAGTTTCAATACCTCATTTCTTACCACTTCCTTCATCTCAGGATTTAAACGTCATTGGTGCTCTACTATTGGCTTTGCATCTGGTTCTATATTGATAGAATGCTGACATATAGTGGGTGAAATCCCTTTTAAATCATCCAAACTATAGCCCATAGCTCCTCGGTGTTTCTTCAAAACCTCCAATAACCTTTCTTCTTCCTTCCCTGAAAGTTTAGAGCTAATAATAACAGGATATATCTTTTTATCATTAATATAAGCATATTTGAGATCATCAGGGAGAGGTTTTAGATCGAAGACCGGATCCTTTTTAGGTGGCAATGTGGTACCCAAGTCTTCTACAGGAAAGTTATGCTTAAGCATCTTGGGTTGACGACGGAGAATCTCGTCAATCTCATTCCTTTCTTCCATGAAGATCTCACTTTCATGATCTTCCATAAATTGCTGCAAAGCATTGTTAGGAGCAAGAGAAATAGAAGCAAGTTGTTCAACTCTAAAATCTTCATTATGGGTTTCCTCTTCACAAGGTTCTTTAGTAAATTTATAAAAATTAAACTCATAAGATTCCCCATCAAACTTAGTCAAGATTTTCTCCCTCTTGCAACTATAATAGCTCCACAAGTACTCAAGAAAGGTCTACCAAAAATCATAGGTTAAGTTTTACTAGCATCTGAACCAAGTACTAGAAAATCATCAGGATACTTAATCTTACCACAAGAACTTCCACATCTCGTACAATACCAATTGGAGCGATGATATCTCTATTAGCAAGGTGAATAACCACATCAATCTCTTCCAATTCGCAGGGACTGATTTCATGCATAATTTCTCTGTAAAGCTCATAAGGAATAGCACTGGAACTTGCACCAATATCACATAAACCATAATAGCAATGATCACCAATTCTAACGGAAAGCACAGTGACACTAGCCTTTTTAGTTCTATTAGGATGTGAAACAATATTAGAAGCATCCTCACAAAAGACTATGTGTCCATCTTCTATGCTTTTAGTGACAAGGTCTTTCACAATTGCTACCACAGGTTCAATGTTTATTTGTTCATTAGGTTTTACAGTTCTCTTTTCACTTTTAGTGATTACACTAGTTATCATAGGATGACTCTTTACCTTATCTGGGAAGGGAATCTTCTCGATATAAGGTTCAGGTAAGATGTGATCAATAGTGCAATACTCAGCACTCCCAAAAGGAACATAGTCAACAATATCTTTATAAGGTGCATGGTACTTGTTCCATCCCTTTTTTGGAATTTCAATATAAGAAGCAAAAGCCTTAAAGCAATTTGTAATAACTTGTAAATCAAGACCATAAGCATTACTAATATTTTGAAAGTCATCAGTTCCCATAAAAGATTCAATGCATTCATAATCATAATTTATACCTGACTTTCTACCTTTGTCATTCTCCCAAGCTTCAGCATTGTCTTGAATATGGTCCAGAAGATCCCATTTAGCTTCTTCTTCCATGCGAGTGAATGATCCAGCACAAGAAGCATCCAATAAATCCTTATCATGTAGAGGGAACCTTGCATAAAAATTATTGATAATAATATTGTTGGGGAGCTCATGAATGGGACATTTGAGCATTAGTAACTTCAATCTCTCCCAAGCTTGAGCTATACGCTCTCCATCAAGAGGCCAAAAGTTGTATATTTGATTCCGATCTTTGTGAATCTCACTAGGAGGATAAAACTTTGAATAAAAGAGAGGTACTATTTCCTCCCATTCAAGAGCTTGACCATTCTTCAGCAGCTTATACCATTACTCAGCTCTTCCTTTCAGTGATAATGAGAATAACTTCTTCTTAACTTGATCTGTAGTAATACCTGCACACTTGAACAACCCACATAATTCGTGTATAAAGAGCAAATGATCACCGGGATGGACAGTTCCATCCCCAACATAGTAATTATCCATAACACGATCAATAATTCTTGTAGGTATTTTAAAAGCATCATTCTTCGCAGGTGGTGGTTCATCTACTACCTTAGCAGTGGTAGTAGCATTACCAAATAAGAAACTCAGCGAATTATCCATAACGAAAATAAAGCAACTAACAGAAATAAACAATACTCACAGTAGAAGTTTCCTTTAACAGTTCCACTCTCCAAGAGCTCTTCACTCCCCGGCAACGATGCCAGAAAATAGTCTTGATGAACCACAAGTACAGGGGTGTATCGCAGTATTTTCGATAAGTAAGAGTGTCGAACCCAACGAGGAGAAGAAGGTGCTGGCTAGTGGTATGGATCAGGAATTCTCTGCAAATACTTAGCAAATAGATTTTTAGGGGTTTTTGATAAAGCAAGTAAACGAAGTACGAGTAAATAAAAGAAAATAGGAATAAATGCAACGAGTGGCCCAATCCTTTATGCAGCAAAGGACAAGCAAGTTGTATTACTTAAGATGACCAAATGTTCTCGAGGACACATGTGAAGACTGTCAAGTGCTTTCGCTTCATATAGTTGATTAACCTTCTTTAGCTTGCTAAGTGTTGTGTGGGTGAACCTGTGCTAATGTACCAACCTTCCTAGGACTAATACATACTTGTGATTATACCCCTTACAAACATCCATAAGTACAAGAAAGTAATTAAGGTAGAAACCTAACCACAGCTTTAAACTCTAAGACCCTTGCGTCCCTTGTGCAATGGTTTCCTAACGGGGTTCAGGTTTCTGTCACTCCGTCAACCCCTACGATTAGGAGCCAAATACACAATGCATTCCCCTAGGCCCATATAGGTGAAGTGTCATGTAGTCGACGTTCACATGACACCACTAGAAGAATTACACCACAACTTAAATATCAAACTATTGAAACTTTGTCAACATAACTCCACTACTAACAACAAGACTTCTCCCATGTCCTCAAGAACAAAACGAACTACTCACAAGACATCATATGGATCATGATCAGTGATGGAATAATGATGTATAAAAACTGAACATAAACAATAATTCAACGGTTCACTCAATAGCATCAACTACAAAGAGTAATCAACACCGGAAAAGTTTCCCCTAAGAACTATGCAAGATTCAACACAATTGTTACAGCAATATGGAGATGGTGATGATGGTGATGATGGTGGAGATGATGATGATGATCCTGATGAAGTCCAGCTTGATTGTGGTGTTGATGGCGATGATCTCCCCTCTCCGGGAAGGAATTCCCCCGGCAGAATTTTGTCTGCCAAAGAGATCTTTCTCTCTCGGTGTGTTCCGCCCCGCAGAGGCGGCATAATCTTTCTGTGGTCGCTCCTTGAGTCTTAGGGTTTCGGGAGGATAATATACGCCAGAGGGGAGAGCCAGATGTGGGCCAGGGCGGCCACACCACTTGCTGGCACGGCCTAGGGTGGACCGCGCCAGGGGGTGGTGTGGGCCCCCTGTGGCCCATCTCCACTCCTCCTTCTGGCATCCTTCGTCTTCTGGAAAAATAGGATTTTCCGTATATTTTCCTAGATTTTCTGATCTTCGTGAATTTTGCCTCCAAACAGCACCTTTTCAATCAGAATCCTTACTGCAACGGTCCATGCTCCAAAAGCCATCAACCATGCAAAAACATATGAAATAACAAAAGTATCACCTCTTAATATGAAATATATCAATGAATAACAGTGAATTATGACATAGAATAGTGATGCAAATGGACGTATCAGGGGGAGGCACCACCCCAAGGACAACACCGCCACCACCACCAGTCATTACCACCAGCATACGCCATGGCAAGGCCATCGCACGGCCATCGCCGCCGCGACCACCAATCATCGCACCAGCATAAGACATGTAAAGGCCATCGCATGACCATCATTTCCGCCACCTCCACTAGTGGATATTCCACATGATGACAACGATGATGTCAATATGGATGCATTCCTCAACACTGGAGCCGATGATGAACTTTACATGCCTTCTATTGGACCCTTCAGCCACGCTCGCGATGATCTAGCTAGACCAAGTATGACGTGCACGCAGTTTCTGGTCTTCGGTAGTTCTCAAGACATGCCTCCACCTATCACCGATGCTCCACAAGCCCAACATGGAATTGTTTTGATTCATAACACACTACACCAGGTGGCTAGTAAGGAGTTAGAGGTCCCTATTCAAGAGATCAAGGAGGGTCAAAAAAGAAGTAAGATGCTGAAGGCTGCGAGCCAGCCGGTTCCGAAGGTGGCGAGGACGACTATCCGGGCTCAGGATGGTGTGCCATATGCACCCAAGGATGTCCTGTGGAAAATGCATATAGCGGGTAAGCCGATGCTAGACTCAAGGATGCTAAAAGCGGCAAGACCGCCAATGCAGAGTTTGCATACAAGTATATCTGTATCTAGAGACTCAACTTTTGAAAGAAAAAAATCCATCGCACCCTATTTTCGTGGTCCAGGTGCTAGAGGGCAAGGGCTTTGTCGATAAACCCCGTGGATCTATTCTTCCTGTGGTTCGAAGACAACTTTAATTTGTTTCACACGAATCGGCGGCACTATACCCTAGGCCGCCTATACTCGCTCAATATGGCGATGAAGGTCGAGAGAGAGAGAGAACCGAGGGAATCACGATATTAGACACCTTCTACATGCGTGAAAGGATCTTGTTAAACCCTGGGGACCGGTCACTCATGAGGGATTACCTCAAAGACTTCATGCTAAAGAACATAAAGAAGGATTTACCTTCTCGTGCCTTTTTTCCTGAGTAAATACAGTACTTATTCACTGGCCACCCGTAACATGTTTTCTTAGATTTGCATCATTCTTTTCCAATACATGTTTTCTTAGATTTGCACACTCATCACCATTTTCCTGAAGCTTTCGCAAGCCATGTGTTTTGACTCGAGCAGTTTGATAAAGAAGAAATACTATGGCAACATAAAGAGTGTTCTGGATGATGCTCTCGATGCCTACGCCTTAGATGGAGGCTACTTCGACAAAGGGGGGAACATGTCAGGAAGGAAGGAAAACATATGTTTACCCATGTAACGGAATTCCCCTGTATCAAGTAGCCAACAGGTAGTAAAAAGGAGGCCTTCTACGTCCTCTATCACATGAGCGGGTTCGTCCGAGATCAGCAGTTGCTTAACCTGCCATCACATCTCTGGAATTGGGACAAAAATATGTCGACCATCATGGATGATGATCTTAGAGAACAATTCTTTCGCATCCAGACTCAGTTGTCGGAAATCATCAATCAAGATGTCCTCAGAAGTGGGGGGTCTTGCACTAGAACATCATTGAATTGTGAAATGTTGAGGTACAAGAACACCTCGAAATGCAGGGTGACGATAGGAAGTTTATGACAAAACACGGTGTACTACCATTACCTATGCCGAGTCAGAAGTCTTGATGTTTACATTTACCAGTTGGATGTAGTTTCGAACTATCGGTGGATGTCTGTGACGTTGTAAACTAATTAGTAACTTGCCTAGCTTGAAACTGTATGGTCGTTGAACTTAATTATTCTGATCGATGATGCGCCTAGCTCTCTATGTATAATATTGTTTCGACAGTCGTTAGACTTACTTATATAATCGGTCCTTAGTACTTGATGTGCTCAATAGTATTTTGGTTCTTGCTTGTTGCAACGACCGATAATTAAAACGCTAGGGCGCTAGGTGTGTGCCTTCATTTCGGATTTGATCCTGGGGGTGGTGTGAGCGAGCCTAGTGATATGCACAATTACATATCTTGTACATCCTACTTGGCTCCCTCACACCGTCCCTGTGATTTTTGTGTCCAACATAAGTATGAGGCCCTATATATAGTACTTGATGTTCACAGTTTTTGTTCTTCTTTTTGTTACAACGGCCGATGATTAAAATGCTAGGGCACCACTATAGGTGTGCCTTGATTTTGGATGTGATCCTAGGGGTGGTGTGAGAGACCTTTGTGATATGCACATATACATATCTTGTGCATCCCACATGGCACTCACTCCATCCCAATGATTTTTTGTGTCCAACATAAGTATGAGGCCTTAAAGTACTTGATATTCACAGTTTTGGTTATTACTTTTGTTGCAACAGCCAATGATTAAAATGTTAGGGCTCCACTACCAGTGTGCCTTGAATTTGGATGTGATCCTGGGGATGTGTCAGTGAGCCTTGTGATATGCACATATACATATCTTGTGCATCCTACATGGCTCGCTGACACCATCCCTGTGATCTTCGGTGTCCAACATAAGTATGAGGCCCTATAGTACTTGATGTTCATATATAGTTTTGGTTCTTTTTTTTTGCAATGATCGATGATTAAAATGCTAGGGCGCCACTACAGGTGTGCCTTCATTTTGGATGTGATCCTGGGGGCGGTGTGAGTTAGCTTTGTGATATGCACATATACATATCTTGTGCATCCTACATGGCTCACTCACCCTATCCCTATGATTTTATATGTCCAATATAAGTATAAGGCCCTATAGTACTTGATGTTCATAGTTTTGGTTCTTATTTTTGTCGCAACGGTCGATGATTTAAATGCTAGGGCACCACTGCAGGTGTGCCTTGATTTCTGATGTGATCCTGGGGGTGGCATCAAAGAGCTTTGTGATATGCACATATACATATCTTGTGCATCCTACATGACTCGCTAACGCCATCCCTGAGATTTTCTGTGTCCAACATAAGTATGAGTCCCTATAGTACTTGATGTTCATAGTTTTCGTTCTTATTTTTGTTGCAAAGGCCAATTATTAAAATGCTATGGCGCAACTACAGGTGTGCCTTGATTTTGGATGTGATCATGGGGATGGTGTCAGTGATCTTTGTGATATGCACATGTACATAGCTTGTGCATCCTAAATGGCTCATTGACACCATCCCTGTGATCTTCTGTGTCCAACATAAGTATGAGGCCCTATAGCACTTGATGTTTATAGTTTTGGTTCTTATTTTTGTTACAACGGCCCATGATTAAAATGCTAGGGCACAACTACAGGTGTGCCTTGATTTCAGATGTGATCCTGGGGGTGGCATGAGTGAGCTTCGTGATATGCACATATACATATATTGTGCATCATACATGGCTCACTCACACCATCCCTATGATTTTTATGTCCACTATATGATGAGGCCCTAGTTCATATTTGTTGTAATGGCTCGATGTGCATGATGTTCATTTTATTGTTTTGTAGTTTTTGTGAACATGCATCATGGAAATCTTTAATTGGTTTTCGTTTCATAATATTCTATCTGCCTTGGTGTACACAGATGCCAAAGTGGTATGTGATGTACAAGGGTGTCGTTCCAGGAGTCTATAACAAGTGGCAGGACTATCCGAAACAAGTGAACGGTTTCAGAGGCAACAACTACAAAGGGTACAAGACTAGAGAGATGGTGGAAGCTAGGTGGAGGAACCACCTGTGAGAGGAAGCTAGGTGGAAAACCTGATGAGGGCCTTGTTCGTGGTTCCTGTCCTACTCACCGTCGTTGCGGTTCTACTGTATTTGATCGTAGTTTAATTTAGTTGAGCACTTGATATGTAATGTGATGACCAACTTGCTCCTTGATCGGTCTCGAGACCTCAACTTGTGCAACAATTAATCCGTTCCTTACTCGATCGGTCTTGGATTCTAACTAATCAGTGTTATTAAGTGTTGTCATTGTCATTGTGTGTACATATGCGTGTATAATACCTGTATAATACCTGTACAAATACGATGGTAGTGTATAAAAAAATTAAGCGAAAATATATCAGTGGCGCATCCGTGAATAGTCAGTGGCGCATCATGTCAGTGGCGCATGTTAACTAGGTGGACTTAGGCTTGTACCTTACATGGGCATAAACCCACGATTCCTTCCCATGCCAACCTCTATGACCAAGGACGTGGAGGCCTACATCTAGAAGCTCTCAACCGACCTTACCTCAATCAACATGACCTATGGGGCTGCAAGATGACTCTCTGGAAGATCCTGAAGACAAAATGTTTGTCCAGGAGAGATCAAAGATCAAGATTACTTGCAAGGCAAGTGAAGACCTAACGTGACTAAGGGAGACTCCACCGCCATCAACACCTATAAGTACTGAAGAACATTCACCTGAAGACAGACACCCCATAGACACAAGAGTCTTTACCATTAGCCTTAGTCATAGCTCTAGCTTCATCTCTCGTCAGGTATCATTATAAACCCACTGAGACCTCTTGTATACACCATATACAAGATCTTGATCATCCTACAAATAAAGTCTGAGGGAATCCTCTCCATTACACATATATATTCACCATTGTCTCTAATAGATATAAACCTGCTGGCCCGGTCCGATTGTCGAACAAATAAACTCTCTCCCATCCTTTGGAAGTGAGACTGTGAGGATATCGTGAAAACTATCCTTTGTTACTACTGACAAATTAAAGTTGTCCGTAATAATCAACATGCTTGGAGATAGTGAACAGCATGTAACAAAATTGTTGGAAATATGAGCAATTTACCATATATAATTTAATCCATAAAAAAGTAGATAAACAGGACTAATAATATTGAAATTAAACAAGAGGTTGTCGGTGTCGAGGAATAAGTCATCATTGGGGAATATGTCTTTGATATCCATGAAGGAGTCCGTGATGAAGCAAGTAGTCGCTTGCGAGCGCTCCCCAAAAACCTCATCGCCCTTATCTCAAAGAGGACTCGAAGCAGCAGGGTATCGGAGGCCTACTTTCCTAGCTCGTGTTACACGCTGCAAGACAGGATGGGACCAACCGTTTCATGTCATCTATGGCTAGGTAGATCATCGATGACAAAGACAAATAACGTCAGCTGTAGTGCCTCTCAGAGTGTAGCTATTCGACAAAACGCTCGACAATTAGACCTGAAAAATTTGTGTAGTCGAACGTGGCAGGAAAGTGTAGTCGAGCGTGTGTGATAGGAAAGCATAGTCGAGCATCATAGGAAAGGCCTAATAGCACCGCAAAATTACTACTTTAATGCAAAATTACTCTTTTATCCGTTGTCTGGAAACAAGAACCCGAGGAGCACCGTAATAATAGAGGTATAGTGATAAATTTGCGATCTCCCACCTGCATCAACCCATCGCCACTTCCCTGCACTTCCTCAATAATTACCCATCCACCCACTCTGACCTACATTGACTTTTCTGGACCCACCATCTGTGTGACCCGCATGTCAGTGACTTAGAGTTACGGTAGGTAGAGATTCCCATCATTTCCAGTTCAAATTCACACAATTCTTGCTAAACTGAGATAAACCTGAAACTGGCTCGGAAGCTTGAAGCTTGAAACTGGCTCGTAAGCTTGAAAGTTCATGAAACTTTGGGAATTATCCGTCAAATACTTTATACTTTGTGTGGAAATTGGGGCGGTGGGATTTTGAGCCATATTTTTTATAGTTGCTTTACAAAAAACATTGTTTTCACTTGGAAAATAGAAAATAACTTTAACTCTAGAAGCTTCCTTTGTAAACAATGTTTGAAATGCCAGCGTGCACCAATCTACCAGATATGAATAGGTTATCATAGAATATCACAAACATATGCACCGATTCTAAGTATATGTTTTCCTAGAAACTAGGTAGTGCATATAGCAAGACACCGTGTGAAATGAAGACATTGTTTCAATTTATATTTAATTTTCACGGAAACTAGCTAGTGCAATAGTAAGACACCATGTGAAAGAAAGGCATTACTTCAAATTATATTTAATTTTCTTGATTGTTTTCATTCATAAGGCCCGAATTTGGTGGCATTACCATTTATATCAAGAAATGGAAACTTGCAGAACTCTTGGTGGTTCTCTCTTGTTTTACTACTTGGTACCTTCAAATGAATTTTAATAAAATCATGAGCAAGCAGGTATCATGCACTTGCAGACCAAAATTTGAGATACTTTCATCAAATAACCATAAAGTCATTCTACTGCACGAATATGGCCATAAAACTTCAGAATTATCAATTAAATAGGTTATACTTTGTTTGAAAATTAGGACAGTGTGCTTTCGAGTCATAATCTTTGTGTTCGATTCATGACAACAACCACTATTAGGAAAAGGCTTATCAGTGGCGCACGTATTTGACATATCCGTGGCGCATATCAGATGCGCCATTGTTACCTTGCCATTAATAACTCTTTTCTGTAGCGCATATTGATATGCGCCAAAGAAATCTCAAACTTCTGTGGCGCATATGGCCAATATGCGCCACATTTTTTTTTCAAATTTCAAAAAAAAGGCGAGCTAGATATCAACTTTCTATATGCGCCACAGAAAAAATTTCGAATTTAAAAAACAAGCGGCCAGATCTAGCCAGAGGTGGGGGTCACCGGAGGTGGGATCAGAGGTGATGGTCGGAGGAGAAGGAGGCTGTCGGAGGTGGTCAGAGTAGTACGAGGAGGAGGCTGCCAGAGGTAGAGGAAGGGCACGCCGAAGATGGTCAGAGGAGGCCACCGGAGGTGGTGGTGGAGGAGGAGGATGAGGAGGAGGTCGCCGGAAGTGGAGGACGGGGTCGCCGGTGGTGTTGGAGGTCACTGGTGGAGGAGGTCATCGAGGTAGAGTAGGAGGCCATGGCCAGAGGTGGAGGTGGAGGTCACTGGAGAGTGGAGGAGAAGGGGAGAAGGATGGAGGGGAGGAGAAGTGGAGGGGAGAAGAAGGAGAAATGAGAGGGAGAAGAAGTGGAGGAATATAAGGAGAAGGGGCACTAGCGGGATTCAAATTTCGAATCCCGCCCAAGATTTCTATGGCGCATATGGGAGAAATGCGCCACAGAAGTTTCTCCCCTTTTTTATTTTTTTGCAGGAATTTTTTCTTTCTGCCATAACTTTTTACTCTTTTGGAATTTGCGGAATATGTAAAAAAATTCGGAGAAATACAACCGCTGAAATCGAGTAGGAAATTTCAAGGCGATCATTTTGATATATTAAACTTTTTTCCCGACATCGTATGCAAAAGGTTTACTGTTCCATGATCCTTTTTTGAAAAATACATCAAAATTCATGTTTTCAAGTTTGTCTACAACTATACCCTAAAATCTAACTACAATTCAAAGGAATTATTTTTTTGAAGTTTTTTTCATTTTCATTTATTTTTTACAAAACTGAATAGGCATTCCACGGGGGGATCTATTTTCCACTTTCTGTGGCGCATATGTCTATATGCGCCACAGAGTAATCACTTTCTGTGGCGCATATAGAGATATGCGCCACAGAAAGTTGATGGGACAACAATCCCATCAACTTTCTGTGGCGCATATCTCTATATGCGCCATAGAATCATCACTTTCTGTGGCGCACAAGAAAATATGTGCCACACAAATCTACATTTATGTGGTGCATATTGGTTCCGTGCGCCAATGAATTGCCAAATTTCAGTGGCATTTTTTCTATATGCGCCACTAATATTTTTGTGTGGCGCATGGTTTTGTATATGTGATCGAATAGCTTGTCTATCTATAGCTTTTTCCTAGTAGTGAACCATTGACGTCAATTGGAAAATTTAAAATAACCTCAAATATGGAAGCTCTTTTTGTAACCAATGTTTAAATACAAATATGCACCAATCTACCAAATATGGACATGTTATTATAAACTATGGAAAAGATATTGCCATGACCTTTGTTATCTAGTTTGAAAGCCATGCATATTCATACATGGTAGGCCATATAGTTTTTTTTAAACTGTCAAGTTTTAAGTTTAAATGTTTTCATGGAAACTAGCTAGTGCAATGGTAAGACACCATGTGAAAGAATGGCATTACTTCAAATTATATTTAATTTTCTTCATTGTTTTTGTTCATAAGGCCCAAATTTGTTGGCATTAGCATTTGTATCAAGAAGTTGAATCTTGCAGAACTCTTGGTGGTTCTCACTTGTTTTACTACTTGGGTACCTTCAAATGAATTTTAAAAAAGTTGGCGCGATGGGATTTTGATCCATATTTTTGTAGTTGCCTCATGACAAAAGTCATTGTTATCACTTGGAAAATTGAAAATAACCTCAATTCTGGAACCTTCCTTTATAAACAATGTTTGAAATTCCAACATGCACCAATTTACATAATATGGACACTACATTATAAACTATGGCAAATATAATCATGATCGATCTTGTTCATTTGGTTTGAAATCCATGCATGGATACTCATACATGGTACGGCATATCATTTCACAAGTTTTATTTTGAAATTATCAAATTTTAAGTTCAAATGTTTTCGTGGAAACTAGTTAGTGCAATGCTAAGACACCATGCGAAAGGAAGGCATTACTTCAAATTATATTTATTTTTCTTGATTGTTTCATTCATAAGCCCCAAATTTGCTTGGTATATATAGCATTCACATATCAAGAAGTTGAATCATGTGGAACTCTTGGTGGTTCTCCCTTGTTTCACTACTTTGATACCTTCAAATGAATTTAACAGAAATTATGAGCAAGTAGGTATCATGCACTTATAGATCCAGATTTTAGATACTTTTGTTAAATTGCTGTATCATGATTCTTTATATGAATATAGGCATAAAGCTTTAAAAATATTGAAACTTGGGCATTATGAATTATAAATAGGCTATACTTTGTGTGAAAATTGGGGTCATGGGATTTTGATCCATATTTTTGTAGTTGCTTCACTACAAAAGCCATTGTATTGTTGTCACTTGGAAAATAGAAAATAACTTCAAATTTGGAAGCTTCCTATGTAAAAAATATTTCAAATGCAAATATGCACCAATCTATTAAATGTGGACAAGTTATTATAAACTATGACAAAGATATTGCCATGAACTTGGTCATATATATTGAAAGCCATGCATATATATTCATACATGGTATACCAGAACCTCTGACAAGTTTCTTCAAATTTGTCAAGTTTTAGGTTTAAATGTTTTCATGGAAACTAGCTAGTTTAATAGTAAGACACCATGAAATAAAGCATTACTTCAAATTATATTTAATTTTCTTGATTGTTTTCATTCATAAGGCCCAAATTTGGTGGCATTAGCATTTTCATATCAATAAGTTGAATCTTACAGAAGACTTCGTGGTTCTCCTTGTTTTACTACATGGGTACCTTCAAATTATTTAAGAAAACATGAGCAAGTAGGTATCATGCACTTGCACACCAAATCTAAGATATTTTCATTAAATAGCCATAAAGTCATTCTATTGCACAAATATAGCCATAAAACTTGTGAATTATCAATTAAATAGGTTATACTTTATGTGAAATGGGATGGTGTGCCTTCGAGCCATAATCTTTATGGTTGATTCATGACAAAAGCCATTGTTGTAAATTAGAAAATTTATAATAACTTCAAATATGGAAGCTCTTTCTATAAAGAATTTTTAAGTGCTAATATGCACCAATCTACCAAATATGGTGCATTATCATAAAGTATGGTAAACATATGGCCTTGACATTGGTCATCTAGCTTGAAAGGCAGGAATGTTCATACATGGTACACCATATTGTGAAACAAGTTTTCTCAAAATTATCAAATTTTAAGTTTAAATGTTTTCATAGAAACTAGCTAGTGCAATGGTAAGACACCATGTGAATGAAAGACACAACTTCAAATTAGATTTAAATTTTCTTGATTGTTTTCATTCATAAGGCCCAAATTTGGTGGCATTAGCATTCATATCAAGAAGTTGAATCTTGTGGAACTCTTGGAGGTTATCCTTTGTTTTACTACTTGGGTACCTTCAAATGAATTAAAAAAATCATGAGCAACCAAGTATCATGCACTTGCACACCAAAATTTAATATACTTTCATTAAATAGCCATAAATTCATTATATTTCACAAATATAGCCATAAAAGTTGAGAATTATCAATTAAATATGTTATACTTAGCGTAAAACTTGGGCGGTGTGCTTTTGAGCCATAATCTTTGTGGTTGATTCATGGTAAAGTCATCCATTGTTCTAAATTATAATATTTAAAATGACTTCAAATATGGAAGCTCCTTTTGTAAACAAAGTTTAAATGCCAATATGTACCATTTTACCAAATATGGTTACATTATCATCAAGTATAGTAAACATATGGCCTTGACATTGGTCATCTAGTTTGAAAGGCATGAATGTTCATACATGGTACGCCATATTGCGAAATGAGTTTTCTCAAAATTGTCAAATGTTAAGTTGAAATGTTTTAATGGAAACTAGCTAGTGCACACAGTGAGAATCGAAGAGAAAATTATGGTAGTATTTTGTTTCATATTTTGTTTCTTTGTATATTTTAAAAAATGGCCCAAATTTAGCATCATTACCATTCGTATCAAGAAATTGAATCTTGCAAAACTCTCGGTGGTTCTCTCATATTTGAGTACTTCAATATCTTTAAATTATTTAAAAAATCAAGAGCAAGCTATATCACACACTTTGTAGTTCAAAATTAGACACATTCTGTTTAAATCATTAGAAACTCATTTTATTGCATAAATTTAGCTAGGAAGTTTGGAAATTCATGAAAGTAGGGCATTATTGAGCAAATATGGATTCTCATTTTATAAGCATTGACTGAAATGCCAAGATGCGCCGATCTACCAAATATGGACACATTATCAGAAACTATGGCAGAGATATGTCCATGACCTTCGTCATCTTGTTTGAAAGTCTTCAATAATGTTTATCAATTTTAGAAAATGTCTAGAAACTCATGTAAATGTTGCTACGCACACTATTGTTGTCGTGTTGATCTGGATGTGGCCATCACCTCAGGAGCGGCCACGCATTGGAGTAGCATACCTTGGAAGCTTCAACCTCAAAAATTTCGTACAGTGCCGAAACATCCCGCGTATCCATTCAAACATCCCACGCATCTGTTAAAATATCCTATGCATCTATTCAAATATCCTGCCCCGTTTTTTGTATATGAAAAATTCCTCTTCTATCCGTGGCCCCGAAACAAGAATCGGAGGAGCACTGCAATAATAGAGGGGTATAGGTGGTAAATGGGCGTCGTCCAACCTATATCCCCCCATCGCCTCTTCAATGCCCGTCCCCAAAATTTACACGGCCACCCTCTCCGCCCTCCACCTTCTTTACCGCCAGCCCTTGCATCCACACCGAAGCCCCTTCACCGCCAACACGCTCTTCCACATGGGAGCTTCTTCACCACCTTAGTTGTCCACGCATAAGATCCACCTCTCTCCACCCTCATCCATCGCAATCGTTCTACATCACCGACTCCCAAGTTGTGGACACCGGAACTATTTACTCCCTCGCCGCACTTGATATGCTTCACCAACGTCGTCATCTCCCACACGGGGGGCGTTTCACTGAATCACTCATTAGCTGGCCCCGAAATGCCCAGCCGTAGCCCCCGCCACCCTCTTGTCTGTCTCGGCCGCCCCTATCGCGGAGTGGTAATTTCTCTTGCATGTTTGTTATTTTTTGGTACTCTTAAGTTATGAAAGCATTGGAATGTTGGTCAATACCCTGCTTGCTATTGCCATTTTGTTTGCACCCACATATGGTTGGTCTGATCCACATCATTAGCTTCTCGCTATTATTTCCTTTATTACATTGTCACACTATATAATCCTGCAACACTAACTCATAGATTATATTCTTTCCGAGCGCTTGCTTGGGTCATGCAAACCTCTCATAGAGTATCCAACACTGACAATCTGACACCAAGCAAGGTTGACCTGTGAGGTTTTAGTGTGTTACTTAGGCCAATTTCTTGTCATGTTAATAACTCATATAACCTGTATGCATAATAAGTTAATAAGTCATTCTACCTAAAACCTTGCCCTAACATTTACATTCATGTTTTATTGTATTTCTATCTGTGAATGATTTGAGCAATTCAGAAAATGTCCATATAATTTGAATCATACATCTGGTCATTTTTAATGCTATATTTTTGGTGTTTTCAACTACTTTCATCCTTCCAAACCAGCTAGCAAGTTTAAATCATACATATTGTCAATTTTAATGCTATCTTTTTGGTGTTTTCAAGTGCTTTCATCCTTTCAAACTAGCTAGCTAGTTTGAACCATACATCTAGTCAACTTTAATGCTATCTTTTTGGTGATTTCAACTTCCGAACCAGCTGACTCGGTTTTAAATGTCATGCCTTAATGTAGAGAAAGGACAAAGGAGTACAAGGACTAGAGTTCTAGCTACTCGACTCAGATTCTACTCGCAAATTAACCAGGAGTTGTGCCCGCTTGAGAAAGAACTATTGTGAGCCTGAATGAGCTACTATAAGTTCATACTTACTTAAATGATATGTATATTATATAATACATGTTTTCCTTGTTCTTTGTTTTAACCTCTTTCACCATATTTTACTAGGATGAAGTTAAAACAAAGTAGGAGTCCTCGAAAGGTTGGGCTGAAACTTGCGATCCCTGTTCCCATTCATCCTCCCATTGCATTTTTGAAGGAAACAATATTGTTAACATTCCACCTAGAACAATTCCTGCAGGTGATATATATAAAGATTGTATTGCATGCAGAAAGAAAGGGTGTAGCTGTTCTTAGATCTATAGCTGAAATGTTGAAGAAGAGGACAAATGATACGATGAAGTTCATCGCCATGTACTGATCTCGTATTGATGATGCGAACTCTTCTTTGTGATCTTTTAAAATGCAGATCTTGTCTAATGATCTATTGTAATTTCAATCTAGAGAGACTAACTTTTATCGTTGTATCGTAAGTAGTTTGAATTTCTCTTTTTCTGAGAGAGGAGTTTAAATTTCTCATGTTTATTAATCAACTTGTTGGAATTCCTATGTTGTTCTACAAAACGTGGATGCTGCTAAAAATGCCGAAACAATAACACGCCATACAGTGAAAGGATGGAACGGTAATGTACTGAAGAGTGAAAGGTCGTGATTGGTAGAACATGGATGGAGTTATATCAATAGTAAAAGGCCTGAACAGTAAAAGTCCTGAATAGTAAAAGGCCTGAATAGTAAAAAAGGGATTAACATTAAGAGGTCTGAACAGTCAATGTTCTAAACAGTAAATGTTCTAAAGAAGTAACGGGCCTAAACAATAAAAGCTTTGATTCATGACATTCCCAAACAGTAAATGGACAGAAAGTAGTAGCAGGCTAGAATAGCAGACCAGCATAGTAACATGCCAGAATAGTAATAGGTTGGAATAGTGAAAGGCCAGATTGGAAGAGGTCCTGAATAGTAACAGGACTTCCTACAGAAAGGCCCGTGATGAATGGAAAGTGACAGGATTTATGCATAGTGATGGGCCTAGGGCAGGCCTTAACAGTACCGGTCGACGTGGCGCGGGCCGCTAATGGGATGCACAGTGTTGGATCGAGCTGGGCCTTAAGCAGGTCCAAACCGTAATGGACTTGGAAGTTAATAGGCCACAGTTGGGCTGCAAAGTTGTGGGCCCCATTCAAGCAGGGTAAGCCTCCAATAGGCCGAAACATTAATGGGCCATATTCTTATTGGGCTTCTCTCATGGGTGATGTCTACGCACTTCTATTCTTGTAGATAGTTGTTGGGCCTCCAAGTGCAGAGGTTTGTAGAACAGCAGCAAGTTTTCCCTTAAGTGGATCACCCAAGGTTTATCGAACTCAGGGAGGAAGTGGTCATAGGTATTCCCTCTCAAGCAATCCTGCAATGAAGATACAAGAAATCTCTTGTGTCCCCAACACACCCAATACACTTGTCAGGTGTATAGGTGCACTAGTTCGGCGAAGAGATAGTGAAATACAAGTGGTATGGATATAAGACAATGGTGCTAGAAAATAGCTTGATGGCGTGCAAGAGACTAAAGGTAAACTGAAATAAAGATGGAAGCAAGCAAACATGTAACAGATCTAATTGCAAAACGGTGTTTCAGTGCTTAGAAATAAGGCCTAGGGATCATACTTTCACTAGTGAACACTCTCATATAAATATCTTCTCTTATGATACTACTCTTAACTACTCTCCGGTTGGACACTCTAATCCATGGTAGGGCTATAACAGCAGCCCTCAAAGTTCATCTTTCCCATCTAGAAAATCCCACACTGTCACCTTGAGCACTAGATGGTTCCAACAAACACCACAATTTCATAAAGACATCCAACTCCAAATATAACTCATAACAAGTATTTGTAATCTCTAGCCTGAGTGCCACCATGGTGTGCACACTGTCACTTTCACACACATGGGGAGAGCAGAGATCTAACAAAGCACTTGAGTAGCAAGGTTGATCTACTTGATTACAACGCTCATGATCACAATATGATCATGCATAGAGAGAGAGAGAGATGAACACATAGCTACCGGTAGAACCCTTAGCCTCGAGAGAGAACTACTCCCTCCTCATCATGGGAATCAACAACGGCGATGGAGATGGTGGTGGAGATCGATGGAGATGGCTCCGGGGGCACTTCCTCATCCCGGCAGGGTACCGAAACAGAGACTTTCTGTCCCCCAAATCTCCCCTTCGGTGGCGGCGGCGCTGCGGAACTTTTTGTGGATTTTTGATTTACTCCTTAGGGTTTTTGCCTCCGGGGAGATATATAGGCGAAAGAGGCAAGGTCGGCGGTCGGCCAGGGGGCCCAAACCATGACCTAGCGTGGCCAGGGGGACCCATGCCATGGGGTGGTGTGGCCACCCTGTGGCCCCTCTCGGACTCTCCTTCTGGCTCCGTGAGTCTTCCGAGAAAATAACAACTTTGGCTTTTGTCTGGTCCAATTCCGAGAATATTCATTTTCTGACTTTCCTGGAACCAAAAACAGCAGCAAACTGGCAACTAGCACTGTGGCATCTTGTTAATTGGTTAGTCCAAGAAATCATATGAAAAGTACTCCAAAGTGTGGACAAAACACAAGAAAGTAGATAAAACCAAGCGTGGAACATCAAAAATTATAGATACATTTGCAATGTATCAATGGGCCGGCCCACTTAATGGTTAGCAGGACTTGGATGGGCCTTGGCTTTCACCATGGTTTTTTGACCGTTAACGATGGTAACTGGCCGTTAATGGCGCTTGCCACGTGGAAATTTGCATGACGTTAGCAGTCAACGGGGCTAGGAAACTGATCCACTATGGCACAAATTTCTATGGATAAAAGTTGCGATCCACCACGGTCGGGAAAAACCATGGTAGATACTTTGGTGATGGGGCTTTTACCACGAAGTCCATCCATCGCCGAAGACTTTTTGACATGGGTATGACTAATCGGGTCCCTATGATTAGTTACCCTAGTTGCATAAAATCCTACAGCTCGTGAAGCCCATGAAGAATAAAGGATGGCTCAGGAAGCATCCGACCGATAAAAAGTGTGCCTTGGAAATCAAGGAAGAAGTAGAAACCGACATTGTATTAGTGTTGTAATCACAACTTGTAACCTATCTGTATACGGCTTTGGTACCCGACCTATTATATAAAGGCTCGGAGGAGCCAATAGAGAGATACTGAAGCCTTAAGCAATCTGTAATCATAGTTTCCATAGCAATCAGACTATTTTGACTCCGTTGTTTATCGGATCAGTCGACGAAATCCCTAGTATTCTATTTTCCATGAAACCCTAAGTCCATAACCATGGGAATTGCCGAGGTTACCCCTCGTCAATTGGTGCCGCATGTGGGAAATCTGAACTTTTGAATCATGGATTTGGCATCCCCGTCTTCACCAAGAAAAAACTCGACAGCAGCAGAACCACGCCCGCCCACCCCTGTGTCGGTTCCCATCGATTTCAACGGTGGATCCGATCTCATAATCGGAAGCGTGGAGGAGCCCGAAAAGCGTGGAGGAGCCCGTTGGTTGTAACAGCAACGCCCACGATGATACCAGCATCTTCTGTCGGCTCAAGCCGAGCCTCAGCCGATAAATGGCGAAGAAAAGTCCAAAAACTATGTAGATCTAGGGGATCTGGCTGATCTATACGACGGTCTCTCCTTCAGTTCAGACTCTTAGCTAACAGCACAACATGGATCAAGTCCAGCAAGCACTGAACTCAACGAAACCAACAAAAACATCAACTCTGAAATCAAGAAAGCTGAAACTTACCAAGAGCAGAACCCGTGGGACTTCACTGATTTCTCTGATAATGTCTCCTATGGATCCGATGACAACAGCAGCAACTCGTACATGATGCATCACCAAGTGTGCATGATTATCGGTGACACGTTAACAACACAAGACTCTAATGGTAACCCAATCCTCAATCCCAATTATATTCCATCGGTTGATGATGTAGGAAACTATGGAAACGAAGGAGACCAGCCAAACAATCAGATCATACAAGGAAGAGAAGGAATGCATGATGGTGAACGGCTAACTCCTCGACTATCAGTAGAAACATGGTAAAAAGCGAGGGACGCAGTTTCGGGTGCAGTCCCAATGACAACAGATGCTACACGTGAAGAACTTATGGCATATCAGTACTTACGCCACCAAAATAAGAGGGACCTTCTCAAGATGTAGAGGCAACTCGATGAAAGGAGAAGGCTAGCCAACGAATCTAGCATACGGCGAGCACAACTAAGCTCCACCCATGGATCTGGTAGTGTAACCGGAGGCGCACCCCAAGGATAGAAACTTTGCGGCTGCAGCATATCCCGGAAGCCGATAGAAACGAGATAAAACATGATCTGGACCCATCCTTCATGTTAGTGGATCCAACAGGACATATTAAAGCAAAAACAATGCAATCCGCCATTGTTGCCACCCAGACGTACCTACTCACAACTCAACCTGCACCTGACGATCCCCGATCAGCCCTCCATCTCTCCACTCTTAGGAACCTCGGCATGGTGGGAGCATCCCTCGCACAAGGAGAACAAGGATTCACCCGACAACCCGATAAATCACCATGTCACCGAAGCAGCCCTCAGCTTGTGGGACACACCCGATGTTCATGATTGCCACATCAGGTGCACTTTTCACACTCTGAACCACGAGATGATACAAAAAATAAGATTACACACCACAGGGTCGATAGATCCAAAGAGGAGCGCAACAGCCGAAGATACTACAATAGTGAAGGCAAGGATGAGTATGAATTGTGCAGGGCTAATTGCCTTACCCAACAGGTTCGCAAGACCCCAGTACCCAAGGATTTCAAACTTCCTCATGATCGCCAAAAGTACGACAGTCTCCAGGAACCGAAGCTTGGTTGGATGATTACCTACAAACCGTCAAACTCCAGGGTGGCTCCAAGGTCACTACAATGCAGAGCATGTAGTTACTCCTAAGTGGCGCCACCCGGTCATGGCTTAAACAACTACTTGAAGAATCCATCAGCACCTGGAATGACCTAGAAGATAAGTTCATCCAAAACTTCACATCCATGTTCAAGCGACCCACATCCTTGGAGCAACTACGGGCATGCAAACAGAAATCTGGAGAACCAATACGAGCATTTATCCAGTGGTGGAACATGATTAAAAACTCAGCCAAAGCTATATCCGATGAAAGGGCGATCGATGCCTTCAACGATGGCCTTCACCAAAGGGAATTCATTGAGGAGATGGGAGGGGTCAAACCCAAAACAATCTCACAGCTGATAGACATGGCAAATCACTAGCAGATGGAGAAAACGTAGTACACAACAAGTGAGGGTGCTCACCCGAGGAAGATCGGGACATGCGCAATAATGATAGGAGAAGGCGAACAAACGACTGGTACAATGGGCCAAGCTATGTTGTGGCTGGCTTTTCAGGAGAGGACAGCCGAAGAAACAATGATCGTAATGGTGGATACCGCAACAATAGAGATGGACCTACGCTTGGGGAAGCCAATCAACACAGTGGTACCAACCGAGAGCTCGGAAGCCCCCAATGTCTCCAATGCAAATGCTCGATGGACCTTGCGCTATGCACTTTTATGTCGACTCTGGGGGAGAAGGTGCTCAAATCACCTCATGAAGAATTGCCACACGTTCCTAAAATGTAATAAGTTTACAATGCAAAAGCAACTGAGGTAGCAAACTAAGGGTACGCCACCACACCAGGGACTCTAGCTCCTAGTGCACCACCTCCACCACCAGGGCCACCGCCAACAGGCCAGTCGCAGCCTACAACAAATAGAAACTAGGAAGACAAGTACCCAATGTCCATAGGAGCAATGCCAATGATCCAAAAAGGGTGTCCGTCCAATAGAGTTCAGAAGCTGATCACACGAAAAGTTAACATGGCAGTAACAGCACCACTACCCACACTGAATATCTCCACTGGTCAGAACAATAAATCACATTCAGCGGGGTCGATCACCCGTTCCAAGTCCCACGATCGGGTCAGTCAGCTCTAATAGTGGAAGTACAAATCGACGCGTTCAATATGAGCAAGGTTTTTATGGATGCAGGAAGCAGTATCAACCTAATTTACACCAAAACCCTGCGGGCAATGAATTGGTCCTTCACAAACCTGGCACCAACACATACAACTTTCCATGGCATAGTCCCAGGAAAAGTTGAGATTCCTTTAGGCAAAATCTATCTTGATATTGTCTTCAGATTAAGGGAAAATTTCAGGCGTGAAAAGCTCGAGTTTGAAGTCATGGATTGGCCATCACAATATCACGCGATCCTGGGCCCCTAGCTTTCGCGCAATTCATGGCAGTACCACACTATGCATACTTGGTACTGAAGATGTCAGCACCCAACGGAATCATAACCATAAGAGGCAGGTTCACTCGTTTCGATAACTGCGACCGAGAATTCAACAAGATCTCCTATTCTTTCGAGTGGAAGCAGAGTTCACCCAACTGAAAATAATTGACACAGAACCCTTACCAGAGGGACAGGTCACAACCAACCAAACTTTAGGCTCTCTAAGAGAAATCCAGGACCAGTTTACAGACCTAAGGAAGACAACCTCTGTGGCCTCCAACCTCGGTCCTGCATAGGAAGGCGCGCTTGTTGAGTTCACGCATGAGCACTAGGAAATTTCTGCATGGGTACCAACCAACAAGCCAGAAATTCCTAGGGAACTGGATGAGCACATACTCAACTCATGTTCTACCGCCAAGCCAGGGTCACATGTGCCTCGCCATCTCATGGAACCTGAGCGCATGACCATTGGGAAAGAACTACATCGCCTTACAGATGCCAAGTTTATCAAAGAAATCAAGAAAGCAACGTGGGTCGCCAACCTAGTATGCGTCCCAAAGAAAAATACAAAAGAATTGTGCATGTGCATTGACTTTACCGCACTGAACAAAAATTGTCCAAAGGATCACTCCCCGCTACAGCGAATTGATCAAATCATTGATGCAACCGCCGGATGCGAGCGCCTTTCCTTTTTAGACGCATATTCCGAATATCACCAGATTCGGATGAAGGAGGAAGACTAGGGTAAAACAACATTTATCACTCCATATGGCGTATTCTTCTACACTACAATGCCCTTTGGACTAAAAAATGCGGGTGCCACGTACCAGTAGATGATGCAAAGTTGTCTTGGAAGTCAGATTGGAGCAAACGTGCAGGTGTATATTGATGACATCATAGTTACAACAAAGCAAGGTTCAAACCTTATCGATGTTCTTCAGGAAACATTCGATAACCTCGACAAATACTGCATCAAACTCAACCCGACAAAGTGCTCCTTTGGACTCCCCGCAGGGAAACTCCTTGGATACCTTCCTATCATTAAGAGGAATAGAGGAAAACCCTAAGAAAAACAGGCAATCCTCACAATGAAAAATCCAACTAACCTTCGGGGTGTGCAACAATTGGCTAGATGAGTTGCGACGCTGAGTCGATTTATTGTTCACCTGGGCGAAAAAGCGCTCTCGTTCTACGCCCTCATTTAGAAATCAGAAAAATTCGAATGGACGGACGAAGCTCAACGAGACTTCGAAGACCTAAAGAAAACACTTTTGACACCTCCTATTGTCGTGTCACAAGGATAAAAAGATCCTCTACTACTCTACATCACCGCTACTAATCAGGTGGTAAGCACAGTTCTGGTCGTCGAGCGACCCGAAGAGGGAAAAACTCATGGCGTTCCAAGGACAATATATTTTCTTAGTGAAGTCCTCTCTCCATCCAAACAAAGGTATCTGCACTACCTGAAACTAGCATACGCAGTTTTATGATAGCACGCAAGGTGCGCCACTACTTTTCAGAACACCCGATCGTGGTGGTCAATGAGGCACCTCTTTCCAACATACTCAACAATCAAGAAGCAACAAGGTGTGTCTCTCTATGGGGAATCTAGCTATCCCCTCGAGATATCACGTATGATAAATGTAAAAAATCAATTTTCAGGTTTTTCCTGACTTTATCACTGAGTTGATATAACTCCAATGTGCGGGTCCGCCAGATCTCTCAAGTGCATGGCCAATGTATTTTGATGGTTCCAAAAGAATAGAAGGGGCACAAGCCGGAGTTATACTAGTGTCACCTCAAGGAGATAAAATGCACTATGTACTTCAGGTGAGCTTTCCGAACGCATCAAACAATGAAGCAGAGTATGAAGCCCTGTTGCACGACATGTGTATGGCTATCGCCTATGGTGCAACTCGCCTCAAGCTATTTGGATATTCAAATCTTGTGGCACAGCAGGCAATGAATGAATGTGACGCTGTCAATGACAATATGGTTGCTTATTGGGACATGTACAATATCATGGTGACCCACTTCGATGGATGCAAAGTATCACACATAGGTAGAGAACCTAACAAGGAAGTAGACAATTAGGTGAACATGAGATCCCTCTGCCTGTCCGTGCCACCCAGAGTTTTCTAGGAAGAAAAAACAGAGTGTTCCATCAAACCTAAAAAAACTGAAGTTGAAGCACCTAATGCACGCAAAAAAGTCAGGTCGAAAGGTGACTCGGGGGATGCGCTCACATCAGAGAACAAGGCAGACACCCTCGATGAAGAACTGGAACCCGGAAAAATCACGATGACGGAACCCACATGGATGCATCCATATGTAGCATACATGGTGAGAGGAGAACTCTCTGAAGATGTAATCGCAGCATGACGGATCACATGTCGATCTAAAGCCTTCGGAATCGTCAAAGGATAGTTATACAAAAGAAGCATCTTAGGTATACTACAGTGGTGCATCACACCCAAAGAGGGAAGGGTCATTCTCAAAGATATAAACAAAGGGGTATGTGGCCATCATGCCAGCAGCCGAGCAATTGCGGCCAAAGCCTTTCGAGCAAGATTCTACTGGCTCACAGCAGTACCGAATGCGAAGGACATCGTGCGAACATGCGAAGCATGTCAATGCTTCATGATGAAACCTAATACACATGCCATAGAATTAAACCACATACCTCTCTCTTGGCTGTTTTCCTAATGGGGACTCGACATGGTGGGCAAACTTCACAAATCTTTGCCCGGAGGACATGTCTTTCTGCTAGTAGCAGTCAACAAATTTACAAAGTGGATTGAAGAATGCCCGTCACCAGCCAAGATGGAACTTCGACTGTAAACTTCATCAAATCAACAGTGTTTCGATTTGGAGGGCCAAATAGTATCATCACCGATAATGGAACTAATTTTACCTTCAATGAGTTCAAGGAATACTTCAAAGAGATGGGTATAAAAGTAAGCTACGCCTCAATTGCCTACCCGCAAACCAAGGGCCAGGTGGAAAAGGCCAATGGCCTCGTAACCAGTGGTATCAAGAAAAGATTACTGGCGCCACTTGATAGAGCTAAAGGAGATTGGGTAGATGAGTTACCATCTGTCCTATGGAGCTTGCGTACCACCCCAAACAATGCAGCACAAGAAACATTGTTCTTTCTGGTACACGACACTGAAGCCATCCTTCTAGTCGAAGTAAGTCATGAGTCCCCTCGGGTCGACGCATATGACAAAGAAGCCTCTAGAGAAACACTTGAAGGTGATGTCTATGCACTTGATGAAGCTCAAAATGATGCTTTACAAAGAGCAACTATATACCAGTAGAATCTAAACAACTACCACAGCCGTCGATTGCATCCTAGGTCCTTCGTCTTAGGGGACCTGGTCGTTCGCCTCAAGCAAGACGGTCATCGTAAGCTGGAATCACCATGGGAAAGACCATATATCGTCACAGAAGTAATCCCTGGCGGAGCATATTAGATCCAAGACAAGAATACGGGAGTCAAATACTCCAACTCATGGAATGGTGCGCAGCTGCGATGTTTCTATGCTTAGAATTTTTTTCCCAAATTTACATTAAATAAGGCTGACAGTCAGGCTTCATTATATGCTTAGAATTTTATTTCCCACAATTTATATTAAATAAGGCTGACAGTCAGGCTTCATTAGCCATGAGACTTTGTAATTTAGTTCTAATTAAGGCCAACGGTCAGGCGATTAAGCCAAAACATGTACCTCCGTCCTCACCATTAAATAAAAGATAAGTTCTCGAAACTCAACATCATTTTTTTCTTTTTTCCCTCTCACCCCAACACTCGGGGGCTTCGTCAGTAAAACATATTCATATTTATACTCATGGTGTTTGAATAAGCTACTTTAGTCTTAGGGCGGGATATAAACAAAAAGAAATTACATAAGGAAATCAAGAATATATTTTGAGCCTATGCCTCGATGCAGGCATCCAAACATAGCCTCGGAGGCTACTCCCATCGGGAGAGCTACCACGCACCCGATAGAAAATTGTTCTCTAAATAGAGTTGACAAAAACAAATAGGACCTGAAGTAAAAAAACTCTTCGGGTGAATTTTATCCTTGTGCATAGAAAACACACCCAATAAAAATCAGCATGAAAACTCCAACGGAGTTGAAAAAACAATATAAACCTATGAGTATTCATCATTGTATCCTCAGATAGTTACTCCTATTGGGAGAGCTTATGTATCACCCGATAAAATAAAGCTGACGACTTCAGCAATTTCAATAGCCAAAAAATCAGTCGACAAAAACTCATTAAATCCTCAGACCGCGTCCTCCGCGATAATACGTATGAATGTCATGTCTATGACATGAAGGCAAGACCCCAGGATCCGTCATGTGTGGCCTGGTAACTGCACATGAATGCACTCTACCAATAAAATTATTCGTATTCACGATACGATGAAAAATCCCGACGAACACGTTGGGTACCCAAAATAATAGCACTGGAATTCATTATTCGATAAGACCTCAATGGCCTAAACTGAATTACGCCAGCAAATACCAAGTTCAGGCATGGGGACTTGAATTTGATGTAGTTTCACAGAGTTTTTACCCAGGAGCAATTAACTGATTTCCGATCCATCGAATGCATCAGACATATTATACCAAATTCCCATGGCAGTCAAATAAAAATAATATTATTAATTTATTTCCTATAATCTTCGGCTTACAACAAAAAACTTTGAGATTTCAACCTGAATCTATGATTAGGATGGAACCTCAGGGACTACTGACATGGGTATGACTAATCGGGTTCCTGTGATTAGTTTCCCTACTTGCATAAAAGCCTACAGCCTGTGAAGTCCACGAAGAATAAGAAAGGCCCAGGAAGCATCCGACGGATAAAAAGTGTGCCTTGGCAATCAAGAAAGAAGTAGAAACTGACATTGTATTAGTGTTATAATCACAACTTGTAACCTATACGTATACGGTTTTGGGACCCAACCTATTATATAAAGGATAGGAGGAGCCAACGGAGAGGTACCAAAGCCTTGAGAAATTTGTAATCATAGTTTCCACAGCAATTAGATTATTTCGACTCCTTTGTTCGTCTGATCAGCCGACATAATCCCTAGGGTTATCTTTTTCACGAAACCCTAAGTCCAAAACTAGGGGCATTGCCGAGTTTATCCCTTGCCACTTTTCACCATAAAAAACGGGCCATCAAATACAAAAACCATCTGTTGTAAAAGTCAACTTTTCTTATAGTGAACTAAATGATATTTATCACTTAGAAATATCATATTACTGCATAATATGATAGTACTGATTGATATGTTTACAAAGGACTTAGTAATTCGGGATCCTGTTGAAACAAGGACAAAAGGTGCGCGAGTGCAGTAAAATACCAAAAATCATATTCTACTTGTGCAAAAACATAAGGTAAATATGCTTAAAATTTGGGCTCATCAAATAGTCAAGAATCCTCTTGGTAGATTTTGTCTAACTCCAGTAACCCCTCTGCCTATTACCAAAACCATGGCTAGTGCATCAATTAAGGTTGTTAGACCATATCAAGGCTTTAAACTTGGTGGCTCCTTGTTGTCCTTGAGTTATACTAGCTCCTCTTTGATACAGGCCATGTCAGTAAGGGGTCACCGATTCACTAGCAAATAAGTTCATGTCTATGACTTCTCAAGGTCATGTTATCTGGGCCCTTAAATAATATAACAAGCATTAGTCATACACAGACAGTCATTCTCACATAGAATAATTACAACGATAATCACAAATGGATGAAAGTAAAATACGCACAACACATCTCACCAATTCCCTACATCTCCCACGCCTATGGGGATTTACTTGCAATTGCGACCATGGGTAGCAAGGTCATCTAAGAAACTTGAGAGGAACTCAAGGGTGGCCCCCTTGAAATTGTCAGTGCTGAGAGTAGCAAAGACCTCCATGCCAGCAGTGCTAACCATCATCCTGAAGTCACCCAACAAGCCGTTGTGTGAGAGGACCTCCTCGTCCACCCACTTCGTGGGTAGAACACAGCGAGCACTCACTCTCTCGTACTCCTTGTTGTAGTAGGCCTTCAAGGCTTCGAACTCGGAATGTCCCCTCTTGTGCTTGGGCGCGGTGGAGGAGACCGAGTGGCTTCCCCAGCGCATGAGTTTTCCCAACTTCATTGTTACTGGAAAATTTCACCACAAAAGTATAGGCATAAGGTTTCTATAATGTCAACAAATGATTCCAGGTAAAACTTTAAATCCTAACATGTAGAATCAACAAGAATCTCAAAATAATATGAAATCAACTAGATGCTCAATGTGACAATTTCAACCATGGATTTCTAAAACTAAAGCATGGATCAAGTGAGGAACATACCGATGTGAAGATTCCCCAACTCAAATGAATGAAATCAATGAAGAATCAAAGATTCTAGGTGATTAGGGCTGGAGTTTGAGAGAGAAAGAGAGAAAAAGGAGGCTCGTTTGGGGCTTCCGAGCTAGCCGTCATCGTTTTCATGATGTCATACAGTCAGTATGGGCGAATGGTACGGTCCGTACTGACGGTCGTCACCGTTGGATACGTCGGTTAGGGTTAGCAGATCAAACCTAGATTTGGCAAGGGAAGGTGGTACGGTGGCGTCCGGTCGTACCGATGATCGTTACATGCTTAGTGACTTCTCGAGAGAATTTGCAGTTTGGTCGATGCTCAGTATAGGCGCATGGTACGGGGGTACCCGGTCGTACCAATGTTTGTAAAGGTTCCTATGCTTTGTTGTATATTTTTATGATTTCTCTCAAAGAATCAGTTAGGGCGGACCCATATGTACTGCTGCTCAGTATGCCTCAAGTATCTTTTCTTTTCATCACTTCTTCTTTGTTTCCTTCAAACTTTTACCTTAGGATTTTTAAAACTGAAATTCTCTACAAAAGTAAACCTTAAAAACTTGAAATAAGAAAACTGAAAATTAAAACTTCTAAAAGCTACTTTGTTAAGGATGGGTTGACTCCTATCGAGCACTTTATTCAGAGAGGACTGAATTGTTTAACTAAATTTTGGATTGAGGATACTCACCGCTGGCTGCTTGATATTAATAATACTTACTTCTTGAGAACTCTTAGCAGGTGGTATGTATTTTTCACCATCTTCAAGTTTCTTTGGGAAGTGTCAAACTATCTAATCATCATAAATGTTGAAGATAATTTTCCCACTACTGCAATCAACATTTGCTCTTGTAGTACTAAGAAAAGGTCTCCCAAGAATGATAGTTTGTCATCTTCAGTCATATCAAGTATCATGAAATCAATAGGTATAACATGCTAATCAATTTGAGGAAGAACATCTTCAATCATCCCAACTGGTTTTTAGTGGTTTTGTGAGCCATTTGCAAGGTAATGGAGGTAGGAAAATACTCGCCAAGATATAATTTTTTATAAAGAGAATAAGGCATTACACTAACACATGCACCTAAATCACATAAAGCATTATGAATGCTAGTTTTTCCTATTGCACTAGTGATTGTTGGTATATCTGGATCTCCAAGCTTAGCTAGAAGTTTATCATCATAACTGGTCATTACCGCAACAGTCTTAGTTACTTTTTTCTTCCTATTGAGAATGTCTCGCCATGAACTTTGTATAAGTAGGTACTTGAATAGAATTAGTTACAGGAAGTGATATACAGGGTTTACTAAGAGCTTCAACAAGGGAATCATATATGTTCTTATCAGACTCACGATGGATTCGATTAGGATAAGGAACCTTATTTGCTACTACCTTTTCCTTTACCTTTGGAGTTGGCTTAGTATCCTTTGCCTTTTTCTTCTTCTTGAACTTTTTCTTGTCAAGTTGTTTTTCCTTTGATATTATTACTTACTCTTCTTGTTCACTACCGAGTTTCGATCTCCCTCTCAAACAACTATTTCAGCATCAGAATCATATAAGTCACCTTGATCCCCAACATCATTTTCTTTATTGTCCTTTGAAGCCTCTTGTATTCATGCTTCAAGGTCAATATAGTTTTGAGGATCGACGAGGTTTTGTTCTTGTTGGGTAATTTCTTGGGTTTCTTTCTCTTTGCACGCCTATTCTTCTTGATACCAAGGTGGCCCTTGCGATCCCTGTGTTTATTTTTTCGTTCGACTTCCACGTTAGAATGGTATTATTCATCATTGACAGATATTACCGAGAAAAGATTCATTGCTTCCTTCGCTGTTAGCTCATTCAAAGATCCTCCCGCGGTTGAGTCAATCATTTTTTTAAATTCATTAGTAAGTCCATTGTAAAAGTAATGCACAATTAAGTCTTCTTGAAAACCATGATTGGGGACCCTGATAAGTAGTCCAAAGAATCTGGTCCAAGCTTGTGCAAAACTTTCTCCAATATTCTAATTTTTTTTGGGTATAACACGCTTGACTTGTATCATCTTATTAAATGAATAAGTGAATCTTTGCATAATTTCTCTAATGCAGTCTTTCTAGTTGGTAATAGTTATATCAGGTCAGGATTGTAGCCATTTAAAACCATGATTGGGGACTCTCATAAATAGACCAACAGAAAAGTTTAAGAAGGGCAAATTCTTTAGGTAGTTCAGTTCGTCTTAGAGCATTGCATATATCATTCACCTTTGTTAAATGGTGACTTGGATCTTCATCATCCCTTCCTGCAAAAGCATCTTCTCGTATCATACGAATTAATTCAGGATCTAGCTGAAATTCAATACCTTTTATATCAGGATAAAGTATAAGTTTTATTTTATAAAGCACAGAAGGAGATCCATATTCCTTCAAAGTTTTAGGCTTTTCTGCTCTAGTGATGATAGATAAACCTGCCATCAAAGGAATTAAGGTGATCATGTCTACAACACATGAGTTAGAAATGTTTTTTGAAAATTTCCAAGCGTATTTCTCTTGGTACACGCTCAATATAAGAAGGTAGAAAAGTTCTTCATGGATGCGTAGATCATATATCTTCAACATAGATCATCTATGGTTTCAACATTTGCAATTGTCAAGAAACAAACACACATAGCACTTAGCTCCCTGGAAATGGCACCATAAAACAGCTTGATAGCCTACAAGAGCATAGATTTGTCAAAGCACATTTTCATGGAAGTATTATTTCTAATTTTAATATCGAATTCCAATAAGGATCTTAGGAAAGTGTTTACCTGTGGTGTTTCTATCGCACTCAAGATGTTACTAATCTTGAGTGAAATGACTGCAAGAGTTGAGGTGGAAAAAGTGTGAATATGAATGAAGGAGTTTATATATTGAATGGTGCTTAAATTAAAGAACATAAAAGTAAGCAATATGAGGGTTGCTTGGTGTTTCCTGCAGATGAAAGATTAAGCGCGGAGAGATACAATTCATGGTGATTGTGAATGTGCCAAATGGAATAAGTAGGATAAGTGATTCACAACAAGAAATGAGTCTGGCATCGACGACCAGCTCATGTCAGCGTAGCCCGCGATTTTCGTCGGTGTAGGCTACGCCGATGGCTGCCATCAACGTGTGGCCATCAGTGTAATGCCCTGTAGGCGTAGATGGTTTGGCCATCGGCGGTTGACAGCAGGTTGGTCTAGCGGTAGCTACAACAATGACATTGTCGCTGGTCTAGTTGGTCTGGCGGTAGCTACGCCGACGACATTGCCTTCGACCTAGTTTTTTATGTTTTTTGAATTGTTTGACTCGTTAATCTCACAAGCATCTGTTTTGAATTGTTTGACTCGTTAATCTCACAAGCGTATTTTTAACTCTAAGTATGATAAATCTCAGGTTAAATTGCACTCATGGTCAAACTTTCTGATCGGTCACCCATCCTCACACTACTCTAGCCCAGCACGCTTAATTTTTTTGTTTCTTCCGGGTGAGTTTCTGAGGAAATTAGACTTTATTGATAATACTACCATATCAAGCCTATTAACCCTTACACCATGGTGTTACACGCCTTTATTTTTTAAATTTTAAACAATTATTTAAGTAAACAAAAATAAATAAGTAATAATAATCTTCAATTCAAATAACAATAAAATGAAAAAATTCCCCTTTTCTATTTAATATGGAATAATTCAAATCTTTAAATCCGTAAATCGGAATTTGACAAATAATATGTCTAAATTAAATAAAAAATGAGAAGAATCCAAACATTACATCCATATCATATTTTTAATCATGGATAAATGTATTTTTAAATAAAATTCATTTTATAGTGTTCAAATATTGAAAAAATCATATCAAAATTTCTCTTTTGAATTTGAGGATTCTAAAAAAACATTAGCTCGGGGATGAACCTGGCTAAACTTGAAGTGGATATCTGATGAAATATCATATTGTGAACCTAAAAATGATTTTTCAAAAAATCATGAGCATCAAATCATGTACCTGTAGTTCAAATCTGACCCACTTCCTACCGATTCGGCAGTAATTTGTCTTTTTCACAAGGGTCGGATGGAAAGGTTTAAGATACCTCGGTTGGGATATTGTCCATGAAAGATGGCCTAGTATTTTTGAAAAATGTGGCTGTATCATTTTGAAACTTTCATTTGGTGGTTGGTTCACAAAACACCCATTTTTGCACTTGGAAAATGGAAAACGACTTTTTGGTGCGACGAAAAGAAAAACTTCCTCCTGCAATATTGTTCTTCATCTCACTTTGCACATGTGTGGACAATATGGAGACATTATCACAAACTATGACGCGATTCTAGCCATAACATTGGTCGTTTGGCCTAACAGTCATGAAACTTTAAACATGATAGCTCATTCTTAGAAGGTTTTTTGAGATGCAATCAATATACCAAGTTCAATATTTTTGCTTGCAGATATAACATATAATATGACACCACGCGAAGGGTTTACATTGTTTGGATTATTTTTGAATTTCTTATGCCCGTTTCAAACTATGGTCAAAATAGCGGGCATGAAGACTCTTAGCTCGGGGATGACCGTCGCTAAACTTGCAGTGGATCTCTGATGAAATAGCATATTGTGAACCTAAAAATGATTTTTCCAAAAAATCATGAGCATCATAGCATGTACTTGTAGTTGAAATCTGACCCACTTTCTACCGATTCGGCAAGAATTTTTCTTTTTCACGAGGGATGGACAGAGAGGTTTAAGATATACCGGTTGGGACATTTTCCATTCGAGGTGCCCCAGTATTTTTTTAAAAATCGGGTGGTACCATTTTGAAACTTTTATCTGGTGGTTGTTTCACAAAACACCCCGTTTTTGGCACTCGGAAAATAGAAAATGGTGTTTTGCTGCGACAAAAAGGAAAACTTCCTCCTGTAATATTGTTTGACATACCATGATGCACATGTGTGCACAATATGGACACATTATTACAAACTATACCGCGATTCTATCCATAATATTGGTTGTTTGACCTGAAAGCCATGAAACTTCGAACATGATAGCTCATTTCTAAAAAGGTTTGTTTGAGATGCAATCAATATACCAAGTTTGATAATTTTCTTGCAACTATGTGCCATAATATGACACCACACGAAGGTTTTACATTGTTTGGATCTTTTTTAATTTCTTATGCCCGTTTCAAACTATGGTCAAAATGACGGGCATGAAGATTCTTAGCTCGGGGCTAAGCTTCGCTAAACTTGTAGTGGATCTCTGATGAATTATCATATTGTGAACCTAAAAATGATTTTTAAAAAAAATCATGAGCATCAGATCATGTACCTATAGTTCAAATCTGACCAACTTCCTATCGATTCGGCGGGAATTTGTCTTTTTCATGAGGGGTGGACGAAAAGGTTTAAGATACCCCGGTTGAGTTATTGTCCATGCAAGGTGGCGTAGTATTTTTACAAAATGGGGTTGTACCATTTTAAAACTTTCATTTGGTGGTTGTTTCACAAAACACCCCGTTTTTGGCACTCAGAAAATGAAAAAAGCCTTTTTGGTGCGACAAAAAGGAAAACTTCCTCCTACAACATTGTTCGCCATCCCATGGTACACATGTGTGCATAATATGGGCACATTATCACAAACTATACCACGATTTTAGCCATAATATTGGTCGTTTGGCCTGAAAGCCATGAAACCTCAAACATGATAGCTCATTTCTGAGAAAGTTTTTTTGAGATGCAATCAATATACCAAGTTCGATATTTTTCCTTGCAACTATTTCACATAATATGACACCACGTGAAGTTTTATATTGTTTGGATCTTTTTGAATTTCTTATGCCCATTTCAAACTTTGGTCAAAACGGCGCGCACGAAGATTCTTAGCTCGGGGCTGAGTCTCGCTAAACTTGTAGTGAAACTATGATGAAATAGCATATTGTGAACCTAAAAATGATACCAGTAGTTTAAATCTGACCCACTTCCTACCGATTCAGCAGGAATTTGTCTTTTTCACGATGGGTGGACGGAAAGATTTAAGATACCCGGTTGGGATAATGTCCATGCAAGGTGGCCTAATATTTTTGAAAAATGGGGGTGGTACCATTTTGAAACTTTTATTTGGTGGTTGCTTCACAAAACATCCCCTTTTTGACACTTGGAAAATTTGTTATACGAAAGTATATGTAATGTTTTATATTTTATTCAACAAAAATATTTAATATTTAAGTTTAGATAGATAGATCTTATTTTTCTTCAAATTTTGATATATTATATATATTTTTCTAAATTCGAATGATTTAGTTATGATTTTTTTACGATTAACGTTGCAAAAAGGAAAATAGTTACACCGACGGCGACGACTAAGCCGTCAGCGTAGACTTGACGCCGTCACAACGCCGTTCCTACGCCGACTGTCCGGTCTACACAGACGGTTGCCGTCGACCTATCACGCCCTACGCCGATGGCAAGTTTGCTCGGCTGTCCGCCTAGAGCGTTGCTTATATATATGGGCTATAAGCTCACCCTACACCGATAGAGTAGTCCTCGGCTAGCTCTTGCTTATCTTTCTCCTACAAATGTTTTTAGTCAGCAGGCTTATAGCCCGAGCTGGTGTACTTGCTCTTACGCGTATAGCACTGGTGTGTGCACTGTGCAGAGTGTGCGGGCGATCTCTCATGATTAACTGATCAGTAAATAACAGTTAAGGTAGAGCGTGCCATGATCATATCATGCACACATGCACTGATGCATATATGTACAGTGCAGTTCCTCGTAGCCGAGGGTCCGTTTGTACTTGCATCATCACCAACACGTACGGTACGGGCCAGAGAGAAAGTGGTGGACATGACTACATGTCTACATGCGCCAGTTGAGTTGAGGTGACGAGACCCCTAGAGACAAGTACCGCGCGCTCAGTGGCTGGCTACCCCTTGGCGCTGCCGGCGATCGAGCGCATGGGCACATGGGATGGACGGGGATCATGGGACGACGCCCATGGGAGGATGCGTGTGGCTGATCGATAAAAGAGGCGACGACAGCCTCCTTTACCAGGGGTACGGCGCCAGTGTCACGTCGCGGCCCCTGTACGGCGGAAGGCGACGATGCCGTGCGCCGGCCGGGCGGCGGTGGGCCGGCCGCCGGAGGAATGATAGGCCTGGCCTCACGGACGTGCGTACCATGCGTGCCGTGCGCATGTCCCCGGGGTGCGCGACCGGCCGTGCGTGCTGAGCTAAGAGAACAATGGCACCGGCCGGGGGACTCAGGGACCACGTAGCGTGGCCCCGGGGCTCTACAAACCGCCGATCGAGATACATGGCTCGGATTATTGTGGCGATCCGCACATGGGCTGGGTACCAACCTACTGGCGAATAATTAGCGCGCAAGCATGTCCTAACATCTGTCTAGTCGTTCTTGTACGGGGATCCGTTGGCGAGGACGTTGCATAGACTACTAGTACTAGGATTGGCTGATAATCGTGAAGCTGTTGCGTTTCTATTGGTTCATCTTACAAGTGCCTTGCTAGTAAGTACGGAGTATATATAAATGCGAAGAGGAACATGGTTGGAATCGTGCCGCTCTGTTACGAGTCGCCCCAAACCGCCATGTACTAGAGAGTTTGTCCCTAGTGGCTTGCCGTTCACCGGAGGGGGAACTGTCAGTCCGAACCTACGTCCAAGTACCCACTTTCTATAACTTAACAAGAAAACGTTTGCAGTGATTAGAACTTAGGCATGTAAGGTTGCAGGCGGGGCGGGTTGCGGTTGCCCGCTATAGAGTGAAGCGGCACAGTGCCCAGTCTGCGGATGCCCATGGCTTGCCGCCAGAGACAGCTAGAATTAGCGCGGACACTGCGGCAACCCGCATTATCTCGCAATAGCCCGCTTCGTGTGATAACCCACCGCAAAACATGCGTGTTATATTAATCGGTGGAAGTAAACCAAAGGCACGACGCCTGGCTGAGCAAAACAGCCGTGTTTCTCATATTCGATCTCCTTTGTGTCTGGCAACTGAAACAAGGGAACACGGCGCTGTACAAAATGTAAACAACAAGCGATGAAGCAGACATCGCCGCATGACACGCCCGCCTCCACGCACCGGCATGGCGACGCAGCCCTCTAGCACGCGCGAGCTCGCCGGCATCGTGCAACGGCTGCACGTCCTCCGCGCCAAGGAGGTACGGGCCGTCGACGAACACGCGCGGGAGCGCGCACGGCGCGACAGCCAATAGTCCAGCTCCAGCACCAGCGTCGGCGTCGTGCAGGGACTGCACGTCCTCAGCGCCGAGGAGGTAACGGCCGTCGACGAACAAGCACAGGAGCGTGCACGGCGCAGCAGCCAGTAGTCCAGCTCCAGCACCAGCGTCGGCGTCGTGCAGCGACTGTACGTCCTCAGCGCCGAGGAGGTTACGGCCGTCGACGAACAAGCGCGGGAGCGCGCACGGTGCAGCAGTCCAGCTCCAGCACCGGCGGCGTCGGCAAGGTGTGACGTGCCGCGTAGTTTCACGATATCGTGCTGGAGAGCCGACTAGAAGCAAGGACGAGGTTTCCCAGCACAGCCGCGTCCTTGGACTGTGCGGCGCCCCGCAAAAAATCACTACTAGAAAATTGTGTTGTTTTTTGCATTGCATCATCGTGTCATTATTCATTGGTTTGTCTAAAAATTATTTTTAAAAAGTCTGTTTTTTTTCTAAATGCCCCGTCTTTATTTCAAATTAAAACTCCGGTCTCTTCCGGATATTTTGTTTGTCTAAAAATATTACAAAGGCCTTTTAAAAATAAAATAAAATAATAGTCTAATAAAAAAATAAAAAATTAAAAACGTTTTTAGTAGGGGAGGCAGCCGGTCAGGCCCAAAGGCCCAGCCAGCCGGCCTACCACCCCACCAGCTAACCCTAAAAAACCCCCCAACTCCCTCCACTCCCCCCGCACACCACACAGCAGCCGCCGCCAGGTGCTCACGCGTAGCACGCCTCCCTTCCACCTAACCCCGGCCCCACTCCCCAGTCCCATCGCCACGCCACCTGCGCCTCCCCTGCGCGAGACGCGCCCGCCAACCACCCCGCGGCGCGTGATCCTACCCGACCCCACCTACACGCTCCCGCACCAGCGCCTCGCTGGCTCTCACGCGAACCCCGCAACGCGTCTACCTACCCCGCGTCGTCCCCACCCACGCGTCGCTCGCCTCTTCCCACCTTCCCTGGACGCAGCCGTCCCCGCTAGCCCGCCGCCGAGGCTCCCTCGCCTCTCCAACCCCGCCGCCGCTCCTCCCCTCACCGGCGCCTGGACCTCCTCTCCTCCAAGCCTCGTCGCCGCCGACCCTGTCCCTCCTCTGCTCGCCTTTCCCCTCTCAAAGCGCCGATACCGCCGCCCTCTTCGCCGTGGTCCCTGCCTCCGCCGGCGCGGCCCCGGCTCCCGCTCCTCTCTGTAGAGCTCCACCGGCCTCACCGAGCTGCCCCTTCTTCTGCAACCACGCGACCCCGCCGCCGTCGGCCTCTGTCCGCGCCGGCCGTCGCCCTTCTCCCCGCCGCTGGCCGGACCCCCGAGCCCCGTCCCCCGTCCGCCGCCTGCGCCCCTGCATCGCGCCGGCCCGAGCGCCGCCCTTCTCTTCGTTTGACTCCGGTGTCCCAGGCGCTGCCTCCTCCTCAGCCACGATCCCCATCGAGCTTGGCCACACCCTCCGCCTCGTGCGTGTCTGCCCCGCTAGGACCACGCCGGCCGGGGCTCTACCTCCTCAACGCCGCGGCGAACCGCTTCACCCGAGCTCCTCGCCGTGCCCACCTCGCTTCCCCAGAGCATGTGCGCCAGCAGCTGCTTGCCCTGCCACGGTCCGACAACGCCCCTGCAGTCAACGCCCCAGTTTCGGCAAGGTGTTCGCAAAATGTCCGCTCGTGATATGTTGCCTCGTACTACTTTGATCCTGATCTGCGTTTTATTCCCGTGACTTGCGCTCGCGTCTTGATGATGTGATGTACCTATGTTGGCACAGTGGACCCTAAGATCTGTCCGTATGATCTATGAGTGGGTTATGGCGTGGATGACAACCGTGCGAAGATACGTGATGCCACCCGAAGAGTACCGTAGCCCCGCGAAGCTCTTCGTCCCCGGTTTTACCAATATCTTCCGAAGACCAACAATACATATCTGAGATTGTCATCGATGATAAGATCACGTACACGGATCTGAAGACCGAACCCTAGGCACGCCAAGCTCTCCTTCGTGGCTTCGAACACCGATCCCCGTCGAACCCTGTCGAACCCCGAACCCCCGGAGTCCAACATCTTCCGAACCCAGATGTGTGACCCTGAGCCCTTATTTTTATAAAATATGACATGCATCTGTTGCATATTAAATTGTTCACACATGCATACATATTTTGTGGGTTGGGGGGATTACGCCGATTCACCGCATGATTAAATATGGAGTGTTTATGCGGGACATCTTTGTCTTATTCCGGACTCCATTTAAATTTGCGTAGCGAACCGATGTCATGTTTTGTCTTGTTAATACAACATTTAATTGCGGGGGTTCTAAATAACTTGAACCGTTTAATTAAATGTCGGGACCCCGGTTCCGCTTAAATACTGCCTAATTGCATCGCACCTGCATCACATCGTAATCATGCCGGATCTTCTGTCGTAGTATTAAATATTTCATCCGGTGTTTCTTCTAGTGTTTGCTTCTTCGTGGATTAGACGATGAGTTAATGCGAGTATCGACAAGTTCTTCGGATATGAATCTCCGGCAGTGTTTCCCAGGCGAGCATTCTCCCCCTTTCTACCTATTTTGCATTTATAGTCTTTATTTCCTCCTGTTGATCTATTGCTATCCGTGTCGCGATGCTTTAGTTTCCGTTCCCCAGTTATATCCCGTGCAGCCTCTATATTGCCTTGGACACCTCCTATTACCTGTGTTTGGTAGATAGCAGGCCTTGCGAGTCATAGTTGCTTGCTCAGGTGCGATCTCGTGTTGTCGAGTACCACAGTTGTTGGAATGCTGGCATATGTTTATTGGTGGACATGCTTGTCGGTGGAGTTGATCATGACTTTAAATACAACTATTAAAATGCTAGATATAACTAATGCAGAGGCATCGGTGGGCAATAGATGTTATTTGGTTCTTCCATGCTCACTTGTGTCCCGTAGGACCCCGAGTACTTGATACCTGTTCCTTGATTTTTCGCACTATCTACATCCGGGAGGCCTTATGGACCCCCCCTGAGCCAGAGCTTGATTCATTTCTATTTCTTGGGGCCACAAGTAGTTTGGGGCTTTATTACTATTCTGTACCTATGCCATGCCTTACTGCTTTGTTTAAGATTGTGCGTGGAGCACCTGTACTGTTTTGGAACGTGGAATGTTTTCGCGGTATCGACAAGCCCAGTCACACTATCGGGTTCCCAGTTGTTTACAGCCATTGACACAAACCCTGGGTTCGTTCCGGAGCCGGCCAACTTCGTTGCGGGTAGCTTAGTGGGGTGGCCCCCTGAAATATTTTATGAATCCTGTGATCGCTTTGTCGTGAATGCCTCGTTGGGTTTTGAGTTGGTTTTTCCGAGGTTGATCGAGTGTGTGTTGCTATTCGTGCACCCCTGCAGGGTAAATCTTTCTAAAAGCCGTGTTATGGATGACTTGGAGCACAGTTTCTCGATCCTAGACAAGTATGACTAAAGTACCGCTTTTAAATTGACTAAGTACCTGACTAGTAAATAGTGCAATTCTCACGGAATGGTTAATAAAACTGCCAACGGATGGGGGTTGTTCGTCCGCTTCCTCGTTGGTAAGCGAGGAGTAGGATGGATCTGTTGATTATACTGTTATAACTGTTGTTCTTAATTAACAGACATCCGTCTATCATTGGTTAGGCGGATGGTTAGCGTGTATCTATAGACTTGTTAGTTATTATCTTTTGCTGCAATTGCGTCATCCCAGGTTGTGTCCCCTTTCGTGGCATAAAGACTTGCTGAGTACCCCTAGGGTCTCACACGATAAATTGTTTGATTCAGATGAACAGGTGTACCCGCAAGATGGATACTGGGTGGAGGAGACAAATGATGTTGGCAACGATCACTCGGTATAGAGATTCCGGGAACGGGGATCCGTGAGATCTGTGGGCGGGATGTGTTTATTTATGTGGCATCTTATGCCGATTTGCTTCTTATCCGTACTCAGATCTTGTTTTCCGCTTCCGCCTGATACTCTGATGTTTGATGTATGAGGAGCTATCCTAAAATATTATCTCTATCTAGGATATTTGAATCTTGTCGTATGGCGTTGCAATATTTCTATTTCTTTTAGATGGAATGGCTCTGAGGACTGTTTTATGTGGCTTGCATACATACTCACTTGTGTATGTAGTTGATCCCTTCGCCTGCCGATTACGCCGCTCGTTCTTGTCCCGATGTTCTGAAAGTGGTTAGGACGGCCGAAAGGTCTACCGTGAGTGGCCCCGGGCCCCAACGTACTATTTTAACCACTTTTGCTCATCTAGGCATGCAACTAAGAGCGTAATTCACCGAGGTAGTTACAGACTGCAGCCGCTGCCGGTCACGGCAGCGAAAAGCTCAAGGTCGTGCCTGGGTCGACCACCATCGAAGCCTCCACCCAGCGCATGTCGTGGCGCACCTCTATGGGATTGGTGCACCCATTGCCAGCCAGCCAGACGTCACAGTCACTCACGGCACGGTGGTGCTACTTCTTGTTCACCTGCGCTCTAACGAAGACATCACAACTACAGCCGAGGAGGAGAATGTGGGTCGTGCGGTCATGCGGGATAAGATGCGGGCAACGCGGCGTAATTGCTTGGGCCTGCTAGAGAAGACGTGGTCATTCATGTGGCATTTCACGGTTCCTTTTTGCGGGGCGGCGTGGCGGTGTTGCGGGTTGTCCCGCCCCGCTTGCAACCTGATAGGCATGCAAGCACTGGTAAAATTACATAAAACCGTCATCGACTATTATACCTTCGTCATCGTGGATAGAAAACACCGTACCATAAACCATGTGGCCATCCCACCAGTATGTATTATTCTCTAAAGCTTAAGTCTAGTCGCATGCAGAGATTTTGAGGGCACTTGCCGCAAGTGTTGCCGTTGTTTTTTTTCTATACTGCTCCCTCTCACAGTGGTGGGCCAGTTACTTCTAGGATGTTTCGTGTGTGTCTTCACTGGCCTCACGAACACAAGCCTGCACTCTTCCTACATCGGTATCTCCTCTTCCTAAGCGCTCTTGCTGTTGAGATGATATTGTATGCACGCATGTACTCTATATATTTACATACGGTCCCCTCCTATTTTGTATAGTTGAGGACATGGTGGCCCCACCTTGTACACTATATATATGCGTGCCTTTGCACCTGATAAGCATATCCTGCAATACAATCCTTCTACATGGTATCAGACACCTCCACGATCCTACCCTAACCCTAGCTGCCGTAGCATCTCCTCCTCTCTCCCGCGGCCGCCGCCTCCCCTAAACCCTAGTAGCCACCGCCGGTTCCCCTCTCCCCAACCGGCCGTCGCAGCTTCGCTCCCTCCAACCCCACCACGCCGTCCCTCCCTCCACTGATCCAGCCATCTCCACCATGTCCCTATCCTCCGACTCGAGCAACCCCTTCGCCTCATCTCCCTCCACCGATTCCACCATCCCCACCCCCGCCCAGCTCTGCGAGGTCCCCATCCATGACCACGTTCGGGTCAAGCTCTCCCGCAGCAACAACAACTACTAATCCTGGAAGACGTACTTCTACCTCCTCTTCCACGAGTACAATCTTCGCGACCACATCGACGACACCACCGACCTTCTCTCCATGCAACGCGACAGCGACTGGATGGAGATCGACGTCACCATCATCCGTTGGCTCTTCCTCACCATCGCGCCGAACATCTTCAAGACCGTCGTCCGCGAGGGTGATGACGCTCGCACGGTGTGGACAAAGATCAACAGGCTCTTCACCGACAACCAGCTCTAGCGCATCGTCTTCTTGCAACAGGAGTTCTTTGGATCTCCCCAGGGAGATCAATCCCTGGATGCCTACTGCCTCCGCCTAAAGGCCATCTCCGATGAGCTTAACAACCTCAGCTTCACGATGGGGGACCAGCTCCTTCTCACCACGCTCACCGCCGGCCTCAGCGAGGATCTCGGTAATGCCGCCTCCAATCTCACCCTCATGTATAATGAAGTCTCCTACGTTCGTCTCAAGGAACATCATCTGAAGAACCAGCGTGCGCGGGCGCCCCACACCGTGTTCACCGCTGGACTCGACCACAGAGCCACTGCTCCTCCGGCGCCAGCTCCCCTCGGCGCCCTTCTAGCCGTGCACACCGATGGCCCCGGCGCCACCGCCCCAATAGCCTCCGCAGCAGTAGTAGTGTAACTACCTCGGTGAATTACGCTCTTAGTTACATGCCTGGATGAACGAAAGTGGTTAAAATAGTACAGTGGGGCCCAGGGCCACTCACGGTAGACCTTTCGGTCGTCCTAACCACTTTCAGAACATCGGGACAAGAACGAGCGGCGTAATCGGCAGGCGAAGGGATCAACTACATACACAAATGAGTATGTATGCAAGCCACATACAACAGTCCTCAGAGCCATTCCATCTAAAAGAAATAGAAATATTGCAACGCCATACGGCAAGATTCAAATATCCTAGATAGAGATAATAATTTAGGATAGCTCCTCATACAACAAACATCAGAGTATCAGGCGGAAGCGGAAAACAAGATTCGAGTACGGATAAGAAGCAAATCGGCATAAGATGCCCCATAAATAAACACATCCCGCCCACAGATCTCACGGATCCCCGTTCCCGGAATCTCTACACCGAGTGATCGTTTCCAATGTCATCTGTCTCTTCCACCCAGTATCCATCTTGCGGGTACACCTGTTCATCTGAATCAAACAATTTATCATGTGAGACCGTAGGGGTACTCAGCAAGTCTTTATGCCACTAAAGGGGACACAACCTGGGGTGACGCAATTGCAGCAAAAGATAATAACTAACAAGTCTATAGATACTCGCTAATCATCCGCCTAACCAATGATAGACGGATGTCCGTTAATTAAGAACAACAGTCATAACAGTATGAGTAATAGATCCATCCTCCTCCTTGCTTACCAACGAGGAAGCGGACGAACAACCCCCATCATCCGTTGGTAGTTTTATTAATCATTCCATGAGCATTGCACTATTTACTAGTCAAGTACTTAGTCAAATTAAAAGCAACACTTTAGTTATACTTGTCTATGATCGAGAAACTGTGCTCCAAGTCGTCCATAACCGCGGACACGGCTTTCAGAAAGATTTACCCTGCAGGGGTGCACGAATAGCAACACACACTCGATCAACCTCGGAAAAACCAAATCAAAACCCAACGAGGCATTCACGACAAAGCAATCACAGGATTCAGTAATATTTCAGGGGGCCACCCCATTAAGCTACCCGCGACGAAGCTAGCTGACTCCGAGCCGGACTCAAGGTTTGTGTGGACGGCAGTAAAGAACTGGGAACCCGAAAATGTGACTGGGCTTGTCGATACAGCGAAAACGTGTCACGATCCAAAACAGTACAGGTGCTCCACGCACAAACTTAAATAAAGCAGTAACATGGCATAAGTACAGGATAGTAATAAAGCCCCAAACTAATTGTGGCCCCAAGAAATAAGAATGAATCAAGCTCTGGATGAGGGGGGTCCATAAGGCCTCCCGGATGTGGATAGTGCGAATAAACAAGGAACAGGAATCAAGTACTCGGGGTCCTACGGGACACAAGTGAGCATGAAAAACCAAATAGCAGATATTGCTCACCGGTGCCTCTTTCATTAGTTATCCCATTACTACTCCAGTTATGTTGTTTAGGTACATCGTTATTCATCAGACACTCACATACCCTACACATGCTTTTATACGACTCGCATGGCTCATACAACTCCTGTAGTAATGGCTCATGGGATGGAGGAACAAGCTTCGGTGGGGTTTAAAAGTAAAGGCTATGCAGTGCTTGGGATTCAATTTAATACAATCGTGACTCAATGATGCAAGAATAAGATAGAGGCAATAGGTACTGTATGTATCCAAGCATGTGGTAGTGCTTGCCTGGTAGTTCAGTTGAAGCGAGAGATGGATCTGAGTAGTACTCCTGTGATTCCTGGTAATTCTCCTGCTGGGCGTCTATTCGAAGAAGAACCAAACAAACAAGGGCCAACATAAATAAAGTGCACAAACATATGAATTATCATGTGTCAAGCAAACAAGCATGCCATGATGAATGGCGCACAATTTACATGGCATTAAATTAGCATGGCAAAGGTGAGGTGTGGATACAAGAATAAAGCATTTTATTATTTATTTAACTAAGTTTTATTGTCATAAACAGTTCAGATTTTTAATAATGATATGATGTATGCTTCAATTCAGAACAAGGACTGTATAGATAGAACGGGCTCGTCGCGCTGATCGATTTAGACATATTATTTGTCAAATTTGGAGTTGTAGAATTAAAGTTATTAATTTATTAGGAAAAGGGCATTTTATTGTAATTTTAATCATCTCGAAATTTTAAAGTGTTCAAACAATATTTTGAATGGCATATTTGAATTCCTCACATTTTTCTAATTCAAAAACATATATCATTTGTATTATTTGGATTTGTGAATTAAAAGTTATTTGAAAACTGATTTGAATTTGAATTTAAATAATTACTGAAATTGTTTTGTCAAAACAAATAAGTGGCCAGACTTTTTTACACACAGGCAGAGCCAGCCGCAGACACTGAGGAGTGGGCCACCTTCTGGCGGGACACACGCACGCAGAAAAATCTTTTCTCACCTCGGCCTTAGCTAGCCCAGGCGGCTGACATGCAGGCCCGACGGTGAAGTTGGTCCCACGTGACAGCGAGTGGGGAGGGTCAGCCACGGGTCGCGGCGAAGGGAGCGCGGGTTACGGCCTGAGGAAGAGGGGGACTTTTCTGCAAAATGCCAGGGCGGCTGACAGTGGGTCACGAGGTACCGCGGGTTTAGGGAAACAAAAAAAGGGGGGCTTTTGAAAAATTGCCAACATGCCCTACTGTTCTTCGGCTTTCTCTGAACCGCGGACAGGTCCGAGATCGACCGACACAGGGCGCGGCGCGCGGGGTTCGAACTCGCGTCGCGGGCGCGCGCGCTGCGGGTGATAGCCAGTGCGGCTGATTACGGGAGGATGACGGAGGAGCGGACGGCGGCTAGATATGCCTCTGCGAGGCGCGGCGCGGAGCAGACGGCAGCGGCTACCGTGCACCGAAGGCGCTCGGCGAAAAGAACGGCGATGCTAGACGGCGACAGCGAGGCGGAGGGTGTCAGGGAGGAAGAGGGTCGTACCGCGGAGAGATCGGTGCGGTCGGATCGTGCAGGGGCGCGACGTAAGGGCGAGGACGCAGACGGCCGGCGCCGCTAGGGTTTTGAAGGGCAAGGTTGAACTCCGGCGAGCTGGGCCTCCTCCACCTCGTACGCGTGCGCCGGGACGATGACGTGGGACGCCGCAGCCTTCCCCAACACCGTGAACACCCGCCCACCGCCGTGCTTTCGTGGAGGAGATGGGGGAGGCAGATGGTGGCCGTCGGTGTGCAGATGGGGTAGAGGGGAGGGAAAAAACGGCGCGAGGCCAGAGAGGGGTGGTCGATGGTGTACGGCAGAGCCGGGTGGGGGTAGATAAGGAGGGAGGTGCTGGGAGATGCCGTGGTGCGACGGTGGTGTAAAGGTGGCCTTGGCCACCTTTTTGGCCACCTCCCTCACGTGCTCGCAGGGGTGGTGAGGGACTGCCGGTGGGGTCTGCCGAGGGGAGAGGACAGGCAGGAGAGAGGCTCGGGCTGGAGGGGGCCCTCATGGCAGGGAGAGAGAAGAGAGGGAGAGAGAGAGGGGTAGAGCTCGGTTAGGAGCTAGGGTTGGAGGAATGGGGGTGGCTCGGGTTAGGGCTTTAGGGTTGGGGTAGGCTTCGGCCTGGGGTAGGGTTAGGGCTGGTGGAGGCTGCCAGGTAGGGCCAGCATGGTAGAGAGAGGGAGTGAAAGAAAGAGAGGTGAGATTAAGGGTTAGGGTTAGGTTAAAAGAAGTGGTGTTAGACTAGAGGTTACTAGCATGGGGGCTTGGCTAAGGTAGATGGGGTGTTGGTGTGGTGGTGACTAGGGTTTGAACATGCACAACACAAGAACAAGCAAGAAGAAGTGGTAAGAAAGTGGGGGTAGGGTTTGGTAGGTTACACATGATCTTGCATGACACATGCACAAGTGGGATGATGATGTTGAGGCACATGGTAAGGAGAGATCAAACAAGGTGAAAGATTTGGGAGAGAAGGGAGATCTCCAAAAGATATACACCACCCAAAGATTCAAATAAAATACAAAATACTAGAATGTGGTGGTACTTGCATGGCCCGTGCAAAATATTAAATGCCATGATTTATTTGGTGAAAACAAAATAATAATATGGCATTGTCCTTATGCATTCCCAAGGAGTGGAATAAAGGCCAAGCAAAAGAATTTATAGAATTAGATCCACCCCATTCACATGAGCTAGAATAAAATCAAGAGAAAAGAAATACAAGCTCATGGATTAATGGGATGGTGGAATTATAAGGTGGTGAAAAGAAAGGTGATGGATTTGAATAAAAGATATGCCCCCAACTCAACTTGGGCATTAAACAATATATTAATAACCAAATACAATATCAAGAGACAATACAATTAATAATGCATATGAGAGAAGAACCAAAAGAAAAGGGTTTTATATGATACTCAAATGCAAGGAGGCATGATGACATGAGCATGATATAATTATGATGCAACAACAAGATATAGGAAGTAGTCATTATATTACTAGACCAAGTAGCATTATAATTGTTAGACAATTGGGATGCTACAAGTAGCAGGGATGCCGCCGACACGGATGTGGCGGTGGTAACCGCAATGACGACGGGTATGTGGTGGCGTCCCCCACCCTGCCAATCCGATGCCCCTGCCACCATGGAGTGGTGGCTTCAACCCTTGGACGGGGGTGGTGCATGCCTACACCATGCCGGTGACGCAGCCTCCTACCCCAAGTCTACTCGGCCCTCGCCTGCAGGCGCATCAGGCGCACTTCGCCGCCCAGCAGCCGCCTCTCGTGCCGGCCTACGGTGGCCCGCCCACCTATGCGCCTTCACCACAGGTGGCGTGGGACCCGACGCTCATCGCCGCTCTCCCGCAGGTTCCCCTACTGGCTCTTACTCCGGTGGCGGGGATTGGCTCATGACACGGGTGCCTCCTCCCACATGACCGCCTACCCGGGTAACCTCTCCACTTTTTCCCTGGCTTCCACTTCTTCTCGCATCATCGTCGGCAACATCGCTAGTCCCCCTATAACTCATATTGGTCCCACTAATTTTCCCTCCACCTCTAAACCATTGTCTCCTAATAATTTCATTGTCTCGCCACACCTTCGTCATAACTTAGTCTCCGTTAAAACTCTTTCTCGTGATAACTCTGTAACTATGGAATTTGACTCTCTTGGTTTTTATATTAAGGATGCCCGTACCTGTATGGTGCTCCATCGATGTGAGAGCCCTGGCGATCTCTATCTGGTCCAATCATCGACTTCCTCTAGCACTGGACCCCATGTCCTCTCCGCCGGCGTTGACCATTGGCATGCTCGTCTTGGTCATCCTAGCGCTTCCGCCCTTAGTCAAATAATGAGGAGTTTTTCTTTTTCATGTAATAAAACGGCTGCTCATAGTTGTGAAGCATGCCGCATGGGCAAACACGTTCGCCTACTCTTTACTTCTTCCTCCACAGTTGCGTATTTTCCCTTTCAGTTAATTCACAGTGATGTATGAACCTCTCCTTTTGCCAGTAATTCCGGTTTTCTATATTATCTTGTGATTCTCGATGACTACTCTCACTTTGTTTGGACTTTCCCCCTTCACAAAAAGTTTGACGTCGCCAATACTCTTGTAGCCTTTTACTCCTACATGTCTACTAAGTTTGGTCGTCCCATTCACGTCCTTCAAATTGATAATGGGAAAGAATTCGATAACACTGCTGTCCGCACACTCCTCTCATCTCATGGCACCATTTTCTACCTCACCTGCCCATATAGTTCACAACAGAACGGTCGCGCCGAGCGTGTCCTCCGCACCCTTAATGGCTGCGTCTGCACACTTCTTTTTCACGCCCATGCTCCACCTCCTTTTTGGCCCGATGTCTTAGCCACCGCCAATCTCCTTATTAACCTTTGCCCGTGTCGTACCCGATGGAATTATGCGCCCCACTGATGCGCTCGACTTTCAATGTAGAGCTCGTTGGGAACCCCAAGAGGAAGGTATGATGAGCACAGCAATAAGTTTTCCCTTAGTTATGAAACCAAGGTTTAATCGAACCAGTAGGAGCAAGGAAACACCCCAAAGGTGTTACTAGCTGAGCTTTGGCAGGGCGCACTACCGGTGCTAGTAGCAACGTGGAGACCTGCACAACACAACCACAGAACTTTGTCCCCAACTTGCGATGAGGTTGTCAATCTCACAGTATTTTGCGGAAATCAAAGGATTAAACGTATCGAATGGAAAGAAGTAAAAGTTTGCAGAAAGTAAACACAAAGCAGAAAACAGTTTATAGATTGTATGTAAAGCAAAAGGACCGGGATCCATAGTTCACTAGAGGTGGCTCTCATTAGATAGATAACCTGCTAGGTGAACAAATTACAGTGGGGCAATTGACAAACACCGAGAAAGCAATACATGCATATACTAATCATCTTCACTCCTTTGAGACTTGATTGGGCATTACAACATAATACATAGACCGCCATCCAACTGCATCTATGACTAATAATCCACCTTCAGGTTATCATCGGAACCCCCTCCAGTATTAAGTTGCAAGCAACATATTATTGCTTCACGAACTGCGTGTAAAGTAAACAATACGATTGTTCTATGAACAAAGGATTGTTGTTTTCTCCCTAGTAGCAACAGCACATCTAGTACCTTAGAGATTTCTGTCACTTCCCCAGATTACCAGAGGCATGAACCCACTATCGAGCATAAATACTAACTCTTGGAGTTGCTAGCATCTACTTGGCCAAGATAGCTACTAACAACGGAAAGCATGCAAGATCTCAAATAACAAAGACATGATAGAATCAATAATCAATTTGAAATAGCATCTCAATATCCATCGGATCCCCGCAAAAACAACATGTATGAATTACAAATAGATGATCTTGATCATGAACGGAGCTCAGAAGATCTAAACATGAAAGCACAAAGGAGGAGAAACCAGCCATCTAGCTACTACATGGATCCGTAGTCCAAGGATGAACTACTCACGCATCACACCGGAGGCTTGCATGGTGATGAAGAAGGCCTCCAGGGTGAATTCCCCTCTCCGGCAGGGTGCTGGGAAGAGCTTCAGATCCCTCCCGATCTAGGGATGGAGATGACGGCGGCTACAAACTCTTTCGTGGATTTTTTGATCGGGCACTTAGGGTTTTCGTCCCGAGGGCAATATATAGGCAGAAGAGGAGGCCGAGGGGGTGCCGGGAGCGGCCACACCACCCCCTGGCGCGGGCCAGGCCTGGCTGCACGACCAAGTGGTGCGGTGGCTCCTTGGCCCTTCTCCGTCTCGTATTCTGGCACTTGATCACTTCCGGAAAAATAGGCACTTTGGCTTTTGTCCCGTCAATTCCGAGAATATTCGTTTTCTGACTTTCCTGGAACCAAAAACAGCAGAAAACAAGCAGCTGGCACTGTGGCTCTTGTTAATAGGTTAGTCCAAGAAATCATATGGAAAGTACTCCAAAGTTGGAACAAAACACAAGAAAGTGGATAAAACCAGGCATGGAACATCAAAAATTATAGATACATTTGCAATGTATCAACATCCCCAAGCTTAACTCATGCTCGTCCTCGAGTAGGTAAGTGATAAAAAAGAAAGAATAATTTTTGAGGTGACATGCACCATCAAAGACTTGATCAAAGTATTTGCAAAACATTCAAAGCTGGGATCATAGTACTTCAATCATAACATGAAAGACAAAGTTCTAGCAATAAGCAAAGAAACTATGATGCTACATGAAAAGGCATAATCAAAAGATTCATGAATAACAATGCTTTGCAAGACGTTTGTTTGTTTCACATAAAGAAAACATAGCATAATAGTATTCAGCTTGTTCCTCAATAGAGTAGCAAATAAAAATGCATGAGTGGAAGTATGGTGGACTCTTTGGAATAACTTGGTTTAGGGAGTTGGATGCATGAGTGGAACTCATACTTTGTTGTGGATACTAGCAAAAGACTGGGAGCGACAAACTAAGAGAGCAATAATGGTCATAATCATGCAGAGCGACAAAACATCATTGATCGAAGCATAAAGTGATACTACAAGTTGAAAACTAAAGGATCATAAAGGCTATGGTGACTTTGGATAGTCATAACATGGTGTGGGCATGCGCCAAGTTACCCCAAATAAAGCATCAAAGGAGAATACCACTATACTATGCTTTAATATGCTAAAACAACGCATGATTCATCCAAGGCACATTAAGCAATCTCAATTGTTTATAACAAGTCATGCTACAACAAAGAATACTAAGCATAAAGCCAAAACAATATCAAGCATGGCATGACAAAGCATAGGCCACAGTCAAAAATGAGCGCTTTTTACCACATAAGCATGAACTTTCCTACTCTTTTCCAAACCAAATCGGACTATTTGCAAACCAAAGTATGAAAGAGGGGGTCCAACCAATTTATTCAGAAAACTAAGCAAACCAAGCAAACGAAAACCAAAATGAAAACGAAAAAGAGGACGCTCCAAGAAAAACACAACTGTGCACGAAACAATAAAAATGAAGCGTTTGGAAGAAACCTGGGATTTTTATTGATGAAGAAGGGGATGCCTTGGGCATCCCCAAGCTTTGACGCTTGTACTTCTTGGATATTTCTTGGGGTGACACGCGTGGCATCCCCAAGCTTGAGCTTTAGTCCATCCTTCATCTCATTACTCATTACTTCCATACACCTGAAATTTTTCCTTCATACAAAACTTCACACAATCTTTATTAGCAACATTAGTGCACTCAAGATAAATAAGTCTCAAGGTTCAGTTCTAACACCAAATAAACTTCCATAGAACACTAGATACTGTAGGACTTCCCTCAAAAATCTCAATTCCCCAAAAGAACTCAAGAAGGAACCAACAAGAAGCAAATGCAGAAAATGGCAGAAATCTGTCAAAACAGACCAGCAGGTAAAGACGAATTTTTTCGAAGACCTTCTGTTCCTCAAATCAAAAAGTGTTGAATTAACGAAAGTTAGATAACAACCTGGGGAAGAAGCACAAAACATTACAGCTCAACCCGACATACAGAGCTCTCTCACGAAGTTTTACGGTGAAGCCCAAAAATCTGTTTTGGGACAGCAACTTTCCCAATCATTACTTCACTCTCATTAGAGGTTACTCTTGGCACAAAAAGAAAATAAAAAGGATAAGGAGAGGTTATTACAGAGGTAATAACTTCCAAGACTCATCTAAAACTTTTGGGTTATCTCCCAATAAGTACTTTTCTTTAACGCCTTTAAGTTAGGCATAAGAAGCAAATAAAGAATCAAGTGTTCTCAAATGAAGAAGCCTTAAGATCAATACCAGATATATTTTCAACAAAGCAAGGTATATCATCCAAATAAGTTCTAGAGGATCCTCTCTCAATGCTCTTAGGTTTACTACTCTCATCAAAAGGGTTTGCAGGAACAATCCAATCAAGATTCTTTTCTATGGCATCATGTATTGCTACTAGTTTAAAGGGTATTGGTATCTTAGGTTCCTCCCCGTTAGGTTTGGTTTTGTTCATATTTTCTCGTGTACCAACAACATCTACATATGATCCTAGCATATTGAAATGTTCAAAAACTTTTCTAGCTTCCTTGGCAACATCATAGAACTCCTTAAACAAAGTTTCTAGAATAAAATCCCTCTTTTCAGGATCCTCAATTTCTTTAAGCTTAAGAAACATTACTTGCATTAAGGGGTTGAGGTTAACAAACCTAGCTTCTAACATGTGAATTAAAGAAGCTGCAGCAATCTCATAAGTTGGAGCAAGTTCTACAAGGGACCTATCCTCAGTATCTTCATGTTTGCTAACATGATTAAAGAATTCTTCAATATTATCTTTCCCAATTATAGAACCAGTACCAATTGAAAGGTCTTTCAAGCTGAATGTAGGGATCAACATGGTGAGCTAAGGAAGAGGTGACAAATAAAGGAGACTTAATTTTTGTGTGTTTTTGATAAAGAAAGCAAACTAGTAAAACTAATTTTTTTGGATTTTTGAATAACAAAACAAGCAAACAAAGAAAAAGAAACTAAGCAAAACAAAAACAACAAAGTAAAGAGATTGGTTATGAGGGACTCCCCTTGTAAAGATGTCCTTGACTCCCCGGCAACGGCGCCAGAAAAGATCATGATGCGCTCGACTTTCAACGCAGAGCTCGTCGGGAACCCCAAGAGGAAGGTATGATGAGCACAGCAGTAAGTTTTCCCTCAGTTATGAAACCAAGGTTTAATCGAACCAGTAGGAGCAAGGAAACACCCCAAAGGTGTTACTAGCTGAGCTTTGGCCGGGCGCACTACCGGTGCTAGTAGCAACGTGGAGACCTGCACAACACAACCACAAAACTTTGTCCCCAACTTACGATGAGGTTGTCAATCTCACCGTGTTTTGCAGAAAACAAAGGATTAAATGTATCGAATGGAAAGAAGTAAAAGTTTGTAGAAAGTAAACACAAAGCAGAAAATAGTTTATAGATTGTATGTAAAGAAAAAGGACCGGGGTCCATAGTTCACTAGAGGTGGCTCTCCTTAGATAGTTAACCTGCTGGGTGAACAAATTACAGCGGGGCAATTGACAAACACCGAGAAAGCAATACATGCATATACTAATCATATTGACTCCTTTGAGACTTGATTGGGCATTACAACATAATACATAAACCGCCATCCAACTGCATCTATGACTAATAATCCACCTTCAGGTTATCATCCGAACCCCCTCCAGTATTAAGTTGCAAGCAGCAGATTATTGCTTCACGAACTGCGTGTAAAGTAAACAATACGATTGTTCTATGAACAAAGGATTGTTGTTTTCTCCCTAGTAGCAACAACACATCTAGTACCTTAGAGATTTCTGTCACTTCCCCAGATTACCTGAGGCATGAACCCACTATCGAGCATAAATACTAACTCTTGGAGTTGCTAGCATCTACTTGGCCAAGATAGCTACTAACAACGGAAAGCATGCAAGATCTCAAATAACAAAGACATGATAGAATCAATAATCAATCTGAAATAGCATCTCAATATCCATCGGATCCCCGCAAAAAAACATGTATGAATTACAAATAGATGATCTTGATCATGAACGGAGCTCAGAAGATCTAAACATGAAAGCACAAAGGAGGAGAAACCAGCCATCTAGCTACTACATGGATCCGTAGTCCAAGGATGAACTTCTCACGCATCACACCGGAGGCTTGCATGGTGATGAAGAAGGCCTCCAGGGTGAATTCCCCTCTTCGGCAGGGTGCCGGGAAGAGCTTCAGATCCCTCTCGATCTAGGGATGGAGATGACGGCGGCTACAGACTCTTTCGTGGATTTTTTGATCGGGCACTTAGGGTTTCCGTCCTGAGGGCAATATATAGGCAGAAGGGGAGGCCGAGGGGGTGCCGGGAGCGGCCACACCACCCCCTGGCGCGGGCCAGGCATGGCCGCACGGCCAGGTGGTGTGGTGGCTCCCTACCCCTTCTCCGTCTTGTATTCTGGCACTTGATCACTTCTGGAAAAATAGGCACTTTGGCTTTTGTCCCGTCTAATTCTGAGAATATTCATTTTCTGACTTTCCTGGAACCAAAAACAGCAGAAAACAGGCAGTTGGCACTATGGCTCTTGTTAATAGGTTAGTCCAAGAAATCATATGAAAAGTACTCCAAAGTTGGAACAAAACACAACAAAGTGGATAAAACCAAGCATGGAACATCAAAAATTATAGATACATTGGCAATGTATCACCCACCATCTCCTCTTCGGCTCCCCGCCCTCCTACGACAGACTTCGGATTTTTGGATGTCGTTGCTATCCTAGCACCACGCCCACCGCTCTTCACAAACTCGCCCCACGCTCAGTTCCCTGTGTCTTCCTCGGTTACCCGGCTAACACCAAAGGCTACCACTTCTATGATCTCGTGTCGCACCGGGTGATCACTTCCCGGCACGTTTACTTTGACGAGAGTTGCTTTCCATTTGCACATGAACAGGTGGTGCCCCCTACATCGTCTACCGGCGACCCCCCCGCGCGGCATGTGCCTGCCCCGATCGCCGCACCATGATGCGCCTCCACGACGCCCTCGAGCCCCAGCTCGGGCGTCCCTTCGACGCCTGCCGCCCCCTCGGGGACCTCGAGCCCGCTCGGGAGCCCCCGCGACGCCCTCGAGCCCCAGATCGAGCGTCCCCTCGTCACCTGGCGCCCCAGCTATGCCCGCCACATCGTCGCCCTCCACGACCGTGTCACCCTCGAGTGGTACCTCGGGTGATGCATCATCGACCGGTCCGCCGACACCACCATCGCCGTCGGTTGTCACGGGCCCTATCACGCATGCTCGCGTGGGTGTCTTCCATTTGTCCACGCGGTACTCCACGGACGAGTACGTCTATGTTGCCTCGACATCCACGCCTTCTCCGCTGCCGGCCTCCTCTCGGGCAGCCCTCCGCGACCCCTCGTGGCTCGCGACTATGCACAAGGAGTTCGATGCCCTACAACGCAATCGGACGTGGCAACTCGTTGCCCGTCCATGTCACGCCAACGTCATTATTGGAAAGTGGGTCTTCAAGCACAAGTTCAATCCATACGGTACTCTTGGTCTCCACAAGGCATGTTGGGTGGTTCGTGGTTTCCGGCAGCGCGAAGGTGTTGACTTCCATGACACCTTCGCCCCTATTGTCAAGCCCGGTACCATCCGTACGGTCCTTTAGCTCACGGTCTCTCGCGGCTGGCCTATTCATCAGATGGATGTTTCCAATGCATTCCTTCATGGTCACCTCGAGGAGCAAGTGTTCTGCCAGCAGCTTGCCGAGTTTCTTGACTCTGATCACCCGGATCATGTGTGCCTGCTCTCACGGTCTCTCTATGTGATCAAGCAGGCGCCCCGTGCTTGGTATCAGTGCATCGCAACGTTTCTTCATCAGCTTGGTTTCCGCTCCACTTGCTCCGATGCTTCGCTGTTTGTCTACCGCCAGGGTGATGCTATAGCCTATTTGCTCGTCTACGTCGATGATATTACTTTGACGGCATGCTCCACTCAGCTACTCTAGCATCTCACTGACCGTCTTAGCGTGGAGTTTGCTCTCAAGGATTTGGGACCCCTTCATTACTTCCTTGGGATTGAGGTGGTACAGCGTGTGGATGGTTTCTTTCTCCATCAACGGAAGTATGCTCACGAGCTTCTGGACCGTGCGGGAATGCTTAACTGCCACCCCGTGGCTACGCCCGTCGACACCAAGGCCAAGCTCTTAGCCATAGACGGTTCTCCAGCACCGGATGCCTCGTTCTATCGGTCCATCATCAGTGCTCTCCAGTACCTCACCTTGACTCAGCCGGAGCTACAGTATGATGTTCAGCAGGTGTGCCTACATATGCACGCTCCTCGTGACTCTCACTAGGCCTCGGTGAAGCGGATTCTATGCTACATCCGTGGCACCATGGATCTTGGCTTGACTCTACATGCCTCTCCCACCACGGATATCGTTTCCTACTCCGATGTCGACTGGGCTGGCTGTCCCGACACCCGACGCTCTACTTCCGGGTATTGTGTCTACCTTGGACCGTCACTCATCTCTTAGTCGTCCAAGCGGCAACCCACCGTCTCACAATCCAGCACCGAGGCTGAGTACAGGGTTGTGGCCAATGCCGTCGATGAGTGTTCATGGCTTTGCTAGCCACTACTCGAGCTCTCCTGTCCAGTGGAAAAGGCTACTGTCGTGTATTGCGACAACGCCTTCACCGTCTACCTCTCCACCAACCCCGTACATCATCGCCGGACGAAGCACATCGAGCTCGACATTCATTTTGTTCGCGAACAGGTGGCGTTAGGACACGTCCATGTTCTTCATGTCCCCACTTCCCAGCATTTCATGGATATTATGACCAAGGGACTACCTACGGCATCTTTTGAGGAGTTTCGATCCAGTCTTTGCGTCGGTTCAGGTGACGCTGCAACTGCGGGGGGGGGGGTGTTGAGATGATATTGTATGCATGCATGTACTCTGTATATTTCATATGCCCCCTCCTCTTTTGTATAGTTGAGGACGTGGTGGCCCCACCTTGTACACTATATATATGTGTGCCTTTGCACCTGATCAACATATCATGCAACACAATCCTTCTATACTTGTGTCCTAGGGTTTCTGACTTTCGGCCGCCAGCCGCTGTCCGCCTGCCACCCAACAACAGAATCGACCTTGCACTGCGCCTCCTGCTCCCTCTTAGGCCAAGTCCAATGGCCCCCTGCAAATGGACCGCACGGGCCGAACTAGTCTAGTCGGACATAGCCCATGGCCCAACGCGCACCCGCAAACACTGAGGACAACATGGTCCATTTCGGTGCAAACCGGGCCCAAACCTGGGGCTGGAATGTTGTGGGATGGACGACTTCCTTGTCCGACCGTGTCCTCCCGAGGCTTCCACGAGGCCCGCCTAGAGGTGTCGCATAGGGAGGGACCGCGTCCTTTTTAATGGGACCGCATCGTCGTCCCCATCCACATCCACACTCCACTTCCACTCCCACCCCTGCTTGGGTCAAACCCCAAAACCCTAGCTACTGCCTCCCCATTGACAATCCCCTCTATCACCGGCCGTGATGAAGAAAGGGGGTTGGAAGGGCTAGTTCTGGCCAGGCCGAAATGACCACGAGGTTGGGTCCTTCAGTGGGGGCGGCCATAATCACCGCCATTCCATCTCGAGGTCATCGCGAGCGCGTGGCTCCTTCTTCCATGGCCCACTAGCGCGCGCAGCCGCACTAGCGCTCCGAGCGGCGAGTGTATGTCAGCCTTGAGGCCACCATGTTGTGCCCGTGGCCGGATGTGCACCTATCGGCGGGCTGGCACCTCAATGGCGCCCGTGTTCTTGTGCCAGCCATCCTGGTGTCGGTCCCTACTCATCGCCGGGAGATCTGCTGCCGTCGGGCCTTCCTGCCGCCAGATCTGAGGCGGGTCCCGACCTACTTGGTCCACTACGACCTCTAGGATTGGTGGTTTGAGGCGAAGCACGTGGGACAGCCTAAGGCCATCGAGGCCCGCCTCGAGAACCTCGATGACGATGTTGAGGACTACTGGGAGGAGTCCAATGAGGATTCCAGCATGGACGATGAGGGAGAGGACGATGGATACCACTCCCCACCGTTGTAGCCCGGCATCCCCGACTGGCTGCGCTACAGGGGTGCCGACACCGTCAAGTCCGAGGTTTGGCCTCAGTGGCCTGGTCAGGTGGTGGTCAAGCTGGAGGAGCCAGAGCCCATATAGCCCTGGCCGGTGACGGAGGAGGAGCTCGAGGCAGCCATACTGGTGTCATAGCTGTAGGAGGAGAAGCGATGGGACAGTACCCCCTAGGCCCTGCACGAGTCCTAGGTGGCCGCACAGGCCCAGATGACCCCTTCACCGCCCGTGCTCCCGACACCGCCCGCGCTCCCGGAACCTCGCGCTCTAGCCACACCCGCCCAGTCGCTGATACCGAGCTCCAATGGCGCATGCCGTAGCCGCCGTTGCGAGGCTCTAGCCCGCCTCCGCCGCCGAGGAGCCGAGCAGCTCAGAGGATGGCAGATCCTACTATCAAGAAAGAAGAAGTTCTGTCTACAAGCGGGTGATCTACCCTTCTCTTTGCTATTCGCACTAGTTACAACTGCTAGCTAGCTACTGAACCTCAGATTGTTTGTTAGCCCATCGCTGACAAACATATTTTGTCCACAGTTTTCTGTCAAGTGGGATCTGCACGGACCCCCTTACCTGGTTGTGGTAGTCCTCTATAGGTACGACTCTAAGAGCAAGAGGTATGGACACCATTGTTTCACGATGGAAGAAGCGCCTGCGTAGATCTGCACTATATCTGGTATGGTTGCTGCTCTGCGTAATCATGTTGAATTATGGCCGAAGCAGACTGCAAAGTTCAGCTTCATGGATGAACGTGGCATCATGGTTCCTATAACGTGTGACAGTCAGCTAATTGGGTTGATGAAAAGGTATGCTTCGGCTGCCATGTTTGAGCTGAAATGTGATGTACTGGATGTGGAAGCTGCTGCAACTGGGAGTCGCCCTTCTATTCTTGGACAGCGTGGTTGCTCGAACCCAATTAGCTCTTGGTAAGCAAAGGTCTCTTAGGGTTCGCATGTTTGTGCTGAATTGTAATTTTTGTTTTATTTACTCTGTAGATATTGGGCAGTTATGCAACAGTCTCGTTTCTTTGACAGGAAGCGCTGCAAGGTTAGAAACATGACTGCCGGGTCAGTCATTTTGCTGCCCGAAGAAATTAAAAACGAGTGGAAAGATGTCATTTTGCTGCCCGAAGAAATTAAAAACGAGTGGAAAGATGATGCTGGACACGATTTTGGTGCCCATTGTCCCGGCGATGCAGAGTACGTGAAGCTAAGAAAATTGGCACCGGGAAGAGGAAGAAGGCAGGAAATGAAGAAGCTATTGGACGTGAAGGCTTGGCACCCAGGCCACGGAAGAAGACTGCTGGTAATGAAGATGCATAGTAATGTGTTGAACTTGAACCTATATATGTAATTCTATTAAATTCTAATCACTCTGTGTGTGGCACGTTGCTGGGCGAAACAATCTACCCACGTTCTCTGAGTAAAATGTACCACGACTTAGGGTTTGGAAACGCCCGAGTCAGTAGTTGAATCCGAAATTGTGATTGTGCCACTGCTATCTGAAAACAAGGATCCACCGGTTCCACGATTGCTGAGGGGCAGGAGGTCTCCAAATACGATGGAATGTAAGTGGCACATAAATAAATTATTTAAGCTGCCACACTCCACGAAGCAGCAAGTTATTTTAGATGCTGCACAACGACGTGGCAACATAAACAACAATGTTCTCACCGATAATGTCTAGATGAGGAGGAAATGGGTACCACTTTATGGCCTAATCTTGAGCCTGTCTATCTCACCGCCTCTCTGTTCCTGCATCCCCTGCATCTGGCGAAGCTCCCGGATCTCCAGTAACCAGGTGTACGGGCTTCCACTTTATAAATTGTGGTTGTGCCATTTGCATGCGGCACAATCCATGTAGATTACGTTTAAACAAACCACCAATGTTAGAATACACTAGTAGAAAAGGTGTCTTTGGTCCACGGTTACGTTCCCAATCCGGGACAAAGATCTAAATCGAGGCAGAAATTGATCTAAATCACAAATTCTTCCAGAAATTAATGCAGGGTCAGAGCAATTTTTTCCTCCCTAGAATCCGGGACCAATAGTTCAGACCACTAGGTCAACAAGTACAAATATTACAACTTAAAAAGGCATAGAGATTAAGCTAAATAGAACTAGTTATCACACATCTCCTTGATCTTCCTAATCTTGGCCCGATGCGCATCTTCCTACGAGAGCAAGGATTGAATTGTCTGCTCCTTCCTTTTAGCATCTTCCTTGCACAGCTTCAATTGTTTCTCTGCATTTTTCCCCATGCACTTGTCAATACTCGTAGTTGTGTATTGTAGGACTTTGTCCTGGTGGAGATCGTTCCTTGCTTGAGGCAGTTCTTGCTCTGCTTTAGCCTTCACGGCCAACGCCGCGTCCCTCTCCTTCTCGACTTTGATAACCTTGTCTTGCACCCACCTGAGATCTCGCTTATGCTTGGTTGTGTCAACTGGTTCCCATAGCTTCATCTCAACACTGTCAAGAAGTGAGCTGAATATGGATTCTTTCAACTCGATAGTCATTTCCCATAGTTTGTCCAACGTTTTCTGCATCGATTTGGGCCACTCTAGATCTACCCATTTGACAACACCGCAACTTCCGCCTTGCATCATTGCACGATGTCCTTGACACCGTAGAAACCTCCTGCCTGCGTTTCGTCCTTCGAAGGCTACAAATTTAGCGGGCACGTATCCATGTTTACATACCAGAGGAATGTCTTCATCCTCTAAACCGTGGTAGTCGGAGTCATACATTGTCTGGTTGGCCTAACACATCATACGCGCATGAGTAAACATATTAGATCTAGCTCAAAAAATAGATAACTGGCCACAGATGATAGCAATAGAGATGAGACGACTCACATCAAAATCACCGTCCCTGTCATCACGACGGGTTTCCTCGCCGTCTCCCCTTGAACCCATGGCGAGAGGGGTGGCGGGGTGGCTGCCGGAGAGGGGATTGGGATGGAGGCGTCATCGACTTGCGGCTATGGCAGGATGGGAGTGAAGTGGGGAAAGTGGCTTCGAGGGTAAGGAAGAGAAGTACGGGGAGGAAGAGAAGTAATGGGGACGTGACACTGGGATGTGGCCCACTGAACTCGTGAGACGTGACACTCGCAATAGGGGAGCGCCCGGTGTTGCCAGTTTGTCCAGAGCAAGTGTGGCCAATCATGCCGCAGAACAGCCTACTCGTGGATCACACTCACGAAGACCATCCCAATCGTCCAAGTGCCCCAATCGAACGGTATTTAACAATCGTCAAGCAGAACAACTGTGTGATACGTCCATTTTGCATCACTATTCTATGTCTTAATTCACTATTATTCATTGATATATTTCGTACTGAGAGGTGATACTTATGTTATTTCATCTATTTTTGTATGGTTGATGACTTTTGGAGCATGGACCACTATAGTCAGGATTCTGATGGAAAAGGTGATGTTCGGAGGCAAAATTCGCGAAGATCCGAAAATCCGGGAAAATATACGGAAAATTCTATTTTTCCAGAAGACTCAGGATGCCAGAAGATGGAGTGGAGGTGGACCACAGGGGGCCCACACCACCCCATGGCGCGGGCAAGCCTAGGCCGCGCCAGGGAGTGGTGTGGCCGCCCTGGCCCACTCCAGCCTCTCTCCTCTGGCGTATATCATCCACACGAAACCCTAAGACTCGGGAAGCGACTACAGAAAGATTTCGCCGCCTCTGCGGGCCGAAAAACACCGAGAGAGAAAGATCTCTCCGGCAGACAGATTTCTACCGGGGGAATTCCTTCCCGGAGAGGGGAGATCGTCGCCATCAACACCATAATCAAGCTGGACTTCATCGGGATCATCATCACCACCATCATCACCATCAGCACCCTCATCACCATCTCCATATTGCTCTAACAATTGAGTTGAATCTTGCATAGTTCATAGGGGAAACTTTCTCGGTGTTGATTACTCTTTGTAGTTGATGCTATTGAGTGAACCATTGAATTATTGTTTATGTTCAGATTGTTATACATCATTATTCCATCTCTGATCATGATCCATATGATGTCTTGTGAGTAGTTCGTTTTGTTCTTGAGGACATGGGAGAAGTCTTGTTGTTAGTAGTGGAGTTGCGTTGAGAAAGATTCAATAGTTTGATATTTAAGTTGTGGTGTACTTCTTCTAGTGGTGTCATGTGAATGTCGACTACATGACACTTCACCTATATGGGCCTAGGGGAATGCATTGTGTATTTGGCTACTAATCGTAGGGGTTGCCGAAGTGACAGAAACCTGAACCCCCGTTAGGAAACCATTGCACAAGGGACGTAAGGGTCTTAGAGTTTAAAGCTATGGTTAGGTTTCTACCTTAATTACTTTCTTGTACTTACGGATGTTTGCAAGGGGGTTTAATCACAAGTATGTATTTAGTCTTGGATGGGGCAGTACATTAGCACAGGTTCACCCACACAACACTTAGGAAGCTAGAGAAGATTAATCGACTATATGAAGCGAAAGCACTTGACAGTCTTCCCATGTGTCCTCGAGAACGTTTGGTCATCTATAGAAATACAACTGGCTTGTCCTTTGCTGCATAAAGGATTGGGCCACTTGCTGCATTTATTCCTACTGTCTTTTATTTACTCGTACTTTGTTTACTTGCTTTATCAAAAAACCCTAAAAATCTGTTTGCTAAGTATTTGCAGAGAATTCCTGATCCATACCGCTAGCCAGCACCTTCTGCTCCTCGTTGGGTTAGACACTCTTACTTATCGAAAATACTGCGATGCACCCCCTATACTTGTGTGTCATCACTGTGTTAGGGTGTGCCTTCTAGAAGACTCGGTCTAATGGATACCCATGCAATGACACTGGTGTATCCATGTGTGGTTTGTGAAAAGAACATACATGCAATCACACTAGGTTGATCCATATGTGGTTTATGGAAGTAACACACATGCAATGACTCTAGCTGGGATTCATGAAAAGAACTGACATGCAGTGACACTGGGTGTGGTTCATGAAAAGAACAGACATGCAATGACACTGGTGGATCCATATGTGGTTTATGGAATTAAAAGACATGCAATGACACTAGGTGTGGTTCATGAAAAGAACAGACATGCAATGACACTGGTGGATCCTTATGTGGTTCATGAAAAGAACAGACAAGCAATGACACTAGTGGATCCTTATGTGGTTTGTTTAGAAGAACACACATGCAATGGCACTGGGTGTGGTTCATGAGAAGAACACACATCCAATGACACTGGTGGATCCTTATGTGGTTTGTTTAGAGGAACATACATGCAATCACACTAGGTGGATCCATATGTGGTTTATGGAAGTAACAGACATGCAATGACTCTAGCTGTGATTCATGAAAAGAACAGAAAGGCAATGACACTGGTGGATCCATGTGTGGTTCATGGGAAGAACAAACATCCAATGACACTGGTGTACTCTAGCCGTGGTTCATGAAAAGAATAGACATGCAATGACACTGGTGGATCCATATGTGGTTTGTTAGGAGAACACACATGCAGTGACACTGGGTGTGGTTCATGAAAAGAACATACATGCAATGACATCGGTGGATCCTTGTGTGGTTTATGGAAGTAACAGACATGTAATGACTCTAGCTATGGTTAATGAAAATAACACGCATGCAATGACACTGGGTGGTTCATGAAAAGAACAGATATGCAATGACACTGGTGGATCCTTATGTGGTTTGTTTAGAGGAACAGACATGCAATGACTCTAGATATGGTTCATGAAAAGAACAGACATGCAATGACACCGGGTGTGGTTCATGAAAAGAACAGACATGCAATGACTTATGTGGTTTGTTTAGAAGAACACACATGCAATGACGCTGGGTGTGGTTCATGAAAAGAACAGATAGGCAATGACACTGATGGATCCTTATGTGGTTTGTTTAGAACAACACACATGCAATGACACTTGGTGTGGTTCATGAAAATGACAGACACGCAATGACACTAGTGGATCCTTATGTGGTTTGTTTAGAGGAATAGACATGCAATCACACTAGGTGGATCCATATGTGGTTTATGGAAGTACCAGACATGCAATGACTCTAGTTGTGATTCATGAAAAGAACAGACATGCAATGACACTGGTGGATCCTTATGTGGTTCATGAAAAGAATAGACATGCAATGACACTGGTGGACTCTAGCTGTGGTTCATGAAAAGAACAGACATGCAATGACACTGGTGGATCCATATTTGGTTTGTCAGGAGAACACATATGCAGTGACACTGGGTGTGGTTAATGAAAAGAACAAACATGCAATGACATCAATGGATCCTTGTGTGGTTTATGGAAGTAATATACATGCAATGACTCTAGCTATGGTTAATGAAAAGAACACGCATGCAATGACACTGGGTGTGGTTCATGAAAAGAACAGACATGCAATGACACTGGTGGATCCTTATGTGGTTTGTTTAGAGGAACAGACATGCAATGACTCTAGATATGGTTCATGAAAAGAACAGACATGCAATGACACTGGGTGTGGTTCATGAAAAGAACAGACATGCAATGACTTATGTGGTTTGTTTAGAAGAACACACATGCAATGACACTGGGTATGGTTCATGAAAAGAACAGACATGCAATGACACTGGTGGATCCTTATGTGGTTTGTTTAGAGGAACACACATGCAATGACACTAGGTGTGGTTCATGAAAAGAATAGACATGATATGACACTGGTGGATCCTTATGTGGTTTGTTTAGAGGAATAGACATGCAATCACACTAGGTGGATCCATATGTGGTTCATGGAATTAAAAGACATGCAATGAATCTAGTTGTGATTCATGAAAAGAACATACATGCAATGACACTGGTGGATCCTTATGTGGTTCATGAAATGAACATACAGGCAAAGACACTGGTGGCTCCTTATGTGGTTTGTTTAGAAGAACACACATGCAATGACACTGGGTGTGGTTCATGAGAAGTACACACATCCAATGACACTGGTGGATCCTTATGTGGTTTTTTAGAGGAACAGACATTCAATCACACTAGGTGGATCCATATGTGGTTTATGGAAGTAACAAACATGCAATGACTCTAGCTGTGATTCATGAAAAGAACAGACATGCAATGACACTAGTGGATCCTTATGTGGTTCATGAAAAGAACATGTAGCATCCCATCTGTCTAACATCTGTAATGCTACATGGTCTAGTAATAATAAATGCTACTTTCTACATATAATTGTTGCATCATCATTATATCATGCTCATGTCATCATGCCACATTGCATTTGAGCATCATATAAAACCCTTCTTCTTTTTGTTCTTATCTCATATGCATTATTAATTGTATTTGCCTCTTGATCTATTGTATTTGGTTCTTGATAAGTGCTTGATGCCCAAGTTGAGTTGGGGGCATATATTTTATTAAACTCCACCACCTTTCTTGTCACCACCCTATAATCCCACCATCCAACTATATGTGAGCTTTGCATTTCATTTGGTTTTACCTCTAGCTCAGGTGGGTTGGGATGAATCCACTTCTAATTCCACATGCATATATGCATCATGTTGTTTTCACATTATTGATATGTGAAGCCACATGGCCACCTTTGCATGCTATGTGAGTGGTACCCCCTTTTCAAGCCTCCATATGGATTGATTTTGAATGAATGCTCATGTTGGAATATTTTTGGGGCTATTATTCATCTAGTGGAACATACACACTAGCATGTCTAAATTATATTCAAATATGAGCATATGCCATCTACTACACATGGAACATCCACCTTATTTCTTTTGGCTTGGCCTTAATTCCATATTGTGGGATGCATGTGAATAAATGCCATGGGGCTTTATCTTTGTTTTCACAAGATTAAACATGGCATTTATTGATTCTGCATGGGCCATGCAAGGTCACCTTCCTTTCTATTTTCTTTGGTTCTATTTTTGGCTTGAGTGGGGCATGGGTATTTACCCATGGTCCAATTAATTCTCTCTCCCTCTCTTCTTTTAACTTTGGAACCACCCTCTATCCCTCATTCTATCTCATCTCCAAAAACCTCCACATCCCTTGCAACCTATCCTTTTCCAACATAGTCTTCTTCTTCTAGTGCTTATGAGAGAGTTTTGGCTTTTGGAACTCTTTGAGAGCTTGTGTTAAAACTTGAATAAACCTCCTAAACTAAAAACTTTCCCTAATTCTACTTACACCATATCTACTCATGCACCCACCTACACATGCATGTGTGTCCACATGTGAGTCTCTCTCTCTCTCTAACCTACCTAGCTATAACCCCTAAACCGAAGTAAACCCAGCCTAAACCCAACCTATCTAGCCGCAACACATGGGGTGCCCATGGCATGTCCATGCCATGTGCACCACACCCTCTGACCTCACCATCCCCTCTTCTCTTGATGTCCATGAGGCTCACCACCGTGCCTAGCTGTCCCTGTACCACCACCATGGCTCGGCCCCTACACGCCTAGCCCAGCAACCCAACCGAGCCACATGCCGACCCTGCCGGTCTAACCCTAGCCGAGTCCCTCCCCTCTCGGTCTCTCTCTCTGCCAAACCAGGACCCAACCGAGCCACTCCTTCTCCTCTCTCTGGCCCCATTTGCAGCCACTCCCCTCGCCCCTGCCGAGCCTGGCCGAGCACGTGAGGAGGAGGAGGGAAAAAGGTGGCGGTAGCCACTTTTCCACCGAGGCTCCCCACGACATCTCCCCTCCCCCTCTGCTTTATCTACCTCCTCCCTACCGTGTAGCTACCCAGATCCCCCCAGGGCCTGCCCTGGCGCCGCAGCTCCTTCCTCGTCTTCCCCTGCCACCTTCCTTCCACCTCTGGCCACCACCATCGGCATCCACCTCGTACACCAGATCGAGGAGGCGGGTGTGGCGTCGAGGTTGTCGAGGAAGGCCACGAGGTCCCCGGCGTCGCCCCTCAGCACGGCAACGAGGAGGAGGCGATCTACCACCCCGGCACACCGTCAAGGCCGAGCCAAAACCCTAGCCGCCTGCTACGCCGCCGATCTGTCGCTCCCTGGCCCGATCTGACCCCACCGACCACCTCGCGGTGAGCTACCCTACCTCCCAGACACCTCCCCTCTCGCCTTGGCTTCCTGCTCTCGCCGGACTTTTTGTCAAGCGCGCTCTGTGCGTCGGCGTGCGCGCGCTTCTGCTCGCTGTGCGCCGCAGTAGGTTCATCTAGCCACGCAGCCTTCCCATAACACCAATCCCCATCCACCGCAGCGGTCGCCGCCGCTTGCGCACGCGCGAGAGGTCGCGAGTTCGAGCCCTCGCTGCGCCGCGCCGCGTGTCTCCGTCAGTTTCGTCAGAGACTTCCGTGAGAAGAAAAACAGTACCACGGGGCATTTTTGCAGTTAACCCCCCCACCTTTTTGGCCTTCAACCCGCGCTCCTTTCGGACCCACCTATCAGCCCCTGTGGCGATTTTACAAAAAGGGACCGCGCTTTTCCGTTTCTAAACCCGCGCCCCCAGCTAGGCCGCGGGGCAGGTCTCCTCTCACCCGCTGGCGCGTGGGCCCGCTCGAGAGCCGGGCCCACCGATCAGTGGCAGCAGCTCGCGTCTGCGTCTGTGAGAAAAACCCGCTGCGCGCCGTTTTGCCCAGCCAGCGTAGGCCCTACCTGTCCGTGACTGTGGCTAGATCCCTCTGGGTATAAAAAGTATCTGTTTTACAAAAACAATTTTCAGAAATATTTAAGTTTGATTTTCAGAAATATATGTTTATGAATCAGAAAAATGTGAGGAATTCAAATATGCAATTCAATATAATGTTTGATTATTTTAAATTTTTCGAAATTGTTTAAATTTAATAAAATGCCTTTTCTTAATTAATTAATAACTTTAATTTTACAACTCCAAATTCGACAAATAATATGTCTAAATCGATCAGCGTGACGAGCCCGTTCTAACTATGCATTCCATGTTCTGAATTGCAGAATGCATCATATAAATATTAAGTGGACAGCAACTTCTTTGGGAGCAAAACATGACTAAAACTTAATAAAATGTTTTATTCTTGTACCCCACACCTCATCCATGCCATGCTACATTATTGCCATGTAAATTGTGCATCATTCATCATGGCATACTTGTTTGCTTGTCGCATTTTAATTATATGATTGTGCACTTTATTTATGTTGGCCTTGTTTGTTTGGTTCTTCTTTCGAATAGACGCCGAGCAGGGGAAATATCAGGAATCCCAGGAGTACTACCTAGATCCGTCTCTCGCTTCAGCTGAGCTGCCAGGCAAGCACTACCACATGATTGCATACATATAGTACCTATTGCCTCGATCTTATCCTTTCATCATTGAGTCGCGATTGCATTAAATTGAATCCCAAGTACTACATAGCCTTTACGTTTAAACCCCACCGAAGCTTGTTCCTCCATCGCATGAGCCATTACTACAGGAGTTGTTTGAGCCATGCGAGTCGTAGAACAGCATGTGTAGGGTATGTGAGTGTCTGATGGATAACGAGGTACCTAAACAACTTAACCTGAGTAGTAATGGGATAACTAATGAAAGAGGCACCGGTGAGCAATATCTGGTATTTGGTTTTTCATGCTCACTTGTGTCCCGTAGGACCCCGAGTACTTGATTCCTGTTCCTTGACTATTCGCGCTATCCACATCCAGGAGGCCGTGGACCCCCCCTGAGCCAGAGCTTGATTCATTTCTATTTCTTGGGGCCACAAACTAGTTTGGGGTTTTATTACTATCCTGTACTTATGCCATGCTTTACTGTTTTATTTACGATTGTGCGTGGAGCACCTTTACTGTTTTGGACCGTGACACGTTTTCGCTGTATCGACAAGCCCAGTCACACTTTTGGGTTCCCAGTCGTTTACCGCCGTCCACACAAACCCTGGGTCCGTTCCGGAGCCGGCCAAATTCGCTGCGGGTAGCTTAGTGGGGTGGCCCCCAGAAATATTTCTGAATCCTGTGATCGCTTTGTCGTGAATGCCTCGTTGGGTTTTGATTTGGTTTTTTCGAGGTTGATCAAGTGTGTGTTGCTATTTGTGCACCCCTGCATGGTAAATCCTTCTGAAAGCCGTGTCCGCGGTTATGGACGACTTGGAGCACAGTTTCTCAATCATAGACAAGTATAACTAAAGTACCGCTTTTACTTTGACTAAATACCTGACTAGTAAATAGTGCAATGCTCATGGAATGGTTAATGAAACTGCCAACGGATGGGTTGTTCGTCCGCTTTCTCGTTGGTAAGCGAGAAGGAGGATGGATTTGTTGCTTTATACTGTTATAACTGTTGTTTCTAATTAACGGACATCCGTCTATCTTTGGTTAGGCGGATGGTTAGCGAGTATCTATAGACTTGTTAGTGTTATCTTTTGCTGCAATTACGTCACCCCAGGTTATGTCCCCTTTAGAGGCATAAAGACTTGCTGAGTACCCCTAGGGTCTCACACGATAAATTGTTTGATTCAGATGAACAGGTGTATTCGCAAGATGGATACTGGGTGGAGGAGATGGATGATGTTGGCAACAATCACTCGGTGTAGAGATTCCGGGGATGGGGATCCACGAGATCTGTGGGTGGGATGTGCTTACTTCTGTGGCATCTTATGCCGATTTGCTTCTTGTCCGTACTCGGATCTTGTTTCCCGCTTCCGCTTGATACTCTGATGTTTGATGTATGAGGAGCTATCCTAAACTATTATCTCTATCTAGGTTATTTGGATCTTGCTGTATGGCGTTGCAATATTTCTATTTCTTTTAGATGAAATGGCTCTGAGAACTGTTGTATGGTAGCTTGCATACATACTCACTTGTGTATGTATTTGATCTCTTCGCCTGTTGCCTACGCCGCTCGCTCTTGTCCCGATGTCTTGGAAGTGGTTAGGACGGCCAACGGGTCTACACATGGGCGGTCCCCTGGGCCCCCGCTGTACTATTTTAACCACTTCCGTTGCATCCAGGCTTGAACTTAGAGCGTAGGGTCTGAGGTAGTTACAATTGGTATCAGAGCCATCCTGCCCTTCAGGGTCTCAGCCAAATGGTCGTTGTCAGTCTAGCAATATTTTGGTAGCTATGTATACTAGGGAAAAACAAAAAACGTGAGAGTAGGACTGCTTCCATTTTTCTTCTTACCCACCCACCCACCCTTTTCTGGTAAGGAAGTGTAACGTTTTCAATCCTCTTCTAAAATTCAAACTAGGATTCACGTGTCCGGGGTTCCATAGTACCATAGGTTGTGTGTGTGTGTGAATTCCTTGTCTATCTGTTGCATCCAAATGTTATCACTATCTGCCTTTTGGTTATCAACTGTTGGTACATTCCATACCGACAGGCCTTGGTAAACCGACGCGATCTATCTGATTCGTTGTATACCGGTGCGATCTGTCTTACTCTTTGTTATCTGACGCTATCTTGTTTGGGGTGTTGTTTCCGTAGTTGCTAATCTTTAGGTTCATTTTTAGAAAGAAGGAAGTTGGGATATGTTTTTTACTTATTCATGTGCGGAGTAATGATTTGAGTGCGGGATGGAGTCGCGAGCATACCACTACTTTTATCATTCGCTCTTGTATATTGAATTGGTAGAGCTACTAATCTTAATTCGTTAAGTGGGTTTGCGCATATAGTGGTATTTTAATGCCGAAATTTGCGGATTTTTTTTCTTTGTTAGCTTGTGTACCACACTCCTTGTTCAGTCGTGTGCGATATGCTTAATATCTTCTAGGTGCTTTGAACTTTGTTGATATTTTAATATCATCTTAGTAAATTGTATCCTTTAAATCTTGGTTAACTCCATTTTGGTACTATTTTGGATTATTATTATTCTCCATTATGGTACTGACTTGAGTTTTATATCAATCACAGGATGGCACCACCACGCCGTTCTGAGGAGGACATACCACCTGAACTGGGGGCTGCGTTGGCAAGTATTGCTAATGCCTTGGGAGCAAAGCAGCAGAACCAGCAACGCTTTGAGGAAAGTGTCAGGAGGAATGAGTTTGTTCCGCTACCTCCACCTCCCAAGCGAGGAGACATCAAGAGTTTTCTGAAGTTCAACCCACGCCACTTTGAGGTGTCTGATCAACCACTTGATGCTGATGATTGGTTGCGTGAGATGTCAAGGTTGCTGATGACTGCTGATGTGCCTGAGCAAGAATGGGTAAAATGTGCAACGCACCTTCTGAAGGGAGATGCAGCTCTGTGGTGGGAAAATTACCTGAAGGCAAACCACTCTAGTTTTCAGCCTACTTGGGAGCAGTTCACTGGGGCTTTCAAAGAGCAATACCTGTCAGAAATTGTCATGGAAAGGATGAAGGAAGTGTTTCTCAACCTCAAGCAGGGCAATGACAATGTCAATACCTATATCAGAAACTTCATGAATCTTTCTCGGTATGGTGGCGATGAGATCTCTGATGACAAGAAGAAGCAAAAGAGGTTCAGGCAAGGGCTCAATGCATCTATCAAATATGCAATCACTCATGTAAGGCCGGGGTCTTTTCTAGAACTCCAACATATAGCTCTGCAGGAAGAAGCAAGTAGGCAAGTGTTTGAGGAGTCCAAAAAACACAGCCGCGATGCAGTAAGCTCTTCAGGTATGACAACTCCTTCTAAGTGCCGATGTGGGTTCCTAACACCCCACCGTCGCTCCCGGCTCCACCAAGACCGTCAAGCTACGTGGCAAGGCCACCAAACTCCTTCACCGTGGCTCCTAGGGGCGACAACCACAACTACCCTGGAGCGCCTAGCGGAGTCCCTGGCTACGCTGCTCCACGTCCACCTGGTGCCTGTTACACCTGTGGGAACACTGGGCATCAACACTGGAGTTGTCCCATGAACAACAAAGCTCTTCCATCACCACCTACAAGACATGCGACAAGTTCTTCTATGGTTCGTGCACCTCCACCTCGGGCTCTCAACATCAACACCAAGCCCGGGTCTACGGTTGCTCGTGCCAACTGTGTCAACGTCGGTCAAGCTGAGCATGCACCTGGAGTTGTGATGGGTACGCTTCCCGTTAACTCAGTCCCTGCACGAGTTTTGTTTGATTCTGGTGCTTCGCATTCTTTTGTTTCTCACAAGTTTGCACATGAGCATGATCTGGCTATGGTTCCCTTATTGCCTCGTCTTGTGGTACAATCTCCTGGGTCAAACATGAGGGCTCCTCACATCAGCCATGGCAATCAAATTGAGATTGGTGGCTCTTCATTCCCGGCTTCCTTAATTATTCTAGGCAATTCTGACATTGATGTTATATTGGGCATGGATTGGTTAACAGCAAATGCAATTGTGATTGATTGTGCTGAATGCTCGGTTTCTCTGAAAATTCCTGAAGGCCATATAGTCTATTCCCCAATTCTGACTCCTGCAATTCAGCTTTTCTCTTTGGCGGCTCTGAATGATGATGCTATGGAGGCTATTCAGAGTGTTCCGGTGGTCTGTGAGTTCCCAGATGTTTTTCCTGGAGAGTTGCCAGGTATACCTCCTGATGGAGAGGTCGAGTTTGTGATTGAGCTTGAACCTGGAACCGCTCCTGTCTCCAAGCGGCCTTATAAAATGGGTCCTGCTGAGTTGGCTGAACTCAAACGTCAGCTGGATGAACAAGAGAAGTTGGGTTTCATTCAGCACAGTACTTCTTCTTGGGGTAGCCCAACCATCTTTGTGAAGAAGCGAGACAAGACTGATAGACTTTGTGTTGACTATCGGGCTCTCAATGCTAAAACCATCAAGAATAAATATCCCCTTCCGCGGATTAATGATCTTTTCGATCAGCTAGCTAGAGCTGTGGTTTTCTCTAAGCTTGACTTGAGAAGTGGATATCATCAAATCAAGATTCGCAAGGAAGATGTTCCCAAAACAGCTTTCACCACCCGCTATGGCATGTATGAGTACACGGTCATGTCTTTCGGTCTCACCAACGCACCTGCCACCTTCTCGAGGCTTATGAACTCGGTTTTCATGGAGTATCTTGATAAGTTCGTCGTGGTCTATCTGGATGACATCCTAGTCTATTCTAAGTCAAAGGAAGAACATGAAGAACACCTTCGGTGTGCCTTAAACAAGCTTCGTGAGAACCGCCTGTATGCAAAGTTCTCCAAGTGTGAGTTCTGGCTGCCTGAAGTCACCTACCTTGGTCACGTCATCTCTGCCAAGGGCATTGCCGTCAACCCAGAAACTGTTCGGACAATTGTTGACTGGCTTCCACCCAAAAATGTCAAAGAAGTCCGGAGTTTCCTTGGTTTGGCTAGTTACTGTCGTTGCTTCATTCAGAACTTCTCGAAGATTGCGAAGCCTCTTACCGATCTCCTCAAGAAAGGCAAGAAATACCTTTGGTCTCCTGCATGTCAAGCAAGCTTTGAAACACTCAAGGATAAGCTCACTTCCACACCAGTCTTGATTCCTCCAGATACATCAAAGCCTTTCCAGATATTCTGTGACGCCTCCTTGCAAGGATTGGGTGCGGTCCTTATGCAAGAAAAACAAGTTGTTGCTTATGCCTCTCGACATTTGAAGACGCATGAGATCAACTATCCTACACATGACCTCGAGCTCGCAGCAGTTGTCTTTGCTTTGAAAGTATGGAGGCACTACTTGCTTGGCAACCGTTGTGAGATCTTTTCTGATCACAAGAGTCTGAAGTATATCTTCACACAACCTGATCTCAACCTTCGTCAGAGGAGGTGGATTGAAGCAATTAATGATTTCGATCTCACAATCAACTACACTCCAGGCAAAGCTAATGTCATGGCCGATGCTCTCAGCCGAAAAGCTTATGTCAACAACCTCATGGTGGAAGAACAACAGCCTCTCTTGTGGGAGGAATTCCGCCAGCTCAACCTTGAAATTGTGGATCAAGGGTATCTTCTGAATCTTCTGGCAACCCCTCTCTTGGAAGAAAAGATTCGTGCTAGTCAGCGAGGTGATGCTTACGCCAAAAACATCATCTCCAACATTCAGCTGCCGAGGTATGAGTCCTTCCACGTCGATGAACAAGGAGCTCTATTCTTTGAACACCGGATGTTCGTTCCGAACGACTCGGGTTTGAGAGAGCAAGTTCTTAAGGATGCGCATGATTCTGTTCTTTCTATACACCCTGGCAGCACTAAGATGTACATGGACTTGAAAACACAATATTGGTGGCCTGGGTTGAAATGATATTGTGCCAAGTACGTCTCGGAGTGTGATGTCTGCCGCAGAATTAAAGTTGTCCATCAGAAACCTTCCGGTCTTCTATAGCCATTGAAGCATCCGGAATGGAAATGGGAGAAAGTCGAGATGGACTTCATAACTGGTTTTCCAAGGTCGCAGAAGGGCAACAATGCAATCTTTGTTGTCATCGACAGGCTTTCTAAAGTGCCACACTTCTTTCCTGTCAAGGAAACAATTTCTGCAATTCAGTTGGCTGAGCTCTATATCAACATAATTGTCTCTTTGTATGGGGTTCCTCTTGAGATTAGCTCAGACCGTGGAAGCATCTTCACTTCCAAGTTCTGGGGAAGTTTCCAAAATGCTTTGGGAACAAAATTGAACTTCAGCACAGCTTACCACCCTCAGTCGCAAGGACAAGTGGAAAGGATCAATCATATTCTGGAAGATATGCTTCGTGCTTGCGTCATCTTTTGGCATGAAGTGGGAAGAATGCCTTCCTTATGCTGAATTCTCTTACAACAACAACTTCCAGAAAAGTCTAAAGATGGCACCATTTGAGGTTCTCTATGGTCGCAAATGCAGAACTCCGATTGGTTGGTCGGGCGCAGGTGAAAGGACATTGTTTGGCCCCGACATTGTAACTCAAGCGGAGGAGAAGGTTCACATCATTCTTGAAAACCTGAAGGTTGCTCAAAGTCGCCAGAAGAGCAACTATGACAGAAAGTACACGGACATGGAGTATGTCCCTGGTGATCTCATTTACCTTCGTGTCACTCCCATGAGGGGCACGCACCGGTTTGGTATCAAAGGAAAGCTGGCACCTAGATACATCGGTCCTTTCAAAGTTCGTGGAAGAAGAGGACAAGTCGCTTATGCTCTTGAGCTCCCTGAAAAACTCAAGGTCCATGATGTTTTCCATATCTCTCAACTCAAGAAGTGCTTCAAGGATCCCGGTAGAACCATGGACCATGAACTCATCAATCTCCAAGAAGATCTGTCTTATCAAGAACACCCCATAAAAATCTTGGAAGTCACAGAAAGAAGGACTCGTAACAAGTCCATCAAGTTCTGCAAGGTGCAGTGGTCGCCCCATTCTGTTGATGAAGCCACTTGGGAACGCGAGGACGAGCTCCGTGCCAGGTATCCTACCCTCTTCGTGTGTTCTTCTTCTTCCTAGAATCTCGGGGCGAGATTCCTGTTTAGTGGGGGAGAGTTGTAGCATCCCATCTGTCTAACATCTGTAATGCTACATGGTCTAGTAATAATAAATGCTACTTCCTACATATAATTATTGCATCATCATTATATCATGCTCATGTCATCATGCCACATTGCATTTGAGCATCATATAAAACCCTTCTTCTTTTGGTTCTTATGTCATATGCATTATTAATTGTATTTGCCTCTTGATATATTGTATTTGGTTCTTGATAAGTGCTTGATGCCCAAGTTGAGTTGGGGGCATATCTTTTATTAAACTCCACCACCTTTCTTGTCACCACCCTATAATCCCACCATCCAACTATATGTGAGCTTTGCATTTCATTTGGTTTTACCTCTAGCTCAGGTGGGTTGGGATGGATCCACTTCTAATTCCACATGCATATATGCATCATGTTGTTTTCACATTATTGATATGTGAAGCCACATGGCCACCTTTGCATGCTATGTGAGTGGTACCCCTTTTCAAGCTCCCATATGGATTGATTTTGAATGAATGCTCATGCTGGAATATTTTTGGGGCTATTATTCATCTAGTGGAACATACACACTAGCATGTCTAAATTATATTCAAGTAAGAGCATATGCCATCTACTCCACATGGAATATCCACCTTATTTCTTTTGGCTTGGCCTTAATTCCATATTGTGGGATGCATGTAAATAAATGCCATGGGGCCTTATCTTTGTTTTCACAAGATTAAACATGGCATTTATTGATTCTGCATGGGCCATGCAAGGTCGCCTTCCTTTCTATTTTCTTCGGTTCTATTTTTGGCTTGAGTGGGGCATGGGTATTTTACCCATGGTCCAATTTAATTCTCTCTCCCTCTCTTCTTTTAACTTTGGAACCACCCTCTATCCCTCATTCTATCTCATCTCCAAAAACCTCCACATCCCTTGCAACCTATCCTTTTCCAACATAGGCTTCTTCTTCTAGTGCTTATGAGAGAGTTTTGGCTTTTGGAACTCTTTGAGAGCTTGTGTTAAAACTTGAATAAACCTCCTAAACTAAAAACTCTCCCTAATTCTACTTACACCATATCTACTCATGCACCCACCTACACATGCATGTGTGTCCACATGTGAGTCTCTCTCTCTCTCTAACCTACCTAGCTATAACCCCTAAACCGAAGTAAACCCAGCCTAAACCCCACCTATCTAGCCGCAACACATGGGGTGCCCATGGCATGTCAATGCCATGTGCACCACACCCTCTCACCTCACCATCCCCTCTTCTCTTGCTGTCCATGAGGCTCACCACTGTGCCCAGCTGTCCCTGTACCACCACCCTGGCTCGGCCCCTACACCCCTAGCCCAGCAACCCAACCGAGCCACATGCGGACCCTGCCGGTCTAACCCTAGCTGAGTCCCTCCCCTCTCGGTCTCTCTCTCTGCCATACCAGGACCCAACCGAGCCACTCCTTCTCCTCTCTCTGGTCCCATCTGCAGCCACTCCTCTCGCCCCTGCCGAGCCTGGCCGAGCACGTGAGGAGGACGAGGGAAAAAGGTGGCGGTAGCCACTTTTCCACCGAGCCTCCCCACGGCATCTCCCCTCCTCCTCTGCTTTATCTACCTCCTCCCTACCACACAGCTATCTAGATCCCCCCAGGGCCTGCCCTTGCGCCGAAGCTCCTTCCCCATCTTCCCCTGCCACCTTCCTTCCACCTCCGGCCACCACCATCGGCATCCACCTCATACTCCAGATCGAGGAGGCGGGCGTGGCGTCGAGGATGTCGAGGAAGGCCACGAGGTCCCTGGCGTCGCCACTGAGCACGGTAGCGAGGAGGAGGCGATCTACCACCCCGGCATACCGTCAAGGCCGAGCGAAAACCCTAGCCGTCGGCCGCCTGCTACGCCGCCGATCCGTCACTCCCCGACCCGATCTGACCCCACCGACCACAACGCGGTGAGCTACCCTACCTCCCAGACACCTCCCCTCTCGCCTTGGCTTCCAGCTCTCGCCGGACTTTTTGTTGAGCGTGCTCTGTCCGCCGGCGTGCGCGCGCTTCTGCTCGCTGTGCGCCGCAGTAGGTTCATCTAGCCGCGCAGCCTTCCCATAACACCAATCCCCATCCACCGCAGCGGTCGCCGCTGCCTACGCGCGCGACAGGTCGCGAGTTCGAGCCCCCGCTGCGCCACGCCGCGCGTCTCCGTCAGTTTCGTCAGAGACGTCCGTGAGAAGAAAAACAGTACCACGGGGCATTTTTGCAGTTTACCCCCCACCTTTTTGGCCTTCAACCCGCGCTCCTTCCGGACCCACCTATCAGCCCCTGTGGCGATTTTACAAAAAGGGACCGCGCTTTTCCGTTTCTAAACCCGCGCCCCCAGCTGTGCCGCGGGGCAGGTCCCCTCTCACCCGCTGGCGCGTGGACCCGCTCGAGAGTCGGCCCACCGATCAGTGGCAGCGGCTCGCGTCTGCGTCTGTGAGAAAAACCCGATGTGCGCCGTTTCGCCCAGTCAGCGTAGGCCCCACCTGTCCGTGACTGTGGCTAGATCCCTCTAGGTATAAAAAGTATCTGTCTGTATCTGTTTTACAAAAACAATTTTCAGAAATATTTAAGTTTGATTTTAAAATCTGTTTTTAATAACTTGTAATTTGTAATTTCAATTAATACAAATAATATATGTTTATGAATCAGAAAAATGTGAGGAATTCAAATATGCCATTCAAAATAATGTTTGACTATTTTAAATTTTTCGAAATTGTTTAAATGCAATAAAATGCCTTTTATTAATTAATTAATAACTTTAATTTTACAACTCCAAATTCGACAAATAATATGTCTAAATCGATCAGCGCGACGAGCCCGTTCTAACTATGCATTCCATGTTCTAAATTGCAGAATGCATCATATAAATCTTAAGTGGACAACAACTTATTTGGGAGCAAAACATGACTAAAACTTAATAAAATGTTTTATTCTTGTACCCCACATCTCATCCATGCCATGCTACATTATTGCCATGTAAATTGTGCATCATTCATCATGGCATACTTGTTTGCTTGTCGCATTTTAATTATATGCTTGTGCATTTTATTTATGTTGGCCTTGTTTGTTTGGTTCTTCTTTCGAATAGACGCCGAGCAGGGGAAATATCAGGAATCCCAGGAGTACTACCCAGATCTGTCTCTCGCTTCAGCTGAACTGCCAGGCAAGCACTACCACATGCTTGCATACATATAGTACCTATTGCCTCTATCTTATCCTTGCATCATTGAGTCGCGATTGCATTAAATTGAATCCCAAGTACTGCATAGCCTTTACGTTTAAACCCCACCGAAGCTTGTTCCTCCATCCCATGAGCCATTACTACAGGAGTTGTTTGAGCCATGCGAGTCGTAGAACAACATGTGTAGGGTATGTGAGTGTCTGATGGATAACGAGGTACCTAAACAACTTAATCTGAGTAGTAATGGGATAACTAATGAAAGAGGCACCGGTGAGCAATATTTGTTATTTGGTTTTTCATGCTCACTTGTGTCCCGTAGGACCCCGAGTACTTGATTCTTGTTCCTTGAATATTCGCACTATCCACATCCGGGAGGCCGTGGACCCCCCTGAGCCAGAGCTTGATTCATTTCTATTTGTTGGGGCCACAAACTAGTTTGGGGTTTTATTACTATCCTGTACTGATGCCATGCTTTACTGTTTTATTTACGATTGTGCGTGGAGCACCTGTACTGTTTTGGATCGTGACATGTTTTCGCTGTATCGACAAGCCCAGTCACACTTTCGGGTTCCTAGTCGTTTACCGCCGTCCACACAAACCCTGGGTCCGTTCCGGAGCCGGCCAACTTCGTTGCGGGTAGCTTATTGGGGTGGCCCCCTGAAATATTTCTGAATCCTGTGATCACTTTGTCGTGAATGCCTCGTTGGGTTTTGATTTGGTTTTTTCGAGGTTGATCAAGTGTGTGTTGCTATTTGTGCTCCCCTGTAGGGTAAATCTTTTTGAAAGCCGTGTCCACGGTTATGGACGACTTGGAGCACAGTTTCTCGATCATAGACAAGTATAACTAAAGTACCGCTTTTACTTTGACTAAATACCTGACTAGTAAATAGTTCAATACACATGGAATGGTTAATAAAACTGCCAACGGATGGGTTGTTCGTCCGCTTTCTCGTTGGTAAGCAAGAAGGAGGATGGATCTGTTGCTTTATACTGTTATAACTGTTGTTTCTAATTAACGGACATCCGTCTATCTTTGGTTAGGCAGATGGTTAGCGAGTATCTATAGACTTGTTAGTGTTATCTTTTGCTGCAATTACGTCACCCCAGGTTATGTCCCCTTTAGAGGCATAAAGACTTGCTGAGTACCCCTAGGGTCTCACACGATAAATTGTTTGATTCAGATGAACAGGTGTATTCGCAAGATGGATACTAGGTGGAGGAGATGGATGATGTTGGTAACGATCACTCGATGTAGAGATTCCGGGGATGGGGATTCGCGAGATCTGTGGGCGGGATGTGCTTACTTCTGTGGCATCTTATGCCGATTTGCTTCTTGTCCGTACTCGGATCTTGTTTCCCGCTTCCGCTTGATACTCTGATGTTTGATGTATGAGGAGCTATCCTAAACTATTATCTCTATCTAGGATATTTGGATCTTGCCGTATGGCGTTGCAATATTTCTATTTCTTTTAGATGGAATGGCTATGAGAACTGTTGTATGGTAGCTTGCATACATACTCACTTGTGTATGTATTTGATCTCTTCGCCTGTTGCCTACGCCGCTCGCTCTTGTCCCGATGTCTTGTAAGTGGTTAGGACGGCCGACGGGTCTACATGTGGACGGTCCCCTGGGCCCCGCTGTACTATTTTAACCACTTCCGTTGCATCCAGGCTTGAACTTAGAGCGTAGGGTCCGAGGTAGTTACAGAACAGACATGCAATGACACTAGTAGACTCTAGCTATGGTTCGTGAAAAGAACAGACATGCAATGACACTGGTGGATCCATATGTGGTTTGTCAGGAGAACACACATGTAGTGACACTGGGTGTGGTTCATGAAAAGAACATACATGCAATGACATCGGTGGATCCTTGTGTGGTTTATGGAAGTAAGAGACATGCAATGATTCTAGCTATGGTTAATGAAAAGAACACACATGCAATGACACTAGGTGTGGTTCATGAAAAGAACAGACATGCAATGACACTGGTGGATCCTTATGTGGTTTGTTTAGAGGAACAGACATGCAATGACTCTAGATATGGTTCATGAAAAGAACAGACATGCAATGACACCTGTTGTGGTTCATGAAAAGAACAGACATGCAATGACTTATGTGGTTTGTTTAGAAGAACACACATGCAACGACACTGGGTGTGGTTCATGAAAAGAATAGATAGGCAATGTCACTGGTGGATCCTTATGTGGTTTGTTTAGAAGAACACACATGCAATGACACCGAGTGTGGTTCATGAAAAGAACAGACACGCAATGACACTGGTGGATCCTTGTGTGGTTTGTTTAGAGGAACAGACATGCAATCACACTAGGTGGATCAAATGTGGTTTATGGAATTAAAATACATGCAATGACTCTAGCTGTGATTCATGAAAAGAACATACATGCAATGACACTGGTGGATCCATATGTGGTTTGTTTAGAGGAACATACATGCAATGACTTTAGATATGGTTCATGAAAAGAACAAACATGCAATGACACCGGGTGTGGTTCATGAAAAGAACAGATAGGCAATGACTTATGTGGTTTGTTTAGAAGAACACACATGCAATGACACTTGGTGTGGTTCATGAAAATAGCAGATAGGCAATGCCACTGGTGGATCCTTATGTGGTTTGTTTAGAAGAACACTCATGCAATGACACTGGGTGTGGTTCGTCAAAAGAACAGACACGCAATGACACTGGTGGATCCTTATGTGGTTTGTTTAGAGGAACATACATGCAATCACACTAGGTCGATCCATATGTGGTTTATGGAATTAAAAGACATGCAATGACTCTAGCTGTGATTCATGAAAAGAATAGACATGCAATGACATTGGTGGATCCTTATGTGGTTCATGAAAAGAACATACAGCCAATGACACTGGTGGATCCTTATGTGGTTTGTTTAGAGCAACAGATATGCAATCACCCTAGGTGGACCCATATGTGGTTTATGGAAGTAACACACATGCAATGACTCTAGCTGTGATTCATGAAAATAACAGACATGCAATGACACTGGTGGATCCTTATGTGGTTCATGAAAAGAACAGACAGGCAATGACACTAGTGGACTCTAGTCGTGGTTCATGAAAAGAATAGACATGCAATGACACTGGTGGATCCATATGTGGTTTGTTAGGAGAATACACATGCAGTGACACTGGGTGTGGTTCATGAAAAGAACATACATGCAATGACATCGGTGGATCCTTGTGTTGTTTATGGAAGTAACAGACATGCAATGACTCTAGCTATGGTTAATGAAAAGAACACACATGCAATGACACTGGGTGTGGTTCATGAAAAGAAAGACATGGAATGACACTGGTGGATCCTTATGTGGTTTGTTTAGAGGAACAGACATGCAATGACTCTAGATATGGTTCATGAAAAGAACAGACATGCAATGACACCGGGTGTGGTTTATGAAAAGAACGGACATGCAATGACTTATGTGGTTTGTCTAGAAGAACACACATGCAATGACACTGGGTGTGGTTCATGAAAAGAATAGATAAGCAATGCCACTAGTGAATCCTTATGTGGTTTGTTTAGAAGAACACACATGCAATGACACTAGGTGTGGTTCATGAAAAGAACAGACACGCAATGACACTGGTGGATCCTTATGTGGTTGGTTTAGAGGAACAAACATGCAATAACACTAGGTGGATCCATATGTGGTTTATGGAATTAAAAGACATGCAATGACTCTAGCTGTGATTCATGAAAAGAACAGACATGCAATGACAGTGGTGGATCCTTATGTGGTTCATGAAAAGAACATACAGGCAATGACACTGGTGGATCCTTATGTGGTTTGTTTAGAGCAACAGACATGCAATCACACTAGGTGGACCCATATGTGGTTTATAGAAGTAACACACATGCAATGACTCTAGCTGTGATTCATGAAAAGAACAGACATGCAATGACACTGGTGGATCCTTATGTGGTTCATGAAAAGAACAGACAGGTAATGACACTGGTGGACTCTAGTCGTGGTTCATGAAAAGAATAGACATGCAATGACACTGGTGGATCCATATGTGGTTTGTCAGGAGAATACACATGCAGTGACACTGGGTGTGGTTCATGAAAAGAACATACATGCAATGACATCGGTTGATCCTTGTGTTGTTTATGGAAGTAACAGACATGCAATGACTCTAGCTATGGTTAATGAAAAGAACACACATGCAATGACACTGGGTGTGGTTCATGAAAAGAAAGACATGGAATGACACTGGTGGATCCTTATGTGGTTTGTTTAGAGGAACAGACATGCAATGACTCTAGATATGGTTCATGAAAAGAACAGACATGCAATGACACCGGGTGTGGTTTATGAAAAGAACGGACATGCAATGACTTATGTGGTTTGTCTAGAAGAACACACATGCAATGACACTGGGTGTGGTTCATGAAAAGAATAGATAGGCAATGCCACTAGTGGATCCTTATGTGGTTTGTTTAGAAGAACACACATGCAATGACACTAGGTGTGGTTCATGAAAAGAACAGACACGCAATGACACTGGTGGATCCTTATGTGGTTGGTTTAGAGGAACAAACATGCAATAACACTAGGTGGATCCATATGTGGTTTATGGAATTAAAATACATGCAATGACTCTAGCTGTGATTCATGAAAAGAACAGACATGCAATGACAGTGGTGGATCCTTATGTGGTTCATGAAAAGAACATACAGGCAATGACACTGGTGGATCCTTATGTGGTTTGTTTAGAGCAACAGACATGCAATCACACTAGGTGGACCCATATGTGGTTTATAGAAGTAACACACATGCAATAACTCTAGCTGTGATTCATGAAAAGAACAGACATGCAATGACACTGGTGGATCCTTATGTGGTTCATGAAAAGAACAGACAGGCAATGACACTGGTGGACTCTAGTCGTGGTTCATGAAAAGAATAGACATGCAATGACACTGGTGGATCCATATGTGGTTTGTCAGGAGAATACACATGCAGTGACACTGGGTGTGGTTCATGAAAAGAACATACATGCAATGACATCGGTGGATCCTTGTGTTGTTTATAGAAGTAACAGACATGCAATGACTCTAGCTATGGTTAATGAAAAGAACACGCATGCAATGACACTGGGTGTGGTTCATGAAAAGAAAGACATGGAATGACACTGGTGGATCCTTATGTGGTTTGTTTAGTGGAACAGACATGCAATGACTCTAGATATGGTTCATGAAAAGAACAGACATGCAATGACACCGGGTGTGGTTTATGAAAAGAACGGACATGCAATGACTTATGTGGTTTGTTTAGAAGAACACACATGCAATGACACTGGGTGTGGTTCATGAAAAGAATAGATAGGCAATGCCACTAGTGGATCCTTATGTGGTTTGTTTAGAAGAACACACATGCAATGACACTAGGTGTGGTTCATGAAAAGAACAGACACGCAATGACACTGGTGGATCCTTATGTGGTTGGTTTAGAGGAACAAACATGCAATAACACTAGGTGGATCCATATGTGGTTTATGGAATTAAAAGACATGCAATGACTCTAGCTGTGATTCATGAAAAGAACAGACATCAATGACACTGGTGGATCCTTATGTGGTTCATGAAAAGAACAGACATGCAAACACACCGGTGGATCCTTATGTGGTTTGTATAGAAGAACACACATGCAATGACACTAGGTGTGGTTCATGAGAAGAACACACATCCAATGACACTGGTGGATCCTTATGTGTTTTGTTTAGAGGAACAGACATGCAATCACACTAGGTGGATCCATATGTGGTTTATGGAAGTAACAGACATGCAATGACTCTAGCTATGATTCATGAAAAGATCAGACATGCAATGACACTGGTGGATCCATGTGTGGTTCATGGGAAGAACAAACATCCAATGACATTAGTGGACTCTAGCTGTGGTTCATGAAAAGAACAGACATGCAATAACACTGGTGGATCCATATGTGGTTTGTCAGGAGAACACACATGCAGTGACACTGGGTGTGGTTCATGAAAAGAACAGACATGCAATGACATCGGTGGATCCTTGTGTGCTTTATGGAAGTAACAGACATGCAATGACTCTAGCTCTGTTGAATGAAATGAACATGCATGCAATGACACTGGGTGTGGTTCATGAAAAGAACAGACATGCAATGACACTGGTGGATCCTTATGTGGTTTGTTTAGAGGAATAGACATGCAATGACTCTAGATATGGTTCATGAAAAGAACAGACATGCAATGACACCGGGTGTGGTTCATGAAAAGAACAGACATGCATTGACTTATGTGGTTTGTTTAGAAGAACACACATGCAATGACACTGGGTGTGGTTCATGAAAAGAACAGATAGGCAATGACACTGGTGGATCCTTATGTGGTTTGTTTAGAAGAACACACATGCAATGCCACCAGGTGTGGTTCATGAAAAGAACAGACACGCAATGACACTAGTGGATCCTTATGTGGTTTGTTTAGAGGAACAAACATGCAATAACACTAGGTGGATCCATATGTGGTTTATGGAATTAAAAGACATGCAATGACTCTAGCTATGATTCATGAAAAGAACAGACATGCAATGATACCGGTGGATCCAAGTGTGGTTCATGAAAAGAATAGACAGGGAAAAGACAGTGGTGGATCCTTATGTGGTTCATGAAAAGAACTGACATGCAATGACACTGGGTGTGGTTCATGAGAAGAACAAACATGCACTGACACTGGGTGTGTTCATGAAAAGAACAAACATGCAATGACACTAGTGGATCCTTATGTGGTTTGTTTAGAAGAACACACATGCAATGATACTGGTGGATCCATGTGTGGTTTATGAGAAGAACACATATCCAATGAACTCTAGTGGATATATCTTGGCATAATTTGATGTATTCCACGATGTATTTCATTGTACAAGACACTTTCCATTTTTATACTACTCAGTTTTGCCCTTGGTTTTATGTGGTACTACTTAGTTTTGCCCACCCCCTCTCTATCTTTCGTAGAAGCCCAAAACTGTGCTCACCCTGTCTGCTACTCCCTGATTGGTTGTCACAGTTGTCACGCGGATCCTGCGCACCAACCATTGATTCTGTGCGATCCAACGATGATCGTTGCACACCTCGTGCCCTTCACAGTACAGCGTGAGACAGCACGGACGTCTCCCTCCGCGAGACTTCTACAGTAAGGAACACGATACCGTCCATGGAAAAAGTCGTCGAGCGGTCATGTCAAGTTTAATCAAGTCTGAAAAGCCTACTACTGCTACTACAACTCATGCACAGGGCAACGGGGTCATCGAGTGCACGGTTGTCGACGAGACGCTGCGATTTATTACAACTTGATTTTAATCAGACATATCCCATTTTTACGCAGCGCTCTCAATCTCACTTCCAACTAGGCCCTACCGCTAGTAAATTCCATGAGTCAAGGGCCCCCCTAGAGTAGATCCAATGTTGCTTGAAATTAGTTCTGCGTCACTTGCATGCAGTGGAATCGAGGTCTACCATGAGCGTGTTTTCAATGCAGCTCTAAAGTGGAGATCGTGGTTGTTTCAAAAAAAAGGGAACCGAAAAAAAGGGTGGAGATCGTGGCCGCCCCCCGCCCACCACACGTGTCCACTCGAGGACTACGAACGGTCCGGTGTTTATAACCCCCTCGACCTTCTTCTTCCATGAGCTCGTGTCATTTCCCCCTAGTCTGTCTAGTCCCAAGACCCCAATCTACACCTGCCGCATGCGCCAAAGCTCCCTCGTTTGCACTACCTCCTTCCCTTGGTGCGCCATGAAGCGTACACGTGGAGAAGATCCGGAGGTGAAGCCAGTTGAAGGCGCAGCAGCAGATGGCTCGGTCATCGCCAAGCAGGAGGAGGCATCTTCTCCAGGCACGAACGCCGCTCGTCGCCGCGCTGTCGAGGGTGCGAACTCATCCGTCCAGCCAGTAGCCATCGCTGCTGAGCAGCAGTTGGTAGCCGTCGCCGCCGAGCAGCAGTTGGTAGCCATCACCGCCGAGCAGCAGGTGGCCGACAACGTCGTGGTGCCAGCGGCAGATCTGGATGGGGGGCAGGAGGCAGGCGGGGGCATTCCGGTGATCTACATCGACGACCACATCGCCGTTCAAGAAATATTTGACGCAATCGTGGAGAATGATGAGTTTGTGGAGGAGGTCCCCGATGAGGAGTTCGAGGTACTACATTGCTAGCTTCTCTAGTCGTAGCCGCAGTTTTCACTGTTCATACATAGGATTTGCTCAATCGTGTACAAATTCTTTTGCTCTTGAAGTAGGGTAGTATATATATGATTCGATCGGTTGATTGATGCATCTGCCATCTAGTCACAAAACCCCAATCCGTCTTGTCACAAAACCCCAATCTGCTCATCTGCCATCTAGTTGAGTTTGCTAGTTGAGTGTTGATTTCGATACACAGCAGGCCTATAACATTACATTTCTATTCCTTACTGAGCCCAATGATTCTATTTTTCCCGAAAATAGTGCAAGGGCATCTGATGGTCTCATTTTCTTAGGGATGGTTAGTGGCCCTAAGGCAGCAATGCACATAAAAAATATAGGTTGTGCTATTGGTATTTTGGTTCTCCGACTCCATCGCTGAAAAAAATGAGGCCCTAATTTTTTTTCTCATATGGAACCTAAATACATAATATTTGTATTGTTTCTGATCTATGAATGCGTTGTATGATGCATTTGTATATCCCTGAATATTTTTTGGTACGATTACATTTCAATTTCTTATTGTGGCCAATGATTCAAATTTGCCCCAAAGAGAGGCAGACACATTGGTCTCAAATTTTTATAGGGATGAGTGAGCGAACCTGGGGCCATGTACAAGATCAATATAAGCTGTGCAATTGTTACTTGGTTCGCTTACGCCATCTTTGTAGAAACTTATGAGGCTGCAATATTTATTCTACAGTCATAGAACTATGATATTTGAATTATCTATTCCATGCATTCATACTGTATAAGAATTACATTTTAGTTTGTCACCGAGGCCGATGATTGAAATTTTCCCCAAAAGAGTTCAAGTGGAGACACATATGATGGTGTCTTGTTTTAGGGATGGGTTGGTGAACCTGAGGCAACAATGCACACAAACAATATAGGTTGTGCTGTTGGTACTTTGGTTCGCCAACTCCATCTCTGAAACAAATTATGAGGCCCTAGATTTATTCTCATATGGAACTACATATATGATCCTTGAATTGTTTCTGATCTTTTAATGATTGGTATGATGCATATGTATATGAATGGTTTTGATCATAAGTATTTTTAACATGCACCTGAAGATTAATTGTTTGGTTTTTTATTTATAATTACAATATTGAGGCTTGTTTTTGTACCTGACTATGTATATCCCTGAATAATGTTTTGTACGATTACATTTCAATTTCTTATTATGGCCAATGATTCAAATTTGCCCCAAAAGAGAGGTAGACACATTGGTGTCAGATTTTTTCAGGGACGAGTTAGTGAACCTGGGGCGATGTACAACAACAATATAGGCTGTGCAATTGTTACTTGGTTCACTCACGCCGTCCCTGAATAAACTTATGAGGCCACCATATTTATTCTACATTCATAGAACTATGTATTTGAATTATCTATTCCATGCATTCATAGTGTATAAGAATTACATTTTAGTTTGTCACCGAGGCCGATGATTGAAATTAGCCCCAAAAGAGTTCAAGGGGAGACATGTATGATGGTGTCGTGTTTTAGGGATGGGTTGGTGAACCTGAGGCAACAATGCACACAAACAATATAGGTTGTGATGTTGGTACTTTGGTTCGCCAACTCCATCTCTGAAACAAATTATGAGGCCCTAGATTTATTCTCATATGGAACTACATATATGATCCTTGAATTGTTTCTGATCTTTTAATGATTGGTATGATGCATATGTATATGAATGGTTTTGATCATAAGTATTTTTAACATGCACCTGAAGATTAATTGTTTGGTTTTTTATTTATAATTACAATATTGAGGCTTGTTTTTGTACCTGACTATGTATATCCTTGAATAATGTTTTGTACGATTACATTTCAATTTCTTATTGTGGCCAATGATTCAAATGTGTCCCAAAAGAGAGGCAAACACATTCGTGTCAGATTTTTTCAGGGATGAGTTAGTGAACCCGGGGCCATGTACAACAACATTACAGGTTGTGCAATTGTTACTTGGTTCACTGACTCCATCCCTGAAGAAATTTATGAGGCCGCAGTCTGATGCAATTATTTGTCATTGTGTTGAGATGAAATGATATATGAACCGATCAAACTATTGCTGAGATGCTTTATCTTTGATATCCACGGATATATTGTCTTACATATACCTGTTGTCAATTCTTGAGTTGTAATACAATTCAATCATATGTATGAGTTCTAAGTTATGTTCTTAAAAATCAACAGGATGATGATGAAGTGGACGATAGCAAGGTATCCATGGACAACAAGAGCCGCTACGTGCTGAGGCGGTTACGGTGTGGGCTAACCTGTTTCAACCGTAGGGGGAGACTGTTTTGCTCATTCTGTGGCAGAGAAATCAACGTGGACCTCAACAGCATGATCCAGCACACGGAGGGCGTTGGCAGAGGCGGAGGCAGAAGCCATAGGCCGATTACCTTGGCGCGGCACGCAGCCTACGGCAAATTCCTCCAGGAGTATGTCAGGACTGGCCTATATCCCATCGACTAGGCTGTCGCTGCTCCTGCTGATAAACCCTTGCCCTGCTAGGCGTCTCCGTGTCCCAGCCTCCTGCTGCAGCCCCTACTTTTATTTTGTTCTAGTTAATTATTACCTGTGTGTGGCATGTAAGACAATATATCCGTGGTGTCTCTGGTGAACCTTATATATTAATCTACTCCTTTATATGGATTGCCTTAAAGTTTCTACTGTTCAATTATATTTACGGATCATGCTCATGCACACTACAAAATATTTCTAGTGCTCGATTATATTAAAATTGTCAAGAAATACATCAACAAGTTAAATTGGTCGAAATTTTGTATTGAAGTAACTAAATGTATCACACACATAATAAACTAGAAACTAAAATCTAGTTCAAACACATAATGTATCACCACCACTTGTTGTCGTCCTTGACTTGCTTCCCCTTCAGCCGCTTGATGTCGCCACCGTCCAAAGATCCCTGCTCGTCCTGAAACCGCTTTCTGTCCTCCTCGCGCTTCTTCTCCTGGGCTAGCTTGCAACCAGGGCATAGCTCTCTCGCGAAAAACCCCGCCTTAACCATCCCATCTTTCATGGTAATGAGCTTACTGTACATCTCGTATGCCATGTAGGCGTCTCTGGCTGCATCCTCGAGGCGCACCTGGCTCATTGGCTTCCACTCCCAGTAGTTGTGATCGAGTCGCTTCAATTTCTTCAGTTTTTCATAGGATTTATCAATGATTTCTGCTGCCAGATCACCCATGCCATCCTTTGTTGGGTATGATTTGATCTTGTACAGATTTTGGATGTCGATGTGGTGCCCCTCTGGGATTTTTATCAATGCACGAGAAAGCATAATTGTGTCATTTGTGATATCCACGCTAGTGAAAGTTATCCCTTTCCTACACAAGAACTCGACCAGAGCCGGACAACGCATCTCAGTTAGTTTACTCCTACACTTAGATGGTTCTAGGGATGTAAGGGAACAATGGATGCAGAAGTGGTGATCTCAAATTTAAATTTCACATACCTGCAGAAGTGGTAAACGAGGACCTCCTCATGTATAGCGATTTGCACAACAGCGATCTGTTGTGGAGGATTTTTTCACTTATTTGCACGGGTGTACTCCAAGTCTAGCCCCACAAACTTGTGCTTCTCTTTCTCAAGCAATTGCTCAAACCTGGCGAGAGTTGTCTCCAGAGTCGCTTCATCATTTGTGTACACCACTGTCAAAGTCGTGGTGCCATGGGCAGGGACCAAGTGGGTCTCTCTTGTGCGTTTCCCATCGTCCATGCCTGCAAGGAACTGCATGCAAGAGGAAGAAGAAGATGAACCGACGGTTCCAGAACAAAGGAAGAAGAAGCGGCCAGGAAAAACTGCAGAGGAATGATTGAGGAAGAGGAATGACTACAGAAGAAACGTGGTAACTACAACTTTTGGTTCGAGAACTCACCGTGGTTATGTGGAGATCGTGGCAGTGCCGCCGGTTCAACAAGTGGGGCCAGTTCCTGCGAGAATATGAAATTAGCTGTGCATTTTTCTATGCGAGGAATTGAGAGAAGTCATTTATATTTTGTCTTTCATAATTAAACACAATGAAGTTGGTACAGCCCAAGAGATTTGAACAAAAGAGATTTGCTAGTTTAACATACAACAACACTTACAGGCCCAACATGGCAGAACTTGGAGAGCCCCAGAACTTGAGCTACCACCGAGACCTCGGCAGAGGTGGCAGAATTGGTGCGGGTGCAACCACGACGACAGCGAGCTCGGATTCTAGAGGAGGAAAACAGAACCGAGCATGGTCGACAAGGTGATAGATCTCACCAGGAACCAATTCTCGTCCCTGACTGTGCCATGGGTGCGTCCACGGTGAGCGCGAGCTCCGACTCGGGATGGGGAGGAGAACGGGGCCGAGCAGCTTCGTCACTTCCCAGCTCTGCCCCATGGCCGCGACCACAGATTTTCGCTCTGGGGAAGAAAACGAGTAATGGATGCAGGCGCCAACGCTGCAAGCCTACTGGGAGGAGAGCTGGGCCGAGCAGGTTCGTCCACGTCCCAGCTCTGCACCATGGCTGCGACGCCCCACAGATTGCCGTTCCGGGGAAGAAGAAGACGCGTAATGGATGCAGGCGCCAACACTGCAAGCCTAATTGACACCTAAGCGACGGGAGCGACAGGAGCGACATAATGGCGAGAACTGATAGGGGGGCCCAACTTGACGACCGTTAGCCTGATTTTTTGTATTGAAACATAAAGTTAAATTCGTGCCGAAAAATGAAGTTGGGTATTTGGGATGATTTCAGGGAAGTTGGGTAATGTGTTGCCTGGACACCCCAACTTTCGGGCCGCAAAATGATATTCTCCCCTGCCGGGATGGGGAATTGGAGGAGATCATCGCCACCATCATCACCATTGCTTCTCCATCAACCATCCATGATTCCCCATCCATGAGTGAGTAATCCCCCACTGTAGGCTATGGGGATGGTAGGGATTGGATGAGATCGTTCATGTAATGGCATCAGATTGTTAGGGCATGGTGCCTAGTATCTATTATTAGTGCTTTTTGACTTTGTTGCAACTTGTTATGTTTAATGCTTGTCACTAGGGACCGAGTACCATGATTTCAGATCTGAACATGTTATTGATTCATTATGATAGTATTGTTTATGATCTTACCTGCAAGTTGTATACACATATTATTGTCCGGAACCAAAGGCACCGAAGTGACAGCAATCGGGATAACCGGAGGGAATGGCTTTGATGCGAGGATCACATGTGTTCAGGGAGTGTTAATTCTTTGCTCCAGTGCTCTATTAAAAGGAGCACCTTAAGTGCCAGTAGTTCCCTTGAGGCCCTGCTACAAACGGGCTAGTAGGACAAAAGATGTTGTGCAAGTTCTCATTGCGAGCACGTATGACTATATATGGAAGACATGCCTATGATTATTTAGTACTTGGATGCTTTATCTTATTTATCTGCAAATTCCCTATGTCTTATTGCTATATGAATTGTTTAGTCCATGCAACGCCTATCCATCCATCCATATGCCTACCGCGCTTTAATCCTACTATTTACTGCAATCGTTACTTCTGTCTTTACTTTTACTAATTCTATTACTTTACTATTGCTACTACAAAACTGTTACTACTGATAAACTATTGTGAGCAAGATTGTTTCTAGGTGCAGTTGAATTGACAACTCAGTTGTTAAGGCTTATAAATATTCTTTGGCTCCCCTTGTGTCGAATCAATAAATTGGGTTTCACTTCCCTCAAAAATATTGCGATACACCCCCTATACTTGTGGGTCATCAAAACTATTTTCTGGCGCCGTTGCCGGGGAGCATATCTCTATTTATCAAGTTCACTTGGAATCACTATTGTTCGCTGCCATTCATCCATCATGGGTAAGTCTCGTGATGGCAAGGTCCCTATTTTACCATCCACTACAAGGAGAGGTACGGTTCTAAACACCTCTATTTCTCTTGATTCACCGTCTGTTATGAGTAAGCTCCTTACACCACCACATACACATGCTACACATACTCCTACTATTGCTGAATCTGAAACTTCTGATACTTATGATGCTGCTTCTACTGTGCTTGATAAGAGTGGTTCATTAGGTCCTTTACTAGATGCTACGATTGCTAGAACTTTAGCTGGAAATACTGAAACTCCTAATGAACACACTACTACACCTATCAGTTCACCTGAGTCTAGAGAGAGCTATGATATTGAAGACGGTTATATAGAGATGACCGATGAATTTATTAAAGAATGTCAAAACACCCATGATAGGAGTGCTATTAAGAGTCTCCTTGAGAGGCGTACTATAAAACCCAAATTGTCTCCTAATGCTAAGTTTGCTGCATCTCCCATAAACATTAAAGATAAGGATTATGATTTCTCTCTTGATTTATCTTGCATTATTATTGCTGAGAAAGAACCTTTTTGTGGGACTAAGAATGAAAGTGATGTAGCACATATGACTGAGCTTTCTACCATGAGTGGCCTATTTTCAGATGATATTAAGATGCGCACCTACTTTGTTGCTAAGATTTTTCCTTTTTCATTGAAAGGAGAAGCTAAAACTTGGTTTAATAATTTACCTACTGGATCTATTGATAGCCCTGATTGCTTGATTAGTACCTTCCTTCCAAAATATTTCCCTCCTAGTGCTAGACATGCTATTTTGCAGGAACTTTTTGATTTTAAACAGTGAGAGAAAGAGTTATTGCCTAAATCATGGGCAAGGTTTTGTACTTTGATTCATGCACATGCGAGATGTCCATTACCTAAAAATGAGCTTCTTGATATATATTATAATGGACTAACTGAAGAATCTAGGACATACCTGGATAGTTGTGCTGATTGTGTTTTCAGGAATAGAACTCCCAAAAAAGCTGAGGAATTAATGGCTAAAATAAGCAAGAATTATGAAGACTGGACTTCATTTGAACCGACTATGCCTGAGACAACTACACCCGAGTTAACTGTGCCCGCGCCTATACCAACATCAAAGAAGAGGGGAGTTATTGAACTAAATGATCAAGTGATGAAGTAAGCCAAGAAATGTCTTAAGGAGAAGGGTATTAAAGCTGAACACGTGAAGAATCTACCTCCTATAGAAGAATTATGTAAGCCAATCTCCCACTTATCCACTATTGAGGTACACTCTCTCCAACACTTTGATCAAGGTGATATTCCATACTCTAAACCTCCTGATCAATTCTTAGAAGAATTTGATATTTTTATTGTTAAGCAGGATAATTTGAATAAAAGAGTGCAAAATCATCTAATGGAAAACTCTAGAGCTATTATTGAGTTAAAAGATATTGTGGAAAGAACCTCTAATGATGTTAAAATGCTTGTTAAACACGTCCAAATGGTTCAAACTCAAATTGATCAGCTTATTAAAGTACAAAAGGACTTGCTAGTTAATGCTGCTAAAGAAAAACATGCTTATGAAATAAGAACTAGAAGTGGTGCTGCCACTCAGGATCCTCTATATCCTAAGGGGCATCCTAAAAGAATTGAGCAGGATTCTCAACAAATTGAAAATAGTGGCACTTCTCCTAAGAAAAGAAAAAAGAAACGTAAAACTATTGTAGAATCCCCCGAACCTGCTAAAGATCCTAATAGTATATTTGTCTCTGATGCTGAAACTGAAGGTGGTAATGATGAAAATGATGTTCCTGATAAAGAAAAAGTTGAAGAATAACCTAAAAGGCACACTAACAATACTAAATACACTAAAGAAGATTTTTTTGCTAAGAAACATCATAGTGAAAGAGAACCTTGGGTCCAGAAACCTATGCCTTTCCCTGATAAGAAACACAAGTCAAAGGAAGATGAACACTATAATAAGTTTTGTGAGTGGATGCAACCTTTATTTTTGCAAAATCCTTTGACTAGTGCTATTAAATTGCCTCCTTATTCAAAGTATATGAAGGATATTGTCTCTAATAAAAGGAAGATCCCTAATGAAGAAATTTCTACTTTGCTTGCTAATTGTTCCTTTAATGGTAAGGTTCCAAAGAAACTTGGAGACCCAGGGATTCCAACTATTCCTTGCTCTATTAAAAATAGTTATGTTAGAACTTCTTTGTGTGATTTGGGAGCAGGAGTTAGTGTTATGCCTTTTTCTCTCTATAAGAGACTTCAGTTGGAAAAACTAATACCAACTGATATATCTTTGCAAATGGCTGATAAATCTACTACCATTCTTGTTGGTATATGTGAGGATATACCTGTTCAAGTGGCTCATAATTGCTTGATATTAACTGACTTTGTTGTGCTTGAAATGCCTAAAGATGATAATATGTCTATTATTCTTGGGAGACCGTTTCTTAATACTGCAGGAGCTGTTATTAATTGTAATCAAGGAAAGGTGACTTTTAATGTTAATGACAAGGAGCATACTGTCTATTTCCCTAAGAAGATCGATAGGACTTATGGTTTAAATTCAATTGAACATGTTCAGGGCATCCAAGTTGGAGAAATATATTGTCCCATACCACGAGAAAAATATGAAACTATTATGACTGGGACCATTGCTATCAAGGTTGAGGTAACATACTCATTAGTGGAATACAAAGTTTTGTTTCATATAAAATTGTTTTGGTTACAAGACCTGATCAACCTTGTTAACAAAGGGTTTTTAATGAACAAAACAATGTTTTCACCATGATTATCTATGCTTACTCTTATCTTATCCATTCTTAGTTTTAGCCTTGGCTTAGTTTACTTTTCTGTTGCTAGTTGCTTGCATATTAGAGTGTCTTAGAACGTCTAAAGTTTTAGTTTTGTTTTGTCATTGCATCATTCCAGAAACTTCTTTTTGCAAAAAAGTCATTCATCAATAGCTGAAAATTGCTAAAAAAATAAAGTATATCGAAAAATTCTAGAAAATTCATATTAAATTTTTACGTGAAAAAAGGTGCCGAGGAGTGCCTGGAGTGACCCAGGGGGCCCACCAGGCAGGCACACCACCTGGTGACGCGGCCACCCCAGGGGCGCGCCTGGCCATGGTGTAGGCCACCCCTGGCCCTCCACTCACTCTCTCACTTGCCTCTGCCTTCTCTCTCCCGAGAAAACACCAGTTCATTGCTCGAAATCAAGTTGTTGCTGTTCTTGTCCATGATTTTTCGATCTCCTTGCTCAGCCCATCTTTGCTGCTGAAATTTGGAGCATTTGTTCTCCGGTATGTGACTCCTCCGCTTGTCCTAGTAGATTTGTGTTTAGTGGTTTATATCTTGAGTATTTTGCTGTTGTAGGTGACAGGTTATGAGAGCTTGTAAGCTTGTTCAATGCTTAGAGATATTGTTTTGATGAATGTTTAGGCCTCTTACAAGTCCCTATGAGTAGTTCCCTTCTTTATGTATTCACTTTGCAATCACTTGTATAATGGATCTTTAAATTTCAGAATATCAAAGATGAACAACCACACATTTGGATAAATATTTGAGAGGGACACACCTAGAAGGTCAAGGCCCTCAAGATCAGCCTCTCAATTTAGGCCTTCATACAATGAAGATCTTATTGCACCACGCTTTGGAAATGAAGGAGATGAGGGAGATCCTCACCCATCTACCTTCCCTTGTTTTACCTTTTTAAGCTGGAGGGATCCTCAATGATTTCTTACTACTGGTTCAGAGGGTTGACCTGACCACGTACATGGAAGATGAGAGTGAGCAATATGCCATGCTCACCAAAACTTTTGTTGAGAGTTTCGTTTTCACTAACACCCCTTATCAGTCAACTGTTTCTTTCAGAATTTATAATCATCCTATTACCATGTCATTGGAAAGATTTTGCAGCATTATAGGTATAGGTATGATGGGGACAGTGGAGAAGATTCAAGGCCGACCCGCTGACTTGCTGGAGCTCTATCGAAGTGTGACAAATGATGATGACCGCGTAGCTCAGCACGGGAAGATAAGGAACATCCAACTCCCAGCTCTTAGATATTTTGCTTATTATCTTGCCACTACTATTCTTGGTAGGGAGAACACTAGTAATATTTCTAATTATCATTTAGCCTTCCTCGCTGCTGCACTTAATAATGATACCAAGTATAATCTTGGCTCTCTCATTGCTCGCCGCCTAGCTGCTAGGGGACCTAGTTATGGAGGCATTATTGCTTCACACATGGTTACTGCATTAGAACTTTTTGTTGATCCTAATGACACTTTGTTGGCACTAAAAAGGCTTGATCTTGCTGCTATGAAAACTCATCACTTTGTCACTGCTGACTCTGATACGGACAGTTTAGTATACAGGATGTTTTCTACTAACGGAGACGGGAGGGAAATTCCTTTGCCACAATCCACTTTGTTCAGTATTTACAAGAGTCCATGTCGCGTTCTAAGGAGGAGGTGGATGAGCAACACCGCTTACTTGGTTTTCACAGGCAGCACCAGGAGGATGTGCCTTCTTACGACTACTCTGCGCACTGTGGCAGGGCGTCCTCGAGCTCGCATCAGGACGAGGGCATCTCCTCGCCATACTACGGAGGCACTCCATCTTGGCCAGCTTGGGATTGATACCCACTTAGGCCAAAAGCCTAAGCTCGGGGGAGGTACACCGACATCCCACTCATCTACATATCATGTTCAGACGGTACTTTGTATATCCATCTTTTGTTCTCTCTTTACTTTTGCTTTCTAAAACACAAAAAGACCAAAAAAATATTTTTGTTGTTTCTCTTTGTTTGCTTCTTTTTGCCTTGGTTTTAATTATTTGAAAAACCCAAAAAGATTTTGCTTTGCTTGTTCTTCCTTTTTGTTCTTGCCTTTAAAAATCAAAAACACCAAAACTATTTGTTGTTCTTCTTTGGTTTTGTGAAGTTTGTTGCAGGGTTCAGCAGTCCATGGAGTTATGTATGTGTGTTAGAGAAACGCATGGGGGCCGGTCTAATCCATGCCTAATCATGGTGGAAACCTGCAGCGTAACCATAATGAGCTGTCTATGAAGCATTCTTCTTATAAAAAAAGAGAGATAGTTGTTGAGAAAAAGAAAAAAAAAGATGATGAGAAAAGATGAAAGAGAGAAAAAAGCACCATTTTCCCATGGTAAATAAGAAGATTGCTGAGATGCTCGTTGTCTGCTTGCCTTGTCATTTTGATATGGGGATTCTTTTGTATCATCGGGCAAGGGGTACCCCGTTGGTGGTTCTCTATGATACGCATGTATTTACTATGATAAGAGCTTACCGGTAACTAAAGTTGAGTAGCATGAGGAGTAGCCCTCGTACTCAAGGGACATGAGATTTCTAGTTTATGGTTTGTCAAGCATATAACTCAAATTGGACCTCACTTTCACCTTAACCATTTAAAGATGCCTATGATAGGGGCAATGAGAGCTCAAAGCTAATGAGTACCATACTTTCAGCATTTGGAAGCCTTTCAAACTTCTCAAAACCTTTTCATTTTCAAGTTGAGTCACCACATATTCTATGAGCACTTTCTTGATAGCATAGTTGTCATTCTTAGTGTAATGTGCTTGTATCAGAACTTGATTAATTGTGTTATGACTTTGATGCTTGTATCTTTGATATCTTTACTTCTAGTCTTGACCTGAACTTCAGAGGTGCCTTGGCATTATCAAAGGCAAGCGAGATGCCACTCTATCATACCTTTTTATGAGCATTGCAATGTTGCTTATGTTTATGTTCCATGCTACTTATTATTTTTGAGTTGGAATCTCTTCATAACTTGCAATGATTATTGAGCAGCCTTATTTGTATACTCCTTATTATGAGTTGTCTAAGTACTTGATCATATGCTGAGAATATATACATCATATGAAGCAAATGTGTTTGTGAAAGTTTCTTTTATCGCACTCAGTTTTCAACTGAATTGCTTGAGGACAAGCAATAAGCTAAGCTTGGGGGGAGTTGATACGTCCAAAACGTATCTACTTTCTCGAACACTTTTGTTATTATTTCTCCTCTAAACTTGTGTGATTTGGATACAACTAACACGGACTGACGCTGTTTTCAGCAGAATTACCTTGGTGTCTAGTTTTGTGCAGGAAATCAACTATCAGTAAAAATCCCGGAAAATATGCCAAAAATCCTATTTCACCAGAAGACTCACGGATCCAGAAGACGAGACGAAGTAGGCCCACGAGGGGCCCACACCACCTGGCCACGCGGGCCAGGCCGGGCCGCGCCTGGGGGTGGTGTGGCCGCCTCGGTCACCCCCTCGGCCTCCCTCTTCGCCTATAAGATGTCTCTTGACCTAAAAACCAAGGGGGTTCGACGTTTTTCCAGAAAGAGTTCCGATGCGCCGCCACCACCAGATTCCGCAATTCGGAACCAGAAACTCCATTCTGGCACCCTACCGGGACGGGGAATTGGAGGAGATCATCGCCACCATCATCACCATCGCTCCTCCATCAACCATCCATGATTCCCCCATCGATGAGTGAGTAATCCCCTGCTATTGGCTATGGGGATGGTAGGGATTGGATGAGATCATTCATATAATGGCATCGAATTGTTAGGGCATGGTGCCTAATATCTATTATTAGTGCTTTTTGACTTTGTTGCAACTTGTTATGCTTAATGCTTGTCACTAGGGCCCGAGTGCCATGATTTCAGATCTGAACATGTTATTAATTCATTATGATAGTATTGTTTATGATCTTAACTGCAAGTTGTATACACATATTATTGTACGGAACCAAAGGCCCCAAAGTGACAGCAATTGGGATAACCAGAGGGAATGGCTTTGATGTGAGGATCACATGTGTTCACGGAGTGTTAATGCTTTGCTCCGGTGCTCTATTAAAAGGAGCACCTTAATTGCCAGTAGTTCCCTTGAGGCCCCGCTGCAAACGGGCTAGCAGGACAAAAGATGTTGTGCAAGTTCTCATTGCGAGCATGTATGACTATATATGGAACACATGCCTATGATTATTTAGTACTTGGATGCTTTATCTTATTTATCTGCAAATTCCCTATGTCTTGATTTCTATATGAATTGTCTTATCCATGCAACGCTCGTCCATCCATCCCTATGCGTATTGTGCTTTAATCCTACTGTTTACTGCAATTGTTACTACTGTCTTTACTTTTACTACTGCTATTACTTTACTATTGCTACTACAAAACTGTTGCTACTGATAAACTGTTGAGAGAAAGATTATTTCTAGGTGCAGCTGAATTGACAACTCAGTTGTTAAGGCTTATAAATATTCTTTGGCTCCCCTTTTGTCGAATAAATAAATTGGGTTTCACTTCCCTCGAAAATACTTCGATACACCCCCTATACTTGTGGGTCATCACCTGGTTGAATAGCCTTATTGTAAAGAAAAATATCTAAGCGTAGAAACATCTTAGCTGCGCGACATTCCATGGGTTGGAGTATGCGACTCTAGTTTCTAAGTCTTTGAGGTGATAGGTACCACCTGGGATCACTTTGGTCATCCCGTAGGATCCTTCCCATGGAGATTTGAACTTGAGGTGGCCCTCTGCTTGAGTCGTAAGACGAGGTCTCATTCGACGAAGGACCTTAGTCGTAGCCGTCGTCTGCGGTAGTTGTGGAGGCTCTGCCGGTACACAGTCGACCGTTCTGCGGCGATTTCACGCGCTTCGTCGAGTAGATTGATGGAGTCCTCGAGTGTGGCCCTAGATTCGGCCTCGCTATAAGCGACAACCTATGGGGCCTAATAGCTCACTTCGACTGGTAGGACTGCCCCTGCGCCGTGCACCATGAAGAAAGGCATGTATCTAGTGGCACTATTCGGGGTTATCCGGAGTCTCCATAGAACGGAGGGTAGCTCTTCTGCCTAGCATCCTACCGCTTATTCGAGAGGCCGGAGGAGGCGCTTCTTGATGCCATTGCAAACTAGGTCGTTAGCCTTCTCGACTTGACTATTGGTCTAAGGATGCACCACGGAGGCGTAGATGATGTTCATGCCCAAGTTCTCGCAGAAATCCTAGAATTCCTTCGAGGTGAAGTTCGTCCCGTTGTTGGTGATGACGTTGTGTGGCACCCCGAATCTTAAGATGATGGACTCGAAGAATTTGACGGCGGTAGCGCCGGTCTGGTTGGTCACTAGGATGGCCTCGATCCACTTGGTGAACTTGTCGACTGCGACGAGGAAAACGTATCCTCTGGGTGATGACTTATGCAGCTTGACAACCATGTCGAGCCCCCACTACATGAAGGGCCAGGCTATAGGTATTGGCCTCAGTTCCACGCCTAGTGCGTGCGGCTTATCCGTGAATCTTTGGTAGGTGTTGCACCGTTCGACGATGTCCTTGGCGTTGCGCTTCTCGGTGGGCTAGTAGAAGCCAGCTCATAGAGCTTTAGCAACAAGGGCGCGACTGCCAGCGTGATGTCCGTAGGTACCCTTTTGTATCTCGAGGAGGATGCCCCTTCCGTCATTGTTGGTGACGGATCATTGGAGGGCTCGCCCTTGATGATGGCGAAGGCCTTGGAGCATCGCGCTATGTGTCATGCATCTGTTGAGTCGTCTGGCAGCCTTTTGGTGAGTAGTTACATGATGTACGATTGTGTCTAGGACGGCTCGATGAGCATGACCTCCATGGGACCTACGTATGTAGACCCTTGTTCCGCATCGCTGGATTCTTCGGCCTGTTCTGGCAGCGTAGCCCTCGAGTGCCATGTTGTGCCAGATGGCCCTGTGGTAGTCTTTAGCTTGATGGAGCATTCATATATTTGCTCGAGGAAGACGCCTGGTGGCACCGGGGTGCAGGTGGAGCCTATGATGGCGAGTATGTCAGCCTCCTTGTTCCTTTCATGGCCTACGTGCCATAGTTCATAGCCATCAAAGTCCCCTTCGAGTGTGTTGTAGAGTTCATGCTACATGACCATGTTGTCGCTCAGTGCGTCGCACATGTTCATGGTCTGCTAGACCACGAGGTTGGATTTTCCATAGAGGATGAGCCATGTGGCGCCGCAGGCCTTGGCCATCTACATCCTTATGGATTAGTGCCTTGTACTCCGCCTCGTTGTTGGATGCGCGAAACTTCATCCGCAGGATATACCACATCTTGTCACCCTAAGGAGATGTCAGGATGACGCCAACACTAGCACCTTCTTTGCGTTTGGATCCGTTGAAGTTCATGGTCTAGAGGTTGGATATGTCTGGTGTGTCCGGGAGGTGATTCTCCATCCAGTGGATGAGAAAGTCCGCCAGGACCAGCGACTTGATCGCGACTCACCACACGTATGTGATGTCTCGCGAGGATAGCTCAATGCCCCAGTGGTGACCCGCCCCATAGAGTCGGGGTTGTTGAGGATGTGGTTTAGCGTGGAGTCGTTCACCACAACTATGGGTGCTCCTAGAAGTAGTGGCACAGTCACCATGCTGTCATGAAGACACTGTAGGCCAGCTTCTGGTAGTGTGGGTACCGTTGTTTTCTTGGTGTCAGTACCTTGCTGAGGTAGTACACTAGGTGATGCACCCCATGGATCTTGTTTCTTTGGCTCATTTGACCACCACCACGGTACTAACCACCTGGTTGGTGGCAGCTATGCATAGAAACTTTGCCTCCTTTTCCCAGGGGGTCACCAGCACAGGCCAGGTGGAGAGCGGGCATTTTAGATCATCGAATGCATCTTGCACCCCGTCCGTCCACTCAAACTTGTCGGTTTTGCAGAGGAGCTGGTAGAATGGTAGTGCTTTCTCGCCCATTCGACTGATGAATCGACTGAGCGTCGCGATTCGCCCAGCCAGTTGCTGGACGCCCTTGACGTTCTTCGGCTTCTCCATGGCCAGTATGGCCCTTATCTTCTTTGGATTGGCCTCTATTCCCCTGGCAGAGATGAGGTGCCCGAGTAATTCCCCGGATGGTACGTCGAAGGCGCACTTCTCCAGATTTAGTTTGATCCAGTAGCGGTCGAGGTTGTTGAAGGTCTCACGGAGATCATCGTTGCGTGTAGTTACCTCTTTGGCCTTGAGCACTATGTCGTTGACGTAGACCTAGATGTTTCGGCCAAGCTGGTTCTTGAGGCAGGCACGCATACACCGTTGGTAGGTGGCCCCTGTGTTCTTTCGGCCGAAGGTCATTGTGGTTTACTAATAGACGCCAAAGGGCGTGATGAAGGCCGTTTTTTCTGATCCTCTTCTTTCATTCGGATCTGATGGTAGCCTAAGTAGGCGTCAAGAAAACAGAGGCGTTTGTATCTCACACTAGAGTCGATTGTCTGGTCGATCCGCGGTAATGGGAAGTGGTCTTTCGGATAGTGATTGTTAAGGGAGGTGAAGTCCACGCACATCCGTAGGATGTCCGTGTCCTTTTTGGGAACAAGCACGGGGTTAGCCACCCAGGTGCTTTCCTTGATATCGCGTATATCGAGGAGTATGTTGAATTCCATGCCGACCGCCTTGGCCCTTGGCTCCAATAATCGACGCATCGACTACTTGACTGGTCTTGCATCTGGAGACACATTAAGTGCATGCTCAGCGAATTTCCTGGGAACTCCTGGCATGTTCACAGGACACCAGGCGAATATTTCCCAGCACTCATGGAGGAATTCAACGAGCACGAGTTCCTATGCAGAACTCAGGTTGTTGGCGATGAGGGCTGTCTTGGTCGGGTCCGTCAGGTGGACTTGGACCGCCTTGGTGTTCACCAACGAGTCGAAGGACTGGTCCGGTGCGTTCTATTTGCTCACAGGAGGAAGACGGATGTATGTCGACTCCTTGAGCCTCGCTAGCTCTTCTTGCATGTCGAAGGACTGGTAAATTCTGTTGAATTCCCTATCGCAGCTATCAGACTTGTTGAAGCTTCCATTGATGGTAATAATGCCATTAGGTCCTGGCATCTTCATCTGTAGGTATGCGTAGTGCGGGACCGCCATGAACCTTGCGGATGCGGTATGCCCGAGGATAGTGTGATACTGTGATGGCCAGTTGACCATCTCGAACTCTAGGCGCTCACGTCGAAAGTTTGCGGGCATGCCGAAGATGATGTCCAGCCAGATTTTGCCCAGGGGATATACTCCTTTCCCTAGAATGATGTTGTGGAAGGTTGTTTAGCATGCTTCTAGGCTGGAGAGGGGGATCCGCATGGCGCACAGAGTGCTGGCGAACATGAGGTTTATGTTGCTGCCACCGTCCATGAAGACTCGACTCATCTCAAATTCGCTAATATGCGCCTCGAGCACCAGGGGAGAATGTCCTACGCGAGGGACCTGGCGTGGATGGTCACTCCTATCAAAGGCGATGCAACACTCCGACCCGCGGAGGTACTCAGGGGTTAAATGTGGGGCGTTGACTACCAAATTGACTTGGCGAGTGATTGTTTTCTGCACCCTGTTTGAGGGGCACCCCTTTTGGATCATGCCCATGTTCCCAAGTGGGCGTGGATATTGCTCGCCTCCATTGTTTTGTACCGGTGCAGCCGCAGGCTGCGCGGGTCCTCCAGGTGGTGGTGGTGGCGCTCCATGAGCTATGACGCCTGGGGCAGTTCCATACCCCTGAGTCATCGCGTCGTGATGTAGTTGAGCGTAACCCTCGTGGAGCTTTTGGAACTCGCGGTAATCCTTGAGGAGGTGGCTAGAATTCTTCTTTCCATCATGTTTGTCAATGTAGAAGTTGACGTTGCAAGGTCCAGATAGCTTTTCTTGGATGCTGGATGCTTCGGGTGCGCCGTCGTGGGTGCGGCGTTGCCACACTTGCGCGGTTTTCATGTTGTTGCGGTAGCTTCTGCTACGGTATTCGCTGCTGCGGTTACCCTCATCACGCTTGTCGGCGTAGCCGGACGCGACCATGTTGACCTCCTCACGGTCTTTGTAACCACGCATCCCACGCTTCCCTTGGTGGTCGCGTCTGGCCGAGGTCGTCCTCGTCATCTGAGCGGGCATGGTTTTTGTTCAGCAAGTCTTCTCCGTCCGCCCAACGATTCGCGATGTCCATCAGGTGGTCGATGGTTTTGGTCTTTGTGTGGCCCAGCTCCTCCCTGAGATCTCTGCGGCGTACACCGCCATTGAATGCGTCGATTGCATGATCTTCGGGGATATCTTCCGCCGAATTTTTTATGATGTACCACCTTTGGATGTAGGAGCAAAGGGATTCACTTGGCTTTTGGCAGCAGGCACTGAGCTCTTCGATTGACGCGGGCCACTTGTAGGTTCCCTTGATGTTTTGGACGAATATGTACACCAGCTCCTCCCAGCTGCGAACCGATCCGCGAGGTAGATTGTTGAGCCATGCGTGAGCAGCGCCCTACATCTGTAACTAGAGGCATTGCATGGATGTGCACTTGTTCCCGTCGTGTAGCTTCATGGAAGAGATGTGGTCTTCCAACCAGATCTTCGGGTCCTGGAGGCCATCGAACTTCGAGTTTTCTGAAGGAAGTTTGAACCCTTTCGGCATTCGAGTCTGCCATATAGCTCTACTGAAGCAGCTAGCGCCGCAGAGCTCTGTTCCTACGTCCTTCGACTCTATTGAGTAGACACACTTGGCACCCATATTGTCGACCTTCCACTGGGTGATATCGTCACATGCGTCGTAATCATGGTCGTGCCTCCACGAGCTACGGTGTCGACCACGATAGGTCGTGGTCGCCCTCGCTGGTAGACATCGAGTAGTATTTTGGAGATGGAGCCTTGCATTTCTTCGGCTCCGATGTTGGATCCTTGGCTAGTGTAGCCTCGACCAATCCAAGTCTGGTTATGGTGGAACGGTGCACGACAGATTATGGATCTCTGGCTAGTGGCTGGTTGGTAAGCAGGTATGTGGTAGCTGCTATCATCGCTACTTGCGGCGTTTTCAGGATCATCTGACCCCGCGAGTCCAACGACATGAACGAGAAGTCGAGGGCTCTGATTGCCTCGTCCCAATCTTTGTCGTTGAGGTGGCTCAGTCGAGAGCGCCTTTTGGTGGCTGCAGGACTGTTGCCTTTCGAGGAGGACCCGCTGATAGAGGAGAGTTCTGCATGTCGGGCACTCGACTCATCTGCGGCCTTCTTGCGGGCCTCGAGTTGTGCGTTCACCGCTTGTTGGCGTTTGAACTCCTGGATGAGTAGCCATCGATATCCCATCATCATCTCGTGTGATGCGTCTGCTGGTAGTGGGTTGCCCTGTAGGGCTTCCATGCATCATGCCCACTAAGCGTTGTTGAGGTGGATCTCCTGGCGTGTCGCCCCATTGTTGGCAGGTTCACCCTGATTGTCGGGGTTGGGCGGGATGGGCGTGTTGGGCGGTATGGGTTGTTCGCCATTGATGGGGCAAATGATGGGAACTCTATTGGCAGGCCCATTGTTGTTGGTGTTTCCTTGATTGCCCCCGTCGCTGTTGTTGATGACGGCACACATGTGGTGGTTGGGAAAGCCGCTGCTCCCGCAACTCTCAGATCGAGAGCCGTAGGCATATTTCTCCAATGAAAAATCGGTCAGATCGAAATCACAACAATGATTGCTATCCGTGTCGTAGGTTGAGCCAGACGCGTTAATCTCGCTCAGGGTGCCGATTGACGGTGGGAACCATGAGGCAGGTGCAATCGAGGGTACCGTCGGGTGATCGGGGAAGCGGAGCGTCCCGATATGGCCGACCTGAAAGCATAGGCTCCCGATCGTCATGCCGATTCCCTCGCCCACGGACTAAAAATCTAAGCGAGTCGCCGGCGAGTGGATGGTGAAGTCAAAGGTGCCAAACTGGAGGCGATCCTTCGCTGTAGTAGAGTTGTAGATCGCAGTTGATGGGGCCGAGGAAGCCGCAACATCAGCACTCCGGATCCCCACGGACGACGCCAATTGACGAGGGGTTAACTCGTTAATGCCCATTGTTGATGGACTTGGGTTATAGGAATTAGGGAGCGCTGGTGCATCGATCGGCTAGCAAACAAGCACATCAGGGACATGTGGTTTACCCAGGTTTAGGCCCTCGGAAGAGACCCTACTCCTGCTTGTCCGCTCTTAGATTATCGAGGAGGCGAAAGTTACAAAGGGTATGCAGATGTAATCTGGCGGTGTGTAAATTAGGATTATGGATTGTCCTTCTTGTTGCTCCCTCTTGCCCTTTATATAGGAAGGCCAGGTCTTGAGATAACAGGCCGAGTCGGTTACATATTAGGGTTTTCTCTTTAAATTTCTATCTATTCCTTGTCGTGTTCTTCAAGGAGTTTTTTTGGCTTGGGTCATCTGAATCCTTGCTAGGTTTCAATTGTCCCATGGGCTCCTCTTGGAAAAAAAACGTATAGGCTCATCCTGGGTACCCGTGGGGCATACCCATGTCAAGCGGTGTTGGGATGATGCTGCCAAGAGGCCGAGGAGGCAGCGTGCGGTCCCTGGCGGCGGCGCGGTCTCGCTGATGTCGCTCGCGGGTTCAGAAACTCCAAGGTGGTGGCGTTGTGGGGACATATGGCGAGGGCTTGTCTGCCGGTAGGGAAGGGAGATGCGACGTAGATGAGATGACGACATGGAGAAGAATCGGACCTCGCACACATACGGGCAAGTGGATTCTCTGACAGCAACTTGTACAATCTTTGATTGCATCTAGCCCATTACAGTAGAGACTACTTAATGAATTTTGTTAAAGGAGAGTGCTTGATGAATGACCGAGTCAAATTTTGGAATTAACACATTTTACTGAAAAATGGTGGTCAAATTAATAAATGTATGGGTCTCATACAACCTTTTGGTGGGGAAAATAGTGGCCAATCATACATGATGTCGCTACTTCTCCTTGCTGCAGATGTTTTCATCGTATCTGAATTTGTATCTAAATATGCACAATTTATTCATAGATGTTGGAATAATCATCTCTATGTAAATGCATTTCTAGGCCAAACTGAAGCATCTGCTCTCAAGGGGAATTTTGACCATCACGAGGCAAGTAGAATGCACAAATATCTTGTTTGGGTTCTAGCGGGTGATACTCTTTGACGGTATCCCACATACACATGCATAGCATAGCCCAACACAAAAGTTTTGCTTTTTTTGTATTGTTGTTCTCCGTAATCACTATTGGCATTTCAATTTTGGAAGACTGGATATATCATAAAGGATCCACGCACTCCCAGGAGGAAAACTATAAATGTCTCTTTTAGAGACTGCATTAAGTTCTATTCCTGCATTATCGTTTACTCCTTTTGCTTTGTTTTCTTGGTCGTAACCATTGTCTTCTCTGTTCTTCCAATGCCAGCTTGTGGCCCTTATTAAAAGAGAAAAGCAACTTTATCACTAGATAGGTACGCTTTTGTGTGTCATCAGTTGGTCTTAAATAAAATTGTGTTACATTATACTAATTATAAGAATTTGGTTCAGAGATCAGCAACTTGGTAGTGATGTGGTATCTTAGGTTTAATATTCTGCCGTAAATAGAGGGAGTATATAGCATGTACTATTCCAAATACCAAATTAGTTAAATTAGTTGTGTCCTGACTCCTGATGCTTCTGACTTCTCGGATATATGTATTTCTGTTGTGATCTAATGCATGCTAGAATAAGCTATGATATAGTTTTTTTTGCGGGTAAGCTATGATATTGAACATCTAATTATCATCGCACTGTGAATTCAGTGTTTCCTGAAGCAATAGATCTTCATTTGATTTAATTGTGAGTAATAGGATAGACTTGCAGGGCAGAGAGTGTGCATATATATGGCTTAATCTATATTTAAAACTTTCTTCTTAGTTGGTGATGTTGTTTCGTTATTTCTAGGTCTTTACTATTATTTGTCATTCTCGATAATTTTGTTGCCTGAAGTTGGTGTTCCGTTTTTACGAGTTGATAATTGCAAGCTATCCTTCTACATACCATATTGGTTGCGCCTTCACTAGTTGGTGGCGGATTGGAGTGTTGTGTTTCCTGTCTGTGAACAACCATTGGTTATTCTTGATTGGGTGCCTTTTATTAAGTGCATGTTGGTGTCCTTTGGTTTTGGTGTGATGCACTGATTTTCAGTTTGTGCCCACCATTGTTGTGCCTTCTACATGATTGGAGGAGATGTACTGTTGATTCCACCATGTCATGTAACTCCTTCTGTAGAGATGACATCTGTTTCAGGTGCTAAAGTTTTATCTTGATTACAACGACCTACTTTGGCCTACCTGGAATTGATTCCGCTGAGTTAGCATTTGGACAGGCCCGTGGTCGCCATGCCTACCAAGGAATCTACTAAACCGGTGAGCTAAATGTTTGTGTTATTCTGGAATTTCCACATGTTTATTTATACTTTCTAACACGCTCTTAGCCAACATGAGAATGAGGCCATGCATGATGACGCGTTCTTGCACTATGCCCAATAGCAGTTGGGTACTTGCTTGGCCTTTAAATTTCTATTTTAAGATCAATAGATCATCGGCTTCATAAAAGTTGTTTGGTAACTGGTACAAAAGAGAGCACTAGAAGGTTTGCTTGTGTTTAGGTGTTGTAAGATCTCCGAGAAAGAAAGTATAACCAGATTCTAATCATTTAATAAATGCCCATGTCAGAACAGAACCCGTGTGTCTATGATGGATCACATTTTAAAGAGCGGAAATTAATGACTAGACTTTTGTTCTACCTAAAAACGTGCTTCTTATGTTCGCCAGGCCACTACATTAGGCTTTGCTTTTTAAATACTTTCAATTATCACGCAACGATATTCACTGTCGTTAATATATGAATTATTGTTTCTGACAACGAGAGAAGAACAGCACGTGTTGCTGTTATGTGGTACAACTTTGTATTCAAAACGTTGAGATTATGCCGTACCTGAAGTAAATTGGTGGAACATTGACTGTCACTAATTTATGAGATTATTTTTTCTGAGAAATCAGAGAAGAATAAGATGTGTTCCTATTAGAAAGGACGAAGATTACATGGTGAAATTTCAAGATTCAAAGTGGTAACATTATGCTGTCCTTGAAGTAATTCGACGTAACTTTCGTAAGCAAAGGAAGGATAAGTTATACCTTACCATGATTGTGACGTTGTCTTCACAAATTTACTTGAGTGTTACCCCGTGGAAAAATACTTGCAATTTTACCAAGCATCTCACGAGTGTGTAAACAAGATGCAGATCCAAGGAAAGATAAAATATAGCTTACTGTGATCGTGACATTGTCTTCACAAATTTACTTGTATTAGCTCAAGTGTTACCCGGTGAAAAAATACTTTTAATTTTACCAGGCATCTCACGAGTGTCTGAACACAATGCATGCGGTGAGGCGAAGCTCGCTTGTTCATCTACGTATCGTGAATGCCTTGATGTTTCTTCGATGTACATTTGATATATGTGCTAGTTCAGCCCAAAGTGTCTTAAGTTTATTGCAAGCACCAAACAATGTGGCCATCCCCACCAAATTTGCTTCAATAATGTATATTGCAAGCACTCCATTTGTGATCTTATTTGTATTAAGCTCACCGAAAATCGCTCACTGTCGTAAGTTTAACAAGGACACGTATCACAGTGATGCACTAACAAGCGCTTTTACTTGTGGAGCTTACGAAAATATTGGCAAATCCATGAAGCCAACGAGGAAGGAACACCATGATTCCCATCCTCTGTTGTGAGACCGTCTACCTTCCCGCCGCTGCCGGAGCTTGCGGCGGTCATTGTCGTTGTTGAATCAGAAATGGCTTTGGTACCATGTGAAAACCTCTAGGGTTTAGGAAGGGAGTAGTTGATTGGAAGGACATAACTCAACACGGTTGGAACCTAACAAATAGTACATCGGTGGGTACTCGGTAGACATTGGTTCTTTGGTCCGAGCAAGGACGACGACGACTGAACAGTGTTCGGCCGGCTTTCTTCCGGTACGATCCATGTCTAGGTAGACACTCGACCATAGGATCATGGCGAAAAAGGCTTTTAGCTAGGTGAACAAGTTTGACGTGTGCGTATACTACGTGTGAACCGGGAACAGTAGCGGCGGATTGGTCGGTTGCTTTACCGGTTTAAGTCTCGTGCGCATGCAGTGCAGAGTCATCTTAATTTGGGATCGTCGTGGGACGTCTCAACGTTCTGATGGTTAGGATCATTAACTGTGACAGGGATCGATCAATGAAAGGCGTACTACGTGCTACACAGGTACTGTATAGATCAGCTGACGAGACATGAACATACACACCACTATTCAGGATGAACAGTTCACACGACACGTGCGGATGTCCATGGACAAAGCGGCAGACAAGAAGTCGTTAGCATGATCTTAGGTTGGATCGATCGATTATTCCGGCCCGGCCCCAGGCTATGGCTATGACCACGGGAAGAGTGTGGAGAGCATGTACGGATGTACCCAATTTATCAAAAAAAGAGAAATGTGTACTGGTGTACTCGTTCTACCACATCATGCGCGCAGTATGTCCGGTCGGGATCATCTTTTTCCCATAGCATGTAAATAAATAACCAACTGGTGAAGAAAAACAAGTACTTTTGGCTATCATTGATGAGTTAGATATCGCAAGGACGAATCTCAATCTCTTACCGTAGATTTCAATCTAAGATCATGACATGCATCTCTCTCAGATGGGGCGTAATAAAGCGTCTGGAAAAGATGGGTTTCCTGTTGAATTTTATCAAATATTTTTTAGATGTTACTAAAGAAGATTTGATGGTATTATTTGCATAGTTGTAAATGGGAAAATTACATTTGTTCAAGCTAAACTTTGGTGTTATTATTCTCTTGCCCAAAAAAAATACGATATAAATCCAACAATATAGACCTATATATGCCTTCTCAATGTGAGATTAAAAATGCTAACTAATCAAATTACTAGGATTGCCCATAAGATGATTAGACCGACGCAGACAACTTTCATGCCAGGACGACATATTCTCGAAGGGATAATTGTTCTCCATGAAACCATCCATGAACTTCACAAAAATAAAATGGATGGGGTTTGTTTCAAAATGGAGTTTTTTAGAAGGCATATGACAAGATTAAATGACCCTTTCTGCAACAAGTAACGTGCATGAAATGATTCAATCCTAAATGGTGTAAATGAATTCAAGATTTTGTGCAAAAACGTAGTGTGGGAATAAGGATGAATGATGACACTAGCAAAAATTTCCACACTAGAAAAAGGCTAAGGCAGGGTGATCCTTTATCCCCTATGCTCTTCAACATTGTTGTGGATATGCCATCCTAATTGACGAGCAAAGGAGGATGGAGAAGTCAGAGGATTAATGCCCCATATTGTTGAGGGGGGGTCTCCATTTTGCAATATGCAGATGCCACGGTTCTTTTTATGGAGCATATTTGAGCAACTTGTTGTGCTAAAAAATAACTTTCATAAAAGTAAAATAATTTGTTTTGCGAAAGTAAGGGATGAAACATTTTATAAGAATTTTTTTGGCTGTGACTCATGGTCTTTGTTCGTTTAGGTACTTGGGAGTACATATTTATTATAAAAAAGAAAGAATTAAGAATAATACCAGTTGAGAGTCGCTTCAAATGAAAGCTAGGGTGTTGGTAGGGAAAGTTACTATCATATGAGGCTTGGCCTCGTCAACTCCGCTCTGACTAGTATGCTATCGTTTATGTTTTCATTTATAGAGATTTTAAAAGGGTTAGAGAAAAGTTAGACTTCTATAGATCGCGATTTTTTGGCAAGAGGATGAACACAAAACAAATATCATCTCACAAAATGGAATATCATGTGTAGACTAAAAGACCAAGGTGGCTTGGGCATTGAGGTACTAGGAATTAAGAATAGGTGTTTACTCAGCAAATGGATGTTTAAATTACTAACAAAGGATGGTAATGTGGAAACAGGTGCTACATAACAAATATCTAAAAAAACTTGTCTAGGCAAAACTTATTGATTCTCCTTTTTGGAAGGGCTTAATGTGAGTAAAAGAAGATTTATTTGCTAGGAGTTCCTTTCAAATTGGCAATGGAACATGTACTAGATATTGGGAGGATGTTTGGTCAGGAGAGATGACTCTTGCTAACCAGCATCCTTCATTCTATAACATACTACAATGGGAAAATGTTTTTGTTCATACTATTTTATCCGAAGTACCTCTAAACATAGGTTTTAGGAGGGCAATGACGGAAAATAAATGGTTGGCATGGCTTAATTTGCGTCAACTATTAATGCTTGTAAACTTGTTCGACGAAGCAGATGGATCATCTCGGAAGCTCACTTCTTCAGGGGTTTCCTTGGTGAAATCTATGTATGAAGAAATTGTTAGAAATGTTGACTACAACCTTTTCTGATGTAGCAATTACCAAGGTATTCATTTGATAGATCTGCCCCTCGTCCAAAGCCATCTACAATGTTGGTTATTGTTGGGGATTCGAGATGTGCTTACAACTATAAACACCAATGCTTATTTTTATATTAGAGGCGAGTAACTAAGCACATGCCTAGTAAGAATAGGCACAGTGCTTAAACAAAAAGGATTATTTTTAAGCACATGTTCTTATTCATATTATACAAATGCTTAATTAGTCACCTGTACAAAAAAAAGCGCTAGTGCTTAAGGCATAGATTTATTTATTTTTGTAACTGTCTTTCCAAGCACCTGTGATTGTACGTGCCACTTGTAAACCTTTCGGGATGCTCACTACTCATCATAAGCCCTCTTAAGTCAGCATGTTCTCCCCCTCGTTCCCCCTCGCATGCTCCCCCTTCTTCGTCCTTATCATCCCCGTCTTATCCCCATCCGAATGCATGCAAGGCAGCTTTCTGTTCAAGATAACACTTCAAATACTCCCTATGTTCCATACTATTTGTCATGATTTTAGTATAAATTTTACTAAAACTACGACAAAAATGTTGGGTCATGTACCTACACATGGAGGTGTGTTGGCAGCCCAACTACAACCTGTAAAGTTCAACACATTTCAACCATTGATTGAGGTTCGCATCCAACGGCTGAGGTGCTCCTTGAGAGAGGAGTAGAAAAAGAAAACCCTAGCCACCCATGGTGGCTGTGTGTGAGAGAGCAACTGAGCAACTAAGAGAAGCAAGCCATCTTGGATGATGTGTGAGAGGGTGAGAGAACACACAAAAACATCACAACCTAGCTATGGTGGAGCATGACAAAAGCCGAGGAGGGACAAAAAACATATTGGCCCCCAAATCAACTCTTTACGCTATTTTTTCTGCAATATCGTTCGTAATAACTAGAGATGATTTTCAAGCTTGAGAACGTATTTCTTGATTTACACATGAATATACATAGCAAGTAATAGAGGAAAAGTAATTTTTTTGGACTCCCACATCACGCGGCGCTTTTTTTTGCTTCCTATATGAATTTTGATTATTATTTTTTGCCAGGATCTAACGATGGCCAGCAGCGATTTCCCGGTTTACATAGAAACTGGCATACTAAGCAACTTGAAATTCTATTTCTAATAAAGAGAAACATTGAAATTGGCATACTAAGCAATTTGAAATTCTGTTTCTAATAAAGAGAAGAGCTAACCCAGTGGCAAGATCCACCGCTCGATGGTCCAAGCCCCTAGGTAAAGCACAAAACTAACTTAATGTTATTACAGTGTCCAGGGCATATACCTATCCAATCGTATAGCTATTGATTGAATAATCTAGCTAACGACCAACTTGTGCGCCGCGGGAAAGTATAGCTAGAACCGAGACATCTTTCTCCTCGCTCCTATATGAATGATTCATTGATTGGCAGTAGTAAATAGAAAACGGCTGATGCAGAGTATGCCTAGTACTAATAAGATTTTGAACTTTTGGAAGTGGGGTTGTATCCCAGCTTCTTCTACAAGGCTCTCAAGTGCAACCTAGTAAGAAGAGAGGAAAAAAAAGGAGATGTGATTTCTGTCCAGATTTCTGAGATCTAATCGGTCTATCTTTGAGTTAGTGTTTATAGGATCAAACATGTTTGGATTGGCTTCAAACTTGGTGAGCTTATTCCTTACTTTGAGTACTTTGATCTGGTTAGCTGATTTGAGATTTGGGTCAGTGTAGAATCAGATTTGGAAGCAGTTTAGTCACTTCGGACTACTGCAGTTTCAACACAGAGCAGTTTTGGTACGCGCGCAGTTTAAATAGGCAAACAGTGTTCAATTGAGCTGAAATTTAGTGTGTATGTTGGTAACTCATACGTGTGCTTGTATACCAAGTTTGGTGTTGTTTGTATCTGTGGTTTAAGAGTAGTTTGCTGATTACCAAAGAGGACAGAAACTGTGATATCTCTGCTTTGTTGCAATCTTCCTTTCAAGTGGTTGTTGTTGTTGCCGGTTGGCAATATGCTGAGTGTATTGTACATCTCTAGATGTTCTAGACAAGAATTTGTACCTAGGTTGCTCATATTGAAGCTTGTGTGGACTGGTTGGTCCACAACCGTGGTATTTCCTCCTCACCTTGAGAAAGTTTTCCACGTAAATCCTTGTGTCACTTATGCATGTTCTCGTTGCTTTATTTCCACTACATATCTCGTTGCTTTATTTCCACTACATATCTCGTTGCTTTATTTCCTCTCCCTCCTTATAATATGGATTTATTTTGATTTATAAATGATAAGATAAAATATATTTCTTTTATCTTAATAAAAGAAAAAGACTATAAAATCAATTATAACACTTATTTATTTATAAATCCTAAATTGAATTGGAATTTTAGAATTAGTATTTTTATAAATAGTAGATTTATTTTATATTCAAAAATGATTTTTAGTCATTTTTAAGACTTTTCCTTGTTTTATTATATTTCATTTAGGGTTTTGGTGTCTTTAATATTTAGTTGTATTTTATCTAACATAAATAAGTGCTATTATATTTTTCCTAGGTAGTGATTATTTTTGTGTCATTTTGATATATTATATGCATTTTTTATGATTTTCTACTTTTTTAGAGCTTAAAGTATTCAAAGGGTGTTTTATAATTTCTTGTTTTGTCTTATATTAATTTTATTTTATTTGCATTTTCTTTACTCGGTTGGACTTGGCCCATAGCCAAACTGGCTCATAAGACAACTCGGCCAATCCTGGCCCAACCGGTTGGGCTTACCCTAGACCAACCCACACTCGCTCCTTGTCACCTTACACGCACACACGACTCACACAGGCGACACACGCACACACTCGCTCACCTCCCTCTGCCCGTCGCTGCCGTCGGCTACCCGATTCCGGCGATACAGACCGTTGCAGTCACTACAATCAGTCGCCGAAGCTTCCCCTCCTCTTGGCCGACCTAGCCTCCCAACTTGATTCGACTCTAAGGCTTTGCCGAGCTCGCCTCTTCCTCTTTCTGGTGCTAGGGTTCAGGTTTTTGGGTGCTGAAGGCGCCGGTGATCTAGTGGCGCTCTACTATCAAGGTACATGGAAGATTGCTGGTGACGTGGCTATTGTGTGGCTCAGTGTGGGTTGACCATCGTCGTGCTCTCTATGCTGCCATGCGATTCTACTACATTCGTCGCCATCCCTATAACGCCACCGGCCTGCTTCCACTTCTATATCTCGCGAGGACCAAAGGTAGGTTTCCCCTTTCCCCTCTGCCTTGTCTCTTATCTCCCATTTTCCACTTTCAATTTAGGTCTTCTCCCCCTTTATCAGTCATGGTGACTAACAATTTCTTATGGGTTCTAGGGTTTTGCTAGTCACTTATTGGTACGGAACTCTAGAGCAAATGGTATAGCTAGTTTTCTAGTACTGTTGAAATACTTGTTTGAACACAGGATATCTTAGTATGATTTCATACTTAACTAATTTTGGGTTCAGTGTTAATTTAGGCTTAGGTTGTTCTGGTAATTCTAGGAAGGGTGATGCTATGCTTGTTGGATGTGGATATATTGCTAGTAGTGTAGGTTTGGTATTGATGCTAAGCTTGATGGAAGTTGAGTTTGATTGATATACACCTCTAGTTTACAGTGACTAATTCAAAGATGCTATATTTACAATGACATGTTCTGGTGAATTTATTGGTGTGTACATGGGTATACTGAATTACACAGTCTTTGGTGCACTATCAGGTTTAATTGTATTGTTGGTTTCTTTTTGGTTTCAGTAATATGTCCAGTTAAAATGTTGAATTGATACCATGCTTCTGCTGCTCATATTCTCTTACTACACTTGTCCACTTGTGACTATGATCATTCCTTATGAAAATACTGCAATGATCCTTACACCCATGCATAGATTCGAGGGAAATTCTTAATAGTTGTGGTACTATTAACTGATCAGCTCCTAGTTGTGCTATTACTAGTAGTTTATTGTATCTAATATTATGATGTTGCCCTAGGGTTAACTGAATTCTTATCCTCAGGGATCAACCTAGATGAATTTTATCTGTCCATGAAGACAGAAGTAATAGTTTAAATGGTCTCTAGTTAATTTTAACTAGGGAAATGATTTAGGAAAACTTCTAATGGTTTGAAAACCTAAGTTGCTTCTGCTAGTTTACTTTGATGGATTTTATTGTTGTGAGCCAGCTACTATGATGCTGTAACACCCTCGAATCGGCCCTATGCAGATTTCAGCGCTTTCCACCAAACCCGCATAGAAACGATTCAAGGACGCCCACCAGGCACTTGCGTGCAGGTGGAAAACAAAGTAATACCATTACACAATAGTTCACGATGGAACCCACGGAACATATATATACAACAAGGACTCCATGAGTCAAGAATACAGATATAATATACAAAGATCCAAATCACCTCGAAAACGATAGAGCGTCCGACTACGGACAAGATGCAAATGGGGCTAAGGGCCCTGAAGAATAACCAATGGCGTCCATAACCCTGCCCAGGCCAAGTCGGAAGGGTAACCCTGCTAACGACATCGATCTCATACATGCTAAAACAAAAGGGGTGCCGACAAAGGGTAAAGGAAAAAGAGGAACGTCAATACTGAGTCCAGTACACGGCGAGGCTAGAATTCGGCGGTCCTCGCCTACATAGGTATGGTGGACTGAAGCGGCAGCGAAGCATGCACTAAACAACCTATAGAGACTCGATAAATTGTCGGCTATTAGAGAGATAAGAAAGACCTATTCGGAACCAACCTTATACTAACACCAATCATACCCATCCTGGCATTCCCCCCTCGAGACTAAACGAGGAAGTCAAACCGAGGAACTCACACAGTTGGCAGTTTTATTCATTCCATTTTAGTTGAAGCACTTACTAGTCAGATATAGATAGCATGAGTCATCCTGATAGCATAAGTAGTGGGCAGTTTTAGTTAACCATTCAGTTGTAGTTGTGGTACTTACTAGTCAGATACAATTAGCATGTGACATCCCAAACCCAGCAGTTGTTGGCACTTTTATTTCATTACATTGGAGTTGCGATACTTACTAGGCAGGTATAACATGACACGATACACCACAGTTCCACCAGTCGTTGGCACTTTTATTTACTCATTCCATTGTAGTGAAGCTGATTACTAGTCACATATTAAGTAAAATTTATATCACTACTTTAGTTATGCTTGTCTATGATCGAGATACTATACTCCAAGTCATCCATAACCGCGGACACGGCTTTCAGAAAGATTTACCCTGCAGGGGTGCACAAATAGCAACACACACACACGATCAACCTCGGAAAAACCAAATCAAAACCCAACGAGGCTTTCACGACAAAGCAATCATAGGATTTATAAAATATTTCAGGGGGCCACCCCACTAAGCTACCCGCAACGAAGTTGGCTGGCTCCGAGATGGACCCAGGGTTTGTGACAATGGCTGTAAACGACTGGGAACCCAAAAGTGTGACTGGGCTTGTTGATACCGTGAAAACATTCCACGTTTCAAAACAGTACAGGTGCTCCACGTACAATCGTAAATAAAGCAGTAAGCATGGCATAAGTACAGGATAGTAATAAAGCCCCAAACTACTTGTGGCCCCAAGAAATAAGAAATGAATCAAGATTTGGCTAAGGGGGATTCATAGAGTCTCCCGTATGTGGATAGTGCGAATAGTCAAGGAACATGTATCAAGTATTCGGGGCCTACGGGACACAAGTGGACATGAAAAACCAAATAGCATATATTGCCCACCGGTGCATCTTTCATTAGTTATCCCATCAATTTAATAGTTGTATTTAAAGTCATGATCCTCTCCACCGTCAAGCATCTCCACCATTAAGCATGTGCCAACCTTCCAATTACGGTGGAACAACAACGTCGCGAAGCAGCACCTGAGCAAGCAACTACGACTCACAAGGCCGACTATTTATCATACAATAGGCAATAGGATGTGTCCAAGGAAATATAGGGGCTGCAAGGAATATAAATGGTGCACGAAAACTAAAGCATCGCAATACAGGTAGCAATAGATCAACAGGAGGAAGTAAAGACTATAAATGCAAAATAGGTAGAAAGGGGAAGAATGCTCGCCTGGGAAACACTGCCGAAGGATCATATCCGGAGAACTTGTCGATACTCACATCCACTCAACGGCCTAATCCGCGAAGAAGCAAAGCACTAAAAGAAACACTAGATACACTATTTAATACTACGGCAGAAGAATCAGCATGTTTATGATACGATGCATGACATGGCATAGATGCAGTGCAATTAGGCAATATTAAGCGGAACCGGTGTCCCGACAATTAATTAGGCGGTTCAAGTTATTTAGAAACCCCGCAATTTAAATGTTGTATTAATATGGCATCGATTCTCTACACAAATTTAAATAGAGGCGATATAAGACTAAATTAGCCCGCATACGGCCTCCATATTTAATTTAGGTGAATCGTCCAAATACCCCTCAAACAACCACAATATGTATGCAATCATGGTCAATTTAATATGCAACAAGATATATATGGATGGATTTATAAAATAGGGCTTTGAGAAAAGGGGTCACATGTTTGAGGTTCGACGAGCTTGGGGTCCCGAGGGTTCGGTCTCGCCCATCAGATCCGAGAAGAAGAACTTGGCGTGGCACCAGGTTCGGGATCGGTCTTCGGATTGGCTTCGTGGTTTGGATCCGGGAAGGCGATCTTGGGGTTGGCGGGATCGGTCTCGATCTCCGGACTCCAGGGTTCGGTCTGCACTTATACTCGACGCGGGGATCTTGACATCGGTCGATCTTGGGGACCGTACTATCCATCTTCTGGTCTTGTATCTGAGCACTAGCATAGCAACGTCACCACCAATCCATCTTCACAGTCATCATCGCCACACCGTACAAACATCTTCAAACACGAGGACACAATGCTACATACACGCGTACACCCGAGACGAGGATCTGAGGCTGTTAGTGTGGATGCGCGGCTTATTGGAGATGGGGCCCGGAGCAGAGCATGGCGAGACAGGGTCATCGACGCCATCAAGGAGGCGGACCGCACGTCGGGGAGGCGTCTGCCCCTGCTGGGACATAGGAGGCGTGCGACCGCGCTGCAGACGTGGTCGTGGTGGCGGAGCTTGGTTGGGGCGACGAGGGCGTGCATCGGCGCTCGAGGAGGAGGACAGCGCGGAGTGGCTCGGTGACCCGCGGTGTTGCGAGCTCGGCATCGGGGAGGTGCAGTGACGGGGATGCGCTCGGGGAGGAGAGTAGATGGGGCTCGAGGCCGAGCTTGAGGCGAAGCCGGTCGTCGTGCTGGCCGGCGAGGTGGTACACGGCGGTGGCGACCTAACCTTCCAGAGAACACCAGAACAGCAGCCAGCGGCAGAGATCGGAGGCGACGCTCGCTGTAGAGGAAGGCCGGCATGGGACGGCAGAAAGGCGAGGTCGAGGCGGCCTTGGCCGGAATCGTGGAGGTCGAGAGGGCGGCGGCATCCAGAGAGGTGGCGGAGCCGGGGCTGCAGAGCGAGGCTAGCCGTGAGGCCCAGGCAGCGGCGGTGCCTGCCTGCGGGAGGAAGCAGGACGAGGAGACCAGAGGCACGGCAGGGCCTAGCGACGAAGGCGGGGTCACAGGAGTGGCCGCGGCGGTGCAACGCGGCGACGGAGAGGTGGGACCGACGCAGGGGACGAGGGCATCCCAGGGCGGTGCCTCGTGGGCGGATCGAGGCGGTCGAGCCCAAAGAGAAGCGGAGGGGGACGCCGGCGGCAGAATCGGGATCGAGGAAAGAGGAGCGTCTGGGGTAGGTGGGAGCGACGAGATCCATGCACGATAGGGTCAGGCGGCGCGGGGTGGGCGGACACGGTCGTATGCATCGACGTGTCGCTGGTAGGTGGTCATGATCGAGCGGGGGTGGCCTGGTGTGACGTGCGGGTCGCGTCTCTTGTGTGTAGGGCGCGCGCTGGTGGGGCCGGGGGAGTGGGGCAGTTTGCGTGCGGGTGTAGAGCGTTGTGTGCCGCCTGCTACGTCGTGTCTTGCGTTGCTGCCACGGGCTGGGACAGCAGCGGGTTGGGTGCGGCGAGGTGGCGTGTGCCAGCGGTGGGGTGGCTCAGGTTGGGTCGCGTTGTCGCGCGAGTGTTGCGTGCTGCGCGCACTGCTGTGTGTTTTGCGTGACAGTGGTAGGTGGCTTAGGGTGTGAACGTGGTGGCTGGCATGCGACGCAACGGCGGGTTTCTGGTCTAGGAGTTAGATGGTTTGGGGTGGTGAGTCTAGGGTTAGGATTCGGAGGTGGCCGGCTGGGTTTTGGGCCTGGCTGGCTGCCTCCCAAAAAATAATATAAATATTTTATTTATTAAAAACGAGGCTTTTGTAATCCGTTTTTAGACAAAACGAAATAATCCGGAGAACCGGGGTTTTTGATTTGAAATTATAGACGAGGTATTTAGAAAACAAAGGTAGGATTTTTGAAAATAGTTTTAGGCAAAACCATGCATGATGATGACGATGCTCAAATACAATGTGGCATGATGACATGAGCAGGTCATGATGATACAATGCACAAAACACAACGATTTTCTAGTAGTGGTTTTTTTGCGGGGCGACATAATTCGACACCACTAACAAGGGATCTTGCCCTCGAGATCCGCCTCCTGGTACGGGGAAGAAGGCTGGCGATCTGAATCTTCTCGCTTCATGTAGATCCTCGCAACACCACTAACAAGGGGTCACTGTCTGTGATTGTCGAGAGAACACTCCGGGAACAAAGGACGATGGTAAAGGTATCAACAAATAAAGCCACCTCTAACTTCGACAGAAGGAGAGAAACGATGCATTCTCATCCACTTCAATGTACGAGAGCAAATAGAATGAGTAGTCGGCATGGGGGCCAATCCATCACGCACCCAAACTATTACTCCACACATTCGGTGGAAAAAGCGTGCAGCCATCCTCAAAATCAGACTGAAGATCTCGACAAGCGAGGTTCAGAACAAAAGAGTGATGCAAACTCTGCATCGGATCTGGCGTAGATGATGTTGTCGCGTCAGAAAACACCGGAAGGCACAAACAAGGAACAAAGAATGGTACCACAGAAGACGGATTCCTCAGATAGCATGACGACTGGATGTAGAAGCACCGTTACCAAAAGAGGAAGGGAAACCCTGAAGGTACAATGGAAACCCAACCACGAGAATTCCTGGACTCGAAGAAAAGATAAGAGAGCAGACTCAAAACACGCAGAGGTAAGAGGAGAACAGCAGAGGGATAAGGAGTAAAATCAAACCTAATCAGATCTATCCAACCGATTTTGCAAAGTAGTTTTGACACTCTAGATCGTCCGTTAGCTAGGGTATCCTACAGACTGGACCAGTGGGGTATCGCAACTGCTGGGCTCTGATACCACTCTATAACACCCTCGAATCGGCACTATGCAGATTTCAGCGCTTTCCGCCAAACCCGCATAGAAACGATTCAAGGACGCCCACCAGGCACTTGCGTGTGGGTGCAAAATGAAGTAATACCATTACACAATAGTTCATGCTGGAACCCACAAAACATATATATACAACAATGACTCCATGAGTCAAGAATATAGATATAATATACAAATATCCAAATCACCTCAAAAACGATTGAGCGTCCGACTACGGACAAGATGCAAATGGGGCTAAGAGCCCTGAAGAATAACCAATGGCGTCCATAACCCTTCCCAGGCCAAGCCGGAAGGGTAACCCTGCTAACGACGTCGATCTCATACCTGCTAAAAAAAGGGGTGCGGACAAAGGGCAAAGGAAAAAGAGGAGTGTCAGTACTGAGGCCAGTAAACGGCGAGGCTAGAATTCGGCGGTCCTCGCCTACATAGGTATGGTGGACTGAAGCGGCAGCGAAGCATGCGCTAAACAACCTATAGAGACTCGATAAACTGTCGGCTATTAGAGAGATAAGAAAGACCTATTCGGAACCAACCTTATACTAACACCAATCATACCCATCCTGGCATTCCCCCCTCGAGACCAAACGAGGAAGTCAAACCGAGGAACTCACACAGTTGGCAGTTTTATTCATTCCATTTTAGTTGAAGCACTTACTAGTCAGATATAGATAGCATGAGTCATCCTGATAGCATAAGTAGTGGGCAGTTTTAGTTAACCATTCAGTTGTAGTTATGGTACTTACTAGTCAGATACAATTAGCATGTGACATCCCAAACCCAGCAGTTGTTGGCACTTTTATTTCATTCCATTGGAGTTGCGATACTTACTAGGCAAGTATAACATGACACAATACACCACAGTTCCACCAGTCGTTGGCACTTTTATTTACTCATTCCATTGTAGTGAAGCTGATTACTAGTCACATATTAAGTAAAATTTATATCACTACTTTAGTTATGCTTGTCTATGATCGAGATACTATGCTCCAAGTCGTCCATAACCGCGGACACGGCTATCAGAAAGATTTACCCTGCAGGGGTGCACAAATAGCAAGACACACACGATCAACCTCGGAAAAACCAAATCAAAACCCAACGAGGCTTTCACGACAAAGAAATCATAGGATTCATAAAATATTTCAGGGGGGCACCCCACTAAGCTACCCGCAACGAAGTTGGCCGGCTCCGAGAGGACCCAGGGTTTGTGACAATGGCTGTAAACGACTGGGAACCCAAAAGTGTGACTGGGCTTGTCGATACCGCGAAAACATTTCACGTTCCAAAACAGTACAGGTGCTCCACGCACAATCGTAAATAAAGCAGTAAGCATGGCATAAGTACAGGATAGTAATAAAGCCCCAAACTACTTGTGGCCCCAAGAAATAAGAAATGAATCAAGATTTGGCTAAGGGGGATTCATAGAGTCTCCCGTATGTGGATAGTGCGAATAGTCAAGGAACATGTATCAAGTACTCGGGGCCTACGGGATACAAGTGGACATGAAAAACCAAATAGCATATATTGCCCACCGGTGCCCCTTTCATTAGTTATCCCAGCAATTTAATAGTTGTATTTAAAGTCATGATCCTCTCCACCATCAAGCATTTCCACCATTAAGCATGTGCCAACCTTCCAATTACGATGGAACAACAACGTCGCGAAGCAGCACCTGAGCAAGCAACTACGACTCGCAAGGCCGACTATTTATCATACAATAGGCAATAGGATGTGTCCAGGGCAATATAGGGGCTGCAAGGAATATAAATGGTGCACGAAAACTAAAGCATCGCAATACGGGTAGCAATAGATCAACATGAGGAAGTAAAGACTATAAATGCAAAATAGGTAGAAAGGGGGAGAATGCTCGCCTGGGAAACACTGCCGAAGGATCATATCCGGAGAACTTGTCGATACTCGCATCCACTCAACGGCCTAATCTACGAAGAAGCAAAGCACTAAAAGAAACACCGGATGCACTTTTTAATACTACGGCAGAAGAATCGACATGTTTATGATATGATGCATGACATGGCATAGATGCAGTGCAATTAGGCAATAGTAAGCGGAACCGGGGTCCCGACAATTAATTAGGCGGTTCAAGTTATTTAGAAACCCCGCAATTTAAATGTTGTATTAATATGGCATCGGTTCTCTACACAAATTTAAGGCGATATAAGACTAGATTAGCCCGCAGACGGCCTCCATATTTAATTTAGGTGAATCGTCCAAATAGCCCTCAAACAACCGCAATATGTATGCAATCATGGTCAATTTAATATGCAACAAGATATATATGGATGGATTTATAAAATAGGGCTTCGAGAAAAGGGGTCACATGTTTGAGGTTCGATGAGCTTGGGGTCCCGAGGGTTCGGTCTTGCCCATCGGATCCGAGAAGAAGAACTTGGCGTGGCACCATGTTCGGGATCGGTCTTCGGATTGGCTTCGTGGTTTGGATCCGGGAAGGCGATCTTGGGGTTGGCGGGATCGGTCTCGATCTCCGGACTCTGGGGTTCGGTCTGCACTTATACTCGACGCGGGGATCTTGACATCGGTCGATCTTGGGGAGGGTACTATCCATCTTCTGGTCTTGTATCTTAGCACTAGCATAACAACGTCACCACCAATCCATCTTCACAGTCATCATCGCCACCATCAAGGAGGCGGACCGCGCGTCGGGGAGGCGTCTGCCGCTGCTGGGGCATAGGAGGCGTGCGACCGCGCTGCAGACGTGGTCGTGGTGGCAGAGCTTGGTTTGGGCAATGAGGGCGTGCATCGGCGCTCGAGGCGAAGGATAGCGTAGAGCGGCTCGGTGACCCGCGGTGTTGCGAGCTCGGCATCGGGGAGGTGCAGTGACGGGGATGCGCTCGGGGAGGAGAGTAGATGGGGCTCGAGGCCGAGCTTGAGGAGAAGCCGGTCGTCGTGCTAGCCGGCGAGGTGGTACATGGCGGTGGCAACCTAACCTTCCAGAGAACACCAGAACAGCGGCCAGTGGCAGAGATCGGAGGCGATGCTTGCTGTAGAGGAAGGCCGGCGTGGGACGGCAGGAAGGCGAGGTCGAGGCGGCCTTGGCCGGAATCGTGGAGGTCGAGAGGGTGGCGGCATCCAGAGAGGTGGCGGAGCCGGGGCTGCAGAGCGAGGCGGGCCGTGAGGCCCAGGCAGCGGTGGTGCCTGCCTGCGGGAGGAAGCAGGACGAGGAGACCAGAGGTGTGACAGGGCCTGGCGACGGAGGCGGGGTCACAGGAGTGGCCGTGGCGGTGCCACGCGGCGACGGAGAGGCGGGACAGACACAGGGGACGAGGGAATCCCAGGGCAGTGCCTCGCGGGCGGACCGAGGCGGTCGAGGTCAAAGATAAGCGGAGGGGGACGCCGGCGGCAGAATCGGGATCAAGGAAAGAGGAGCGTCTGGGTAGGTGGCAGTGACGGGATCCGTGCGCGATGGATGGTGGGGTCAGGCGGCGCGGGGTGGGCGGACACGGTCGTATGCATCGACGTGTCGCTGGTAGGTGGTCATGATCGAGCGGGGGTGGCCTGGCATGACGTGCGGGTCACGTCTCTCGTGTTTAGGGCGCACGCTGGTGGGGCCGGGGGAGTGGGGCAGTTTGCGTGCGGGTGTAGTGCGCTGTGTGCCGCCTGCTACGCCGTGTCATGCGTTGCTGCTCCGGGCTGGGGCAGCAGCGGGTTGAATGCTGTGAGGTGGCGTGTGCCAGCGGTGGGGTGGCTCGGGTTGGGTCGTGTTGCCACGCGAGTGTTGCGTGCTGCGCGCGCTGCTGTGTGTTTTGCGTGATAGGGGTAGGTGGCTTAGGGTGTGAACGTGGTGGCTGGCATGCGACGCAACGGCGGGTTTCTGGTCTACGAGTTAGATGGTTTGGGGTGGTGAGTCTAGGGTTAGGATTCGGAGGTGGCCGGCTAGGCTTTTGGGCCTGGCTGGCTGCCTCCCAAAAAATAATATAAATATGTTATTTATTAAAAACGAGGCTTTTGTAATCCTTTTTAGACAAAACGAAATAACCCGGAGAACCGGGGTTTTTGATTTGAAATTATAGATGGGGTATTTAGAAAACAAAGGTAGGATTTTTGAAAATAGTTTTAGGCAAAACCATGCATGATGATGACGATGCTCAAATGCAATGTGGCATGATGACATGAGCATGTGGTCATGATGATGCAATGCACAAAAACACATCGATTTTCTAGTAGTGGTTTTTTTGCGGGGCGCCACAGATGCCTCTTTGGAGTGTACACAAGTAGGTTACACTTGTGTATGTAGTTGATCCCTTCGCCTGCCGATTACGCCGCTCGTTCTTGTCCCGATGTTCTGAAAGTGGTTAGGACGGCAGAAAGGTCTACCGTGAGTGGCCCCGGGCCCCACCATACTATTTTAACCACTTTCACTCATCCAGGCATGTAACTAAGAGCGTAATTCACCGAGGTAGTTATAATTGGTATCAGAGCCATCCCGCCCTTCAGGGTCTCAGCCAAAATGGTCGTTGTCAGTCTAGCAAATATTTTTGGTAGCTATGTATACTAAGGAAAAACAAAACGTGAGAGTAGGATTGCTTCCATTTTTCTTCTTACCCACCCACCCACCCTTTTTCTAGTAAGGAAGTGAAACGTTTTCAATCCTCTTCAAAAATTCAAACTAGGATTCACGTGTTCTGGGTTCCGTAGTACCATAGGGTGTGTGTGTGTGTGTGTGTGTGTGAATTCCTTGTCTATCTGTTGCATCCAAATGTTATCTCTATCTGCCTTTTGGTTATCAACTGTTGGTACATTCCATACCGACAGGCCTTTTGGAAACCGACGCGATCTATCTGATTCGTTGTATACCGGTGCGATCTGTCTTACTCTTTGTTCTCCAATGTTATCTTGTTTGGGGTGTTCGTTTCCGTAGTTACTAATCTTTAGGTTCATCTTAAGAAGAAGGTGTTGGGAGATGTGTTTTACTGATTCATGTGCGGGGTAATGAGTTGAGTGCGGGATGGAGTCGCGACCATACCACTACTTTTATCATTGCTCTTGTATATTGAACTAGTAGAGTTACTAAACTTGATTCGTTAAGTGGTTTTGCGCATATAGTGGTATTTTAATGCCTAAATTTGCGGAATTTTTTTTCTTTATTAGTTTGTGTATCACACTCCTTGTTCAGTCGTGTGCAATATGCTTAATATCTTCTAGTTGCCTTGAACTTTGTTGATATTTTAATATCATCTCAGTGAATTGCATCCTTTAATCTTGGTTAATTCTATTTTGGTACTATTTTGGATTATTATCATTCTCCATTATAGTACTGACTTGTGTTTTATATCAATCACAGGATGGCACCACCACGCCGTTCTGAGGAGGACATACCACCTGAACTGGGGGCTGCTTTGGCAAGTATTGCAAATGCTTTGGGCACTATGCAGCAGAACCAGCAGCGCTTCGAGGAAAGCGTGAGGAGGAATGAGTTTGTTCCGCTACCTCCACCTCCCAAGCGAGGAGACATCAAGAGTTTTCTCAAGTTCAACCCACGCCAATTTGAGGTGTCTGATCAGCCACTTGATGCGGATGATTGGCTGCGCGAAGTGTCAAGGTTGCCGATGACTGCGGATGTTCCCGAGCAAGAATGGGTTAAATGTGCCACTCACCTTCTAAAGGGAGATGCAGCTCTGTGGTGGGAAAATTACCTCAAGGCAGACCTCTCTGGTTTTCAGCCTACTTGGGAGCAATTCACTGGGGCTTTCAAAGAGCAATATCTGTCAGAAATTGTCATGGAAAGGATGAAGGAAGTGTTTCTCAACCTCAAGCAGGGCACTGACAATGTCAATACCTACATCAGAAACTTCATGAATCTTTCTCGGTATGGTGGCGATGAGATCTCTGATGACAAGAAGAAGCAAAAGAGGTCCCGGCAAGGCCTCAATGCTTCCATCAAATATGCAATCACTCATGCCAGGCCGGCGTCTTTTCTGGAACTCCAACATACAGCTCTGCAGGAAGAAGCAAGTAGGCAAGTGTTCGAGGAGTCAAAGAAACACAACCGTGATACAGCAAGTTCTTCTGCTATGACAGCTCCTTCTAAGCATCGTGTCTGGGTTCCTAACACCCCACCGTCGCTCCCTTCTCCACCAAGACCGTCAAGCTACGCAGCAAGGCCACCAAACTCCTTCACTGTGGCTCCCAGGGGCTACAACCACAGCTACCCTGGAGCGCCTGGCGGAGTCCCTGGCTACGTTGCTCCACGTCCACCTGGTGCTTGCTACACTTGTGGAAACACTAGGCATCAGCACTGGAATTGTCCTATGAACAACAAAGCTCTTCCACCACCACCTCCAAGACCTGCGGGAAGTTCTTCTATGGTTCGTGCACCTCCACCTCGGGCTCTCAACATCAACACTAAGCCTGGGTCTACGGCTGCTCGTGTCAACTGTGTCAACGTTGCTCAAGCTGAGCATGCACCTGGAGTTGTCATGGGTATGCTTCCTGTTAACTCAGTTCCTGCACGAGTTTTGTTTGATTCTGGTGCATCGCATTCTTTTGTGTCTCACAAATTTGCAAATGAGCATGAGCTTGTTATAGACCAGCTGGATAAAAAGTTAATGGTTCTTTCTCCCGGGGCAAGATTGTTATCTACCAAGATCAGCCATGGCAATCAAATTGAGATTGGTGGCTCTTTGTTTCCGGCTTCCTTAATTATTCTGGGCAATTCTGACATTGATGTTATCTTGGGCATGGATTGGTTAATAGCAAATGCAGCTGTGATTGATTGTGTTGAACGTTCGGTTTCTCTGAAAATTCCTGAAGGTCGTATAGTCTATTCTCCAAGTCTAACTCCTGCAATTCAGCTTTACTCTTTGGCGGCTCTGAATGATGATGCTATGGAAGGTATTCAGAGTGTTCCTGTAGTCTGTGAGTTCCCAGATGTTTTTCCTGAAGAGTTGCCAGGTATGCCTCCGGATCGTGAGGTTGAGTTTGTGATTGAACTTGAACCTCGTACCGCTCCATCTCCAAGCGGCCTTATAAAATGGGTCCTGCTGAGTTGGCTGAACTCAAACGTCAGCTTGATGAACAAGAGAAGCTGGGTTTCATTCAGCACAGTACTTCTTCTTGGGGTAGCCCAACCATCTTTGTGAAGAAACGAGACAAGACTGATAGACTTTGTGTTGACTATCGGGCACTCAATGCTAAAACCATCAAGAATAAATATCCCCTTCTGCGGATTAATGATCTCTTCGATCAGCTAGGTGGAGCTGTGGTATTCTCTAAGCTCGATTTGAGAAGTGGATATCATCAAATCAAAATTCGCAAGGAAGATGTTCCTAAAACAGCTTTCACCACCCGCTATGGCCTGTACGAGTACACGGTCATGTCTTTCGGTCTCACCAATGCACCTGCCACCTTCTCGAGGCTTATGAACTCGGTTTTCATGGAGTATCTTGATAAGTTTGTTGTGGTCTATCTGGATGACATTCTAGTCTATTCTAAGTCAAAGGAAGAACATGAAGAACACCTTTGGTGTGTCCTAAACAAGCTTCGTGAGAACCACCTGTATGCAAAGTTCTCCAAGTGTGAATTCTGGCTGCCTCAAGTCACCTACCTTGGTCACGTCATCTTTGCCAAGGGCATTGCCGTCAAACCAGAAACTATTAAGACAATTATGGACTGGCTTCCACCCATAAATGTCAAAGAAGTCCGGAGTTTCCTTGGTTTGGCCAGTTACTGCCGTCGCTTCGTTCAAAACTTCTCCAAGATTGCGAAGCCTCTTACCGATCTCCTCAAGAAAGGTAAGAAATACCTTTGGACTCCTGCATGTCAAGCAAGCTTTGAAACACTCAAAGAGAAGCTCACTTCCACACCAGTCTTGGTCCCTCCAGATACATCAAAGCCTTTCCAGATATTCTGTGATGCCTCTTTGCAAGGATTGGGTGTGGTCCTTATGCAAGAAAAACAAGTTGTTGCTTATGCCTCTCGACAGTTGAAGACGCATGAGATCAACTATCCTACACATGACCTCGAACTCGCAGCAGTTGTCTTTGCTTTGAAAGTATGGAGGCATTACTTGCTTGGCAACCGTTGTGAGATCTTTTCTGATCACAAGAGTCTGAAGTATATCTTCACACAGCCTGATCTCAACCTTCGTCAGAGGAGGTGGATTGAAACAATCAATGATTTCGATTTGACCATCAACTACACTCCGGGCAAAGCTAATGTCATGGCCGATGCTCTCAGCCGAAAAGCTTATGTCAACAATCTCATGGTGGAAGAACAACAGCCTCTCTTGTGCGAGGAATTCCGCAAGCTAAACCTTGAAATTGTGGATCAAGGGTATCTTCTGAACCTTCTAGCAACACCTCTCTTGGAAGAAAAGGTCCATTCCATTCAACTTGGTGATCCTTACACTAAAAAGATCATCTCCAACATTCAGCTTCCGAAGTATGAGTCTTTCCACGTAGACGACCAAGGCACTCTTTTCTTTGAACACCGGATGTTTGTTCCGAACTACCCAGGTTTAAGAGAGCAAGTTCTCAAGGAGGCGCATGATTCCGTTCTTTCTATCCACCCTGGCAGCACTAAGATGTACATGGAATTGAAAACAAAATATTGGTGGACTGGGTTGAAACAATATTGTGCCAAGTATGTCTCGGAGTGTGATGTTTGCCGTAGAGTTAAAGCTGTTCATCAGAAACCTTCCGGTCTTCTACAGCCATTGAAGCCTCCAGAATGGAAATGGGAGAAAGTCGAGATGGACTTCATCACTGGTTTTCCAAGGTCGCAGAAGGGCAACAATGCAATCTTTGTTGTCATCGACAGGCTTTCTAAAGTAGCCCACTTCTTTCCCATCAAGGAAACAATTTCAGCAATTCAGTTGGTTGAGCTCTATATCAACAACATTGTCTCTATGTATGGAGTTCCTCTTGAGATCAGTTCAGACCGTGGAAGCATCTTCACTTCCAAGTTCTGTGGAAGTTTCCAAAATGCTTTTGGAACAAAATTAAACTTTAGCACAGCTTACCACCCTCAGTTGCAAGGACAACTCGAAAGGATCAATCAGATTCTGGAAGATATGCTCTGTGCTTGCGTTATCTCTTTCGGCATGAAGTGGGAAGAATGTCTTCCTTATGCTGAATTCTCTTACAACAACAGTTTCCTGAAAAGTCTAAAGATGGCACCATTTGAGGATCTCTATGGTCGCAAATGTAGAACTCCGATTGGTTGGTCGGGCGCAGGTGAAAGAATATTGTTTGGCCCCGACATTGTAACTCAAGTGGAGGAGAAAGTTCACATCATTCTTGAAAACCTGAAGATTGCTCAAAGTCGCCAGAAGAGCAATTATGACAGAAAGCACACGGACATGGAGTATGTCCTGGGTGATCTCGTTTACCTTTGTGTCACTCCCATGAGAGGCACGCACCGCTTTGGTATCAAAGGGAAGCTGGCTCCTAGATACATCAGTCCTTTCAAAATTCGTGGAAGAAGCGGAGAAGTTGCCTATGCTCTTGAGCTCCCTGAAAAACTCAAGGTCCATGATGTTTTCCATATCTCTCAACTCAAGAAGTGCTTCAAGGATCCCGGAAGGACCGTAGACCATGAACTCATCAACCTCCAAGAAGATCTGTCTTATCAAGAACACCCCATAAAATCCTTGAAGTCGCAGAAAGAAGGACTCGCAACAAGTCCATCAAGTTTTGCAAGGTGCAGTGGTCGCACCATTCCGTTGATGAAGCCACTTGGGAATGTGAGGATGAGCTCCGTGCCAAGTATCCTACCCTCTTCGTGTCTTCTTCTTCTTCCTAGAATCTCGGGGCGAGATTCCTGTTTAGTGGGGGAGAGTTGTAGCATCCCATTTGTCTAACAATTGTAATGCCACTTGGTTTAGTAATATAATGGCTACTTCTACATATAATTGTTGCATCATAATTATATCATGCTCATGTCATCATGCCACCTTGCATTTGAGCATCATATAAAACCTTTTTTCCTTTGGTTCTTCTCTCAGGTGCATTAGCAATTGTTTTTTACTCTTGATATATTGTATTTGAATCTTGATAAATGCTTGATGCCCAAATTGAGTTGGGGGCATATCTTTTATTCCACTCCACCACCTTATAATCTACCATCCCATTTAAGGTGAGCATTTGCATCTTATTTTGTTATTAAACTCAAGCTCATTACTAGGGGGTATGGATCCTTATCTTTGAGCTACATGCCTCCATACATGGTCCCATATTATTTTCATAATATGTAGTATGGGAGCCTACATGACCATCCTTGCATGGCTAGGTGGAGTAGTGTCCTTTTGTTTTCCTTTATATGGTTCTATTGAATTATGGGCTTATTTGAATGCAAGGTGGCCATATGAAATAAATGGGGAATACACACCCATTATAATTTCTCCCTTTATTCAAACATGCCCATTATTCCAAATGTATCATGAACAAGGAAAATAATCCCTTCCTTTGTTTGTAAAATCATCCTCTATGTGGGGGTACCATTATTTCATGTCACATGAAATATAGACACCAAACTCCATATCTCTCTATCTCCCTCCTTTATTTTCTCTTGCATGCTTAATATTGCATGTCACATGTGGTAATAAGCCTTTTATCTAGTCACATTTTTTTGACCGTTTAAAAATTATAAAAGGTTTTCTTGTTTGACTAAAAGTAAAAGTTGACACTAAGCCTGTCTAAAGTTTTGTCTAAAACTAGTCTCATCTAGCCTAGTTTAGACTAGATAAAAACTCCAATCCCCTTCTTCTTTTCCAAAATCCTAATCACCGTACTTATACACACACCTTTTCTTTTTTCCCTCTCACCCAGCTAGCATCGAACCACCTAGATAAAAAATAGCTAGCTAAACACACCCTGTTACTTGCAGCGGAACGAAACCGCTACTCGGACCAACCTGTGTACCTTCGCTGGTCTGCACCCAACCCTCCGTGCTCTTGCCTAGCTCGACCTAGCCAGCAGCGAACAGTGAGGCGGCTCATGTTTCTCTTCCTGGAAGCACTCACGTGCAAGGCTCGACCGACGCCCACGATCCTCGCGTGCCTATCTCTCTAACCTTTCTTTTCTTTTCCCTACATAAAGTAGAGGCGCAGCACGCTGGCAACCTCATCTCTTTCCACCACTCTCCTCCCCATCTTCCCCTTCACCAAGAAATCCAGAGGCCGCCGCCGCCAGGACGCCATGGCCACCTAAAAACCTGCCGCTGTCTACCCTGGGCCGTCGTCGTCTTGCTGCCTCCGTCGTCGGATCATCGTATCCAGTAGCGGCGCGAGGGGCGGTGCAGTACCGAGAGCAAGGAGGAGGAGGTCGGGAATCGCCTTGCCGCCACCGTGCCAGTGTCACGCCGCTGCAGTCACGCCGTCTCCGTCGCCGCGCACTGCCGCCGTGGGCACCATCTCCTCGCCGCTGTCCCGTCCTTCGTTCCAGCCATGTTCTCCCTCGACGTCATACCCCGGTGAGCACCCCAGATCCCTCCTATGCCCGCCGGTAGATCATCTCGCCGCCGCCGCGCACGCGTGCGCGCTGCACCGCCACGCTCGCCAGCCGCTCTGAACCCGCGTGTAGGCGTCCGACAGTGCACCGCGGCCCGCGCCTGACCTGCTCCGTTCCACGCGTAGGTGTCGTCGTCGCGATGCTCTTCTTCGAATGACGCGAGAACGAAAAACCTAGCTGGTAGTCCCCTCTTTCCAATGAGCCATATCACGCCCAGATCCATCCATAGATGAGCTCGGAATCGTCTCGCGAAAACCAGAGAAAAATGTCATTTTTCTGCATCCCGTCCGACAGTCTCAGACACCGTTTTTTGTCCCTATTCTTCGTCAATTTTCGGGCTCCACATCGCTCCACCGGAGAAACTCCGTACATGAAAGTTGTACATCTTGCTGCCCTCTCCCACCTGTCATCCACTGCGGCTGGGTGTACTCGCGGTGCAAAAAGTCCGGTCTAGTCCCCGCCAGGTCGGCTATTGCTGAGTCAGCATCGGTCCCACCGGTCAGCGTCTCAGGGTAGATTCTCCTGAGTACAAAAAGTATCCATGAGCCTTTTTCCAAATAAAACTAATTCCAGAAAATATAAATATGTTTAATATCCAAAAATTAATAACTATTAATTGGTAATTCCAAATATTACGAATAATATATGTTTTGGAATCAGAAAAATGTGAGGAATTCAAATATGACATTCAAAATAATGTTTGAACACTTTAAAATTTCGGGATAATAAAAATTACAATAAAATGCCATTTTCTTAATAAATTAATAACTTTAATTCTATAACTCCAAATTTGACAAATAATATGTCTAAATCGATCAGCGCGACGAGCCCGTTCTATCTATGCATTCCTTGTTCTGAATTGAAGCATGCATCATGTCATTATTAACAATCAGAACTGTTTATGGCAATAAAACTTGGCTAAATAATTAATAAAATGCTTTAATCTTGTACCCACACCTCATCATGCCATGCTACTTTAATGCAATGTAAATTGTGCATCATTCATCATGGCATGCTTGTTTGCTTGTCGCATTTTAATTCATATGCTTGTGCACTTTATTTATGTTGGCCCTTGTTTGTTTGGTTCTTCTTCGAATAGACGCCCAGCAGGAGAATTACCAGGAATCACTGGAGTACTACCCAGATCCATCTCTCGCTTCAACTGAGCTGCCAGGCAAGCACTACCACATGCTTGCATACATATAGTACCTATTGCCTCTATCTTATTCTTGCATCATTGAGTCGCGATTGCATTAAATTGAATCCCAAGTACTGCATATCCTTTACTTTTACACCCCACCGAAACTTGTTCCTCCATCCCATGAGCCATTACTACAGGAGTTGTTTGAGCCATGCGAGTCGTAGAAAAGCATGTCTAGGGTATGTGAGTGTCTGATGGATAACGAGGTACCTAAACAACTTAACCTAAGTAGTAATGGGACAACTAATGAAAGAGGCACCGGTGAGCAATATCTGCTATTTGGTTTTTCATGCTCACTTGTGTCCCGTAGGACCCCGAGTACTTGATTCCTGTTCCTTGACTATTCGCACTATCCACATCCGGGAGCCTTATGGACCCCCCTGAGCCAGAGCTTGATTCATTTTTATTTCTGGGGCCCACAAAGTAGTTTGGGGCTTTATTACTATCCTGTACTTATGCCATGTTACTGCTTTACTAAGATTGTGTGTGGAGCACCTGTACTGTTTTGGATCGTGGAATGTTTTCGCGGTATCGACAAGCCCAGTCACACTTTCGGGTTCCCAGTCATTTACAGCCATTGACACAAACCTTGGGTCCGTCTCGGAGCCGGCCAACTTCGTTGCGGGTAGCTTTATGGGGTGACTCCCTGAAATATTTCTGAATCCTGTGATCGCTTTGTCATGAATGCCTCGTTGGGTTTTGATTTGGTTCTTCCGAGGTTGATCGAGTGTGTGTTGCTATTCGTGCACCCCTGCAGGGTAAATCTTTCTGAAAGCCGTGTACACCGCTCGTTCTTGTCCCGATGTTCTGAAAGTGGTTAGACGGCCAAAAGGTCTAGCGTGAGTGGCCCCGGGACCCCACCGTACTATTTTAACCACTTTCGCTCATCTAGGCATGTAACTAAGAGCGTAATTCACCGAGGTAGTTACAATTGGTATCAGAGCCATCCCGCCCTTCAGGGTCTCAGCCAAAATGGTCGTTGTCAGTCTAGCAAATATTTTTGGTAGCTATGTATACTAAGGAAAAACAAAACGTGAGAGTAGGATTGCTTCCATTTTTCTTCTTACCCACCCACCCACCCTTTTTCTGGTAAGGAAGTGAAACGTTTTCAATCCTCTTCAAAAATTCAAACTAGGATTCACGTGTTCTGGGTTCCGTAGTACCATAGGGTGTGTGTGTGTGTGTGTGCGTGAATTCCTTGTCTATCTGTTGCATCCAAATGTTATCTCTATCTGCCTTTTGGTTATCAACTGTTGGTACATTCCATACCGATAGGCCTTTTGTAAACCGACGCGATCTATCTGATTCGTTGTATACCGGTGCGTCCTGTCTTACTCTTTGTTATCCGACGTTATCTTGTTTGGGGTGTTCGTTTCCGTAGTTACTAATCTTTAGGTTCATCTTAAGAAGAAGGTGTTGGGAGATGTGTTTTACTGATTCATGTGCGGGGTAATGATTTGAGTGCGGGATGGAGTCGCGACCATACCACTACTTTTATCATTGCTCTTGTATATTGAACTAGTAGAGTTACTAATCTTGATTCGTTAAGTGGTTTTGCGCATATAGTGGTATTTTAATGCCTAAATTTGTGGAATTTTTTTTCTTTATTAGTTTGTGTATCACACTCCTTGTTCAGTCGTGTGCAATATGCTTAATATCTTCTAGTTGCCTTGAACTTTGTTGATATTTTAATATCATCTCAGTGAATTGCATCCTTTAATCTAGGTTAATTCCATTTTAGTACTATTTTGGATTATTATCATTCTCCATTATAGTACTGACTTGTGTTTTATATCAATCACAGGATGGCACCACCACGCCGTTCTGAGGAGGACATACCACCTGAACTGGGGGCTGCTTTGGCAAGTATTGCAAATGCTTTGGGCACTATGCAGCAGAACCTCGCTGGCCACCGCCACGCCTCCCCACAGGCGCTGCCCCTGCTCCTCCAGGCTGCGTCTGCCTCGTGGTCCCCACCTCCTCGCCTCGACCTGGTCCCGTATCCGGCCACCGCGATGATGCCGCTCGGAGCTCCGAGCCTATAGCCAGCCCCGCTCGTTGCGGCCGCACCTCTGTGACCTACGCCTTGCCCCGGCCGCCACAGAGCTTCACCCCGCACCTCCCTGCGAGCCTGTCAAGCTCGCTGTCCTCTACAAGGTCACCCAGCGCCACCTCTGGTCGCCGGCTGTCGCCTCCTTCATGCGCCCCCGGCCCCCTGCTCCACGCGTCGCCAGCCTCTCGAGTGGCTGCGAGCGTCTCGCCAGCCCCATGTCTCCTCTCGCGCGCTCCCGCTTGCGTCTCCGACCTCCTCGCCCCGGGCCACTCTGTTTTTATTCCCGTCGCGTGTCTCTCTGTCGTGAGCTCTCCAAGGCCCCTTTGGACCGTAGCGGGCGAGATTAACGTGAATTGCTACAAGATCTGCGGTACCACCTTGGTTGGTCAAGACGACATAAAGGCCGGACCACAAGCTCGCCGACACGGAACACCAAGATCTCCCGGCGCCGAGACCCGAGTCCGACACCGACAATCAAAGCCGGAAAACCCAAGATCTCCGGCACGGATTGCAAGACCTCCTTCCCGGGTCCGGACGCCAAGATCGCCTTCCCGGAATACCGAGTTCTCCAACACGGATGCGACAAGTTCTCCTACACGGACGTCAAGTTCCCCAGCACGAGCTCGAAGGCCAGCGGTACCCGATCCATTCAAGTTCGCCATCGACGACAAGATCGACACCGACCAGGGTGAATCCGATATGCCCCCGACGCCAAACCAAGTCCTTCTTCCCAGAACGCCTAGATCTACTCTGTTGTCCGAGAACGTTCCCGCCAAGACCTATCCCCGTCGAACCCTGAGACCGAACCCCGGACCCCCCGGAATCCAAGATCCCCCGGACCCAGATGTGTGAACCTTTTCCCGAACCCCTATTTTATAAATGCTATATATAAAACTTGTTGCATATTAATTGCTCATCTCGCATGCATATCATGTGGGTTGGGGGCATTATGCCGATTCACCTCATAAGTAAATATGGAGCGCATATGCGGATTATTCCTGTCTATTGATGCCTCCATTTAAATTTGTGTAGCGAACCGATGACATGTTTCGTGCTGTTAATACAACATTTAAATTGCGGGGTAGTTAAATAACTCTTACCGTTTAATTAATTGTCGGGACCCCGGTTCCGCTTAATACTGCCTAATTGCACCGCATCTGTGCCATGCCATGCATCATATCATAAGCATGCCAGATCTTCTGCAGTAGTATTAAATATTGCATCCGGTGTTTCTTCTAGTGTTTGTTTCTTCGCGGATTAGGCCGATGAGTTGATGTGAGTGTCGACAAGTTCTCCGGATATGATCCATCGGCAGTGTTTCCCAGGCGAGCATTCTCCCCCTTTCTACCTCTTTTGTGTTTATAGTCTTTATTTCCTCTTGTTGATCTATTGCTATCTGTGTCGCGATGCTTTAGTTTCCGTGCACCATTTATACACCTTGCAGCCTCTATATTGCCATGGACACGTCCTATTGCCTGTTGTTTGATAGATAGTCGGCCTTGCGAGTCGTAGTTGCTTGCTTCTGTGTTGCTTCGCGTCGTTCTCGTTCCACCGTTGACGGCAAGTTGGCACATGATAAATGGTGGAGATGTTTAATGGTGGAGATGATCATGACTTTAAATACAACTATTGAATTGCTAGATATAACTAATGCAGAGGCATCGGTGGGAAATAGATGTTATTTGGTTCTTCCACGCTCACTTGTGTCCCGTAGGACCCCGAGTACTTGATACCTGTTCCTTGACTATTCGCACTATCCACATCCGGGAGACCCTATGGGATCCCCCTGAGCCAGAGCTTGATTCATTTCTATTTCTTAGGGCCACAAGTAGTTTGGGGCTTTATTACTATCCTGTACATATGCCATGCTTTACTGCTTTTATTATGATTGTGCGTGGAGCACCTGTACTGTTTTGGATCGCGGTATCGACAAGCCCAGTCACACTTTCGGGTTCCCAGTCGTTTACAGCCGTTCTCACAAACCCTGGGTCCGTTCCGGAGCCGGCCAACTTCGTTGCGGGTAGCTTAGTGGGGTGGTCCCCTGAAATATTTTATGAATCCTGTGATTGCTTTGTCATGAAAGCCTCGTTGGGTTTTGAGTTGGTTTTTCCGAGGTTGATTGAGTGTGTGTTGCTATTTGTGCACCCCTGCAGGGTAAAACTTTCTGAAAGCCGTGTCCGCGGTTATGGACGACTTGGAGCACAGTATCTCAATCATAGACAAGCATAACTAAAGTATTGCTATAAATTTGACTTAATATGTGACTAGTAATCAGCCTCACTATAACGAAATGGATATTAAAAATGCCAACAACTGGTGGATCTATGGTGATCTGTGACATGCTGTACCTGCCTAGTAAGTATTGCAACTCCAATGGAATGTGATAAAAGTGCCAACAATTGCTGGGTTTTGGGATTCCTCAGGACAATTATATCTGACTAGTAAATATTCCAATTACAACGGAATGTTAACTAAAACTGCCCACTATTTATGCTTCAGGATGACTCATGCTATACATCTGACTAGTAAATGCTGCAACTATAATGGAATGAGTAAAACTGCCAACTGTGTGAGTTCCTTGGTCCGACTTCCTCGTTTGGTCTCGAGGGGGAAATACCAGGATGGGTATGTTTGGTGCTAGTATCAGGTAGGATCCGAATAGGTCTTTCTTACCCCTCTCTAATAGCCGCCAGTGATACCGAGTGTCTATAGGTTGTTTAGTGCTGCTGCGCTGCCGCTTCAGTCCACTATACCTATGTAGGCAAGAGCCGCCGAATTCTAGCCTCGCCGTGTACTGGCCTCAGTACTGACGCTCCTCTTTTTCCTTTGCCCTTTTGTCGGCACCCCTTTTGTTTTAGCAGGTTTGAGATCGACGTCGTTAGCAGGGTTACCCTTCCGGCTTGGCCTGGGCAGGGTTATGGACGCCATTGGTTATTCTTCAGGGCTCTTAGCCTCATTTGCATGCTGTCCGTACTCGGACGCTGTAGCGATTTCAAGGTGATTTGGATCTTTGTACTGTATAACGGTATTATTGACTCATGGAGTCGTGTTGTATATATATCTGTTTTGTGGGTCCCATGGAGGACTGTTGTTTAACGGTATTACTTCGTTTTCCACCCGCACGAAAGTGCCTGGTGGGCATCCTTGAATCGTTTCTATGCGGGTTTGGCGGGAAGCGCTAAAATCTGCATAGGGTCGATTCGAGGGTGTTACAGAGTGGTATCAGAGCCCAGCAGTTGCGATACCCCACTGGTCCAGCATGTAGCATAACCTAGCTAACGGCCGAAGTAGAGAGTCAAAACTATTTTGCAAAATCGGTTGGATAGATCTGATTAGGTCGGTTTTACTCCTTACCCCTCTGCTATGCTCCTCTTACCTCTGCGTGTTTTGAATCTGCTCTCTTCCCTTTCTTCGAGTCCAGGAATTCTCGTGGTTGGGTTCCGTCGTACCTTTAGGGTTTCGCTTCCTCTTTTGGCAACGGTGCTTCTACATCTGGTCTTCGTGCTATCTGAGTGATCCTTTATTTGTGGTACCATTCTTGGTCCCTTGTTTGTGTCTTCCGGTGTTTTCCCGATGCAACGACATCATCTACGCCACATCCGATGCAGATCTTGCATCACTCCTTTTTTCCGAGCCTCGCTTGTCAAGATCTTCAGTCTGATTCCGAGAGTTGGTTGCATAATTCTCCTATTTGTGTGCAAAGTAATGGTTTGGGTGCGCGATGGACTGATCACCATCCGACTACTCTTATCATTCGCTTTTGTATCTCGAATCGGTGGATCCAGCAATTTTACTCCGTCCATAGAAGCTAGAGGTGGCTTTAATTGTTGATACCTCTACCTTTGCCCTTTGTTCCTGGAGTGTTCTCTCGACCAGCACAGACAACGACCTCTTGTTAGTGCTGTCGCGAGAATCTACACGAAGCGAGAAGATTCAAATCGCTGACCTTCTTCTCGGTACCATGAGGAGGATCTCGAGGGCGAGATCCATTGTTAGTGGTGTCGAATTGTGGCATCCCGCAAAAACCACTACTAGAAAATCGCTGTGTTTTTGTGCATCGCATCATCATGACCGCATGCTCATGTCATCATGCCACATTGCAATTGAGCATCGTCATCATCATGCATGTTTTTATCTAAAACTATTTTCGAAAAGCCTATTTTTTTCTAACTACCCCATCTTTTATTTATTCAAATCAAACCCAGGACCTCTTCCGGATATTTTGTTTTGTCTAAAAATAATTTACAAAGGCTTTAGAACGAAAATAAGTAATAAAATTATTTTACCTGGGGAGGCCGCCACCGGCCAGGCCCAGCCGGCAGCAGCCTACTACCCAGATAAAAATACCAATCTGTCTAACCCAGACCCGAACCCTACCTTCCTAGTCAAAACCCCTAACCTAATTCCTACCTAACCCAACCCACACCCTAACCCTAACTACCCGCACCTACCTAATCCGCCGCCTCCACCCACTCTACACCGAACAACACCCCGCCGCCACCTGCACTCGCCCCCACCCACCTGGTCTCCGCCCGGCCCCAGCTCCTCTCCCTCCACCCGCACCTGCCCCAACGCCGCACGCATGCACACCACACACTCCTGTGCACCGCACTCCGCAACCAGCCACTCCCAGCCCTCCACCTGCCTACCCTGGCCCCACCCCTGGCCCAATCCCTCTCTGACAACTCCCACCGCCGCCACCTGTCTCCATCCTCCACCTCACCCCCAACCACTCCCAGGCCGCCACCTCACTCCACTGGCCCCACCTCTGCTCCCTCCACCCGTCACCCTTCCCCTCACATCGACCTCCTTTCTCGCCTCCATCCCCTTCGCAGCCACCAACCACCGCGCCACCTACCCCGATCCCCAAGCCCCACCGCCGGAGGCCCTCTTCTCCCTGATCCGTCCTCCTCGTTGCGGGTCCGCCGCCTGCGGCCACCCCAGGCGTGCCCCTGCTCGCCTCCTCCTCCTGCGGCCTTCCCCGAGGTCATGTTTGCCGCTGCCGCCGCTGCACCGAGCTCTCCCGGCCCGCGAGCTCCCCGCCACCAAGCTTGCTGGGTGCCCTCGCGCCAGCCGCGCCAACCTCGTTGGCCATCGCCACGCCTCCCTGCAGGCGCTGCCCTTACTCCTGCAGGTCGCGTCCGCCTCGTGGTCCCCACCTCCTTGCCTCGACCTGGTCCCGCATCCGGGCACCGCGATGATGCCGCTCGGAGCTCCGAGCCTATAGCCAGCCCCGCTCGTTGCGGCCGCACCTCTGTGACCTACGCCTCGCCCCGGCCGCCGCCGAGCTTCACCCCGCACCTCCCTGCGAGCCCGTCAAGCTCGCTGTCCTCTACAAGGTCACCCAGTGCCACCTCTGGTCACCGACCGTCGCCTCCTTCCTGCGCCCCCGGCCCCCTGCTCCATGCGTCGCCGGCCTCCCGAGTGGCTGCGCGCATCTCGCCAGCCCCGTGTCTCCTCTCGCGCGCGCCCGCTTGCGTCTCCGACCTCCTCGCCCCGGGCCGCTCTGTTTTTATTCCCGTCGCGCGTCTCTCTGTCGTGAGCTCTCCAAGGCCCCTTTGGACCGTAGCGGGCGAGATTAACGGGAATTGCTACAAGATCTGCGGTACCACCTTGGTTGGTCAAGACGACATAAAGGCCGGACCACAAGCTCGCCGACACGGAACACCAAGATCTCCCGGCGCCGAGACCCGAGTCCGACACCGACAATCAAAGCCGGAAAACCCAAGATCTCCGGCACGGATTGCAAGACCTCCTTCCCGAGCCCGGACGCCAAGATCGCCTTCTCGGAACACCGAGTTCTCTGACACGGATGCAACAAGTTCTCCTACATGGACGTCAAGTTCCCCGGTGCGAGCCCGAAGGCCAGCGGTACCCGATCCATTCAAGTTCGCCATCGACGACAAGATCGACACCGACCAGGGCAAATCCGATGCGCCCCCAACGCCAAACCAAGTCCTTCTTCCCGGAACGCCCAGATCTACTCCGTTGTCCGAGAACGTTCCCGCCGAGACCGATCCCCGTCGAACCCTAAGACCGAACCCCGGACCCCCCGGAATCCAAGATCTCCCGGACCCAGATGTGTGAACCTTTTCCCAAGCCCCTATTTTATAAATGCTATATAAAAAACTTGTTGCATATTAATTGTTCATCTCGCATGCATATCATGTGGGTTGGGGGTATTATGCCGATTCACCTCATAAGTAAATATGGAGCGCATATGCGGATTATTCCTGTCTATTGACGCCTCCATTTAAATTTGTGTAGCGAATCGATGCCATGTTTTGTCCTATTAATACAACATTTAAATTGCGGGGTAGTTAAATAACTCGAACCGTTTAATTAATTGTCGGGACCCCGGTTCCGCTTAATACTGCCTAATTGCACCGCATCTGTGCCATGCCATGCATCATATCATAAGCATGCCGGATCTTCTGCCGTAGTATTAAGTATTGCATACCGTGTTTCTTCTAGTGTTTGCTTCTTCGCGGATTAGGCCGATGAGTTGATGCGAGTGTCGACAAGTTCTCCGGATATGATCCGTCGGCAGTGTTTCCCAGGCAAGCATTCTCCCCCTTTCTACCTATTTTGTGTTTATAGTCTTTATTTCCTCCAGTTGATCTATTGCTATCTGTGTCGTGATGCTTTAGTTTCCGTGCACCATTTATACACCTTGCAGCTTCTATATTGCCATGGACACGTCCTATTGCCTATTGTTTGATAGATAGTCGGCCTTGCGAGTCGTAGTTGCTTGCTTCTGTGTTGCTTCACGTCGTTGTCATTCCACCGTTGACAGCAAGTTGGCACATGATAAATGGTGGAGATGTTAAATGGTGGAGATGATCATGACTTTAAATACAACTATTGAATTGCTAGATATAACTAATGCAGAGGCATCGGTGGGCAATAGATGTTATTTGGTTCTTCCACGCTCACTTGTGTCCTGTAGGACCCCGAGTACTTGATACTTGTTCCTTGACTATTCGCACTATCCATATCCGGGAGACCCTATGGGATCCCCCTGAGCCAGAGCTTGATTCATTTATATTTCTTGGGGCCACAAGTAGTTTGGGGCCTTATTACTATCCTGTACATATGCCATGCTTTACTGTTTTAATTATGATTGTGCGTGGAGCACCTGTACTGTTTTGGATCGCGACACGATTTTGCGGTATCGACAACCCAGCCACACTTTCGGGTTCCCAGTCGTTTACAGCCGTTCTCGCAAACCCTGGGTCCATTCCAGAGCCAGCCAACTTCGTTGCGGGTAGCTTAGTGGGGTGGTCCCCTGAAATATTTTATGAATCATGTGATTGCTTTGTCGTGAAAGCCTCGTTGGGTTTTGAGTTGGTTTTTCCGAGGTTGATCGAGTGTGTGTTGCTATTTGTGCACCCCTGCAGGGTAAAACTTTTTGAAAGCCGTGTCCGCGGTTATGGATGACTTGGAGCACAGTATCTCGATCATAGACAAGCATAACTAAAGTAGTGCTATAAATTTGACTTAATATGAGACTAGTAATCAGCCTCACTATAACGGAATGGATATTAAAAATGCCAACAACTGGTGGATCATTGGTGATCTGTGACATGTTGTACCTGCCTAGTAAGTATTGTAACTCCAATGAAATGTGATAAAAGTGCCAACAATTGCTGGGTTTTGGGATTCCTCGGGACAATTATATCTGACTAGTAAATGTTCCAATTACAACGGAATGTTAACTAAAATTGCCCACTATTTATGCTTCAGGATGACTCATGCTATACATTTGACTAGTAAATGCTGCAACTATAATGGAATGAGTAAAACTGCCAACTGTGTGAGTTCCTTGGTCCGACTTCCTCGTTTGGTCTCGAGGGGGAAATACCAGGATGGGTAGGTTTGGTGTTAGTATCAGGTAGGATCCGAATAGGTCTTTCTTACCCCTCTCTAATAGCCGCCAGTGATACCGAGTGTCTATAGGTTGTTTAGTGATGCTGCGCTGCCGCTTCAGTCCACCATACCTATGTAGGCGAGAGTCGCCGAATTCTAGCCTCGCCATGTACTGGCCTCAGTACTGACGCTCCTCTTTTTCCTTTGCCCTTTTGTCGGCACCCCTTTTGTTTTAGCAGGTTTGAGATCGACGTCGTTAGCAGGGTTACCCTTCCTGCTTGGCCTGGGCAGGGTTATGGACGCCATTGGTTATTCTTCAGGGCTCTTAGCCCCATTTGCATCTTGTCCGTACTCGGACGCTGTAGCGATTTCAAGGTGATTTGGATCTTTGTACTGTATAACGGTATTCTTGACTCATGGAGTCGTGTTGTATATATATATCTGTTTTGTGGGTCCCATCGAGGACTGTTGTGTAACGGTATTACTTTGTTTTCCACCCGCACGAAAGTGCCTGGTGGGCATCCATGAATCGTTTCTATGCGGGTTTGGAGGGAAGCACTAAAAATCTGCATAGGGCCGATTCGAGGGTATTACAGGCCATTTTAAGGGCTCCATTAGAGATACTCTAAGGACCTGGGACCCTTAATTTGGCGGGTTAAGGAAAAATCTGAGCAATGGCAAGGAAATTTCACCTCCAAAGGGAACAAGACCATCCTAATCGACTCGTGTCTCTCCAGCCTTCCCATGTATATCATGGGACTATACCTCCTGTAGGAACGCGTACATGACGGCTTTGACAAGGATCTATCGTTGTTCTTGTGGATGGCCAATGATGGTCACCAAAAATACCACATGGTCAAATGACATTTGCGCCCCCAAAGATCTTGGGGGCATAGGTATCCTATCCTCATGCCACATGAATGTGGCCTTGATGTTGAGATGGGTTTGGCGGATCCTCATGGATGATGGCGGCCTTTGGTTGTTGACGAGGGGTAACCTCGGCAATGCCCATGGTGATGGACTTAGGGTTTCACAGAAAAGAGAGAGCGCTAGGGATTTTGCCGGCTTAACAGACAAACAAGGGATGCGATTTACCCAGGTTCAGGCCTACTTCTTGCTTGTCTGCTCGTATTATCATTGGAGAGTACAAATTCACTGAGTTGACTAGATGCGATCTCGCCGAGAGAGAGAGAGGTGTGCGTATTGTAAGATTGGATGCCCTCCTCGTTGGCCCCTCCTAGCCTTTATATATGGGGACGCTAGGTCTCGGATACTAATACGATTTGGTTTACAAGTTACAGTTCGTATCTAGTCTAGTCTTGTACTTTCCTTGTCTTGTTCTGCCAGGAGTCTATGTCCTTATATGCTTCGTATCAACCAAACCTTCATGGGCTTCATGGATCTTGGCATATCTTCGGATGAGGCTTCCGTTGGGTTGCACCATATATAGCAATAATAGGCACCCAAAGGGCTATGCCAATGTCAGTAGCCCCCGAGGCAATGTTCAGATGCTTGCGTCCGAGCATAGACTCAAAGTCCTTTTGAATATACACAGAAGGTGCACTCGAAGATTTCCTCGGATGCATGAACTTGTCGATGTCTTGTTTGGCTGATGCAATGGATGACGTTGTTTTGTTCTTGATGTCAGCATTTTCATCGGGTGCTCCGGATGGGAGTAACCTTTGAGGCTACACTCGAGTAGACTCAAAGTTATGCTTCTTTGTTGTAGATATTCTTCTGTCGACTCCTGTTTGGAGGATTTCTGTTTTTTCTATCGGGTGCCCAGCCAGCGCTCCCGATGGGAGTAGCCCCCGAGTCTATGTTCGAACGCGTGTGTTCAAGCATAGGCTCAAGTTTTCATCATCCGAGAAATTTCTTGACTCAGGTGTTGTAGATTTGCTTTTATGTCGACTCCGTAGGAAGAATTTTTCTATCGAATAGGCGAATTGTAAGTTCAATAAGTTTGTCCTGGAGATTTTGGTATAACGAGTCTGGTGCATCCGACGGATCAGGAACCAGTTAATTGCTCTTGGACAAAGACACCGTGAACCTTCTTCAAACTCGAGTCCCCGGACTCAAATTCGGTATATACTGGCGTAATTTAGCTCGGGCCGCTGAGGTCTTATCGAGTACTGAATTCCAGTTTTATGTTTTACTAGATCATCTAGGCACGCGTGGAAATTTAGCTCGGGCCGCTGAGGTCTTATCGAGTACTGAATTCCAGTTTTATGTTTTACTAGATCATCTAGGCGCGCGTTGCCACACCCGTCCATTAGAAATATATAAATAGTAATGAAATGGTAAAAGTCTATTTAAATTGTAAAAAGATGTATCATAGTTTAGTTTTATTTAAAACTTATTCGTTGGGCTATTGTATATCTCTTTTGTGAAACTCAATACAGTAGTACGACACATAAGCTCACAAATACGTATATACACTCACCCCTATGAACACACGCACACACACCTATCCCTATGAGCATCTCTAAAAGACCGAGTCTTAAGACTGATCCGACGGGTTTTGAGCTTGACGAAGTCACCACAGGCGCCTCGCTATCGACGGGAACGTCGTCTCCCACTGAAGAATATTTCGCTTTTATGAGACACAAAGTACCAAACCTAGGGTTTGAACTCTCATGGGCTAGAGGTGCCACTATCCTCCTAACCATCCAACTACGGGTTGGTTCTGTGGGATGTTGAATATCTGGTTCTTCTTCGGAGCCATATAGGCCGAAGTCGTGTCTAGCTGGTGTCACCTGAATGTAGAAGGGGCCAGGAGCATGCGGAGAGTTCTAGTAGCGCTAATGTGGTGGTAATTATTGTGCAACATTATTTACGTGAAAATAACTGAACGCTGGGTGTTGATTTTAATCTATGTCAGTTAACTTTTTTTAGTATATACTCCCTCCGTTTGGAAATATAAGATGTTTTAGGTTTGTGAACCTAATGTATCTAGATATGTTTTAGTGTGTATAGGTTCAAGTGAATCTACACACTAAAATATATCTAGATACATTTGCTTCACAAATCTAAAATATCTTATATTTTAAATAGAGGGAGTATATTCCTTGTTCTCCTTGTGATTCTATTTTCTATTCTCATTTGGTTGTTCGATGAACCAAAGACAAACATATGGCACAAACCCTCCTGTATTTGTGTACTTGTGTACTTGTGCTAGCAAGAAGTGAAGAGAAGTGGTTTCAATAATCAATATTCCGAGCAAAAATAAATAAGTGTGTAGAACGGGCGACCAACTGATGCACAGGCGTGAAGGTTGCTCCTTGACCCTGTGCGTACGATTTTTGAGTCTGTGATTCCTCTGTCACCTGAGTTGCTTTCTAGATTAGATGGTGTTTGGTGGAAATTTTCCCGGCATCAACAGCGCCTTATACCACGGTCCAGTAAATAAAGTAACGGCTGAGTAGGCATTTGGGGCCAATTAACCACTAAAAGTCTATTTGATACCGAGAGAAGCGTTCCTAAGGGATAATTTGGTCCACGAGGTGTTTGATGACCATCCAACGGCTAAAAAACTACAGATGGCGCGATCTGATGACCAAAACTGCCCAGTTCATGAGAGGCCTTCTCTTTGACTCAGTTTTAATATCCCTAATGGGTACCCAACGCGTCCGTCGGGATTTTTCATCGTATCGTGGATACGGATAATAACTAGCAGAGCGTATTCGGGTGCGATTACTAGGCCACACAGGACGGATCCTGGGGTCTTATCTTCATGTCGTGGACACGGCATTCGGAGTTTTATTGCGTCGGAAGCGATCTGAGAATTTTTGATATTGTATTGACTCCATAGGAGGATTTTGTTTTTTCTATCGAGTGTGCAAATATGATCTTCATCCAAGGAGGATCTCTACTTGGGTCTTGTTTGTAGCAATGTAATCTATTTTTGTTGATTCTGTTGGAGGATATGTTTTCATCGGGTGCGCGACTAGCGCTCCCGATGGGAGTAGCCCCCGAGACTATGTTTGGGTGTTTGTACCGGAGCATAGGCTCAGAGATCTTCTTCATCCGAGAATTTTTCCGTGTAGATAAAATAAGGATTCTGGAAAAAGACATGTGAACTATGTAAAATCAGTCGAAAATATAGCTTGTTGAAATTTTTTCGGATGTGTGAATTTTGGAACTTGATATATTTTTGCCGATGACTATTGCGGTTGCGTCCCTTGCGAGACCTTTTCGTTAGCTTGATGCCCATTGGGTCGGATCAGCTACTCGGGTCAAAGCGTGTTTTGACGTATTTCATGGCGGAGCCAAAGATTTTTTAACTTTGCGCTGAGTAGCGAAGCCCCCAAGTATCAGAGTATGATCATGTAATAATTTATTCGACTGAGCCCCCGAGTATCAGGTGAAATAGAGTATTGAAAAGTGGCATCGGTTAAGAGAACTTAGCTTTATTGATATCAAGTGCATGAAGATGATGTTCATCCGAGGAATTTCTCGACTCGGGTCTTGATTTTTATCGGGTGCGCTACTAGTTGACGCGAACGGTGTTTAGTCAATTCCGTGGGAGGACCTGACAAAATAGCTCGATGTAGCGGATACCCTTGCAAAAAACATAGAGAATTGTGAATTATTTGCATCACGTAGAGAATATTGCCTTTTGATTTATCATAATATTTTCTGGTGCCATTGGACTCGACACTTTTGCACTGTAACACGGGACCTCTTCGTTATCCTGACGCTCTTAGTCTCACTACCTTGCCGACCTGTCAGTTGGGCTGCAACTGGGCCGGAGTTTTCAAGGATTCGACGCTCAGGCAGAGTCAGCTATTCGGAAAATCGCGTATGAGGTGCTCGAGTGCACGAAGTTGATGACACTTAGGTTACTCGAAAAGGGTGTAGCCTTCGAATGTTTCGAGTGTGATTTAAAATAAGAAAGAAATTAACTCGAAGTAGAAAACTTAGCTTTTTTGTAGTCGACGAAGTTGATGTAGTCGGAGGAGCCAGAGCCGATGACGGCAATGGGTCGTCATATCCGAAAATTTATAACGGGTTGCCGCAGCCGAAGAATTTAGCGGGATACTGCTGCCGAAGATTTTTACAGTCATCCCAGCCGAATATTGTAGAAGATCGGTGCACCCGAAAATTGCAGCAGGTTGCGTAACGCGATAAAACAGCTTTGTATATCGTCTTCTCCTTCTGGGATACTGATCCCAGGATATTTACGTCGGGTCCGTGTACTTGTTTATTTTTCTTATGCTAATTGACTCACGTCGTGTCTTGGCTGAAATACTTGATCTTTTTCTTTCAAAACAACTTCCTTGGCGCGAAGGCTACTTCTTTGGACTTGGTTCCTTTGAAAGTTGATTATTGAAATCGAACCGAGTATGTCTTTGACCGGCTGCTCTTCTGTTTCCATACAAACACGCAGGACTCGATTACTTCACGCTTTATCTCTTCTCTTTTTTTTTCAACTTGGCGTGTCCGGTCTTGGCGCTTCTCCTCCCTTTTTACTTGTCTTTTGAGTTTGATCCGTCCATGGACTTGACTGCTCCTGTCCGTATGCGTGTGTACATGGAAATCGATGGTCTCTTTCTTGATGCAACCGTGTGAGGATGAATATGAAGTCAACATGCTGAAGCGATTTTTCGCGGTTGAGCCCCAGTCGTGTGGTCGAAGTAGATATAGTCCGCGAAAGAGTCGGAACAGTGTGCAGCAGAGTTGCGGCAGTGTTGAAACAGTCTTCTTGATCCCAGAGTCGAGATCGTCGTTGAGTTCACCAGCATCAGTGCTTGTGGAAATTGTAGTGTGGATCGCCGAAGCTGATGTTGGCTCTTTACTCGACCCAAAGGAGACACCGTTGCTCAGATCGATGAAATCCTCTAGATCCATGACATAGTCGTGATTGTTCATGATGTTTTGCTCGGGACGAAGTTGTTCCGCCAGTGGATCTAACAAAGGACGTCGGTGTTGGTGATGCGATTGTTGCCGACGGACCCGAATAGACCGGATTCGAGAGGCAGAAGGTTCCCATGGACCCGATGGTAAAGTTGAAGCTTCCGATCATCGGATCCATCTCCAGGTCGAGGTTCTCAAAGGCCGGAAGAAGGGCGGGTGGGCGTGGATCAAGATCGATGGGATCGCAGCAGATCTCACCGACCCAATCATTGAGTTGCTTCTTGATGAAGAGATGGCGCCAATTGACGAGGGGTAACCTCGGCAATACCCATGGTGATGGACTTAGGGTTTCGCAGAAAAGAGAGAGCGCTAGAGATTTCGTCGGCTTAACAGACAAACAAGGGAGGCAATTTACCCAGGTTCAGGCCCTCGTAGAGGAAACCCTACTTCCTGCTTGTCTGCTCATATTATCATTGGAGAGTACAAATTCGTTGAGTTGACTAGATGCGATCTCGCCGAGAGAGAGAGGTGTGTGTATTGTAAGATTGGATGCCCTCCTCGTTGGCCCCTCCTAGCCTTTATATATGGGGAGGCTAGGTCTCGGGTACCAATATGAGTTGGTTTACAAGTTACAGTCCGTATCTAGTCTAGTCTTGTACTTTCCTTGTCTTGTTCTGCCAGGAGTCTGTGTCCTTATATGCTTCGTATCAGCCAAACCGTCATGGGCTTCATGGATCTTGGCATATCTTCGGGTGAGGCTTCCGTTGGGCCGCACCATATATAGCAATAACAGGCACCCGAAGGGCTATGCCCATGTTAGTTGCAGTTGGTGAAAGCTAAGTATTTTTGGCGCCGACCGTTGATGGCGTGTGAGTGTCAAGAGGGATCTCAGTTTTGGAAATCCATCTAGGACATTAAGACGGAGGTGCGGAAGGGGGTATCCTTCTCCATAGGTGATGGAGAGGACACCCTACTCTGGCTTGACCCCTGGTTTGGAGGACGACCCTTGCGTCATGAGGTTCCTATGTTATTCGTGATCTGCTTGGACCCTATGATCTTGATTGTTGAGGCTTTCCAAGACAGGGCCTGAACTATCGAGTTTTGGCGGAACATTGGTGCGGATGAGATGGTAGCCTAGGACGGGATAGTCTCCCGTTGTCCCTTTCCTAATCCCCGGATACTGTGTCATGGCACCTGGCCCCCTCGGGGACCTTTATTGTTACTTCAGCATACAAGGCCCTGTTTAGCACCGCCCCCTCCCCTAGTCCTCCCCTCTTTGAAAGGCCCCTGCCCTGAAGATTAAAATATTTGCATGGCAACTCTTGCGTGACCGACTCCACTCTGGTGTGGAGGTGTCCAAGCGGCATGGGCCAGAAAATGGCATGTTCCCTTTATGTGTGGTCTTGAAATCTAAAACCCACATTTTGTTTACCTTTCCTGTGGCTCGCTTCCTATGGAACTTCACCCATGAGGCACTGAGGCCTCAGTGGCAGGCCTCAGACCTCGGCAAATTCCTAGAAGCCAATGTGAACCATACTGGTAGGAGGAAGCGTCTCATATGATTAGTGTTTGCGATGATGACCTGAACACTTTGTAACTTAAGATGGTCATGGAGCATGTCTTCCTACGCCATGCCTCTGACTCGATCTTCAAATTCTTGAATTTTTTATAATAGTGGTACATGTTGTGTAGACGGCAGGACATGGCCCAGCTAGACGTGATGATGGATCACCTTATAGTGGTAGCCCGCCACTTATCTATACCATCTAGTCGCCTGAGTTGTGCTCCCTTCGGGAGTTGTATCTCTTCGCCTTTCGTTTGCTCCTGTTCTATCTAGACTTGGGTGTTCTTGTGTTGTTGCCCCGCCATTTAGTTTTTTTGGTTTTGTTTGACTCTGTCGCATCTTGTATGGATAAGCCTGTTTCGAGAATTGTTGCCGACCGGTTCAGGTACTATCGATAGATTCTGAAGATCGTTCTGATCGTTGGAGCGTATACAATGAAGCTAAGGACCCGATGAATGAGATCCCTGACATTTGTATCAGCAAAGTTGGAAGAGATGGTAATGAAGTTGTGCATGAGTTAGCGCAATTAGGTAAGCCTGAGTTGTGACAATGTGCTTCCCTGCGTGTTTTTCTTTTGCGAAATTTCATAGATCTATTAAAAATCATCAGCAGCAGTACAAAGAGTCCCAAAAGTAATAAAAATTACAAATAGTTCAATGGACCACGTAGCAAAGACTACTGACACTAGCACAAGCCGCACCGCCATCCTCGCCCCTCCATCGCTGGAGCCAGGCAAAGCTTATCGAAGTAGAGATTGTTGTAGTAGACAGATAGAAGGTCGTCATGCTAAGGCCCCAAAGGATCAGCGCAGAGGAGCAACCATTGTCGAAAATGACAACCGTAGATCTGAAGAGACTAACCTCAAACCACACCAACAAATGCGAAAAACGACAAGATCCCAATAGATCCTTCGGAGACAAGACTCCACGCGTCCTCCGCTAGCACTAGATGCACCAATGAAGCGAGGATAGGACAAGGAGGACATTATTCTAACTTCAAGACGTAGTCGTCGCCTCATCATCTGAAGAAGACACTGGAAAAGAACTAAAAATATGAAAACCCTCCAGCCAGTGAGGTACATGTTGGTGTTGGAAATATGCCCTAGAGACAAATAGTAATAAGGACTATTATCATATTTCATATAGTTTATGATTAAGTTTTATATCATGCTATAACTGTATTGAGTGGAAACACCAATACATGTGTGATATATAAACAATCAGGGGTTCCCAGTGAAACTCTAGTCACTGGTTCATTGGTCAACGGATGATCATGTTTCTTGATCATGTGGCATTTATGCCAGTTGGAAATGGAGTCAACTCATTATGAGAATGAGATGATGAACCAATACCCAACCTAAACATTGTGACCCGATCATGTTATTAAGTTCAAGTTACGATGATTAGAAATGGATCCTCGTAGACTATTCCTTAGACCGTGAGGCTATATCAATCATTGTCTCCCGAGAGTGCTTAGATAGCATCAAGCGCCACTTGGTAATACAGTGGTTATAAAGGTGTGTTCAGGTACTCGGAGGAAACCATAGATGCAATATATGTCAAGAGCGGCATTTGTCTGTCCATGTGACAGGAAGATACTCAAGGGCCCACTCGGAGAAGTTATATCCAATAGCTACGCAGCGTGTGATTTGATCACAGGGATATCACTTATCGGAACGAGTCAAGTAGCATTGTTCAGTAACGAGATTGAACATGGCATGGTGATGTCAATGATCAGATCTCGAGCAATGCAAGTATCGAGAGACAAAGGGAATAAGACACGACTGTCCCGGTTCAAACGACGAAAGATCTTCGTGGAACGCACAGGGGTCACATGGCCATCCAGGTCCCTCTATCGATCATTGGTGCGGGAGTGTCCCGACCATGTCTGGAGTGTTCCCGAACCGTGGGGTATCACACTTAAGGGCTTGATGATGCTTAGAGAGTGTTTATAGGATCGGAAGAATCGCCGAAGAATAGTAGAGAGAAAACCGGAAGGGTTTTGGTAAGTCTGGAAGATGTCTGGAGTAGAGATGGAAGGTGTTCCATAACCACGGAGATTGAATAATATGTGAATGAATGTTAAATACTGATTTAATAATTTATTCATAATTATTAAATAAAGAGAAAATCAATTAAAGGTCAAAAAGGCTTAATGAGCCAAATCCCGGAGGGGAAAGGCCCAAGAGGGGATCCCACCCCTAGGAAGGGCCTAGGGGGTGGCCGGCGGCCCTAGTGGGCCTTCCCCCACATGGGGCCCATGGTGGGGGGCTGATCGGCGCGCCACCCCACCCCTCTCCCATGATTAGTCCCACCCTGGGACTTTGAGGGAGGGTGTACCCCCTCTCCCCCTATATATAGTGGGGTATTTGGCTAGATAAATACACACAATATTCAATAAAGGTCTTCTCACTTTTGGGAAGACTTCCAATTGATATTCTCTCTCTCTCTCGTGACCGTGGTCCCAAGTTCGGACTGCGCAAACAAGAGAGATTTTCACCGCAGAGCGTCGTCGCGTTGCGGGATTCGGATCCAGGAGCTCTACTTCCGCAACTGCTGCTGGATCGGGGAAGCGGGAGTCATCGTCAAGCATCAGACATGTGTAACTCCCCGCGACGTGTTGCACTTGAGGCACTCAAGTCATTGGAGCCGCAGGAGCGCAAGGACTTCATCATGACCTTGAGGTCGGCTTCGGCTCGTCTACATCAACCACGCTCTCCTGAGCGTTGACAACGCTTTTCGGTCTTCAAGGGTAAGTTCACGAAAATGCCCTCCTGTTACTGTATTACTAATAGGTAGGTCCTAGCAACATCAGGGGTTCAGGGGCGTATGGTAAAAATTTATTGTTTTCATGCACGGAACCCCTACAGTGGTATTAGAGCTAGATCTATGCATAGTAATGCTAGTACGGGTAGAACACATGAGATGTAGCGTGTGGGCATTGATCTTTTAGTCGTTACCCTTCCACGTGTATTTGTGTATACCACAGTAATGCTTGATGAAGTGACCCCCAACCGACTTTACGCATTCATTTGCGAGACTGGTCCACGCTTGACATAAGGCTTGTACCGTATAAAGTGGCTTAGGGGGTGTCTGTCTCTCTCGCATTAGTTGGTATGCCATTTGCAACGGAGGGCCTCGAAAGGGGTGTAGTAGAGACAACTACTTGATCAGCGTTGTGCTGAAAGTTCGTAAGTAAGAACGGTTCTTATGTGAAAGCCCATTCAGCCACGTAAAACATGCAAAGATAAAGTAGAGGCATCTAACTTTGTTTTGCAGGGGGTCATTGCTTTGTGATACGTTTGTGGCAAAGGTAAAGTGATTACCTTATGTTACGTAGTAGTAGATAGTCACGGAGGTGACAGACTACCACGCCAGAAAGACACCGGTACCCTGGTGTCTACGGCGCCGGAACCCTGGCGCCGGAACCCGGTGACGACGGATGGAGATCATGACGTGAAGGACCATATCACATCGCATTTACATTCAATGTTATTGTTTGCATATCTTATTGTGTGCTAGTATTAGATACTTGATGGTAGCCTAATAAGATGATCCCTGTTAAAATTACCAACGATTGTGTTCCCCCTTAGTGTGCACCACCAAGAAAGTTCTTCGGTATGAGACAATCCATGGTACAAGCATGGGTGTCAGACATATCTACGTTCGCATACAGTGGGTGTAAGCCATGTTGCATAGCGAATACACTAAGGTTGAGTTGGCGAGCCTAGCATGTGCAGAGATGGCCTCAGAACGCGGATGGTCAAAAGATCGAGCACGAGTCGCATGAATGATGTGACCAACGTTTAGCGTCCACCCTTGAACCCACATTGATGGCCGTGACGATCGGGGGAGATGTGGCTGATAGGGGTCGTGTTATCACTAGGAACCCTTCATGGGACAGGAGTTTCTGAGTGAAGTTATTATTAACTTATTTAATTATAAACTTAGTCTAAATTCCTTTTGCAATTATAAATGTAGAAATGGTTCTCCCCAAGATTACCTTCCCTATTGACAATTGGTTAAAAGGAGAAAATCTCAAGTTAGATGGATCCAACTTTTCTGCATGGGTCATGCGCCTCCATGATCTCCTTAGCGAGAACAAAGTGACTGACTACATGATCTGCGAGATGTACTTGGAGGCACCCTATATTCATGAGACCCAGGAGCAGTGGGATCTCCACTGCCGTTGTCGTGTGATGGCCACATTCATATCAGTAACGATGCGCCTCGGGATGGAAAATGGGTTGTGGACGATGGTGGGAAGTCTTAATCCCCGAACGGTTATGGCACATCTGAGATCGCATTTCGTGGAACAAGTGCGCATATGGGAGTATGAGCTGATGGGGGACTTCCTCTCCATAAAGATGGAGGAGGGTTCCTCACTGAACAATCACTTGTTGAGCATATATGATGCATACATAAGTCTGGCATACTACCTGGACAACTCGTTCGCAAGCTCTTTTGCAATAGGCGTTGTGCTGCGGTCACAGCCACCAAGCTTCCAAGCACAAGTCATGATTTGTATTATGAGAGGCGACACGAAAACACAGGATTTCCACGAGTTCATATCACATTTCAGAGATGTGGCGGTTGAACCCGATGTCGCTGAGGTCATCAATGACAAAGGTATATATTTGATATACAATTTTATAAATGTTATAATCTTGCAAACACATTTGCAGTGTTAAGTATATTTGATACTTGTTATGTTTTGTTGAAAACAGGTCCTTCTGCATGAGAGGTGCTTGCTGGAGAGGAGGTGACGTTGCGTGTTGATGGCGAGCATGATGATGATGGCCGACGACACTCTCCCTCGACATTTATCATTTAGTTTATATTTTGGATAGTTATTGTAATCAAAAGATTGTGAACTTCTTTAGTGTGTCTCACACTTTGTGAGACGATTATTCATATGAGTTTGTAACAAACAGTTGTTCCACTTTTATGAATGATTTCTATTCGTTTTCATATCTTTTTTGATTTTATATAAATTATCCTTGTTGTTTGAAACTAATTGATAATGCATGAACATTTGTAAAATATTTAAATGCCTTAAATACCCAATTTAATGATATTTCATTAATGAATGAAACCATTGTTTAAATTCAAAGTTATGTGATAATATGTGAAAGTCATTCGATTTCTTATCACGTATAAATCATGCCAAAGTTCGGCAAAATAACTTGAACACTGTGTATTACTTGAATACAAAGTGTTTTTGATGAATTGTTGAAAGTAAATACATATTCGATGTATTGTGTTTTAACAAAATGGTAATTATGATTATATGATTGTTTAAATGTGTAAAGTAGTTTACCAAAGGAAACATGAATATGAAATTATTTGATTTGATCAAAGTGTTTCATCAACAAAGGGTATAAATATAAAACGGAATCTAATTACTATGATTTGATCAATAGTAATGAAATTCAACTTTAAAAGATTGGCATAAAGGGTGGCTGGCTTTATGGGACTCTCAAGTTCCGAGAAAAATGAAAGTTCACTGTTGGAGACTCATGGAGAATGGTCTGGTTGTTGGTACCGAACTTTGTCATAGAAAAATCAAGGACGGCGTGGTATGTCCGGCGTGCGGCAGAACTGGAAATTTTGTACATCGGTTTTAACTTGCCCTCACTCGAAGTCTGCTTGGTCTTTGTTGCAAGAGAAGACACAGTGTAACATGTCCATCCCACCTAAGCTCTTGAGGTGTCATTCAGAGTTGAAAGGCTGGCTTCTGGATTGGATAGGGAAGGCGTCGAGTGAGGATATCTCGTGGCTATTCACCATGTTGTATAATCTTTGGCAAGCGCGCAACGATTCACGGGAAACAAAGAGGATGGAGGATCCCAGGACAACTGCCCTGAAAACTGTTGCAGAGGTTGAGGAATGGAGTAATATTCAGAAACCATAACAGGCTGTAAGTGTAAAAAAGGTTGAGCACTGGCTCACTCCGGATGAGGGCTGGGTGAAAGTGAACGTCGATGGCGCTTTCTGTGGTGTGGATGGAGTCGGAGGAGGTGGTGTGGTTATCAGAGACCACCATGGTAGCTTCTTAGTCGGGGCATGCCATTTTTCCCCATCTACTCGACGTTGAGGGGGCTGAACTTCAGGCGTGCAAGCTGGGACTCCATCTAGCCCGAGACAATGGATTGCGCGTGGTAATCCTGGAAAACAGATTCGAGTGGTTTGGCTGCGAAGCTACAGAGGGAGGAGCAGGACCGATCTACTCATGGGCCGATGATTGAGGACATAAAATCACTTCTTCGAAGTTTTGATCATTCCTCTGTTCATACGGTGCGGCGTACGGTGAATGAAGCGGCACACTTGATGACTAAGGAAGGCTGCGATAATAATCTGTGTAATGTATGGGCTGGGGATGTACCTATGTGTATTCTGAACCAGTTGGCACTTGATTTGGCCACTTAATATAATGCAGCTGCTTAATCTCAAAAAAAGATTGGCATAAAGAAATTGTGAAATGCAAAGCATTTTGAAATGTCAAAATGCAAAGCATCACAATGTGATATTAGATATCAAACTGGGTGAATAGATGGCACCAAATAAATCGTTGTAGTATAGATGTAGAGACCATTAGTTAGAAATAGTTAGCACTCAATTAGAATACATAGTGAACCATATGAATTCGTGAGATCGGCTCCATATCTAGTATGGATCGTCGTAAAAGTTTTGGGGTTATTCGATATAACCAAAACAATAGCGAATTAGTCCTTGTAGAGTATTCATTGGAAACTTTGAATATGAAACCCATAGCTGAAACCAAAAGGAAAGCAAAACTTGTATTGCTTGGATTTTGGTACATTTTCGAGAAAGTTTGCATTCAGCGATATTTCTCGATTATAGAGAAAATGGAAGATAGTGTGAAACACGATGAGGATTCAAACCCCTGCATCGGAGTATTGAGAAGCGCAACGGAAAAATGTTCCTAAATGATTCTCTTCGCAAAGGAAAGAATCAATGATAATGATCATTGTGTTTTCCCCACTAGTGTTTTCGCTACATGAAGTAGGATTCAAAATGTAATCCATATCTTGTATGGAGACATTTGTGAATCATTTGTCATGATTCTTGGAATATGACATACCTACAAACTACTAAGGAAATAATGGTAAACTAGAATTATGAGAAATCCTAGAAGCAAAATTCACTTGAGATTAGAAAGCAATTCGTTGCTCAATCTCACAAGTAAAAAGGGTTTACTTGAATTTTCCCAAATGACTGCAAAGCCATAGTGGAAAAAGGTGGTGAATGACAAAAGCACAATTTGTCAAGTATTGGACGAATTCAAATGAATTTGATTCATGTGTCCTTACTATCCAGTGGATTTAAAACTAGTAAAAGTACTGGTATCTCATAGTAAAACTCCAAGTTTGATATTTGATCAAAAGATTTGAAGTTTTTCAAAATAGTTAGTACATATGCAATTTGCATGAAATTGAGTGGGAGCTATAAAAGTCTTCCTAAAACAATATGTCAATGAAATATTTTTGAGTGGGGGCAATATAAGTCTCAAATTCAACTATGTAGGAACATAGTTTGAGTAAGAGTAGTGACTCATACCCAAATATGTTGGGAACATATTTTGAGTGGGAGCTTATAGGAGTAATTCTTAAATGTGTTAAGAATAAAAGCGCAAATACCGATAAATAATGATTTATAGGGTGTAGAAGTTAATAATAAGTGTATTATGATATTATGTATTATTCCTTAAGGGATTCTGAAAAGGGTTTCAGAATAGAAGTTAATTAAGGAACTGGTCCTTAATAACTGAAATTAGGAATAGTATTAAGTTGAACATCAATGGTTGAAAGAAAGAAAAGGATGATCATCATCCACTATGTTGAGACATAGGTTCTATCTTAGAAAACCATGATGGTAACTTAACATAATCCAATAAGGAACATTCAAAAGTGATTAAGTTTGAATCACGGAACGTTGAGCTAAGTTTGTCTGCAGTGTCTAATAGAGAACTGTAGACATATTTTCCTGATCCATAAAGGATGACATATCTTAGAACATAAAGGGTTATGTTATAAGGGAATATGTTGGAAACTCCCGTAATACCGATTAAAGTCAAGTAGGAAGCGAGGTGAACAAAAACATCGAAAGTTGCACATGCACTCATATTTCGATGAATACATTTATAATAATAGATAAGGGTACCATCTAAAGTGTTGTATAATGTTATGGCAGGGCTAGTTCGCTTTTAATGTAGAATGATGTGTCCTAGGGCACAGGCCCATGAGAAAGCCCTCGAGGTTGATCTAAAGTCACTATAGGCTCCTGGAATCAGGCCTCGTTCTGCTGCCATAGCGACAATGCATACACACAGATGTTATCATGTGATGATAAAGTATTAATGTCAATCAAGGTGACATTAGTAAGTTGCAAAGGATTTGGGACTGTAAAGTACAGGCCCAAGACTCAACCTCTTCCATGAGCAAGCATGTTCAGGGTACCGGATATGGTGCCAATGATTAAGAACAAATGCAACTAGTGTATTTGTACTCTAGTGCAAGTGGGAGACTGTTGGAAATATGCCCTAGAGAAAAATAGTAATAAGGACTATTATCATATTTCATATAGTCTATGATTAAGTTTTATATCATGCTATAACTGTATTGAGCGGAATCATCAATACATGTGTGATATATAAACAACGAGGGGTTCCCAGTGAAACTCTAGTCACTGGTTCATTGGTCAATAGATGATCATGTGAAATTTATGCCAGTTGGAAATGGAGTCAACTCATTCTGGGAATGAGATTATGAACCAATACCCAACCTAAACATTGTGACCCGATCATGTCACGAAGTTCAAGTTACGACGATTAGAAATGGATCCTTGTAGACTATTCCTTAGACCGTGAGGCTATATCAATCATTGTCTCCCGAGAGTGCTTAGATAGCATCAAGCGCCACTTGGTAATACAGTGGTTATAAAGGTGTGTCTAGGTACTTGGAGGAAACCATAGAGGCAATATATGTCAAGAGCGGGATTTGTCCGTCCATGCGACGGGAAGATACGCAAGGGCCCACTCGGAGAAGTTATATCCAATAGCTACGCAGCGTGTGATTTGATCACAGGGATATCACTTGTTAGAACGAGTCAAGTAGCATTGTTTGGTAACGAGATTTAACACGGCATGGTGATGTCAATGATTAGATCTCGGGCAATACAAGTATCGAGAGACAAAGGGAATAAGACACGACTGTCCCGGTTCAAACGATGAAAGATCTTCGTGGAACGCACAGGGGTCACATGGCCATCCAGGTCCCTCTGTCGATCATTGGTGCGGGAGTGTCCCGACCATGTCTGGAGTGTTCCCGAACCATGGGGTATCACGCTTAAGGGTTTGATGATGCTTAGAGAGTGTTTATAGGATCGGAAGAATCGTCGAAGAATAGTAGAGTGAAAACCGGAAGGGTTTCGGTAAGTCCAGAAGATGTCTGGAGTGGAGATGGAAGGTGTTCCATAAGCACGGAGATTGAATAATATGTGAATGAATGTTAAATATTAATTTAATCATTTATTCATAATTATTTAATAAAGAGAAAATCAATTAAAGGTCAAAAAGGCTTAATGGGCCAAATCCTGGAGGGGAAAAGGCCCAAGAGGGGATCCCACCCCTAGGAAGGGCCTAGGGGGTGGCCGGCAGCCCTAGTGGGCCTTCCCCCACGTGGGGCCCATGGTGGGGGCTGGCCGGCGCGCCACCCCACCCCTCTCTCATGATTAGTCCCACCCTGGGACTTTGAGGGAGGGTGTACCCCCTCTCCCCTATATATAGTGGGGGTATTTGGCTAGATAAATACACACAGTATTCAATAAAGGTATTCTCACTTTTGAGAAGACCTCCAATTGATATTCTCTCTCTCTCTCTCTCTCTCTCTCTCTCTCTCTCTCTCTCTCTCGTGACCGTGGTCCCAAGTTCGGACTGCGTGAACGAGAGACATTTTCACCGCGGAGCGCCGTCGCGCTATGGGATTCGAATCCAGGAGCTCTACTTCCGCAACTGCTGCTGGATCAGAGAAGCAGGAGTCATCGTCAGGCACCGGACGTGTGTAACTCCCCGCGAGGTGTCACACTTGAGGCACTTAAGTCGTTGGAGCCGCAGGAGCGCAAGGACTTTATCGCGACCTTGAGGTCGGCTTCGGCTCGTCTACATCAACCACGCTCTCCTGAGCATTGACAATGCTTTTCGGTCTTCAATGGTAAGTTCACAAAAAGCCCCTCCCGTTACTGTATTACTAATAGATAGGTCCTGGCAACATTAGGGGTTCAGGGGCGTAGGGTAAAAATTTACTGTTTTCATGCGCGGAACCCCTATAGTTGGGGGGAAGAGGATACACACACAACCCCCACCTACCTGCGGTGAACTCCGAGGATAGCTTCAATCAATAGATGTGAAGTGGAAATAAAAGAACGAGCACATGCACAGGTGACACAATGATTTACATGGAAAAACCTCCTCAAGGTGAGGAGGAAAAAACCACGGCTGTGGACCAACCGGTCCACGCGAGCTTCACTATGAGGAACCTGGGTACAGAGTCTTCCCTAGAACATCTAGATATGTACAACACACTCAGCACATTGCCAACGGGCAACAACAACAACCACTTGAGAGAAAGATTACAGCAAAGCAGAGTATCTCATTTTCTGTCCTCTTCGGTAATCAGAAAACTTCTCTTAAACTGCAGATCCAATCAGCACCAAACTTGGTAGAAAGTCTGACATACGAATTCCCAAAATACACACCAAATTTCAGGTCAATCGGATACCGTTTGCATGCCCAATCTGTTCGTCTACCAAAACTGCTCTGTGCTAAAATTGTAGCAGTCCGAACTGACAAACCGCTTCCAAGTCTGAAGCTACACTGACCCAAACCTCAAACCAGCTAACCAGATCGAAGTACTCAAATCAAGGAACGATATCACCAAGTTTGGGACCAATCCAAGCACCTTTGAGCCTCCATACACTAGCTTGAAGAAAGACCGGCCAGAGCTCAAAAATCTGGACAGAAATCACCTCTCCTTCTTCTTCCTCTCTTCTCACTAGGTTGTGGTGTTTTTGTGTGTTCTCTCACCCTCTCTCAGCACCAGCCACGTTGTCTTGCTTCTCTCACTTGCTCCTTTATTCTCTCACCCACAGCTACCAAGGGTGGCTAGGGTTTTCTTTTCTACTCCTCTCCCAAGGAGCACCTCAGCCATTGGATATGAACATCGATCAACGGTTGAAACGTGTTGGACTTCACGGGCTGATGTTGGGCTGCCAACACACCTCCATGTGAAGGGACATGGCCCAACAAACTCCCCCTCCCGACATCTTGGAGGGTCTCACTGCCAACCGGCAGTCATGCCGGCGAGCCGACGGCATACCTCAAGCTTTCCTCTTGTCACCACCTTGGTCAACATATCATCCCCATTGTCATCTGTGTGCACCTTCTCAATTTGCATTTGCTTGGAATTCAGCACATCTCGAATCTAATGATAGCGCACATCAATATGCTTCGACCTCGAATGAAAACTTGCATTCTTACTCAGGTGAATGGCACTTTGATTGTCACAAAATAACACATACTTGTGTTGCTCAAAGCCAAGCTCACAAGCCAATCATTTCAGCCACAATAGCTCCTTGCTCGCCTCAGTTGTGTTCGGCGCCACACAATTTTGCAACCTGCTTTGCCATGCCACTGCTCCCCTGAATGGGTAATCAAATAACCTGAAGTAGAATTTTTTCCATCGACATCTCTAGCCAAGTCTGAATTTGAATATGCAATCAGCTTGGGATCACTACCACCAAAGCAAAGCTTCATATTAGTGCTGCCCCAGAGATACCTCAAAATCCACTTCATGGCTTCCCAATGTGGTTTTCCTGGTTTGGACATAAATCTTCTCACAGTACTAACCGCTTGAGCAATGTCAGGCCGTGTGCACACCATAGCATACATCAAACTCCCAACTGTTGAAGCATAAGGAACTTTCTGCATTTCCTTTTCCATATCTTCATTGGAGGGACATTGCTTTTTACTCAATTTGAAATGAGCTTCGAGTGGATAGCTCACTTCGTTTGCCTTGTCCATCTTGAACTTGCAAAGTACCTTCTTGATACATTTCTCTTGAGACAAGTACAACTTGTTGGATTTTATGTCTCTCTCAATTCTCATGCCGAGAATACACTTTGCTGGACCCAAGTCTTTCATGGAAAACCTTTTGCTCAACTATTTATTTATCCTAGCAATTCTTGTGACATTCTTGCCAATAATCAAGATATCATCCACATAGAGCAACAATATGATAAAAGAATCACCTGAGAACCTCTGGATAAATACACAATGGTCTGAGCTACACCTCTTGTAGCCTTGCTCCCCCATGATAGATTTAAACTTCATGTACCATTGTCTCGGTGCTTGTTTTAGGCCATAGAGACTTTTCTTCAATTTGCACACATAGTCTTCTTTCCCTTTAACAAGAAACCCCTTAGGATGCTTCATGTAGATTTCTTCCTCCAACTCTCCATGAAGGAAGATGTCTTCACATCCATTTGCCAAACTTCCAAGTTAAGACTTTCTGCCATGCCAAGGATCATTCGGATTGATGTCATCTTCACCACCGGAGAAAATATTTCATCAAAATCAATACCTTTTCTCTAGCTAAATCCTTTTACAACTAGCCTGGCCTTGTACCTTGGATGTGACGTGTGCTCTTCTTGCTTGATTCTGTAGACCCACTTGTTCTTTAGAACTTTCTTACCCTTGGGCAACTTCACCAGCTCATAAGTATGATTCTTATGCAAGGAATCCATCTCTTCTTGCATAGTCTTATTCCACTCCTTCTTGTTCTCATCTTTCATTGCATCTTGAAAGCACTCAGGTTCTGAACCATCAGACAATAACACCACATATTGGTCTAAATCGTACCTGGTGGAAGGAACACGGCCTCGGCTGGACCATCTGAGTGGAGCAGCTGGTGGACTATCTGGTTCAGGTGCTTGTTGATCATGATCATCTTCTTCAGCATCATACTCTTGTTGTTGGAGAGCATCCTCACATACCACTATGTGCATCACCTTGCACATGTTCTGCATCATCATCTTCAGCTTCTTCTTTAGCTGAATCTGCAGGAACTAGGTCAGAATCAGATATGTCTTGCTGCTGATTTCGAGGAGGAACATGTACCAGAACTTGCTCCGGAACCTGCACCTTTGTCTTCACAATATCCTCAATTGTTCGGTCTTCAACAAACAAAACATCACGGCTTCTCACAACCTTTCTTGCTATTGGATCATACAACTTATAGCCGAACTGATCACCTCCATAGCTAAGAAATATACACTGTCGTGTCTTTAAATCAAGCTTTGACCTTTCATCTTGAGGGATATGAACAAAGGCCTTGCACCCAAAAACCTTTAGGTCCTCATACGAGATGTCCTTGTCATAAAAGACCCTATTTGGAACATCTCCCTACAATGGATAACTTGGTGAGATTAATAAGATAAACTGCAATCGACAATACCTTACCCCAATAATGTTTAGGCAGCTTTGCACTCGATAGCAAGCATCTAACTCTCTCAACAATTGTCCTATTCATCCTCTCAGCAAGACCATTCAGCCGTGGTGTCTTAGGAGGAGTAAATTGGTGCCTCATTCCCCACTCCTTGTAATAGGCATCAAATGGGCAAATATACTCTCCCCCATTATCCGTGCGAATGCACTTGATCTTATTATTAGTTTCTCTCTCAACTGAGACTTGGAATTTCTTGAATGCACTTAGTACTTGATGTTTGTTCTTCAAAACATAGACCCAAACCTTTCTGGAAAAGTCATCAATAAATGTGACAAAGTACTTTGCTCCACCCAATGAGCTCACCGACATTTTGCAAACATCAGCATGTATCAAGTCCAGCACCTGGGGCTTCTTGTGAGGAGGTTTACTCTTGAATGCAACTATGTGTTGCTTCCCTTGCTAGACAAGCTAAATATTTCTTGATGTGAACACCCTTCACACCTTTCAACAAATTTTTCTTCACTAGCACCGCCATCCCCTTCTCACTCATGTGCCCAAGTCTCTTGTGCCATAAGGCATGCACATCCTCTTTCTGCAATGCATTGACACAAGCATAAGAAAGCTTAGCATGAACATGATACAAAATTGAAACCATGTTACCTTTTGCAACAATCAGATTTCCTTTGGTGAGCTTGTATTGTTCATTTCCAAATATGCTCAAATACCCATCTCTATCAAGAAATCCAATTGAGATAATGTTGAGCCGAAGGGCCTCAACATGCCTCACCGACTTGAGGACTAGTGTCGTACCATTTTCAGTCTCCAAGTGCACATCTCCTCTTCCAATGATTTTTGCTCTATCATTGTTCCCCATCTTCACAACACCAAAATCACCTGTTGTGTAGTTGGTGAAGATCTCCCTACGAGATGTAGCATGTATGGTAGGACCGCTGTCTGGAATCCAAGTCATCTCATCACCATCTGCAAGGATGATGGTAGCATCAGAAACTACAGTGATCCTCTCCTCAATGGTGGAAACGATGTTGCCATCATGTTCTTCATGCATGAGAAACATGATCTCTACCGCAGCAATCTGGCCTTCCTCACTATCACTATCACTTTTGGTTTGTTTCTGAACTTTCTTCTTTTTCTTTTTGTCTTTCTTGCATTGTTCACTATGCCACTTGATGTGACCCTTCTCATGGCAATGATGGCATATAATACCAACATACTTGTCTTTGCCTCTTGATTTGCTTCTACTTCTTTCCCCTCCCTTACTCGGACATTTACTCTTGCTTCTCCCCCGTGACTCGGTCACTAACATTTCAGACTGTGAGGAAGAACCGTCCTTATCAGCAATTTTTCTAGACTCTTCATTTAGTACCTTGGTCTTCACAAGGTTCCAAGTGATAACTCCATTAGGTGCTGAATTGCACACGATGACCTTAAAGGTCTCCCAAGTGTCTGGTAATGAGCCAAGTAGCAGCAAGGCTCTCACTTCATCTTCAAATGTGATTCCCATTGAAGATAGCTAATTTATAATGCCCTAAAATTCATTTACATGATCTTCAATTAGAGTGCCCTCCTTGTACCTCCAACGCATCAATTTCATGATCAAGAACATCTTGTTGGTACCTTCTTTGCAGGCATAAACCTCCTCCAATTTCTGCCATAAGGTACGTGCATGTGTCTCCTCAATCATATGGTTCAAAACATTATCATACACCCATTGTTGGATGAACCCACAAGCTTGGAGATGAAGCACCTTCCACTGATCTTCTTTCATATCACTAGGTATCTCAGTGGAGAACACTAGCATCTAGTAATCCTTCACATATAACAAGTCCTTCATCTTAATCTTCCAAGTTTGATAATTTGTACCATTCAAATAAATCATTCTATTGGTATTCACTTTCATACTTCACCACAAGCAAATGAAATCAGCCCAAAACAAACCTTGCTCTAAAATTGAATACAAGCCGAACCTCAGCTCTGATACCAATTTGTTGGGGGAAGATGATACACACACAACCCCCACCTGCCTGCGGTGAACTCCGAGGATAGCTTCAATCAACAACTAGCACATGCACATGTGACACAAGGATTTACGTGGAAAAACCTCCTCAAGGTGAGGAGGAAAAAGCACGATTGTGTACCAACCGGTCCACGCGAGCTCACTATGAGCAACCTAGGTACAAAGTATTCTCTAGAACATCTAGAGATGTACAACACACTCAGCATGTTATCAACCGGCAACGACAACGAAAACAACAACAACAACAACAACAACAAACACAACAACAACAACAACAACAACAACAACAACAACAACAACAACAACAACAACAACAACAACAACAACAACAACAACAACAACAACAACAACAACAACAACCACTTGAGGGAAAGATTACAGTAAAGCAGAGTATCTCAGCTTCTGTTCTCTTCGGTAATCAGCAAATTGCTCTTAACCCGCAGATCCAATCAGCACCAAACTTGGTAAACAAGCTGACATACGAGTACCCAACATACACACCAAATTTCAGGTCAATCGGACACCGTTTTCCTGCCCGATCTATTCATCTACCAAAACTGCTCTGTGCTGAAACTACAGCAATCCGAACTGACAAAATGGCTTCCAAATCTGAAGCTACACTGACCCAAACCTCGAACCAGTTAACCAGATCGAAGTAATCAAAGAAATAAATGAGCTCACCAAGTTTGGGGCCAATACAAGCAACTTTGAGCCTCCAAACACTAGCTTGAAGGCAGACAGGTCAGAGCTCAAAAATCTAGACAGAAATCACCTCTCCTTCTTCTTCCTCTCTTCTCACTAGGTTGTGGTGTTCTTGTGTGTTCTCTCACCCTCTCTTAGTGATGGCCCAAAATATATTCGAGCTCGTTGGGGAACCCAAGAGGAAGGTACGATGAGCACAGCAACAAGTTTTCCCTCAGTTATGAAACCAAGGTTATCAAACCAGTAGGAGCAAGGAAACACCTCCAAGGTGTTGTTTCCAACTTGGAATCATGCACAACACAACCACAGAACTTTGCCCCAACTTATAGTGAGGTTGCAATCTCACCGGTTTTGCTGAAAACAAATGATTAAACGTATTGTGTGGAAGATAGTACTAGCTTGCAGAAAGTAAACAGAAAACAGTAAATAGCTTTGTAGATTGATGGTAAAAGAAAGGACCGGGTCCATAGTTCACTAGTGGTGATTCTCCTTAAGATGATGACATGTTGGGTGAAAAAATTACAGCGGGGAAATTGACAAACATCGACATATACTAATCATCTTGACTCCTATGAGATTTGATTGGGCATTACAACATTATACATAGACCGTAATCCAACTTCATCTATGACTAATAATCCACCTTCAGGTTATCATCCAAACCCCTTCCAGTATTAAGTTGCAAGCAACAGATAATTGCATTAAGAAAAGTGTGTAAAGTAAACAATACGATTGTTCTATGAACAAAGGATTGTTGTTTTCTCCCTAGTAGCAACATCACATCTAGTACCTTAGAGATTTCTGTCACTTCCCCAGATTCCTAGAGGCATGAACCCACTATCGAGCATAAATACTCCCTAGCATCTACTTGGCCAAGATAGCTACTAACAACGGAAAGCATGCAAGATCACAAATAACAAAGACATGATAGAATCAATAATCAATCTAAAATAGCATCTCAATATCCGTCGGATCCCCGCAAACACAACATGTAAGATTGCAAATAGATGATCTTGATCATGAACGGAGCTCACAAGATCTAAACATGATAACACAAAGGAGGAGAACCAACCATCTAGCTACTACATGGACTCGTAGTCCAAGGATGAACTGCCCACGCATCATGCTGGAGGCGGGCATGGTGATGAAGAAGGCCTCCAGGGTGAATTCTCCCCTCTGGTAAGGTGCCGGGAAGGGCTTCAGATCCCTCCTGATCTAGGGATGGAGATGACGGTGGCTACAGACTCTTTCGTGGAATTTTGATCGGGTGCTTAGGGTTTCTATATCGGAGGTAATATATAGGCGAAGGGGGAGGCCGAGAGGGTGCCCGAGGCGGCTGCACCCCCCCCCCCCCGGCGCGGGCCAGGGGTGTGCCCCCCTCGAGGCCCTTCTTCATCTCGTCTTCTGGATTCGTGTTCCCCTCGGTGAAATATTGACTTTGGCTTTTGTCCTGTCCAATTTCGAGTATATTCATTTTCTGGCTTTTCTGGAAACAAAAACAGCAGAAAACAGGCAACTGGCACTGTGGCATTTTATTAATAGGTTAGTTCCAGAAAATGTGTATAAATACTCCAAAGTGTGGACAAAATATAAGAAAGTAGATATAAAACAAGCATGGAACATCAAAAATTATAGATACGTTTGCAACGTATCAACATCCACAAGCTTAACTCCTGCTCGTCCTCGAGTAGGTAAGTGATAAAAAGAAAAGAATAATTTTTGAGGTGACATGCAACATCACAATCTTGATCAAGGTATTTATAAGATTGATAGCTAGGATCATAGTACTTTAACATAGCATGAAAGATATAGTTCTAACAATAAGACATACCAACTATGTTGTAACATGAAAAGACACAAACAAAAGATTCATGAATAACAATGCTTTGAAAGACGTTTGTTTCACATAAATAAAACATAATGAGATGGTATTCAGCTTGTCCCTCATAGTGTAGCAAAACATAAATGCATAGGACACCTTCAAAGTTCATAAGGGTGACTAGATACAAGTAGTTTAAGAACAAGCAATATCAAAGTTATGCACCAATCAACAAGTTCTGGGCCAATGCACATTAAACTAAGAATGTCCACTATGCTCTCTTAATAGGTGCATAAAGATAGAAGATGGAGACTCAACATAAAAGTAAAAGAAAGGCCTTCATAGAAGGAAGCAGGGATTCAAGTTTCATAAAGAGCTTCCAAAAATTATGGTACTTATTAGCTTTCATCTCTCATTGCCCCTATCGTAAGCATCTTGAAGTGATTAAGGTTAAAGTGAACAAACTATGGAGTATATGCTTTACAAAATATTAGTTGGCAATCTCATGTCCCTTGAATACGAGGGTCGCTCCTCATGCTACTAAAGTTTAGTTACTGGTAAGTTTTTGTCATAGTAAGTACATGTGTATCATAGAGAACCGCCAACGGGGTACCCCTTGCCCAATGATACGGAAGAATCCCCATATCAAAATGACAAGGCAAGAAGACAATAAGCATCTCAACAATCTTTTTATTTACCATGGGAAAATGGTGTTTTTTCTCTCTTTCCCGTTTTCTCATCTCTTTTTTTTATTTTTTTTCTCAATCTCTATCTCTTTTTTTTATAAGAAGAATGCTTCATAGACTGCTCATTATCGTTACGCTGCAGGTTTCCACCATGATTAGGCATGGATTAGACCAGCCGCCCAGGCGTTTCTCTAACACACATACATAACTCCATGGACTTATAAGCTTCCCTTTCATTTCACACCGACGACATCCATAAACAAAAGAGCATTTATCAATTGGGTACAATGTACAAGTGCAATGTTGAAAGTGTTCCCCATGGCAGCAGGGTTCTGCTAATCTCCAACGTATAAGTGCAAGCATATACAACATAGACGACACAATGGTTCAAGTTTATTAGGGGCAAGAAAAGTAAAGTGTGCCATCAAGTTCATGGGAGCTTTAATCACTAATTTTCACATAAAAAGTTTAATTCGGGAGATAGATAAAAACATGAATATACTTGGAATAGCAAATGCTAATAGGAATGTATGGTGGACTCTTTGAAATAACTTGGTTTTATTTGGAGTTGGATGCATGAGTGTAACTCATACTTGGTTATGGAGGCTAGCAAAAGACTGGGAGCGACTAACTAAGAGAGCAATAATGGCCATAATCATGCAAAGCGACAAAACATCATTAATTAAAGCATCAAGTGATATTACAAGTCGAAAACTAAATGATCATAGAGGCTAAGGTGACTTGGTATAGTCATAACTTGGCGTGAGCATGCGCCAAGTCAACCCAAATAAAGCATCAAAGGAGAATACCACAATACTATGCTTTAATATGCTAAAACAACGCATGATTCTTTCAAGGTAGATTAAGCAATCTCAATTATTTGTAACATGTCATGCTACAGCAAAAATCACTAAGCATAAAGCCAAAACAACATCAAGTATGACATGACAAAGCATAGGCCACAGTCAAAAACAAGCTCCTTTTATACCACTTAAGCATGAACTTTCCCTACTCTTTTTCAATCCAAACCAACTTATTTGAAAACTAATGTATGAATGAGGGGGTCCAACAAATTTATTCAAGCAAACTAAGCAAACGAAAACTAAGAACGAAAATAAATATGCACCAAGAACAACACAACTATGCATGAAACAATAAAATGAAGTGTTTGGAAGAAACCTGAAATTTTTATTGATGAAGAACGGGATGTCTTGGGCATCCCCAAGCTTTGACGCTTGTACTTATTGGATATTTCTTGGGGTGACACGGGTGGCATCCCCAAGATTGAGCTTTTGTCCATACTTCACCTCATCACGTTACTTTTCCCTACACTTAAAATTTTCCTTCATACAAAACTTCACACAATCTTCATTAGCAACATTCGTGTACTCAAGATAATAAGTCTTTTGGTTCAGTTTCAACACAAGTAAAACTTCATTAAAACACAATCTACTGTAACACTTCCTTTAAAAATTTCAAATGATCAAAGAGAACTCAAAGAGAAAGAGATTAAGAGGCAAATGCAAATAATGGAAGAAATCTGTCAAAACAGAATAGCAGGTAAAAACCAATTTTTTCGAAGACCTTATGTTGCTCAAATCAAAAAGTGTTGAACTAACGAAAGTTGGATAACAACCTGGGGCAGAAGCACAAAACATTACATCTCAAACCGACATACAAACATTTTTCACGAATTTGTACAGCGAAGCACAAAAATCTGTTTCGGGACAGCAACTTTCCCAAGCCTTACTTCTCTCTCATTAGAGGTTAATCTTGGCACAAAAACCACACAAAATGGATAAGGAGCGGTTATTACAGAGGTACTAACTTCCAAGACGCAACTAAAACTTTTGGGTTATCTCCTAATAAGTACTTTTCTTTAACGCCTTTAAGGTAGGCATAAGAAGCAAGAAAAGAATCAAGTATTCTCGAATGAAGAAGCATTAAGAGCAAATTTTGTTTTCATATAGGCAAAAGGAATCTTCTCTCTCTTCTTAGGGAAGTGTTCTATACCTTTTTTTGAGTGGAAATTGATATTTAATGGTGCCTTCTTTCATATCAATAATGGCACCAACAGTTCTAAGAAAAGGTCTTCCCAAAATAATAGGACAAGAAGCATTGCATTGAACATCCAAAACATAGAAATCAACGGGGACATAGGCATTGTTAACCATAATAAGAACATCATCAAAACTCCCCATGAGTTTCTTTTTAGCATTATCATCAAGTGGGACATTTAAATAATAATTTTCAAATGGTGGCAAATCAAGCATTTCATAAATCTTTCTAGGCATAATAGAAACATTACTATCAAGATCACATAAACCTTTGAGATAAAAAAAATCATTTACTTTCATATTAATGATGGGTTCCCAACCATCTTCTAATTTCATAGGAATAGAAGCGTTATGTTTCATCTTTTCTTCTTTAATTTTTATGAGAGCATCAGTAATGTGTTTTGTAAAGGCCATATTCATAGCACTAGCATTAGGACTTTTAGCAAGCTTTTGTAGGAACATAATTACTTCAGAAATATTGCAACCATCAAGATCAAAATCATAATTATTATCTAAGGTAGTAGAGCTATTGTTTCCCATATTTCCAAGAATTTCAGCATTTTTATTAGAAAAGGTTCCATTGGGTTTACTAGCTTCGACATTAGTGGTAGTGATAGTAGAAATACTAATGTTTCTAGCAATTTCATCTTCTCTTTCCCACTTAGCATGCAATTCAGCTAATATTCTAGCATTTTCATCAATTCTAACTTGTATGGCATTAGTAGCAGCAAAGGGATTTTCAATAGTTTTAGGTTCAGCAGCCATTTTATTCAAAGAAGATTGTGCTTCAACCAATGATGCTATATTTCTTTCAGCATTAGAGAGTTTTTCCTCAATAGTTTTATTGAAAGAAGTTTGTTTACTAATAAAATCTTTAAGCATAACTTCAAGTTTAGAGGATGCACTCCTATTATTGTTGTAGGAATTTCCATAAGCATTACCATTATTGGGGGGATATGGGATATAGTTATTATTACCAAAATTATTCCTATAGGCATTGTTCCTAAAATTATTATATCTTATAAAAGTTCACATCAACTTGCTCTTATTGAGCAACCAAAGAAGCTAAGGGAACATGATTTGGATCAATATGGGCTTTCCCATTAACAAGCATAGACATAATAACATCAATTTTGTCACTCAAGGAGGAGGTTTCCTCAACAGAATTTACCTTCTTACCTTGTTGAGCTCTCTCAGTATGCCATTCAGAATAGTTAACCATCATATTATCTAGAAGCTTTGTTGCAGCACCCAAAGTAATGGTCATAAAGGTACCTCCAGTAGCAGAATCCAGTAGATTTCTTGAAGAAAAATCCAATCCTGCATAAAAGGTTTGGATAATCATCAAGCAGTCAGTCCATGAGTGGGAGAATTCTTTACCAAAGATTTCATTCTTTCCCAAGCTTGAGCAACATGTTCATTATTAGATTGCTTAAATTTCCTTATTTCACTTCTCATAGAGATAATCTTAGCAGGAGGATAGTATTTTCCAATGAAAGCATCTTTGCATTTAGTCCAAGAATCAATACTATTTCTAGTTAGGGATTGGAACCATTCTTTAGCTTTTCCTCTCAAAGAGAAAGGAAACAATTTAAGCTTAATAATATCCCCATCTATATCCCTATGTTTTTGCATCTCACAAAGTTCAACAAAGTTATTAAGATGAGAAGCAGCATCGTCAGTACCAATACCAGAAAATTGTTCTCTCATCACAAGATTAAGCAAGGCAGGTTTAATTTCAAAGAAAGTGGCTTCCGGAACATGTGGAGCAATAGGTGTGCACATGAAATCATTGTTGTTGGTGCTAGTGAAGTCACACAACTTAGTATTTTCAAGAGTAGTCATTTTTTGTGTTTTTAATAAAGAAAGCAAATTAGAACAACTATTTTTTTTGTGTTTTTGATAAATAAACAAGCAAACAAAGCAGAAATAAACTAAGCAAAACAAAAACAACAAAGTAAAGAGATTGGTTATGAGGGACTCCCCTTGTGAAAATGTCCTTGACTCCCCGGCAACGGCGTCAGAAAAAGAGCTTGATGGCCCAAAATATATTCGAGCTCGTTGGGGAACCCCAAGATGAAGATATGATGAGCACAGCAGCAAGTTTTCCCTCAGTTATGAAACCAAGGTTATCGAACTAGTAGGAGCAAGGAAACACCTCCAAGGTGTTGTTTCCAACTTGGAATCCTGCACAACACAACCATAGAACTTTGCCCCCAACTTACAGTGAGGTTGTCAATCTCACCGGTTTTGCTTAAAACAAAGGATTAAATGTATTGTGTGGAAGATAGTAATAGCTTGCAGAAAGTAAACAGAAAACAATAAATAGCTTTGTAGATTGATGGTAAAAGAAAGGACCGGGGTCCATAGTTCACTAGTGGTGATTCTGCTTAAGATAGATGACATGTTGGGTGAACAAATTATAGTGGGGCAATTGACAAACATCAAGAAAGCATACATGCATATACTAATCATCTTGACTCCTATGAGATTTGATTGGGCATTACAACATTATACATAGACCGTAATCCAACTTCATCTATGACTAATAATCCACCTTCAAGTTATCATCCAAACTCCCTCCAGTATTAAGTTGCAAGCAACAGATAATTGCATTAAGAAAAGTGTGTAAAGTAAACAATACGATTGTTCTATGAACAAAGGATTGTTGTTTTCTCCCTAGTAGCAACAGCACATCTAGTACCTTAGAGATTTCTGTCACTTCCCCAGATTCCTAGAGGCATGAACCCACAATCGAGCATAAATACTCCCTCTTGGAGTTGCTAGCATATACTTGGCCAAGATAACTACTAGCAATGGAAAGCATGCAAGATCACAAATAACAAAGACATGATAGAATCAATAGTCAATCTGAAATAGAACCTCAATATCCATCAGATTCCCGCAAACACAACCTGTAAGATTACAAATAGATGATCTTGATCATGAACGGAGCTCACCAGATCTAAACATGATAGCACAAAGGAGGAGAACCAACCATCTAGCTACTACATGGACCCGTATTCCAAGGATGAACTACTCACGTATCACACCGGAGGAAGGCATGGTGATGAAGAAGGCCTACAGGGTGAATTCTCCCCTCTAGCAGGGTGCCGGGAAGAGCTTCAGATCCCTCCCGATCTAGGGATGGAGATGACGGCGGCTACAGACTCTTTCGAGGAATTTTGATCGGGGTGCTTAGGGTTTCTGTATCGGAGGCAATATATTGGCCAAGGGGGGGCGAGAGGGTGCCCGAGGCGGCTGCACCCTGATACATTGCAAATGTATCTATAATTTTTGAGGTTCCATGCTTGGTTTTATCTACTTTCTTGTGTTTTGTCCACACTTTGGAGTATTTTTCATATGATTTCTTGGACTAACCTATTAACAAGAGCCATAGTGCCAGCTGCCTGTTTTCTGCTATTTTTGGTTCTAGGAAAGTCAGAAAATGAATATTCTCGGAATTGGACAGGACAAAAGCCAAAGTCAGTTTTTCACCGAGGGACACCTGGAGCCAGAATACAAGATGGAGAGGGGCTGGGGCCCGGCCACACCACCTGGCCGCACGGCCAGGCCTGGCCGGCGCCAGGGGGTGGTCTGGCCGCCCCAGGCACCCCCTCGGCCTCTCCTTCCGCCTATATATTGCCTCTGATACAGAAACCCTAAGGACCCGATCAAAATTCCACGAAAGAGTCTGTAGTCACCGTCATCTCCATTCCTAGATCAGGAGGGATCTGAAGCTCTTCCCGGCACCCTGCCGAAGAGGGGAATTCATCCTAGAGGCCTTCTTCATCACCATGCAAGCCTCCGGTGTGATGCGTGAGTAGTTCATCTCTAGACTACGGGTCCATGTAGTAGCTATATGGATGGTTCTCCTCCTTTGTGCTATCATGTTTAGATCTTGTGAGCTCCGTTAATGATCCAGATCATCTATTTGTAATTCTGCATGTTGTGTTTGCGGGGATCCTATGGATATTGAGATGCTATTTCAGATTGATTATTGATTCTATTTTGTCTTTGTTATTTGTGATCTTGCATGCTTTCCGTTGTTAGTAGCTATCTTGGCCAAGTAGATGCTAGCAACTCCAAGAGTTAATATTTATGCTCGATAGTGGGTTCATGCCTCTAGTAATCTGGGGAAGTGACAGAAATCTCTAAGGTACTAGATGTGTTGTTGCTACTAGGGAGAAAACAACAATCCTTTGTTCATAGAACAATCATATTGTTTACTTTACACGCAATTCGTAATGCAATTATCCGTTGCTTGCAACTTAATACTGGAGGGGGTTCGGATGATAACCTAAAGGTGGATTATTAGTCACAGATGTAGTTGGATGGCGGTCTATGTATAATGTCATAATGCCCAATCAAGTCTCAAAGGAGTCAAGATGAGTACTATATGCTTGTATGCTTTCTCGATGTTTGTCAATTGCCCCACTGTAATTTGTTCACCCAGCATGTTATCTATCTTAAGGAGATCCACCTCTAGTGAACTATGGACCCCGGTCCTTTATTTTATCATTAATCTACAATCAACTGTTTACTGCTTTGTGTTCACTTTCTGCAAACTATTACTTTCTTCCACTCGATATGTTTAATCCTTTGTTTTCAGCAAAACCGGTGAGATTGACAACCTCATCACAAGTTGGGGGCAAAGTTTTGTGGTTGTGTTGTGCAGGTCTCCATGTTGCTACTAGCACCGATAGTGCACCCTGCCAAGGCTCAGCTAGCAACACCTTTGGGGTGTTTCCTTGCTCCTACTGGTTCAATTAAACCTTGGTTTTGTACTGAGTGAAAACTTGATGTTGTGCTCATCATACCTTCCTCTTGGGGTTCCCCAACGAGCTCGATATATTTTGGGCCATCAAGCTATTTTTCTGGCACCGTTGCCGGGGAGTCAAGGACATCTTCACAAGGGGAGTACCCCATAACCAATCTCTTTACTTTATTGTTTTTGTTTTGCTTAGTTTACTTTTGCTTTGTTTGCGTGTTTCTTTATCAAAAACACACACAAAAATAGTTTTACAAGTTTCCTTTCTTTATTAAAAATACACAAAAATTAAGTCTCCTATAGTTGTTACCTCTTTCTTAGCTTACCATGTTGATCACTTAGTTTACCCTGAAAGACCTTTCAATAGGTAGTGGCTCTATAATTTGGAAAGATAATATTGAAGAATTCTTTAATCATGTTAGTAAACATGAGGATATTGAGGATAGATCCTTTGCAGAACTTGCTCCAAATTATGAAATTGCTGCAGCTTCTTTAGTTCACATGTTGGAGGCTAGGTTTGTTAACCTTAACCCCTTAATGCAAGTAATGTTTCTTAAACTTAAAGAAATTGATGACCCTGAAAAGAGGGATTTTATTCTGGAAACTTTGTTTAAGGAATTCTATGATGTTGCTAAGGAATCTAAAAAAAGTGTTTGATCATTTTAATATGCTAGGCTCATGTGTAGATGTTGTTGGTACACGAGAAAAGATGAACAAAACCGAACCTAATGGGGAGGAAATTAAGATACCAATACCTTTTAAACTTGTAGCAATGCATGAAGCCATAGAAAAGAATGTTGATTGGATTGTTTCCAAAAACCCGTTTGATAAAAATAGTGAACCCAAGAGTGTTGAGAGAGGATCCTCTAGAACTTATTTGGATGAGATACCTTGCCTTGTTGAAGATATTTCTGGTATCAATCTTAATGCTTCTTCATTTGAGAACACTTGATTTTTTTCTTGCTTCTTATGCCTAACTTAAAGGCGTTAAAGAAAAGTACTTATTGGGAGATAACCCAAAAGTTTTAGATGATTCTTGGAAGTCTAACTCTGTAATAACCGCTCCTTATCCTTTTTATTTGCTTTTTGTGCCAACAATAACAACTAGTGAGAGAGAAGTAATGATTGGGAAAGTTGTTGTCCCGAAACAGATTTCTGTGCTTCACCGTAAAAATTTGTGTAAAATCTCTGTACGTCCTTTTGAGGCGCAATTTTTGTGCTTCTGCCCCAGGTTGTTATCTAACTTTCGTTAGTTCAACACGTTTTGATTTGAGCAACAGAAGGTCTTCTAAAAATTCATCTTTACCTGCTGGTCTGTTTTGACAGATTTCTGCCTTTATTTGCATTTGTTTCTTGTTGGTTCCTTTTTGAGTTCTTTTGGGGAATTGAGCTTTTTGAGGGAAGTTCTACAGTATATAGTGTTTTAATGGAAGTTTTATTGGTGTTAGAACTTAACCTAAAGACTTATTATCTTGAGTGCACTAATGTTGCTAATAAAGATTGTGTGAAGTTTTGTATGAAGGAAAAATTTCAGGTGTATGGAAGGAATGAGTAATGAGATGAAGGATGGACTAAAGCTCAAGCTTGGGGAGGCCACGCGTGTCACCCCAAGAAATATCCAAGAAGTACAAGCGTCAAAGCTTGGGGATGCCCAAGGCATCCCCCTCTTCATTAATAAAAATCTCATGTTTCTTCCAAACGCTTCATTTTTACTGTTTCATGCACAGTTGTGTTGTTCTTGGAGCGCCTTCTTTTTTGTTTTCGTTTTGGTTTTTCGTTTGCTTGGTTTTCTTAGTTTGCTGAATAAATTGGTTGGACCCCCTCTTTCATACATTAGTTTTCAAATAGTTTGGTTTGGATTGGAAAAGAGTAGGAAAGTTCATGCTTAAGTGGTAAAGAGAGCTTGTTTTTGACTGTGACCTATGCTTTGTCATGCCATGCTTGATATTGTTTTGGATTTATGCTTAGTATTCTTTGATATAGCATGACTTGTTATAAACAATTGAGATTGCTTAATGTGCCTTGGAAGGATCATGCGTTGTTTTAGCATATTAAAGCATAGTATTGTGGTATTCTCATTTGATGCTTTATTTGGGTTGACTTGGCACATGCTCACACCATGTTATGACTATCCCAAGTCACCATATCCATGATGATCCTTTAGTTTTCAACTTGTAATATCACTTTATGCTTTGATCAATGATGTTTTGTCGCTCTGCATGATTATGGCCATTATTGCTCTCTTATTTTGTCGATCCCAGTCTTTTGCTAGCCTCCGCAACCAAGTATGAGTTCCACGCATGCATCCAACTCCTTAAACCAAGTGATTCCAAAGAGTCCACCATACCTACCTACTAGCATATGCTATTCCAAGTATATTCATGTTTTTATCTACCTTCCGAATTAAACTTGTTATGATAAAACTAGTGATTAAAGCTCTCAAAAACTTGATGGCACACTTTACTTTTCTTGCCCTTAATAAACTTGAACCATTGTGTCGTCTATGTTTTATATGCTTGCACTTATTTGTTAGGGATTAGCAGAACCATGTTGTCATGGGGAACGCTTTCAACATTGCACTTGTACTTTGTACCTAGTTGATATCATGCTCTTTTGTCTATGGATGTCGTCGGTGTGAAATGAAAGGGGAGCTTGTAAGTCCATGGAGTTATGTATATGTGTTAGAGAAACGCCTGAGCCGCTAGTCTAATCCATGCTGACATGGTGGAAACCTGCAGCGTAACCATAATGAGTTGTCTATGAAGCATTCTTCTTATAAAAAAAGTGTCAGATATTGAGAAAAAAGAGAAAAAGAAAAAAAATATTATCAAAAGAGGAAAGAGAGAAAAAAGCACCATATTCCCATGGTAAAGAAGAAGATTGCTGAGATGCTCATTGTCTGCTTGCCTTGTCATTTTGATATGGGGATTCTTCCGTATCATCGGGCAAGGGGTACCCCGATGGCGGTTCTCTATGATACACATGTACTTACGATGAGAAGAACTTACCGGTGAATAAACTTGAGTAGCATGAGGAGCGGCCCTCGTATTCAAGGGACATGAGATTTCCAACTTATACTTCGTCAAGCATATACACCATAGTTTGTTCACTTTAACCTTAATCACTTCAAGATGCTTATGATAGGGGCAATGAGAGCTGAAAGCTATTAAGTACCATAATTTTTGGAAGCTCTTTATGAAACTTGAATCCCTACTTCCTTCTATGAAGGCCCTTCTTCCACTTTTATATTGAGTCTCCACCTTCTACCTTTATGCACCTACTATGAGATCATAGTGGCCATTCTTAGTTCTGTGTGCATTGTCCCAAGACTTGTTGATTGATGCATAACTTGATATTGCTTGTTTTAAATTATTTGTATCTAGTCACTCTTATGAACTTTGAAGGTGTCATATGCATTTACATTTGCTACTCTATGAGGGACAAGCTGAATGCTACTATGCTATGTTTTCTTTATGTGAAACAAACAAACGCCTTGCAAAGTATTGTTATTCATGAATCTTTTGTTTGTGCCTTTTCATGTTGCAACATAGTTTCTTTTTCTTATTGCTAGAACTTTGTCTTTCATGTTATGATTGAAGTACTATGTTCCTAGCTTTGAATGTTTTGCAAATACGTTGATCAAGTTTATGATGGTGCATGTCACCTCAAAAATTGTTCTTTCTTTTTATCACTTACCTACTCGAGGACGAGCAGGAGTTAAGCTTGGGGATGTTGATACATTGCAAATGTATCTATAATTTTTGATGATGCTTGGTTTTATCTACTTTCTTGTGTTTTGTCCACACTTTGGAGTATTTTTCATATGATTTCTTGGACTAATCTATTAACAAGAGCCACAGTGCCAGCTGCCTGTTTTCTGTTGTTTTTGGTTCCAGGAAAGTCAGAAAATGAATATTCTCGGAATTGGACGGGACAAAATCCAAAGTCAATTTTTCACCGAGGGACACCTGGAGCCAGAATACGAGACAGAGAGGGGATGGGGCCCGGCCACACCACCTGGCCGTGCGGCCAGGCCTGGCTCATGCCAAGGGGTGGTCGGCCGCCCATGGCACCCCCTCGGCATCTCCTTCCGCCTATATATTGCCTCTGATATAGAAACCCTAAGGACCCGATCAAAATTCCACAAAAGAGTATGTAGCCATCGTCATCTCCATCCCTAGATCGGGAAGGATCTAAAGCTCTTCCCGGCACCCTGCCAGAGAGGGGAATTCACCCTGGAGGCCTTCTTCATCACCATGCAAGCCTCCGGTGTGATGCGTGAGTAGTTCATCTCTGGAATACGGGTCCATGTAGTAGCTAGATGGCTGGTTCTCATCCTTTGTGCTATCATGTTTAGATCGTGTGAGCTCCGTTCATGATCAAGATCATCTATTTATAATTCTGCATGTTGTGTTTGGGGGGATCCGATGGATATTGAGATGCTATTTCAGATTGATTATTGATTCTATCATGTCTTTGTTATTTGTGATCTTGCATGCTTTCCGTTGTTAGTAGCTATCTTGGCCAAATAGATGCTAGCAACTCCAAGAGTTAGTATTTATGCTCGATAGTGGGTTCATGCCTCTAGTAATCTGGGGAAGTGACAGAAATCTCTAAGGTACTAGATGTGTTGTTGCTACTAGGGAGAAAACAACAATCCTTTGTTCATAAAACAATCGTATTGTTTACTTTGCACGCAATTCGTAATACAATTAACCGTTGCTTGCAACTTAATACTAGAGGAGGTTCGGATGATAACCTGAAGGTGGATTATTAGTCATAGATGTAGTTGGATGGCGGTCTATGTATAATATTGTAATGCCCAATCAAGTCTCAAAGGAGTCAAGATGAGTAGTATATGCTTGTATGCTTTCTCGATGTTTGTCAATTGTCCCGATGTAATTTGTTCACCCAGCATGTTATCTATCTTAAGGAGAGCCACCTCTAGTGAACTATGGACCCTGGTCCTTTCTTTTACCATTAATCTACAATCAACTGTTTACTACTTTGTGTTTACTTTCTGCAAACTATTACTTTCTTCCACTCGATACGTTTAATCCTTTGTTTTCAGCAAAACCGGTGAGATTGACAACCTCATCGCAAGTTGGGGGCAAAGTTCTGTGATTGTGTTGTGCAGGTCTCCATGTTGCTACTAGCACCGGTAGTGTGCCCTGCCAAGGCTCAGCTAGCAACACCTTTGGGGTGTTTCCTTGCTCCTACTGGTTCGATTAAACCTTGGTTTCATACTGAGGGAAAACTTGTTGCTGTGCTCATCATACCTTCCTCTTGGGGTTCCCCAACGAGCTCGATATATTTTGGGCCATCAGACCCCCCAGGCGCTGGCCAGGCATGGCCGCGCGACCAGGGGTGTGGCCCCCTCGAGGCCTTTCTCCGTCTTGTCTTCTGGCTCTGTGTTCCCTTCCGTGAAATATTGACTTTGCCTTTGTCCTGTCCAATTCCGAGTATATTCATTTTCTGGCTTTTCTGGGACTAAAAACAACAGAAAACATGCAATTGGCACTATGGCATCTTGTAATAGGTTAGTTCCAGAAAATGTGTAAAAATACTTCAAAGTATGGACAAAACATAAGAAAGTAGATATAAAACAAGCATGGAACCTTAAAAATTATAAATACATTTTCAATGTATCACTCAGCAGCAGCCATGTTGGCTTGCTTCTCTCACTTGCTCCCTTGTTCTCACACCCACATCCAGCAAGGGTGGCTAGGGTTTTCTTTTTTACTCCTCTCCTAGAGAGCACCTCAGTCATTGGATACGAATATCGATCAACAGTTGAAACATATTTCACAGGCTGATGTTGGGCTGCCAACACACCTCCAGGTGGATGGACATGGTCCAACAGTACCATGGTCCGCTAGCCCTCCATCGAGAGGTGATATACGCCGCTCGTTGCGGTGCCCGGGATTCACGACGCCTAATGATTACCGAAGACGGGCCGGCCCAATAACGTCAACGCTATCGCGAGCGTCGAATAAGTCTAGGCTTGCATGCAACCAAGGGAAAAACTAGCTTTTGTTTTTTGCCACCGTAGTTAACTAGCCATGTCATGTGGACCCTGCTATGGAGAGCCAATAATGAAACGGCGATGATTGATTAACCGGAGCTAGCGCGAGCTTGCTACCAAAGCTATAACTTCATACTAGACTACTAGTAATATTTTTGTTCATGTTTTTTTTCAAAATGAAAATACTATGATCAATTAATAAGGGTTCATGAAAATTTTCCAAAAAATCATGAACCAATTTTTAAATTCATGAACCAAATTTTAAAATCATGAACATTTTTAATCAACTTTTGGAAATGTGAACAAAATTTCAAAAATCATGAACTGAATTCAAAAGCCATAAACAAAATTTCGAGAACCGTGAACCAAAATTCTAAAAACATGAACAAAATTTCAAAAATCTAAACTAATTTCAAGAAAATCATGAACCAAGTTCAAAACCATAAATCAAATTTCGGAATTCGTGAACCAATTTTTTAAAAAAATCATGAACCAAATTTAAAAAAGATAAACCAAAATTCAAAATTCATAAACCAATTTCAAAAAATAATGAACCAAATTTTAAAAATATAAACTATTTCCGAAAATCGTGAACCAATTTCAAAAAATCATGAACCAAATTTTAAAACCATAAACCAATTTTGGAAAACGTGCTTTTTCAAACATATAAAAAATATTTTCGAGAAAAGGGAAAATAAAGTAAAAATAAAAAGGAAAATGAAAATAAAAAAGAAAAAATAGAAACAGCAATCAGAAAAAGGAAAAGGAAAAACAGAAACAACAATCAGAAAAAGAAAAAGAAAAAACTGAAAAGAACGATCAGCACGCGAAAAGGGCCGGCCCAACAGGTGAGACCCCCTGTGTGGCGCGAGCCGCTCGCATCCCAAACGGGCGGCAATTACCATTTCGCCCTCCATGGCCCTAAAGCCAACGGAGATGGAGCGGACCACCGGGTCACCGGCCAGAGGTCGGAACCCTAGATAGGTTTGGTGTAGCCGCCGTCGGTTCGGTAATCTATGTCTCTTCCTACGTGTTGGTTTTGACCGTGTGTGATTGTACAAACTTTCATTATCTAGATTAATAAATCTCACGTTTCGGTCAAAAGAAAAGTAGCATCACGTTCATCTTTGGCTACGCCTGCAAAACGGAGAACATGATCGCTTTCAGAAATTCAAGCCATGGAGAAAATGGGTGCGACGAGGAGACCATAGTAGCATAGTATCTTCTCGGATGTGCCTTTTCCTCCGAACGGCATTCCCTAGGACGGTGTGCGCGCCCGAATCAGCCGAAAGGGATACCAGCGGGCAACGCCGCCCTCCCCGCCGAACAATGTTTTTCTCTTGCCGCACGTACGCACCGGTATACGGGAGACGTCCGGCCGGCCGGAAAAGGCAGCGATGTCGATGCGTGTGCTGGGACACTGGGACGTGCGAGTACGTACGTAGTTGGGAAAGAGAGACCCACATGATTTGTATGCAGGTATACCGTCGCTTCGTGGCTCTGCGCTGAACTGAATGAACACTTGGCAGGAAAGAAAGGTACGTATGATGCGATGCATCATGCATGCATGTGTTGAAGCCTTGTTTGTCGACTGACGACTGATGCTACGAGATGACGCGTGATCGATCGGGCCAACAATTGGGTGGTTCGTGTTGTGCCGTCGTCGAGATGCAGATTGCGGGGGGCGACGCATGAACAGTTTCATGCTTTGACCAAAAAATCATTGTGGACACGACACCAAACCGTGGAAAGTTATAGCGAGTGGGGCCTACTCACTAGTGTCGCTAACGTTCGTCAAGGGAAAGTTCAGTGTGTTCGCATCCAGCTTTCATCCGTCGCACTTCGGAGCTACTACTTTAAATTTTAAACTCGGCTTTGCCGAGGCCGTAGTTTAATTTCGTTATGTTCACGGCTAGTGTAGTATTCGATTTTCTACATCTAAAAATGTTTTTTTTTCTAGCAGGGGTTAGTCTGTTTTCTTTAGATATGTTTTTTTTTAGCGAATGATGATTGGGCCTTCCTCTACCATCTACACTTCCCAGCCCACTGGGCAGACAATAAACATCTCTTGCCCCAATTGCTCGCTTCCTGGGCAGATCCAGGCGAGGCAATCAACCCAGCGAGTCCGCAGTAATGGGAGTTGGGACACGCTCTTCGGCAGTCACCGCGGTCTTTTGGTGTGAGAGAGAACGTATCGCCGCCTCCCAGGCAAATCATATATGCCGACCAGATCGGTGTTTTGATGTTTCTTTTTAGTATTATCTTTTCCTTTCCTTATTTTCAGTTTTTCTTGGGTGTGTTTTGATTTCAAAATTTGTTTAAATTATAAGAATTCGTTCATATTTTCAAATTTGTTCAGAATTTAAAAATCATATTTTAAAATGTTTATATTTTGAAATTTATTCATATTTTGATTTTTTTTCAGATTCAAAATTATTCAAATTTGAAAAAAAAGTAGAGTTCAAAGTTTGTTCAGATTAAAAAAAGATATATTTTGAAAAATCTTAAGATTTTAAAAATAGAAAAAATAAAAATAAAAAGGAGATCTAACTACTGATGGGCTGCGACCCAACTAAGTCCGCGAGGCGGAAGGAGTGTGCGATGCTCCATCAACATATATGAGCGCCCTTTACAACATCAGCAATAATACCTTAGCGATCTTTTCAAGGTAGGATAATGTTATCCAGCTTTCGAACGAGAAGGTCAAAGAAAACCATATACTCCTACTAGTATGAGATAACCCCGTCAGTTATTTTTTTAGAGGAGAAGGGCCACTCCCAGTTCCATTAACATTGAGCCCCAACAACAAAAGCAAAAAGAATATTCCATTGTTACAACCAGGTGAGATACTAGCAGGTAGAAGACGAAAAAAGGTAATTTTTCACTAAGCTTCGGACATTGTCCACCACCCTCAGCATCTTTCCATCACCCATCGGCTTGAGTGAGTTCTCCTCAAGACGTCTCACCAGGGCCTTTGTAGAGATCCTCCATGCTAGCACTTCATCAGCTTTTCTTATAGGTGGGCATTTCCCCCCAGCTCCAGCTCATTGCCAATCAACCTGTTAGTTAATGATATGGATGAAAACTGACAAACCGACCTACAAAATGTCTAATCTATGCTAAGGAGCTTTCTGAAACGGTAAATTCCCTTATCCATTATTTTCGTTAATGTTGACACTAGAGGTAAAGTGCAGACTAATGTTGTCTACTAGTGCATACACACGTTTTAGTCTGCAAGTGATGATGAGAGGTGGTGGGAGACCCCCTCCCCCCCCCCCCCCCCAATTCGCTATTCAAGGAATGAGTCGGTGTTTTCGTTGTTTGTTCTGTCTCTTTATTTTTTACTCTAATAGAAAACACCGCACTATTAAGAGGAACGGTTCCGATGAGATCTTTTGGGGATGCTTTACACTATATACACATCCTAACACAAATCATCTCCACACCCACCTCAGAAGAGCATTAGTCATTGTGAAAAAATAGTTTGTTTTAGGGTTACTGTGAAACTGACAACATCTCCGGCCAGGCCAACCCTGTTGCCGAACTGATCAACCATCGTGGGACCATTCCAGCCACCGTCGGAATTGCCCTCAGTATAGGGGTTCGGTGGTGTGCTGAATGGTTCGGCTGCCGTCGGTTCATCTAGCCGGGGCTTTGGTCCGCCGAACCTGGCGCCGGTTATTCCAGCCTAGGATCCAGTTGGCCGGCCGTGTCACCGATCCGTCCGGCGTGCGCTCAGGTGTTGCCAGACTTATAGCCAGTTCTGTCACAGGAATTCCTAAACGGCTAGTTTTCCCCTTGGACTATATATACTCATTTCTTCGCCATTGAGAGGTCAGGTATTCCTTTCCAGATTCTATCCTTGAGCTCTCTCTCTCTCCATTGTGAAACATCAAAACCTTGAGGATCTCCCATTCTACTCAACCAAAGTCAAATTCCTTTGGTAGAAAGCAAGAGGAGGTCCCGGTCTATGTTTCCACCAAGCCAAAGTTCATTCCCCTTGAGTTCATCGAGTTTGCTTGTTACTCTTGGTTCACGGGAAACCCTAGGTGGCTAGGGTCACCCTGAGGTTTTCAGCTTGTGATTTGCCCCGTGGAAAGTCTATGAGGGTTTGTAGACTACCTTAAAGTCTACCACGAGTAAGTGAGCTATTTCTTCGTGGAATAGGCTTGAAGAAGAATGTGATGATTTGTGGCATTGGGGAATCCTTCGTGGGACACCACACCTCTCCAACGTGACGTAGCCCCCTTCACAAAGGGAGTGAACATGGGAATACATCTTCGCCTCCATGTGCTTCGGTCATCTCTTAATCGAATCTCCTACTAGTGTTGTTTACTTTGTGATAGCTTTCATGCTTGAAGTATCTTGTATCATCATCTAGGTTGCCTCACCTAGTTTTCATTTAGGCATTATATTCCGCAAATCCTACAACTTGCAAAATATTGTAAAGAAATTTGTAGAAACCTATTCACCCCCTCTAGGTTAACCATCTTAGCCTCTCAATTGGTATTAGAGCCAAGGGCTCTTCTAAGGGCTTTACCGCTTAAGAGAAAAGATAGTTTTCTCCGATGATGAGGAAGAAAAGACTTATTCGGTCAAGGAGCTTCGCGGAATCCTTGCCAAAAGTTCCCATGAAAAGGCTAAGGCAGACTCCGACCTCCTTGCTCAAATAAGTTATCTTGAAGGACGTTTTACGAGGATTGGCGAGGGGGACATTCTACTTGGACCTTCGGTAGTACCTCATGGAAGGCCGATGGACGCCGGAAAGGAGACCATTGTCGAGTCCACTCATGAGAGTGACCCAACGAAAGTCTCCACGCCTCTTAATCAATTTCCGTATATATATCCTAAGCAAAAGAACATCATGCCTCATATTAATGGTTCGGGTCCCGCACCCCAATATTATGGAACTCACCTCTCTCATTGGAAAGCTACTATGGAATATCATCTTCGCAGCTATAGTGTGGAGCTTTGGGAGATTATGTGCAAAGGCTTCAACCCACAAGATCCCAACGACCTCACCCCGGGAGATTACTATGAACGTCAACTAAATGCTATGGCTTGTGAGCAAGATACGGAGTGCCATCTGTTGGAGATATGCCCAAGAGGCAATAATAAAAGTGGTTATTATTATATCTTTGTGTTTATGATGAATGTTTACATCCCATGCTATAATTGTATTATTAGGAAACACTAATACTTGTGTGTTTTGTAAACATATAAGAGTCCCTAGTAAGCCTCTTGTTGAACTAGCTTGTTGATTAATTGATGATCATGGTTTCCTGATCATACATTAGGATGTGATTAATAACAAGGTTATATCATTAGGAGAATGATGTGATGGACATACACCCATAGTAAGCGTAGCATAAGATCAAGTCACTAAGTTCGTATTGCTATAAGCTTTTAAAATGCATAGTAACCTAATCCTTCGACCATGAGGTTGTGTTAATCACCATCACCGGATGGGTACTTTGATGACATCAAACGCCGCTTCGTAACTGGGTGGTTATAAAGGTGTCATTGGGTATTCTGAAAGTATGTGTTGAAGCGCATGGACCAAGATTGGGATTTGTCCATCCATATGACAGATAGATATGCTCTAGGCCCTCTCGGTGGAATGTCATCTAGTTAGCTTGCAAGCATGTGACTGGGTCACAAGGGATGACATATCACGGAACGAGTAAAGAGTACTTATCAGTAACGAGGTAGAACTAGGTATGGAGATGTCGACGATCAAACCTCAGATAAGTATAGTATCGCGTGACAAAGGGAATTGGTTTCGTATGTAAATGGTTCAATCGATCACGAAGTCATCGTTGAGTATGTGGGAGCCATTATGGATCTCCAGGTCCCGCTGATGGTTATAGATAGGAGATGTGTCTCTGTCATGTCTACATATTCACGAACCGTAGGGTGACACACTTAAGGTTCGAAGTTGTTTTAAGTAGATATGGAATGTGCGTTGGAGACCGAATGTTGTTCGGAGTCTCGAATTGGATCCGGGACATCATGAGGAGATCCGGAATTGTCCGGAGAATAAGATTCATATATTGGGGATCATTTTCTGAGTTAGGAAATGTTCCGGAGTATTTGTATGAGGATTCTAGAAGGTTTCGGAATGTTCCGGAAGGTTCTGGAAGATTTCTTGGAGTTTGCTTGAAAACCAAGAAAGGGATCAAGGAGTCCTGGTGGGGCAAGACAAGGAGTCGTGGGGGAGGAGGACTCCTCCCCCCCTTCCCAATCCGCCGGCCATAGGAGGGAGGGGAGTCCTACAAGGACTCCCCCTCCCATGGCGCCTGCCCCCTTTAAATAGAGGGGTGGGGGCGCCACCTCCAAGCCCTCCACAACTCCAAATCTCCGCCGCCTCTCTCCTCCTCCTTTCTTCTGCACAGGCATAGGCGAAGCCCTACAGAATTCTCTACTCCACCACCACCACCATGCCGTCGTGCTGCTAGGATTCCGTGGAGAAGATCTACTACCTCCGATGCTCGCTGGAACGAGGAGAGGAAGGTCTGCTTCGACTCCGCACGTGTGACCGACTACGGAAGCGCTGCCGGAACGCGGCGCCGGAAGGATCGTCCACACGATCTTGAGATCGGCAAGTGATCGACTACATCAACCACGAGATCTAATATCGTAACGCTTTCGGATCTACGAGGGTTAGTACATATCTATCTCGTTGCACATGTCTAATAGATTAGATCTTGGCTTTTATATAGATTAGATCTGGGTTTTGTTCGTTCATGCGGTAGAAATTTTTTGTTTTACATGCTACGAACCCATCACCATCAACCTCACTCTCCATGATCAAGTTAGTGACATCCACACCGCAAAGGATCTTTGGGGTAGGATTGTTGTTCTCCAAGAGGGAACATCTCTCATCCAAAAGTCCAAGTATGAAGCCACCAAGTCATAGATGAACATGTTCATGAACCGTGATGGTGAGTCCATCATGGAAGCATACACAAGACTTGTTTCTCCCCGTTTGAAGATTAGTGGTCTTGATTGTGACGGGTATGATGATGGGTTCAATTTGAATGATGAGCTCATCAAGTCCAGGATTATTTCCATGATCGCAACCACAGATAAACAACTTGCCTTGAACTTGCAACTCCTATATTTAGTTGGACATTTCTCTTGCGGTGATCTAGTATCATATATTTTTGCCACTAATAATTTGGCAAATGCGGGACAAAAGATCAAGGAAATCAACTGTGCTATTGTGTCTTATCATACCATAACGTTGAAGGTCAAGCATGTGCTGGAAGATGTTGAAAGTGAAGAAGAGAATGATAGTGATAAAATGGGTGAAGTTGATGAGATGCTCTCTCAACTTGCACTCTTCACCAAGAACTTGAAGTTCCGAAGAAGGAGAAGTTCAACCATACCAAGTGATAAGAAGAGGAATTGCTACAATTGTGATGAATTGAATCACTTTGCCGACAAGTTCCATATGAGAAGAGGCTTGACAAGCACAAGTATGAAGAGGGCGCCAAGCCAAGATTTAAGCCCAATACCATAAACAAAATATTCAAGAGAAATAAGAAGCATGATGGCAAAGTCTTCCTAGGCCAAGAGTACATATTCGGTGCAGAGAGTGAGGATGGGGAGAAGGTTGTGGGTGTGGCCGTTTGGCTTTTGTCAAACCCGGGTCCCTATTCACATATGACTAAACCAAAGACTATGCCAATGACTCCACTACTCCTAAGGTCGTCGGCACTTTCCTTATGGCAAGAAGCTCCAAGGACGCGTGCGACGCGAAGTGTGGGGATGAGGATAAGGTGGTGGTTGTGGCTAGTTTGGTTTATACCGAACTCGGGTCACTACTCACCTACGACTATACCAAGGACTACACTGATGACTCACCTACTCCTAAGGTTGCCGGCTCTTATCTTATGGCAAGGAGCTCCAAGGTAATCCCTTCCCCTCCATCTCTATCTAGAATCTTGGATGATCATGATAGTAACAATTATAGTGACAATAATGAATTTGATGAAAACTATATACAAGAAATCTATAAAATTATGAAGTATCTTCCTAGCAATGCTCATGCTAGATTCAAGCAATTAATGGACCTTGTCAATTCACGTGATGAGACCATTTCTTGCTTGGAATCTCATATTGATGATGAGAAACAGAGTTTCAAGCTCCTTAAGCAAGAGATAGCGAGGAAAAAACACCACCTCACTTCTTAAACAACCAATTGAAATATTTTAACTTGATAAGGAAAAATATGTGGATACTCTTGATAGGGTTATTACCTTGTCCAAAGAGCTTGATTCCTCAAAGAAGGAACTTGAGATTGATCATGCTTCTCTCACCAATGACCTTGAGCACCTTTAGAAAGCTAATTTTCTTGTCAAGTGTGAGCTCATAAAGCTTGGGGAGAATCATGATCAACTTCGAGTATCTTATGAAAAGGCTCTTGGTGCATTGAAGGATCCAATTATTGTTGAAAATATTACTTGTGCCTCATACTCTACCTTGGATCAAGCTCTCCTCCTTTAGGAAAATAAGAAGTTGAAGAAACAACTTGAGAAGAAGTGTATCACACCTACTTCCAAGGACAAGATTATTGATGAGATTCTTGCTCATCAAAAGGTGAGAGATCTAAGGCAAGGTATGGGGTTCGACCCCAAGAACAATGATGAGTCCATTTTTGAAGCATATTTACCTTGTGCTTTTGCATAAGTAGAGTTAGGATTTTTAAATTTTACGGTGTTCGCGCACACCTTTTGTCCTTGTTTCAATAGGATTCCGAGTTATTAAGTCTTTTGTAAATATATCAATTAGGACTGACATGTTAAGCAATAATATGATATTTCTAAGTGATAAAAGTCAATTAAATGATTTTCCACGCACCTGGGAGAATAGAGGAAGCGAGAGAAAGCTACAGAGGATTTAACAGCCTACGGTATGCGCAGATTCCACCCGTACCGTCCGCCCGTACGTCCTCCTCTTAAAATACTTTCACCATGCAAAGACAGATCTAGGATCCGACATTCACAGAAACTTCCATCCTCGAAACACCACACCAGAGAGGGATCTGAAGGAGGAACTTGGAGAAGGGAAAATCATTGCTGCTTCATGGATCATTGGAGTACATCGCATCATCTACTTCATCATCAACCGTTGCATCTCCATCAACACCACTTTTCCCAATTCTCATTCATTAGATCTTGTTATAATTCCAATACAATCATGGTTTGCACTTTGAATCTATCCATATGAATATGATGATGTTGTTGATTGCTTCCATGTGTGAGTATTTTCCCTTGTTCTTGGGGAGATGGAGAAACCCTAGCATTATTATGAAATGAAATAAAGGTGATCTATAATTTTGGTCTTTGATCTATGTATTTATGATATTTTGTTAGATATCTCTCTAGACGGTATGTGAAGTCGACCACATAGCATCTGCCTTCGGGACTAGAGAGAGGGAAATACTCTTTGGGCGTGTATGAGAGTATGCCCGGTGCTGCTATGTGACTACAAGAATCGGCTTATAACCTTAAAGGGGAATTAAGGGAGATTCACTAATCTCATACGATATCCATGGGGAAACCCTTAATTGTGGTGCTCTCTAGAAATGATTTGCTCACAGGCAATGCGGTGGTTACTTAGAGATGACCTCAAAACTTGACTCGTAGAAGCGGTTGCTCGCGAGACTTGTAGTGGACATCTTATTATGGAGCTCCCTCCACACATATCTTGACAAAAGACATAGATTATCCAAATCATGAATAATTCTCATATGCTAGTGGTGTATCCTACATCCCCGAGAACATTTTAGCCTTATTGAGTTCCAACACCTTTTCCAACGCTTTTATTACTTGTTCACTGTACTTGCTTTTATTACTTTCTCACATTCAATCACAAAAACCCTTCAAACACCCTTTACTTGGGATCAAAGGCATCTTACAAGTATCCTTTGGTAGATAGTGACAAGGGGCATAAAGACCTTAACCAAATAGCTCTATTGGGCTTGATACTCTTATTTCGAAACTAGCTACAATCGATATGTGCACTTGCAGACATCAAACAACAAGAATGGTGCCAACCTACCTAAGAAGATCAAGTTTGTGCAAGAAGGGCACAAGGCGGTTGAATAAGCCAAGAAGAATGTTGTGAATGGGGGAGCCACAAGGGGCAACCCCAATCATAAATTTGCGAGAAAATCTAATCCATCATATGTGCTATGTAAGGGCACTCAAGGGGGTGTATATGCCAAATATGTTGGCCCTCCCAATGGTTATGCTTATAGATGGTACTCAATTTGGGTACCAAGAGATCTTGTTGATAATGCTAGGGGACCCATTACTCAATGGGTTACTAAATCAAAGAATTGAGTTTGTAGGGATATGCCTCCGGTGGATCAAAGTGGGTGTTTGATAGTGGATGCACCAATCATATGACCGGAGGTAGAAGTGCTCTTGACCAATTCATTCATGCCGTCAATTCAACATCAAGCATCACTTTTGGAGACAACTCTAAAGGAAAGGTACTAGGTTACGACAAGTTGGTGGTCTCCAAGGTTTTAAACCTAGAGACTGTCATGCTTGTTGAGAACCTTGGCTACAACTTGCTTTCAATTAAACATCTTGTGGATGCCGATTATGATTCCTATTTTTGTACAACATTTGTAGAAGTCCTTAGGAGTGATAATATTAGTTTGGTCCTTGTTGGATATATGGAAGATGACCTTTACAAGGTCAATCTCTCGAAATAGAGCCCGTATCTTCCTACATGTCTAATGTCCAAGGTTGATGAGGGATGGATTTGGCATTGCCGCCTTGGCCAGGTCAACACAAGAAATCTTAAACTACTCCTAAAGGGTGAGCATATTGCTGGAATAACTGGTGTCTCTTTTGAGAAAGATCGTGTGTGTAGTGCTTGCATCTCCAGGAAGCAATGTGGAAAGAGTCGTCCATACATTTCCAAGGTATCCACCTCAAGACCGTTGGAGCTCCTCCACTTGGATCTCTTTGGGCAATCAACATATGATTTTCTTGGTGGAAGGAAGTATGGTCATGTCATCGTTGATGACTATTCAAGATACACTTGGGTCTTCCTCCTCAATTCCAAGGATGACACCTACAAGGAATTATTGATGGGTTCGTAGCATGGAAAACAAAAAAATTCTACCACAAGAACGAACAAAACCCAGATCTAATCTAGATAAAGGCCAAGATCTAATCTATTAGACATGTGCAACGAGATAGATCTGTACTAACCCTTGTAGATCCGAAGGCGTTACGAGATTGGATCTTGTGGTTGATGTAGTCGATCACTTGCCGATCTCAAGATCGAGTGGACGATCCTTCCGGCGCCGCGTTCCGGCAGTGCTTCCGCAGTCGGTCACACGTACAGAGTCAAAGCAGACCTTCCTCTCGTTCCAGCGAGCAGCGGAGGTAGTAGATCTTCTCCACGGAATCTCAGCAGCACGACGGCGTGGTGGTGGTGGTGGAGTAGAGAATTCTGCAGGGCTTCGCCTAAGCCTGAGCAGAAGAAAGGAGGAGGAGAGAGGCGGCTAGGATTGGACTAGTGGAGGAGGGCCAGGGGGTGGCACCTCCACCCCTCTATTTAAAGGAGGGAGGGCGCCATGGGAGGGGGAGTCCTAGTAGGACTCCCCTCCCTCCTTGGCCGGCGGATTGGGGAGGGGGAGGAGTCCTCCGCCCCATGACTCCTTGTCTTGCCCCACAAGGACTCCTTGATCCTTTCTTGGTTTTCAAGCAAACTCCAAGAAATCTTCCAGAACCTTCCGGAACATTCTGAAACCTTCTAGAATCCTCATACAAATACTCCGGAACATTTCCTAACTCAGAAAATGATCCCCAATATATGAATCTTATTCTCCGGACAATTCCGGATCTCCTCGTGATGTCCTAGATCCAATCCGAGACTCCAAACAACATTCGGTCTCCAACGCATATTCCATATCTACTTAAAACAACTTCGAACCTTAAGTGTGTCACCCTACGGTTCGTGAATATGTAGACATGACAGAGACACATCTCCTATCAATAACCATCAGCGGGACCTGGAGATCCATAATGGCTCCCACATACTCAACGATGACTTTTTGATCGATAGAACCATTTATATACGAAACCAATTCCCTTTGTCACGCGATACTATACTTATCCGAGGTTTGATCGTCGGTATCTCCATACCTAGTTCTGCCTCATTACTGATAAGTACTCTTTACTCGTTCCATGTTATGTCATCCCTTGTGACCCAGTCACATGCTTGCGAGCTAACTAGATGACATTCCACCGAGAGGGCCCAGAGCATATCTATCCGTCATATGGATGGACAAATCCCAATCTTGGTCCATGCGCTTCAACACATACTTTCAGAATACCCAATGACACCTTTATAACCACCCAGTTACGAAGCGGTGTTTGATGTCATCAAAGTACCCATCCGGTGATGGTGATTAACACAACCTCATGGTCGAAGGATTAGGTTACTATGCATTTAAAAGCTTATAGCAATACGAACTTAATGACTTGATCTTATGCTACGCTTACTATGGGTGTGTGTCCATCACATCATTCTCCTAATGATATAACCTTGTTATTAATCACATCCAATGTCCATGATCAGGAAACCATGATCATCAATTAATCAAGAAGCTAGTTCAACAAGAGGCTTACTAGGGACTCTCTTATGTTTACAAAACACACATGTATTAGTGTTTCCTAATAATACAATTATAGCATGGGATGTAAACATTCATCATAAACACAAAGATATAATAATAACCACTTTTATTATTGCCTCTTGGGCATGTCTCCAACAGTCTCCCACTTGCACTAGAGTCAGTAATCTAGATTACATGGTAATATACCTAACACCCATGGCGTTCTGGTGCTGGTCATGTTTTGCTCTAGGGAGAGGTTTAGTCAACGGATCTGCCACATTTAGATCAGTGTGTACTTTGCAAATCTTTATGTCACCATCTCGGACATACTCGCGAATAGCGTGGAAACATAGCTTGATGTGCTTCAGCTTGCTATGTGACCTTGGCTCCTGTGCATTAGCTATGGCACCTGTCTTGTCACAGTAGATGGCCATCGGGTCCAACGCACTAGGAACCACGCCAAGTTCAGTAATGAATTACTTCATCCATGGCTTCTTGTGCAGCCTCCGAAGCAGCTATGTATTCCGATTCAGTTGAAGATTTCGCCACAACGCTTTGCTTGGCACTCCTCCAGCTCACTGCAGCACCATTCAAAATAAATACGTATCCCGACTGTGACTTCGAGTCATCCGGATCGGTGTTCCAACTAGCATCGGTGTAACCATTTACAACAAGCTGTTCATCACCTCCATAAGAAAGAACCATATCATTAGTCCTCTTTAGGTATTTCAGGATATTCTTGACCGCTGTCCAGTGTTCCATTCCAAGATCACTTTGATATCTACTACTCAAACTAACAGCATGTGCTATATCCGGTCTTGTACACAACATGGCATACATGATAGAACCTATGGCCGAGGCATAGGGAATTTTATTCATTTTCTCTCTATCTTCTGCCGTAGCTGGACTTTGAGTCTTACTCAAGGTCTTACCTGACAACATGGGCACGAACCCTTTCTTGCTATCTTCCATTCTAAACTTCTTTAGAACTTTGTCTAAGTATGTACTTTGTGAAAGCGCTATTAGGCGTCTTGATCTATCTCTATAAATCTTGATGCCTAAAATATATGCCGCTTCGCCAAGATCCTTCATTGAAAAACTATTATTCAAATAGGCTTTGACACTATTAAGAAGTTTTATATCATTCCCAATCAACAATATGTCATCTACATATAGTACTAGGAATGCTACAGAGCTCCCACTCACTTTCTTGTAAATACAAGCTTCTCCATAAGTTTGTATAAATCCAAAGTTTTTGATTACTTTATCAAAACGTTGATTCCAACTCCGGGATGCTTGCTTCAGTACATAAATGGAGCGCTGAAGTTTGCATACCTTGTCAGCATCTTTAGGATCGACAAAACCCTTGGGTTGTACCATATACAACTCTTCCTCAATGTCACCATTAAGGAACACCGTTTTGACATCCATCTACCAAATCTCATAATCGAAATGTGCAGCAATTGCTAACAAAATCCTCACAGACTTTAGCTTCGCTACTGGTGAGAATGTCTCATTATAGTCAACTCCTTGAATTTGTCGGAACCCTTTCGCGACAAGTCGAGCTTTATAGACGGTAACATTACCATTAGCATCTGTTTTTCTCTTGAAAATCCATTTGTTCTCGACAGCCTTACGGCCATCCGGTAAGTCCACCAAAGTCCATACTTGGTTTTCGTACATGGATCCCATTTCGGATTTCATGGCTTCTAGCCATTTGTCGGAATCTGGGCTCACCATAGCTTCTTCATACGACGCAGGGTCATCAGCGTTGTCCACCAACATGACGTTCAAGGCAGAGTCATACCAATCAGGAGTGGTACGAACCCTCGTTGACCTGCGAGGTTCAGCAGCAACTTCGTTTGAAGTTTCATGATCATTATCATTAGCTTCCTCTCCAATTGGTGCAGGCGGCACAAAAACATCTTCCGGTGCTGCGCTACTCTCAAATCCGAGAGAAGGTTCAATAACCTCATCGAGTTCTACTTTCCTTCCAGTCACTTCCTTCGAGAGAAATTCCTTCTCAAGAAAGGATCCATTCTTGGCAACAAAAAATTTGCCTTCGGATCTATGATAGAAGGTGTACCCAATTGTTTCTTTAGGGTATCCTATGAAGACGCATTTCTCCGCTTTGGGTTCAAGCTTATCAGGTTGTAACTTCTTTACATATGCTTCGCAACCCCAAACTTTAAGGAACGACAACTTAGGTTTCTTACCAAACCACAATTCATACGGTGTCGTTTCAACGGATTTAGATGGTGCCCTATTTAAAGTGAATGCGGCTGTCTCTAATGCATAGCCCCAAAACGATAGCGGTAAATCTGTAAGAGACATCATAGACCGAACCATATCTAAGAGAGTTCGATTACGATGTTCGGACACACCATTACGCTGTGGTGTTCTCGGTGGTGTCAACTGCGAAAGTATTCCACATTTCTTTAAATGCATGCCAACCTCATAACTTAGATATTCACCTCCGCGGTCAGAACGCAGAAATTTAATCTTCTTGTTACGATGATTTTCCACTTCACTTTGAAATTCCTTAAACTTCTCGAAAGTTTCGGACTTATGTTTCATAAAGTAGACATACCCATATCTACTTAAGTCATCCGTGAAAGTGACAACATAACGATATCCACCACGCGATGCTACACTCATTGGACAGCACACATCGGTATGTATTATTTCCAATAAGTCTGTAGCTCACTCCATTATTCCAGAGAATGGAGTCTTAGTCATTTTTCCCATTAGACATGCTTCGCATCTTTCAAGTGATTCAAGAAGTCCATCAGAATGGAGTTTCTTCATACGCTTCACTCCAATGTGACCAAGACGACAGTGCCACATGTATGTAGAATTATCATTCAATTTTATTAGTTTAGCATCTATGTTGTGAACATGTGTATCACTACTATCGAGATTCAATAAGAATAAACCATTCATCTCAGGTGCATTACCATAAAAGATATTACTCATATAAATCGAACAACCTTTATTATCATACTTAAAAGAGTAACCGTCTTGTAATAAACAAGATCCAGATATAATGTTCATGCTTAACGCAGGCACCAAATAACAATTATTCAAATTTAAAACTAATCCCGAAGGTAGATGTAGAGGGAGCGTGCCGACGGCGATCACATCAACCTTGGAGCCATTTCCAACGCGCATCGTCACCTCGTCTCTCGCCAGTCTTCGTTTATTCCGCAGCTCCTGTTTCGAGTTACAAATATGAGCAACCAAACCAGTATCAAATACCCAAGCACTACTACGATTACTAGTAAGATACACATCAATAACATATATATCAAATATACCTTTCTTCTTGATGTTGCCATTCTTCAGATCCGCGAGGTACTTGGGGCAGTTACGCTTCCAGTGACCAGCACCCTTGCAGTAGAAGCACTCAGTTTCAGGCTTAGGACCAGCCTTGGGCTTCTTAGCAGGTGCGATAGCTTTCTTGCCGTCCTTCTTGAAGTTGCCCTTGTTCTTAGGCTTGCCCTGTCTCTTGAAATTGGTGGTCTTATTGACCATCAACACTTGGTGCTCCTTCTTGATCTCCACTTCAGCAGTTTTCAGCATGGACGATAGTTCAGGCAACGTCTTGTTCATGCAGTGCATATTGTAGTTCATCACAAAGTTCTTATAACTCGGTGGCAGTGATTGGAGGAGACGGTGAATCCCTAACTCATTAGGAATCGATATCCCCAACTCTTGGAGCTTGTTTGCATACCCAGACATGGTGAGCACGTGCTCGCTAACGGAGCTTCCCTCTTCCATCTTACAGTTAAAGAACTTTTCGGAGGCCTCATAGCTCTCCATGGCCGCGCGAGTCTCAAAAATTAGCCTGAGCTCCTTAATGATCTCGAACGGGTCGTGGTGCTCAAAACGCTTCTGGAGCTCCGCTTCTAAACCGTATAGGATGGCACACTGAATTGTGGAGTAATGATTTTTCCAAGTGGCGTAAACATTCTTTACGTCATCAGTGGCATCTTCTGCAGGTGGGTCACCTAGCGGTGCTTCGAGCACATAGGTCAACTGACCAGCCCTGAGGACGATCTTCAGTCCACGGAACCAGTCCGTGAAATTGCTTCCATTGTTCTTAAGTTTTTCTTTCTCTAGGAACGCATTGAAATTGATGGAGGGGGTCGCCATAATCTACAACAAATTTGCAAGTAGTTTAGACTAAGTTTATGATGAATTGAGTTCAAATTGAATACTTAAATTAACTAGGTGAACTCCCACTCAAAACAACATCCCTCACATTGTCTTAGTGATTACACGAACCAAGTCCACTACACCAAGTCCGATCTTCACGAGAGAAGATGTAGTTTCATCGGCGAACAATCTTCATGTTCATCATATCATTTATATGACTCATGCTCTACCTTTCGGTATTCCGTGTTCCGAGACCATGTCTGTACATGCTAGGCTCGTCAAGATAACCTTAGTTTCCGCATGTGCAAATCTGGCTTGCACCCGTTGTATGCACACGTAGAATCTATCACATCCGATCATCACGAGATGCTTCAAAACGACAAGTCTTAGCAACGGTGCCAACTAAGGGTGAACACTTTATTACTTGATATTTAGTGAGAGGGATCATCTTATAATGCTACCGTCATGATCTAAGCAATACAAGATGCATAAAGGATTAACATCACAGGCAATTCATAATTAGTGTGATATGATATGGCCCTTTCTTCTTGCGCCTTTGATCTCCATCTCCAAAGCACGAACATGATCTCCATCATCACCAGCATTGCGTCAAGGTCAGTGGCGTCGCTTCATGGTTGTCCATCATCACTAGCAACTATTACAACTACTTGGAATAAAGCTATTACAAGATGAATAGACACGCAGGTCTTAACAGAATTAAAGACAACCATTAGGCTCCTGTCGGTTGCCATATTACAACAAGGATCATTGCATACATCAAATATAATCACAATCACATGATGACCATATCACATCACAAAACCCCTGCAAAAACAAGTTAGACGCCTCTAATTTTCTTTGGTTTGGGGCTTTCGAACAAGAACGGATCTTACCTACGAAACTGAACCACAACGTTGATACAAGTGCTATCAAGTGCAAAGTGTAAATTGGATCTATACTATGGTGGGAGAGACAGACACCCACAAAGCCACTTGTGCAAAGCAAGTTACACGTCAAGCGTGGAGCAAGTCTCATGTGCGATGACATGTAAGGTTAGCGCGAGCCGCTTCATCCCACCATGCCGCAAGATGCAAAGTACACAAAGCAAAAGACGGCACGAGCACCAACGCCCACAACACCATTGTGTTCTACTCGTGCAACAGATCTACGCATAGACACGGTTCTGATACCACTGATGGGTTCGTAGCATGGAAAACAAAAAAATTCTACCGAAAGAACGAACAAAACTCAGATCTAATCTAGATAAAGGCCAAGATCTAATCTATTAGACATGTGCAACGAGATAGATCTGTACTAACCCTTGTAGATCCGAAAGCGTTACGAGATTGGATCTCGTGGTTGATGTAGTCGATCACTTGCCGATCTCAAGATCGAGTGGACGATCCTTCCGGCGCCGCGTTTCGGCAGCGCTTCCGCAGTCGGTCACACGTACGGAGTCGAAGCAGACCTTCCCCTCCTTGTTCCAGCGAGCAGCGGAGGTAGTAGATCTTCTCCACGGAATCTCAGCAGCACGACGGTGTGGTGGTGGTGGTGGAGTAGAGAATTCTGCAGGGCTTCGCTTAAGCCTGAGCAGAAGAAAGGAGGAGGAGAGAGGCGGCTAGGATTGGAGTAGTGGAGGAGGGCCAGGGGTGGCGCCTCCACCCCTCTATTTAAAGGAGGGAGGGCGCCATGGGAGGGGGAGTCCTAGTAGGACTCCCCTCCCTCCACGACTCCTTGTCTTGCCCCACAAGGACTCCTTGATCCTTTCTTGGTTTTCAAGCAAACTCCAAGAAATCTTCCAGAACCTTCTGGAACATTCTGAAACCTTCTAGAATCCTCATACAAATACTCCGGAACATTTCCTAACTCAGAAAATGATCCCCAATATATGAATCTTATTCTCCGGGCAATTACGGATCTCCTCGTGATGTCCCGGATCCAATCCGAGACTCCGAACAACATTCGGTCTCCAACGCACATTCCATATCTACTTCAAACAACTTCGAACCTTAACTGTGTCACCCTACAGTTCGTGAATATGTAGACATGACAGAGACACATCTCCTATCAATAACCATCAGCGGGACCTGGAGATCCATAATGGCTCCCACATACTCAACGATGACTTCGTGATCGATAGAACCATTTACATACGAAACCAATTCCCATTGTCACGCAATACTATACTTATCCGAGGTTTGATCGTCGGTATCTCCATACCTAGTTCTACCTCGTTACTGATAAGTACTCTTTACTCGTTCCACGTTATGTCATCCCTTGTGACCCAGTCACATGCTTGCAAGCTAACTAGATGACATTCTACCGAGAGGGCCTAGAGCATATCTATTCGTCATATGGATGCACAAATCCCAATCTTGGTCCATGCGCTTCAACACATACTTTCAGAATACCCAATGACACCTTTATAACCACCCAGTTATGAAGCGGTGTTTGATGTCATCAAAGTACCCATCCGGTGATGGTGATTAACACAACCTCATGGTCGAAGGATTAGGTTACTATGCATTTAAAAGCTTATAGCAATACGAACTTAGTGACTTGATCTTATGCTTACTATGGGTGTGTGTCCATCACATCATTCTCCTAATTATATAACCTTGTTATTAATCACATCCAATGTCCATGATCAGGAAACCATGATCATCAATTAATCAAGAAGCTAGTTCAACAAGAGGCTTACTAGGGACTCTCTTATGTTTACAAAACACACATGTATTAGTGTTTCCTAATAATACAATTATAGCATGGGATGTAAACATTCATCATAAACACAAAGATATAATAATAACCACTTTTATTATTGCCTCTTGGGCATATCTCCAACAATTATGATCTTCGCCAAGAAAGCTCAACGTACCCATGAAGTGGAGATAAAGACCATTAGGACCGACAAATTCAAGAACTACACCATGTAAGAGTTTGTTCAAGATGATGGGATCAAGCATGAATGCTCGGCTCCCTATACCGTACCCCTCAACAAAATGGTGTTGTGGAAAGGAAGAACCGGATAATCATCGAGATGGCAAGAACAATGTTGAGTGTGAGTTCAAGTCACCCCACAATTTTTGGGGAGAAACCATTTCTACCGTGGTTCACTACTCGAACTGGATATTCCTCCGAGCTCCCTTTGACATGACTCCATACGAGATTCTCACAAAGAACAATCCCAATGTCAACTACTTCCGTGTCTTTTTGTGCAAGTGCCTCGTCAAGAAATGAAAGAAAAGCTCGGTAAATTTGAATCTAGAACTATAGAGGGTATTGACGAGTGCATATTTGCATCATGTTTTACATTACTATTTTGCATTGTAGATGTAGGATGGTATTTTATGGCGCTCGCGCGCATATTTTATGTCTGTTTTCACCAGGATCAGGACAGATGAAGGATCCAATGGATACAATTATTGAAGCAGTTGTACCGTGGAGAAAAGGAGTCAAAAACAACATAAATCGCTTATTTGGGAAATATTAATAATACCAGAAGAAAACCAGAAGCGAACAAGGGAGGCAGAAAGCCCAACGACTAACTATACAACGGGAGCAACTCTTCTGCCCATATAGCTCCGGCCGTATAGTTGGCGCCGCCTCTGCCTCGTCAAATAGTTTCACCCCGTGCAATTGGTTCGATGAGACGACATACAGAACACCCAGAAATCACAGAAACCTCACCTCCGGAAGGCATCTGGAGGGGGAACACATCCACAAGGGATCCATCTTCGCCCTGCGCAGATCCGGGAGGCTAAGGCATCGATCTTCATCATCCACCGCTACATCAACACCATCTCAATCCATCCCATCTACATCTTGTCTAGATCTTGTTGTAATTCCTATACTCGTTGTGGATTTATACAAGTACTATTCATCTTTGATTGTTTCCATTATCATTTCCATGATGTTGATGGCCTCCATGTCTGAGTAGATCATTAGTTCTTGGGGATACGGAGAAACCCTAGTATGAGATTAAAATAAGATAAAGTCTATTATGATATTTATCGCTGTGACCATGTGTTAGATTCTCTGCACCTTGATGTTGAGAGAATTCGGCCTCTCAATACTTGCCTCTCATGGGGACTTGATGGAGGGAACTACTTGTTGGTAGACGGAGGCGTGCTAGCACTTACAGTGACTATAAAGTTGTTGGCACTCCTTACGTATCAACTTGGGAAATCGAGGAAACTCACGGAACACTATCCATGCCATGGGATACGTGTGATTACGTCCCTTAATAGCGCAGTAATTCGATTGATGTCGATTGCTAACTGTTGTGGTTTTGAGGATGATGTGAGCAGCTGTTGTTGCCTATTCGTCCACATACAGAGTTCCTCCCACACATACATAGTTGAGAATGTTCATGATGATAATCTTTATCATAGATCTTTACAATACTAGTGGTGCATCCGCTACTTGATACATTGCAAATGTATCTATAATTTTTGATGTTCCATGCTTGGTTTTATCCACTTTCTTGTGTTTTGTCTACACTTTGGAGTACTTTTCATATGATTTCTTGGACTAACCTATTAACAAGAGCCATAGTGCCAGCTGCCTGTTTTCTGCTGTTTATGGTTCCAGGAAAGTTAGAAAATGAATATTCTCGGAATTAGACGGGACAAAAGCCAAAGTGCCTATTTTTCCGGAAGTCATCAGATGCCAGAATACGAGACGGAGAGGTGCCAGAGGGCGGCCACACCACCTGGCCGCGCGGCCAGGCTTGGCCCGCGCCAGGGGGTGGTGTGGCCAGCCCAGGCACCCCCTCGGCCTCCCCTTCCGCCTATAAGATGCCCTCGGGACGAAAACCCTAAGTGCCCGATCAAAAATCCATGAAAGAGTCTGTAGCCGCCATCATCTCCATCCCTAGATCAGGAGGGATCTGAAGCTCTTCTCGGCACCCTGCCGGAGAGGGGAATTCACCCTGGAGGCCTTCTTCATCACCATGCAAGCCTCCGGTGTGATGTGTGAGTAGTTCATCCTTGGACTATGATACATTGCAAATGTATCTATAATTTTTGATGGTCCATGTTTGGTTTTATCTACTTTCTTGTGTTTTGTCCACACTTTGGAGTACTTTTCATATGATTTCTTGGACTAACCTATTAACAAGATGCCACAGTGCCAGTTGCCTGTTTTCTGCTGTTTTTGGTTCTAGAAAGTCAGGAAATCAATATTCTCGGAATTGGACCGGACAAATGCCAAAGTTGATATTTTCCCAGAAGACTCACGGAGCCAGAAGGAGAGTCGGAGAGGGGCCACAGGGTGGCCACACCACCCCATGGCGTGGGTCCCCTAGGCCGTGCCAGGGCATGGTGTGGGCCCCCTGGCCGCCCACCGACCTTGCCCTCTGGCGTATAAGAAGCCTCCCGAGGCATAAACCTTAAAGAGTCAAGCCTCCAGCCACGAAAAGTTCTGCAGCGCCGCCGCCACCGAAGGGGAGATTTGGGGGATAGAAAGTCTCTGTTCCGGCACCCTGCCGGGACGGGGAAGTGCCCCCGGAGCCATCTCCATTGATCTCCACCACCATCTCCATCACCATTGCTGATTCCCATGATGAGGAGGGAGTAGTTCTCTCTCAAGGATAAGGGTTCTACCGGTAGCTATGTGTTCATCTTTATCTCTATGCATGATCTTATTGAGATCATGAGCTTGTAATCTATAGATCTACCTTTCTACTCAAGTGCTTTATTAGATCTCTGCTCTCCCCATGTGTGTGAAAGTGATAACGTGCTCACCATGGTGGCACTTAGGCTAGAGATTACAAATACTTGTTATGAGTTATATTTGGAGTTGGATGTCTTTATGAAATTGTGGTGTTTGTTGGACTCATCTAGTACTTAAGGTGATAGTGTGGGGTTTTCTAGATGGGAAAGGCTTACTTTGAGGTGTGCTGTTATAGCCCTACCATCGATTAGTGTCCAACCGGAGAGTAGTTAAGAGTAGTATCATGAAGATAATATATTTATGAGAGAGTGTTCACTAGTGAAAGTATGATCCCTAGGCCTTGTTTCTAAGCATTGATACACCGTTTGCAATTAGATATGTTACATGTTTGCTTGTTGCCATCTTTATTTCAGTTTGCCTTTAATCTCTTCCACGCCATCAAAGTATTTTCTAGCACCATTATCTTATATCCATACCACTTTTATTTCACTATCTCTTCGCCGAACTAGTGCACCTATAAACCTGACAAGTGTATTGGGTGTGTTGGGGACACAAGAGACTTCTTGTATCTTGATTGTAGGGTTGCTTGAGAGGGAATACCTTTGACCACTTCCTCCCTGAGTTCGATAAACCTTGGGTAATCCACTTAAGGGAAAACTTGTTGTTGTTCCACAAACCTCTACACTTGGAGGCCCAACAACTGTCTACAAGAATAGAAGTGCGTAGACATCAAGCTATTTTCTGATGCCGTTGCCGGGAAGGTAAGGTAAAAGGTATTCACACCGGAGGATTAAAGAAGAAGAACCTCCCACGGCAAACGCGTATTTTCTGGCACCGTTGCCGGGGAGGTAAGGTAAAAGGTACTCACATCCTCCGGTGTGAGTGCTCGAAGTTATATTCTTTAGATTCTGCAATTTTGTCTTTTTGTTTCTTGTTTTCACTAGTTAGGCTTAATGGAAAACAACAACAAAATTAGAGAGCTTTATAGTATTTATCTTGAGTTAGGACATGAAGTGTTTGAACAGAAAATTAAAAAACCTATGGAGCTTTATTTGCATGCTAATAGCAATGTTGTTAGTATGAATTCTTTGGACACCGTTATTGCTAATGCTATGGAAAAGTCTAAGCTTGGGGAAGCTAGTTTTTATGAAAATTATCTTTTTAGTTCCCCAGCTTTGGAAGATAGCTATTCTATTGCTCATGATGATACCAAACCTCCAATATATGATGATTACAATGATGAGTTTGATATTTTCAGTCCACCTACTATTGAGGAGAAAATTAATTATGATTACAATATGCCTCCTATATTTGATGATTATGGCGATGAGAATAATAATGATAGCTATTTGGTTGAATTTGTTCCCACTATGATTAATAAGAATGACTATGCTTATGTGGAGAGTATTAATTCTTTTATGCATGTGGATCATGATAAGAATGTTTTATGTGATAGTTATATTGTTCATTTTATTCATGATTCTACTGAAAGTTATTATGAGTGAGGGAAACATGGTTTTATGTATCTCAACAATATTAAGTTTCCCCTCTTTATGTTGAAAGTCTTGAAGTTGCACTTGTTTTGCTTTTCTATGCTTGTTGCTTTGTGCTTCCATGACTTGTTTATTTAAAAGATTCCTATGCATAGGAATTGGGTTAGACTTAAATGTGCTTTGAATTTGCTTCTTGATGCTCTCTTTTACTTCAATTCATATTTCTTATGTGAGCATCTTCTCAAATTATCATGCATAACTTAAAGGCGTAAAGAAAAGTAGTTATTGGGAGATAACCCAAAAGTTTTAGATGAGTCTTGGAAGTTATTACTTCAGTAATAACCGCTCCTTATCCTTTTTATTTGCTTTTTGTGCCAGGAGTAACCTCTAATGAGAGAGAAGTAATGATTGGGAAAGTTGCTGTCCCGAAACAGATTTCTGTGCTTCACCGTAAACATTCGTGTAAAATCTCTGTACGTCATTTTGAGGCGTCAATGTTTGTGCTTCTGCCCCAGGTTGTTATCTAATTTTCGTTAGTTTAACACATTTCGATTTGAGCAACAGAAGATCTTCGAAAAAATTGGTTTTTACCTGCTGGTCTATTTTGACAGATTTCTGCCTTTATTTGCATTTGCTTCTTGTTGGTTCCTTTTTGAGTTCTTTTTGGGAATTGAGCTTTTTGAGGGAAGTGCTACAGTAGCTAGTGTTTAATGAAAGTTTTATTGGTGTTAGAACTAAACCTAAAGACTTATTATCTTCAAGTGCACTAATGTTGCTAATAAAGATTGTGTGAAGTTTTGTATGAAGGAAAAATTTCAGGTGTATAGAAGGAATGAGTAATGAGATGAAGGATGGACTAAGGCATCGATCTTCTTCGCACAAGGGATCCATCTTCGCACTGCATAGATCCGGGAGGCTAAGGCATCGATCTTCATCATCCACCGCTGCATCAACACCATCTCCATCCATCCCATCTACATCTTGTCTAGATCTTGTTATAACTCCTATACTTGTTGTGGATTTATACAAGTAATATTCATCTATAATTGTTTCCATTATCATTGCCATGATGTTGATGGCCTGCATGTCTGAGTAGATCATTAGTTCTTGGAGGGATGGAGAAACCCTAGTATGAGATTGAAATAAGATAAAGTCTATTATGATATTCATCACTATGACCATGTGTTAGATTCTCTACATCTTGATATTGAGAGAAGTCGACCTCTCAATATTTGCCTCTCGTGGGGACTTGATGGAGGGAACTGAAGGAGATATGCCCTAGAGGCAAATAAGAAATAGGTTTTTATTGTCATATCACAATTAGTTTATAATAGTTTCATATTGTGCTATAACTGTGCCAAGTAGAAACATTGGTACAGGTGTGGTATGAAACAACCAAGTCCCTAGTAGCCTCTATTTATACTAGTTCGTTGGTCACGAAGATGATCTGGGTTTCAAGATCATGGGCATTTATGCCGACTGACAACGAGATCATATCATTGGAGAATGATGTGATTGGACATTCCTCGAAGGATTGCAACACGATCAAGTCATCTAGTTCATTGTTGCAACAGCTAAACCTAGACTCCTTCTCCTTAGACCATGAGCTCATATTACTCACGGTTTCCCTAGGCCGCTTAGACTGCATCAACCGTCATCTGGTAATACGGTGGCCATAAAGGTGTATGTTGGGTATTCCGAAGGAACAGTAGATGACATGTGACTACAAGACCGGGATTTGTTCACCCACATGACGGGTAAAGATACATACGGCCGGCTTGGTGAGATTACATCTATAAATGTTGCAACATGTGACTAGGTCACGAGGATGTAATATCACGGTAACAAGAAAACAGAACTTGTTGTGAACGAGATTGAACAAGGTATAAGATACCATTGATCGGATCTCGGACAAGTTGTATCGAGAAACAAAAGGAAGAGGATGCTACATTTAGACGGTTCAAACGACATTGTCATCAAGAATGCATAGGGGTCACATGGATGTCCCTGGTCCCTCTGTTGATCATTGATACAGATCATGTCTAGAGCATTCTCGAGCCGTGAGAGGATACACTTAAGGGTACGATGAGAGCGACCATTCGTAAGACGGAATCATAGTAGAGAAAGAGAGAAAGCCGGAATTGTTCCGCGGAGAGATCCGAAGTTGTTCGGAGAAAGAATAAAAGAAAAGCCTAGAAAAGTGTTTTCGGATAAATGGGAATTTAAATATATATTTATTATATGTTAATTATGAATTAATATATTATAAATAATATTTAGATTAAGATTTATAAAGTCAACTTTTATATTAGGCCAAATTCCAGAGGGAAAAGGCCTAGAAATAAAAGTGCAGAAAAAGAAAAAGGAAAAAAGAAAAGGAAAAAAAGGCAAAACAGCCAGCCCTATGGGCGGTGGATAACCGCTGCCGCACAGGGCGGCGCATAACTGGGCATCGCCAGGCAGGCGGGTCGCTCGGCTAGGTGGGCCGCGGGCAGGCGAGCCAGCCCACCCGGGCCGCCAGAGCCAGCAGGCCACGGGACGGGAGCCAGCCCACCCGGGGGCCAGCTACCACCGCCCGCCACCCAGGCCGCCAGGCGGGCCGCCGGGGCAAAGGCCCACCCGGGCCACCCGATGCCGGCCGCCGCTGGGCGGGAGACAGCGCCAGGAGCGGATGGGCCGCGCAAGGCCCACCCGGCCATTGTTGTTCCAGGCTGCTGTGATGTTTCCCTTTTTCCTTTATTTGTTTATTTTCTGTTTGCTATTTGGGCTGAGTATTTTTGGCCCATTTGACAAGTCCAAAAATATGCTGCCTTTTCTTTTATGAATAGTCCCACATGGCTAACCCAATGGGGAGGGCACACCCTCTCCGCCTATATAAAGGGGTGCCCATGGGTGAGATTAAAACACACCAATTTTTGGAGAAGTCCTTTGGTTGACTTTCTCCTTCTCTCTCCCTCTCTATACCTCGAGACCATGGCCCCAGTCTGGGCTGTGCGATCGAGGCACACCTGCAGTACGCCGTTACGCTGCAGGGATTCCTAGCCGGATATCAACTTCCGCACTCCCGGAGGGATCGGGGAGCCGGAGGTCTCATCGTGCACCGGATGTGTACGAAGACACGAGGCGCAACACTTGGGGCGCTTAAATGTCGTGAGCCGGAGCTGTTGCACGATCAAGATGATGAAGATCAAGAAGGAGCAAGGGGTGACCTGCGAGGAGCTTCGCGACCTTAAGGTAGGCTACGAGTACGACTACTTCAACCACGTTCCCGCGGAACGTTAACCGCGTACAGACTACAATGGTATGTATTCTATATGCATCGGCCGTTACCACATTACTACATAGATAGATCCTAGGCTAAGTTTCTGGGGTTCTATCGTAGGAATTTTTTTGTTTTCTGCGTCGATCCCCAACAGTGGTATCAGAGTCGATCTATGCGTAGGAGTGTTGTACGGCCAGTACGCACAAGTATTGTGCGGGCATTGATCCCTTAGTTGTTACCATCTAACGTGTACTTATTTATATCGCGGTATTGTTTGATGAAGCGGCCCGGACCGACCTTACGCGTATTCGTACGCGAGACTAGTTCCACGCTCAACATACGGCTTGTACCGTATAAGTGGCTAGCGGGTGTCTGTCTCTCATTCGATAGTTGATATAGCATTTACAACGGAGGGCCCTGAAAGGGGTGTAGTAGAGACAACTGTCGGATCTATGTTGTGGTTGGAAAGTTCGTAGTTTAGAAACGGTTCTATTGTGAAAGCCCTAACAACCACGTAAAACTTGCAATAGATAAAGTAGAAGCGTCTAACTTTATTTTGCAGGGGGCATGTAATTATGATATGGCATTGGTCGTTGGGAAGGTAAAGTAGTTTACTTTTCTGTTGCTAAGTAGTATAGTAATAGTCATCGTTCCGATGAACGACCTGGTGGAAGCGTCGTGGACTTGGCGTCAAACCAAGGGCAAGATGGAGATCATGCCGAAGCGCTCGATGGAGATGAAGGCGCAAGAAGACCATATCATATCACGTTATACATATGATGTTGATACCTGTTTTACATCTTATTGTGTGCTAGTATTTAGATACTCAATGGTATTTAATTCCAATGTTCCGTGTTCCCCTTGTGTGTGCACCACCAAGAAAGTTCTTCGGTATGAATTGATCCAGGGTTACAGGCCTGGGTGTCAAACATATCTACGTTCGCATACAGTGGGTGTAAGCCATGTTGCACAGCGAATACACACAAGTTTGATTTGGCGAGCCTAGCACGCTAGAGAAGCGTGGCCTCGGAACACAAGAGATCGAAAGATCGAGCATGAGTCACATGGATGATGTGATTGGCATTATTGAATGTCTACCTTTGATAATGCATTGATGGCCGTGACGATTGGGGGAGGTGCAGAGGATAGGGATCATGCGATCACTAAAATTGTCCAGGGGATGACCATTTTAGTGGAGACCAATTATAAATTGATCTCTTATTATAAACTTAGTCTAGATGTCTGTTTGCAAATATCTTAGTAGATCTTAGCCTATCCCATTGAGGTCCTTTGCAACCATGGGAATATATTGCTTAATATGGAACTTAGCAAAAGGGTCCAACTTCATAGATTACTGCCCACGCCTGAGGGATATCCTCATAAAAGGTGATCTTCTCTTCTTGATACAATAACCATTAGGAGATAATTCGATGACTCCGGAAAGTTTGGAGAAACACTTAGTGATCTTGCATTAGAGTTGAGAACTATTAGAAGGGCTTGATTGCAAATGGAGGTCATGGATGAAAAGGTATATATAAGATATACAAATTATAAATGTGGTTCTTGCTGAACTCATTGCAATTTGCAAAGTATTTGATACTTGTCCCGTTTTGTGAAAATAGGATGATCTGCTTGAGAATTGCTGGTTTGAGGCAACGTGACTTGATGACGGCAAGCAAAACAGTTGATGGCCGACATCACCTCTTTCCTCAAAGTTTGTCATTTGGATTAGTGGACTTGAATATAATTTGTAATCCTAGTTTGTGTGTCTTGCTTTTGGCAAGACGATTATTCATATGAACAAGTTACAAACCAGTTTGTACTATTCTTATGAACAATACCGTTATGGTCACATCATGATTACAAACAAGTTATTCTCATCACTATGTTAATGATAATAGTTTAAACATTTATAAAAGGATTAGAATGCTAAAATATATCCAAAGTATAATAATGAAATGACACTATAGTTTAAGTCATTTTGGTTTTTGCAGGTTCTTTATGAAAGATCGGGGTCCTAGATGCTTAATCTAGAGACTTTGCAAAACCATGCCTCCTGGGCAGAATGACTAAAACTCCGCATTCTGGTAAAATGGTGATATGCGAAGAAATGTTGAATCTTATACATAGTGATGTATCGTATTTTCAACAAGTAGTGGAAATCATTTATTGTGGACTTAAGTGAATAAAGTATTTACTTAATGAAACATGAAGTTTGAAATGATTTGAATTGTTCAAATGAGTTCATAACTAAAAGGGATATTGAATTAACTAAATTAAAAAGTCTCTTCGATCTGATCGACATGACTTCAAGTATTCAAGTTAAGTTTAGCATAAAAGGGACTTGTGAAAGATGTTTCACAAATTATGATAATTGGATGAATTCAAACTATGTTGAAATATCCAAACATCATAATCATTTTGTATCAGATACATATTATCTCTTATCAGGGTTATAGTTGTCATTTAGAGCTAAAGATCAAAATAAGCAAACACTCATTTGAAATACAAAGGAACATCTAAAGATTCGTGGAAACAACACCATAAGTGTTATGGCAAGTTCGAGTTTCTGGAGATTTCGATAAGTCAAAATCGTGGCGAATAAACAAGTCTTTGTAAAGCATTCTTAGGAAACTATGAATGCATCTTCCACAAGGGGCAAACCTGTTGTTTTCCTAAGTTAATGTGTCTTGATGAAGATACAGGTGGAAGAAAGTAAAAGATCAAAACAAGGTTTTTGACCTTGCCTCCGAATTGTTGAGTGGCGCAGCGGAATTTGTTTCGTGAATCCTAACTCTGCAAATAGAGGAGAAACCAATGATAATGATCATAAAGTTTCAGATAATACTTTTACTAAAGAAAGTAGGATTCAACCATATATTCTACAAGTTTGTGGAATTATATTGTTGATTCACTTGTCATGTTTTGAACAAGACATACCTACGAAATACAAAGAAACGTGATGGACCTAAGTGCGAGAACTGAATGGTCATTGAAATCTCGTTAGTGGGATTCTCGATTTGATATTGATCAAAGAATTTTGGAATGTCCAAGATTATCGAGAGGTCCTAGATTTCAGTGGGAGCAAATCAGCTTGGCTAATTCATAATATGTAACTGACATATTTTGAGTGGGAGCTAAGTGAAATCCCTGGATCTCAAATATGAATGTCATATTTGAGTGGGAGCGTGAAATCATTCTGGGATATGTGGACAACATATGTGAATGATGTGATTGGTGTTAATAACGTTTAAGTTAGATAAATAAGGATGAAGTTGAAGTTATTAAACAAAGAGATCTATCAGAATAGGTTGATGAGTTTAATAAACACTAAATGTCGAATGCTTCCTAGACTTAATTCTGAAAGATGTTCAGAATATCCTAAGCAAGATTCTGAAGTAGCTCAGAATGAAACAAGGTAAGAAAGTAGTTCTTACTGTATAAAGCATTGAGTATTGCAACTATGGTTGAAAGAAAGAGATGCATTGCATCTCCTATGCCTCAGTCATAGGTTCTTCCATATAACCGTGTTGTATACTCGACATAAAGTGACCCGAGGTTCTGGTTGGTAAGACAAAGTCTTAACTGTAAGAACATGTCTTTAAGTGATTCCTGAGTTGATCACTGAACCAGAATTAAGTTTGTACTTAAGTAGCAAGAAGCAATGTAAGTGGCATGGATACATTTCATGCACTAGGATCTACATAGATATAGAAGTATAAAAAGCTACATCTGATGTGATGTATAATGTTATGGTGGGGCTAATTCGCTTTTAACGTAGAATGATGTGTTCCAGGGCCCAATGCCCATGAGAAAGCCCTCGAGGTTGATCTAAAGTCACTGTAAGCTCCTGGAATCAGGCCTCGTTCTACTGCCATGACTATAATATATACACAAAGGATAGCAAAGTGTGTTTCGAAGTTTAGATGACAACAGTGAATAATGACCGTCATCATAAACACTAGAAACAAAAGTCTCACTTTGTTGCGAAACAAATACTTCGACCCATTATAAGATAATGGTGAGAATGTCAAAATTAGGAAGACATTAACGATTTGCAAAAGACATAATGATCTGGTAAAACAGAACATGGACATGACGTTTCCCATGAGCATGCATGATCTGTAAATGCATATGGAATATGGTTTATATGAGTAAAATGCAAGCTGGATTATTTATACTCTAGTGCAAGTGGGAGACTGAAGGAGATATGCCCTAGAGGCAAATAAGAAATAGGTTTTTATTGTCATACCACAATTAGTTTATAATAGTTTCATATTGTGCTATAACTGTGCCAAGTAGAAACATTGGTACAGGTGTGGTATGAAACAACCAAGTCCCTAGTAGCCTCTATTTATACTAGTTCGTTGGTCACGAAGATGATCTGGGTTTCAAGATCATGGGCATTTATGCCGACTGACAACGAGATCATATCATTGGAGAATGATGTGATTGGACATTCCTCGAAGGATTGCAACACAATCAAGTCATCTAGTTCATTGTTGGAACAGCTAAACCTAGACTCCTTCTCCTTAGACCATGAGCTCATATTACTCACTGTTTCCCTAGGCTGCTTAGACTGCATCAACCGTCATCTGGTAATACGGTGGCCATAAAGGTGTATGTTGGGTATTCCGAAGGAACAGTAGATGACATGTGACTGCAAGACCGGGATTTGTTCACCCACATGATGGGTAAAGATACATACGGCCGGCTTGGTGAGATAACATCTATAAATGTTGCAACATGTGACTAGGTCACGGGGATGTAATATCACGGTAACAAGAAAACATAACTTGTTGTGAACGAGATTGAACAAGGTATAAGATACCATTGATCGGATCTTGGAAAAGTTGTATCGAGAAACAAAAGGAAGAGGATGCTACATTTAGACGGTTCAAACGACATTGTCATCAAGAATGCATAGGGGTCACATGGATATCCCTGGTCCCTCTGTTGATCATTGATACAGATCATGTCTAGAGCATTCCCGAGCCGTGAGAGGATACACTTAAGGGTACGATGAGAGCGATCATTCGTAAGACGGAATCATAGTAGAGAAAGAGAGAAAGCTGGAATCGTTCCGCGGAGAGATCCGAAGTTGTTCGAAGAAAGAATAAAAGAAAAGCCTTGAAAAGTGTTTTCGGATAAATGGGAATTTAAATATATATTTATTATATGTTAATTATGAATTAATATATTATAAATAATATTTAGATTAAGATTTATAAAGTCAACTTTTATATTAGGCCAAATCCCAAAGGGAAAAGGCCTAGAAATAAAAGTGCAGAAAAAGAAAAAGGAAAAAGAAAAGGAAAAAAAGGCAAAACAGCTAGCCCTGTGGGCGGTGGATAACCGCCGCCGCACAGGGCGGCGCATAACTGGGCGTCGCTAGGCAGGCGGGCCTCTCGGCCAGGTGGGCCGCGGGCAGGCGAGCCAGCCCACCCGGGCCGCCAGAGCCAGCAGGCCGCGGGACGGGAGCAAGCCCACCCGGGGGCCAGCTACCACCGCCCACCACCCAGGCTGCCAGGCGGGCCGCCGGGGCAAAGGCCCACCCGGGCCACCTGATGCCGGCCGCCGCTGGGCGGGAGACAACGCCAGGCGTGGATGGGTCGCGCAAGGCCCACCCGGCTAGGGCTGTTCCAGGCTGCTGTGTTGTTTCCCTTTTTCCTTTATTTGTTTATTTTCTATTTGCTATTTGGGCTGAGTATTTTTGGCCCATTTGACAAGTCCGAAAATATGCTGCCTTTTCTTTTATGAACAGTCCCACATGGCTAACCCAATGGGGAGGGCACACCCCCTCCGCCTATATAAATGGGTGCCCATGGGTGGGATTAAAACACACCAATTTTTGGAGAAGTCCTTTGGTTGACTTTCTCCTTCTCTCACCCTCTCTATACCTCGTGACCATGGCCCCAAGTCTAGGCTGTGCGATCGAGGCACACCTGCAGTACGCCATTGTGCTGCAGGGATTCCTAGCCAGATATCAACTTCCGTACTCCCGGCGGGATCGGGGAGCCGGAGGTCTCATCGTGCACCGGATGTGTACGAAGACACGAGGCGCAACACTTGGGGCGCTTAAATGTCGTGAGCCGGAGCTGTTGCACGATGAAGATGATGAAGATCAAGAAGGAGCAAGGAGTGACCTGCGAGGAGCTTCGCGACCTTGAGGTAGGCTACGAGTACGACTACTTCAACCACGTTCCCCGCGGAACGTTAACCGCATACAGACTACAAGGGTATGTATTCTATACGCATCGGCCGTTACCGCATTACTACATAGATAGATCCTAGGCTAAGTTTCTGGGGTTCCGTCATAGGAAAAGTTTTGTTTTCCACGCCGATCCCCAACATGAACTACTTGTTGGTAGACGGAGGCGTGCTAGCACTTACAGTGACTATAAAGCTGTTGGCACTCCTTACGTATCAACTTGGCAAATCGAGAAAACTCACGGAACACTATCCATGCCATGGGATACGTCCTACGGGATTACATCCCTTAATAGTGCAGTAACTCGATTGATTTCGATTGCTGACTATTGTGGTTATGAGGATGATGTGAGCAGCGTTTGTTGCCTATTTGTCCACATACGGAGTTCCTCCCACACATACATAGTTGAGAATGTTCATGATAATAATCTTTATCTTAGATCTTTACAATACTAGTGGTGTATCCGCTACTCCGTGAGAACGCCTTTTCCCTACTGCAGTTCCAATCTCTCTTACATACGCGATACTTACTTTCTGTATTAAGTTATTTTGCTTTACTTTATTATTGCTCTTATACCCAAAACTCAAAAACACCTTTTTACACAATACTCGCATTTTATCTTGTTACTTAGAACTTTACCTAGCATTTCTATCGCAATAACTATTTCAAGAATTATTAGACTTCAGACTCCTGCTCCCTATGGGATCGATATCTTTATTTCCAAACTAGCTACAAATGATCTGTGCACTTATAGTCATCAGGTATCTTTGTTGGTTATGCGGAATACTCTCATTCCTATAGACACTATAACAAAACCAATGGTTGTGTTGAAGTATCTTGTGACATGGAGTTTTGGGAGAATAATGGCTCCCAAGAGGGGCAAGTTGTTTCACGTGATGTGGGGGATGGAGATTCTTTTCAAGTTATCAAGTTGATGGGAATTGCGCATATCTTGCCCACCAAATCTCATATTCATGATCAAGAAGATGATGGTGGAGAATCAAGCCCAACCCAATAAGATCCTAGCTCTACTCAAATTGAACCATCAGGTGCACCACAATATGAACAACTCTATCAAGAATTCTCGCAAACCGAAGAACGAGAACCAAGCCCTCAACCCGTTGAGCATGACCAAGAAGAAGAACAAGTTACTCCATCTCAAGGTCAAGCTCAAGATGTTGGCAATGAACAAGGACCGTCAAAATATGAATTTTTTGATCATTGTCGTAGTTCTGGTTACGACAGTGCCTAAGAAGGCTAGATCGAGGGTGGGAGCAAGTCTGGCGACTATGACGGTGACCGTAGACAAGATTGGGCATGAGCTAGTGTAGTGAGACACATGAAGTACCTAGGTTTGGAGCCCTCTGTATGAGAGGTAAAGCTCCTACTCATGTCGATCTTACTATCTAGAATATGAACACTAGGACGAATAGTGCTCCTCGAGTTGTATGTGTACTAACAATCTAGCAGAGTCCAAACCCACTAGGGAGGCACTGTTGCCCCTTATAAAGGCCTGGGGCAACGATCACAGGTATGGCCAGCTGGAGGGTCCCACATGTGGGCCCCATCTGGCTGGTCATCTAAAGTACCGCGCAACAGAGATCGTGTCCACAATGCTCGTCATATGAGCTGACGTGAGCACCGTGTACGCCGTCTCCATTGTTTCCCGTGTCAGCGGGGAAGTATCTAGTATGGGCTTGCCGCACCGGCCATCTTTACGTCCCATCGGTAGGCTAGGGCGTGGCACACACTATGCAGCGCATCACGCCTGGCTAAACCTTCTAGGTATGCTAGTACGACTGGTCTTCTCTAGCCGAATTAACTCCACTTTCCCTTCTAGCCTTATCTTCCTCCCTCTTGTGCCTCGTCAGTCTGGCTGTGCAGATGCATCTGGCCCAATGTCTTCTGACCATCTCGCCTCTTCTGCATCTATCTCACTCCCGGCTGGACTTCCCAAGTCGGCTTCGATGGCTGCCCTTGTTTGCTTAGGTTTGCCTAGTCGTATGAATGCAACGTGTTCGACTAGGCTACCTGGGGGTCACCCCCCGACAATCATAAATGCATAATTCAGAAGATCAAGGCCGCCTCCATTGCAAGTGTGATTCAAGTCAACAATATTCTTGGAAGCATATCAAGATGAATCGATACTCACAACAAGAAGAAGCATCTCTCAACCTTTTGTGTACATCATGCCTCTGTGTCTAACTTCGAGCCACTCAAGGTCCATGAAGCTTTGGACTATCGGATTGGGTCGTTGCCATGCAAGAAGAACTCGAGTACTTCACCCGCAATAATGTTTGGTCTCTCGTGGAGAGGCCTAAAGATCATCGCATCAATGTCATTGGGACCAAGTGGGTGTTCAAGAACAAGCAATATGAGAATGGAACCATCACAACAAAACAAAAGCAAGGTTATTGGTGCAAGCATATGCCAAAATATAAGGTATTGACTATGAGGACACCTTTGAGCCCATTGCTCGACTTGAAGCGATTCGTCTCTTGCTTGCATATGCATCTTTTCATAACTTCAAGATTTATCAAAAGGATGTGAAAAGTGCATTTTTAATGGTCCCTTGAAAGCGGTTGCATATGTAGCTCGATCCTCGGGTTTAAAAAACACACGATGTCCCAACCATGTGTATCTACTCCATAAGGCTCTCTATAGACTAAAGCAAGCTTCTCGTGCTTGGTATGAGCACCTTAGGGACTTCTTACTTATGGACGGGTTTATCGTGGGTAAGGTCGATTCCACCCTTTTCACCAAACAGGTTAAAGGGGGTGGCTTAGTCATTGTTCAAATTTATGTTGATGATATTATATTTGGTGGAGCTAACTAATCTCATAATAAATCTTTTGTTGAGTTGATGACTATGAAATTTAGGATGTCCATGATGGGGGAGTTGAAGTACTTCCTTGGCTTCATTGTGACACAACTTGCTCAAGGCACCTTCATCTCCCAAGAGAAGTATGTGAAGTACATGCTTACGAAGTTTGAGATGACCAATGCCAATCTCATGAAGACACCCATGCCACTAAATGGGCAACTTGGTCTAGGAGAAGGTGAGAAAGTGAGAAGGACGTGGATCAAAAGGTATATCACTCCATGATTGGTTCCTTACTCTACCTTTATGCTTCTAGGCCGGATATCGTGTGAAGTGTTGGAATGTGTGCTTGTTTTCAATCCGCTCCCAAGGAGTGCCATTTGATGGAGGTCAAACGAATTTTTAGATACCTTGTTCTCACTCTACACTCAGGATTTAGTATCCAAAGGGATCAACCTTTAAACTTGTTGGCTATTAGAATTCTGATTAGGCCGGTGATAAGGTTGACCGAAAATCGACCTACGGGGCTTGCCAATTCCTTGGCTAGTCACTGGTGAGTTGGTCATCCAAGAAACAAAACCCCATCGCCCTATCCATCGCCAAAGCCGAATACATATCCGCGACATCTTGTTGCGCTCAATTGTTATGGATGAGGCAAACCTTGAAATACTATGGTGTGTCTCTTAGTACGGCGCCTCTTCTATGTGACAATGAAAGCACGATAAAGATCACCAATAACCCCGTCCAACATTATCGCACCAAACATATTGACATTCGCCACCACTTCCTACATGACAAATAGTGACATCAATCTCACGCATGTGGGAACGAAGTTCTGATTGACGAATATTTTCACGAAACCTTTAGATGAAGCCCGTTTTGTTGTTTTGTCATGTTGAGGTGAGAACTCCTTATTCTAGATCCTAAAAACTTGGATTGGTTTACTTCTTGCACTATATTCTTGCCCTTAACTTGCTATGTCGCCTTGTTGCACACCACGTATGGGGATAGTCATCCTACCATGTCTTGGTTGGATACGTACCTATGTGTGCAATATAAATTTATCTTATGTCATGATATGGGTCCAAGCATCTATCTTTGCGGTGCCATGAGATTTGTGCTTAAACATAGGGGGAGAAATCCCCCCAACCATTTGTCTCTTGTGTATTATGTGATTTGGCTCTTATTACTTTTGAACTCATGATCATTATTGCTATTCACATTTTAGTTGCTCTTAATCCAATGGGTATGGCTAGAATATTTGTCTTTGCACCTTGTGTACATGTCCCTTTAGTCACACACAAAATTCTACACCATCTATTTCTATGCCAAAAATCCAATTCTTTTTTTCTTTTCTGGGAAGTTCGGCGGTGACTCCGGCTGAGCCGAGCCTACCGCCGGAAGCTCCATCCTATGCCGAATGGTTCAACAGTGACCAAACAATTATACTATAAGCTGTTTTGGCTGCCGCAGAATGGTTTGGCTTACGCCGGTTGGTTCGGCTTGGACTCTGGTCCGGCTGGATTTATCACCGAATCGATTTTTTTGGGTATATGGCCTTCACGTGTGGGGACGGTTGGTCACTCCAACTCCTTCTCCCCGTGCTCCAGGGCTATGGTCGCTGCCCCACCTCGCTCCACCACCCTCTAGGACATTCCCTCCATCAAAACTTCACCAAACTCCACCATTTCCTAGATCGGGTTGTTTGGAGGCGTTTCATCGAAGGATTTCCCCTTCCCTTGACCACCTTGGGAGATCGGGGATTTCTCCAGTTCTTCCCATGTGGTTCCTCTTCTTGCCACTACCTTGACAAGGGGAATCATGTCTTCGGAGTCTTGGGGTACTTTGCTCCTCCTCTTGCTTTATCTCTCTCTAGTTTTAATCCATCCTCTCAATGTTGAAAAACTAGGCTTTGCCATCTAGTGTACTCCCTTGCTTTGGTGATGGATCCAGTTAGCCGGACCTAAGGCCGATAGTTTCGGAGGGCGCTCTGGTCTACCAGATCTAGGGCTGACCATTTCGGCAGGCGCTCTAGTCAGCTGGACCTGGCGCCGAGCATTCCTGTCGTGTCTTCGGCCATCCTGATCTTGGTTTGATTGTTTCGGTGGTAGTACCGGCCTGCTGGACCTGGCACCAAACTCCCTGTATCCAACTTCCTCAAAAATGCACTTGCCAAAATATGATGTTGTTGGGCTCCTCTTTTGTGGCATGTACACTTGTTTACGTGTTTTTGCTCTTGTTTTGCTGTTCGTTTTGCAGATTCCGAGCATAGAGAGTTCATCATTGAGACTGAGGTTGACACAGCCAAGAAGCGCAAGTTGGATGTTTAGTAGCCACCTTCTGCTCGTTCTAGTGGACATCTCACCGAGTGTCAAGCATCAAAAGTAGCATCAGAAGGGGCTCAGGTCAAGGAGGACCTTCCTTAGGTCAAAAGAAGAAATCCACCACTAGCAGAGCGGCTAAGAAGGGCAAGGGCCTTGGCCCCACTGAAGAAGAAATTACTCCCACAATCAACACCTAATATGAGATGTCCTATGTTGAGTAGCGCAATCTTAGGAGGAGGAAAAACCATTACCGGTTCCATGTGCGCCCCTACAAGCATCCAGATCAGATCTACTAGACGGATACTCAACATTGTCTTTGTGATGATTCCTACAATGATAAATCTTGCATGAACTCTGGTTTCTATGTTGATCCCAAGTATATCAATGTGGAACACTATGAGCGGCACCTCAACGGGGATTTTCAATTTGTTGATGCAGCCTTGAAGAAGCTGGATGTGTATGATCTTATGACCATCAATGTGAAGCTTATGCCAGTTACCATCCGTCCGTTTTTTTGCACCATGTTCTTCCACTCTGACCCCACTCGCACCATCACTTGGATGGCTGGTACTCAATCTTACAATGCCACTTTTGCTGATTTTTGTGTTGCTCTGAGCTATCCTGAGGATAGGGTTGCTGGCTTTCGCATTCACTCTGAGAAGGCCATGCTTGATGATTGCATTGATCATTTTTATCTCGAGGATCCTATCAAGGATCCACCTAGCCTTTCTGGCATGTACTTGTATTACATGTCCCTTGTCAGGATCTTCCATTACAACCTTGTGCGCAAGGACGATGATGTAGGTGACTACCGTCGATACCACAAGAATTTGATGTACTATTGCCATCCCCAACGTTTGAGGAAGATCAATGACTGTGATTTCATCTACTCCGAGATTTAGCGGTCCACACAGAAGCACATGACACCCAACTATTTCTAATATGTTCAATGCTTGATCAATGCAATAGTGCCTACCACCAGTATTCCTCGTGGCTAGCATGAAGGAATGGACATTTTCAATTTGTCTCTCTATGGTCATCATGTGGAACTTCCCGAGATGATGCCTTTTGAGCGTAGGACAAAGGATGCCCATGACCCACAGATGGCGGCTTCCAGTTCCCACAACCCTGCTCTTCCTCGCAAGAAGGGTCTTGCCAGGTTCTTCTGAAGGAAATATGCCCTGAGAGGCAATAATAAAGTTGTTATTATGTATTCCTTATATATGATAGATGTTTATTTTGCATGCTATAATTGTATTGATCGGAAACATCAATACATGTGTGTTTAATAAACAAAAAGGGTTCCTAGTTATGTGTTGGGGGGATACCCCCGGGTAGGGTCGCGCCGGGGTATAAAGGCCGAGTTAGCCGAGGTTCGGCAAGGCCAAAGCGGATGCTGGCCGGGTCACCTCAAGGCAGGCCTAATCACGGGGTAACCCGGACCAGGGGACGTCCACCTAACTTGGTCTCGACCGACTTAAGCCGTAAGTCGGTAAAATATATCTAACTTGTATGCTGGAACAGGTGTGGCCGGATCAACTATGTAGGATCCGGGTTATATCAAGCTTGTAAGAGAAGGAAGGTATCTCGCTGGTCAAAGGTGGCAACTGTACGCAGAGAGTGAGCGAGGCGGACAGAGGCCGGACCACCGAGGCGTGGCCGACAAAGGTGACGAAGCCAATGTCCGGTGACGCAGGCGCCGGAGAGGCTCACGTAGCCTCTGCATGGGTGATGCGGGGGAAAAGTGACCCGGTCTGCTTACTATTTTGGGAGGAGGCATATTCCCTGGAATATGCCTCCACGTATGCCCTAAGTGGAGACCTAGCCACCCATATATAAGGAGGGCTAGGGCCTCTGTAGAAGGGGTTGGTCTGAAACGGGTTGGGTTCTACTGGTTGATACATGAGAGATTACTCTGAGGGCTAGCTAGTGGCGAGAGTAAGAGAGCTCCTTCTTCCTCCTCTCCCTAATACAGCTCTAGGAGCACTTGTAATTTGTGAAGGTGAATCAAATATAAAACTTCTGTGTGTGGAATCACCACACTATCCCTCCCTGGATTCCCCTAGTGCATTTAGTCCCCACCTTTAGCCTATCCATGGCATCTTCCATGACACCACCACGACAGTTGGCGCCCACCGTGGGGCTAGCAGCTCTAGCAGGGGTCAAGATCCGGACAGGAAACCTCGTCGGCACCGGTGAACGCATCGTCTCCGGGCTCGTTCAGTGCTTTGGAGCGCTGGATTTCGTCAGCGACAACGTCGGGTGCTTCGGCACGCGCCCTCTTCCGCGCAACGGCCTCTTCGTCAAGCTTGGCGCGCACAAGGTCTACATTGCTGTGGATGTCATGCGTTCATCCGCGACACGTCGTCGAGGCAGGCGAGCCACCCCTAAGCGTGGTTCACGGGGCGCGTACCACTCGCTCCCCGGACCGCGCAGAGGTGATGATGACTGCGCCTGGCGCTGGCACAAGCAAAAATCCGGCACCAGATCTGGAAGTAACGCCCAAGGCACAGAGGAAAGGTAGAGGTCCTCCACTAGAGAGGCCAGAGAATGTGTTGTGGGAAGCGATGGATAGCTTGGCAAACCCTGTAGCAGCAGCAGTAGATCCGGCTCAGGCACAGGCCGAGCTAGAGGAAACTAGGCAAAAAATACTAGAGGGTGCGAAAAACATAGCCGCGGCTCAGCAGTCGTTGAACATAATGCTGCGTGAGTATGTAAAGGCAAATAAAGTTGATGCTGTAAAAGTAAAGGGGAGAAACCTCATGAGTGAAATGAACAAAGAGGGAGATACTAGGATTGAGGAGTCAGAGAACTGTTTGTCCGTGGGGCTACCGAAGTATAGTACCCTAGCAAAGAACCTTAGGGCAGCAGATGCAGCTGCATCCGAGTTAGAGGGACTAACGGGTGAAACCCGTCAGAGACAGCAAGATAGGGTTAATGAGTTGGTTCGGATCGCGAACAGACAAAACGAGGAATTGCTCAGGGCAAACCCGGAAAGAGATGGGGCCTCCAAGATCGTACATTCGGCGGTAGGTAACCCAGAGAAATCCGTTGGAGCCGCATCGTCTCCTCATGGTGGTCCTAGGAGAGAAGAGGTAGTAACCTCGGCCAGGAGGAACAAACATATCGTCCCGTATGACCCCACAAGGGCAGGGAAAGGAAAAGAAGTGCAGAGAAATGACGATCGACGAAGTGTGAGCCAAGGAGAAGCTGGCTGAGGTAACCTTGACCAAGGCAACGCCGGTCAAAGAAATTCTATAAATGGCAATGCCGGACAGCGAAACTCGGCAGGAGCAGGACAACCGCAGCAGCGAAATATACCGAGGCAAGAGCAAAGTGCCGGCCGAGGTATGCAACAGAGAGGTGCTCCACGAGAGTAGGATCGGTATAACGATGGAGATTCGGAAATGGTGAACGCAGGATACCCAAGGCCAGACTATCATGTGATAGGGTCAAGATTGGGAAACAGGGATTTGATGCCTGATGATGCCAGATTAAAACTGGATCGGCTGTATAGGTCAGAACAGATTGAATGTCAAGGTCCACCGGGTCCTGCGTGTTTTGGGCCCCGGATCATGAAGGAGCCGCCAGTACCTAACTTCCAGTTACCCAGAGGCACAAAGACATACGACGGCAGTACTAAGCTGGAGGATTGGTTGATAAACTATGCTACAGCTGTGAAAATTGCTACAGGCAACTTGAGATGGGTTGTGAGATACGTACCTCAGATGTTGGAGGGGCCAGCGAGGGTATGGTTAAGCAATTTGCCGCCCGGAAGTATTAACTGCTGGATCGATTTTGAGGAAATGTTTATCAGCAATTTCTCAAGTACGTATCAGAGGCCAAATAGGCCACAGACCCTAGCTATGTGTAGCAGAGACCGAACGAGATGGGCCGGGAGTTTTTAACCCGGTGGTGTACCGTGAGAAACTCGTGTGAGGGTGTGATAGAGTCACAAGCCATAGCATGGTTTGTGCAAGGGTGCAGATATGCAAGCGAGCTATGGTAGAAGTTGCAAAGAAAAATGCCAACTACATTGGTAGAGATGATCCAGATTGCTGATTCGTATGCTTTGGGTGATCCGACTCAACCCAGTCTCGTGTCAAACGAGTCAAATGAGGAGTACTACCAGAGAGATGGAGCCGGATCATCCTGGAGGAATGATTAGAGAGGGAAAAGAAGAGATGACAGACCGGATCACCGGTACAATTCGCAACAAGTTGCTGCTGTGAATCAAGATCAGCCCGGAGCAGGGAGCAGTCAACGTCAGAAAACTGGAGGGCAACAATGGACACCGAGAAATGATGGCAAGAAAACTTGGACGCTAGAGCAAAAGAAACAATAGAAAGAAAAGAAGGACCGTCCGAGGTATACTTATGAGTCAATGTTGGATCAGCCGTGTAAATTTCACACGCCAAATCCAAGTAACCCAGCGGGTCATACAATAACGCAATGTGAGTGGATGCGTAAAATAGAACAAGGTGGTTCGGGGAATGCTCAGGCACCCCGGAATGATCAACCTCGGCAGGAGTTACACCGGCAGCAATTGCTCTCCGGAGCGAACACGCAAAAGCTAATGTTGCCTCCCCCTCCGCCGAGGTATGATAACCATGAGAGAAGGGATGCAGTGCATCAAGTAGAAGACCACCATCAGCCAGATCAGAGGTACCCCGGAAATGAGTACAAAGAGCATCATCAGAGTTACTGTGTGTTTACCATTGAGGAAACAGACAGAAAGAGCTTGCAGCGCCGACATATGGAGGTGAATGCGGTAATGCCAGCAGTGACAAGGTATATACCTTGGTCGGACCAGGAAATTACCTGGAGCATCAAAGATCATCCCAAGCTTATGCCAAGTCCTGGTTCATATGCGTTAGTGTTGGATCCGACATTCATTGGGCCGAACATCAATGTGAGGTTCTCAAAGGTACTGATTGACAATGGCAGTAGCATTAACATCATGTATGCGGATACAATGCGTAAGTTGGGTATCTCGGAGAACATGCTCCAGGCTACAAGGACAACTTTCCATGGTATTGTGCCAGGCGTTTCTTGTGAGCCCATAGGCAAGGTCTGGGTTGACGTATTGTTCGGCACGAGAGATAATTGCCGAACTGAGAATTTGGAGTTTGAAGTGGTGAACTTAGAAAGTGCGTATCACGCGTTACTCGGAAGACCAACACTGAACAAGTTCATGGCAAGTTGTCACATCAGTTACTTGAAGATGAAGTTGCCCGGGCCGAACGGTGTGATTACCATTGCTAGAGATTTCCGGCGTTCCATTGAGTGTGTGCCAGCCGGGTCTAACCTAGCCGAGTCACTTGTGATTGCGCAAGAGAAAAGAAAAATCCAGGAGGTAGCGGCATTGGCTCAGTCCGCGCAGCAGTATATGCTGGCGTTGAGTAACCCACATGGAAGTGTCTCATTTCAAGCCACGAAAGATACCAAGAAGGTGCCTATTGATGATATGTTCCTAGAGCGCACCGTAACAATTAGTGTCGGGTTAAATGACAAATAGGAAAGCGAGCTCGTCAACTTCCTCCGTGAGAATCGGGACATTTTTGCTTGGTCCACACAGAACTTGCAAGGTGTTCCGAGGGAGTTGGCCGAGCACTCTTTGAATGTGAGACCCGGAGCAAAGCCGTTGAAGCAACCTCTCCGCCGCTTCGCCGAAGATAGGAGGAAAGTCATCGGAGATGAGATAGCTCGGTTGTTGGCTGCAGGATTTATCATGGAAGTTCTTTACCGGATTGGCTGTATAATCTGGTGCTGGTGGAAAAGAAGAAAGATGATCCGAATGTGACAGTGGTTTGGCGTATGTGTATCGATTACACGAACCCGAATAAGGCGTGTCCAAAAGATCCATTTCCACTGCCCAGAATAAATCAGGTCATAGACTCAACTGCTGGATGTGAACTATTGTCATTCATTGATGCATATTCTGGTTTCCACCAGATACCTCTAAATCCGGATGATCAAATAAAGACTACATTTATCACCCCGTATGGGGCTTATTGCTATCGCACCATGCACTTTGGTTTACGCAATGCAGGGGCAACGTACCAAAGATGTGTGCAAAAATGTTTGCACGACCAAATTGGTCAAAATGTACAAGTGTATGTGGATGATGTGGTTATCAAGACCAAGGAAAGCAAAACTCTCCTTGACGATATCAGGCAGACATTCGCGAACCTAAGAAGGTTCCGGATGAAGCTTAACCCGGAAAAATGTACCTTCGGTGTCCCGGCTGGAAAGTTACTCGGATTTCTTGTCTCCAGCCGAGGTATCGAAGTTAATCCAACTAAAATCCGAGCCATTGAGCGAATGGAACTGCCAAAGTGTCTTAACGATGTCTAGAAGTTCACTGGTTGCCTGGCATCGTTAAGTCGGTTTGTGTGTCGATTGGGAGAAAAGGCATTGCCTCTCTATCAACTCATAAAAAAGTCGGATAAGTTCGTTTGGACGCCGCAGGACAATGAAGCCTTTGCCCACTAAAATAAGATGTTAGCCACTGCACCAGTGTTAGCCTCTCCACTATCAAAGGAGCCAATGTTGCTCTACATAGCCGCAACCAACCGAGTTGTAAGTGCAGTGATGGTGGTAGAGCGCGACGAAGAGGGTAAGTCGGTGCAAAGGCCAGTGTTTTATCTGAGCGAGGTATTATCTGCCTCAAAGCAGAACTACCCACACTATCAGAAAGTGGCGTATGGGGTGTATATGGCAGTTAAGAAGCTGAAGCACTATTTTGAGGAGCATCCCATCAGGGTAATATGTGAGGCTCCCATATCCGAGAGAATGAGTAACAAGGATGCGAGTGGTAGGATTACAAAATGGGCAATTTAACTAGCTCCCTATGCGCCACAATATGTCAGAAGAGAAGCAATCAAGTCTTAGGTTGTAGCTGACCTTTTTGTGGACTGGGCCGAGGTGCAATATGAACCGCCACTACCAGATCCGAACTATTGGAGAATGCACTTTGACGGGTCAAAAACAAAAACCGGGCTAGGTGCCGGAATTGTACTTACCTCGCCAAAGAAGGACCAGCTGAAATATGTGCTGCAGATCCATTTCGTGGCATCAAATAATGTCACTGAGTATGAAGCACTTGTGCATGGGCTAAAAGTGGCAAAAGAAATTGGGATACGTCGGATCCTATGCTTTGGCGACTCGGATTTGGTAGTACAACAAGTGTCGGGACTGTGGGACGCCCTTTATCCAAACATGGCACTGTACAGATTTCATGTGCAGAAGATATCTGGTTACTTTGAGGGTTGTGAATTTCACCATGTACCCCGGGTGGAAAACAAGGCCGCCGACATACTGTCGAAGCTCGGATCAACCCGACAGGCAATTCCACCGGGTGTAGCATTGGAACACCTCAGAAAACCATCTATCAGGCCATCCCCAGAAACCGACTCAATCTACGTCCTAGAGGATACATAGTCCGGAGCGGTGCCCATGGACATTGACATGGGAGGTGGTGCACGAGACCCGGGGACTGCCTCAGCGAACCCCGGGACTGCTTCGCAAGACCCGAGGACTGCCCAGCGCGATCCAGTTGAGGTTATGCCGGTCGATCAGATGGAAATTGATGAGGATGTGTTCCCTGTACGAGCAATACCAGCTTGGGCACTACCTATATTTCATTTCCTAAAAGATGGAACTTTACCCATTGAGGAGGTGTTATCCAGGCAAACTCAGAGGAGAGCAAAGGCATACACGATCATCAATTCCGAGCTATATAAAAGGAGTGTGACTAATGTCCTTTAGCGATGTGTTGACCCGGAAGAGGGGCTTGACATCCTCCAAAATATACATCAAGGGGAGTGCGGGCATCATGCCTCGTCCCGAGCCTTGGTGGCAAAAGCTTTCCGGCATGGATTCTACTGGCCAAGTGCCTTAGAACAAGCAGAAGATCTGGTGAGAAAGTGCAATGGTTGTTAGAGGTATGCTACCAAGACACATATGCCAATGTCGGAGCTCAAGACCATACCAATCACCTGGCCATTTGCCGTGTGGTGTTTGGACATGGTTGGCCCGTTTAAACCAGCAAGGGGAAATATGACTCACATTTTGGTCATGGTGGACAAATTTACGAAGTGGATCGAGGCGAAGCCAATAAGAAAATATGATGGAGCTACGGCCGTGACATTTCTCAAAGACATCATCTTGAGATACGGTTATCCTCACAGTATCATAACTGATAATGGCACAAACTTTGCTGAAGGAGAATTTGCGTGTTTTTGCCGAGATAAGAAGATCCAGCTGGACATTGCCTCGGTAGCCCACCCCGCATCGAACAGACAAGTGGAAAGATCCAACGGATTAGTATTATCCGGAATAAAACCCCGGCTCATTGAGCCGCTGCAAAGATCAGCGGGGTGCTGGATAGAAGAACTACCAGCAGTACTGTGGAGTTTAAGAACAACTCTGAATCGATCAACAGGCTAAACACCATTCTTTCTGGTATATGGGGCAGAAGCTATATTACCAGCCAACATAGAGCATGACTCGCCTAGGGTCACCCAATACACAGAAGCTGAAGTGCAAGAAGCCCGGCAAAATGATGTTGATCTGCTGGAAGAAGCGAGAGAATTGGCATCGTCCAGATCTGCCATATATCAGCAAAATCTCCGACGCTATCATAGCCGGAAAGTAAGCCCCTGAGTTTTCTGGGAAGGCGATCTGGTACTTCGGTTGGTACAACGTACTGTTGGAATGCACAAGTTATCCCCCCCATGGGAAGGGCCATTCATTGTGAGCAAAGCATTGCACAATGATTCTTATTATCTTATAGATGCAAAGCCACAGGAAAAGAACAAGGCGGACAGGTCCGGCGAGGAATCTAAGCGTCCATGGAATGTAGCTCTACTTCATCCTTTCTACACTTAGCAAAGAAGTGTATGTATCCGAATCTTCTCATATGTCGGTATGTATGCCGGCAATGAGCTTATCAATGAAGTGTTGGCACCTCAAGCAGTAACTCGGGGACTGCCTTAATAATGAGTATTGTCTTCTGTATTTATTATTTATACGTCGGCTGGCGTAAGTTGTTTTACTTAGGCCGGATTAGTAATGTGTGAGCACCAAGAACCCAACTCTTCGACTTGCTGTTGTCCAACAAGAATTGGCTTCATGGCAAGCAAGAGAACAAGTTTGGAATTTCGTAGCACATGAAAAACGACTAAGTAAAAGAATTTAATTGAGCCGACGTTTGTTTTTCGACCTAACCTTATGTGTACTTTAAATTTACTATGTTGAGTTACTTTGAGCTAATCCTAAAGTTTCCAAGTATTGTTAAGACAATTTTTGAAACTCGGACTCGTAAGTCATAAAACCGAACCAAGGTAGACGCGACTCAAGCCAAAAGATTGGAAAAACAAGAAAACAAAACTCGGGGACTACGCCCAAGTCAATCCAGCATAGAAACTTAGTAGCAAAACATTACTTGTGCACTTGATACAACTGCACCCGGCATACCGGGGATCTGATGAAATTTAAAAGTTTTTTCGATCAAGGGGCAGCAGGAGGAAGTTCGGCGTCATATTCGCCCTCCTCAACGTCCGAAGCCTCGTCATATTCGTCTTCATCCGAGCCATCTTCGACATTTTCAGCATTCTCATCATCGACAGCATCTAGAAAGCTCAGTCCTTCGTTCCACTGGTGAATGGGGGCGTATTGGATGAAGCTGTGAGCGCAAGCCTTGCGCCGAGCCACCCAATCCGGGTCAGTAGACCACTTTGATCCCGTGCGCATGCGTGCAAGGAGATTGAGGTCAATCTTCTCGTACCACGTGAGCACGTAGTGGAGTACGATATCAGCTCCGGCGCGCCCAGCAGATTCTCTCCAGAGATCGAGCTGAGTCTCGCAGTCCATAAGCCTGGCAAAGAGAACAGATAGATTCTCCGGAGTATCCTCTTCAGGCCAAAAGGCGTTGAAGATCTGGATTACGATGTCCATAACATCCTTACCATAGTTCCTCACGGTCTCAACTCTGGAGGACAAGCTGACTATCAGATCTTCGAGATCAAGAGGAATGGAGCCAGGACCAGACGGAGTACCCCTCTGCTGGCGGAACTTGGTAACTGCCTTGGATGCAATAACATTGCTCTCTGGGAACTTGTCTAGGAAAAATAACACAGGTGGAATGAATAAAGGAAGCAGACCCGGAGAGATAAATGTCGGTTGAAGGAAAAGAACCTACTGGAGATATGGTTGTGAACCCGGGACAGCTCCTTGATGCAGTTGTCACGCCTCTCCCGGCGTTGCACAAGCTCAGCATTCGCCGACTCAAGCTTGATGTCGGCCTCCTTGAGTAAGTCCTGGTCCTTGGCAATCTGAAGATTGAGGCGCTCGCGCTCTTCAGTATAGTCCTGGCCGGCTTTTTGGAGCTCGGATTGGTGCTGTGCTTTCAATTTCTTCATCTCGGCCTTAAGCTTGGCGATCTCATCATCCTTGGTCTAGAGGAGGGCGAGCTCATCATCTTTCTTTTTGAGCTCGGCCTGATGTTGTCCTGCTTGTTCGAGAAAATGCAGCATCATATCAGGCACGGGCACACTATCTTCAAGAGATGCTGAAATAGTTTATTGACCCGGCAGATCCGAGGTATGAATGTTCGCCGAGCCAAGGAGGAAAGGAGATGGAAAGCATAGCAAGGTTGAGAAAACATAACTTACCCTTGATCTGATCCAGATTCTTCCTCATAAGCGTGATCTCAGCCTCCACCCCAGCTGCGAAAACCGAATGATGGATTAGTTCGGCAGAAGAAGATGAAGGAAAATGGAAAAATGCTGAGGAAAAAACTTACCCCTCTTATCATGATCAGCGAGAAGTGCGTTATGCTTGGCGCGCAGCATCTTATGAGTGTCCAGGAGACGCTGAAACTCAGCGCTCCGGCGGTTGGTGGTCACCTAAAAGGAGTACAAAAATACAACTTAGCCTTGTGTATATTCGAAGTGTACAAAATCCGAGCCAAGTGGAACTTAACCCGGCTCTAGGTGTGTGCATATTCGAAGTGTACAAAATCCGAGCCAAGTGGAACTTAACCCGGCTCTAGGTGTGTGCATATTCGAAGTGTACAAAATCCAGACCAAGTGGAACTTAACCCGGCTCTAGGTGTGTGCATATTCGAAGTGTACAAAATCCGGGCCAAGTGGAACTTAACCCGGCTCTAGGTGTGTGCATATTCGAAGTGTACAAAATCCGGGCCAAGTGGAACTTAACCCGGCTCTAGGTGTGTGCATATTCGAAGTGTACAAAATCCGGGCCAAGTGGAACTTAACCCGGCTCTAGGTGTGTGCATATTCGAAGTGTACAAAATCCAGGCCAAGTGGAACTTAACCCGGCTCTAGGTGTGTGCATATTCGAAGTGTACAAAATCCGGGCCAAGTGGAACTTAACCCGACTCTAGGTGTGTGCATATTCGAAGTGTACAAAATCCAGGCCAAGTGGAACTTAACCCGGCTCTAGGTGTGTGCATATTCGAAGTTATCAAGGAGCTATGTTAGTTTTCTAAGGAGCATCCGGCCGAGTAACAAGTTACTCCCCCGGAGGCTCGGGGACTAATGGTTATATCACTAATATCTACAACATGCTAAGGAAAAGGGGAAGTAACGTACCTCCATCATCCGCCCCGCGAGGTTAATTGCCTTAGCGGCAGTGTTCATTTGGGCAGAAAATTCAGCGGGACCAAACTTCTTCGGGAGATTGCCGTTGTGGACGAACTCCGCCTTGTTCCAATTATTGACAAATTCAATCAGGGTCGGAGGGTATCGCTCGCTGCTGAGCATATGGGGCGCCACTAAGCCCTTCGCATGTGCCTCCCTCCTCTCAACCAGGGCAAGGGCCGGGCTGGTGTGCAAAACAAGTTGTTGCGCATCAGCTTGCTCGGCAGGGGCGTCCTTCGGTGCTGGAGGCTTCTTGGAAAGCATGGACGCGAGAGTGCGCTGTCCGGCCTCGACGGACGCTGCCCTGGTGGCGTCAGGGGCCTTTTTGCCCTTGGGCTGCTGAGAGGAGGAAGTGGTTGCAGTAGATTTACCCTTGGGAGCTGCCTGGGTACTTTCTCGCCAAGACTGGGAAGTCTCGGACGAGGCGGAGGGGCTTGGCGCTGCTGCTGTTGCTCTTGGTGTTGCTGTTGTTGCTCTTGCTGCTGGAGGTGGTGCTGGTGCTGCTGCTGGTGCTGGAGTTGGTGCTGGTGCTGGTGCTGGTTTCTTCTTCGGTGGAGGTGCTGAGGTAGCCTCGGTAGTAGCTGGTTGCGGTGAAGCTGAAGTGGTGGATGCCACTGCCTCGGCTGGGCCAGTCTCCCCTGCTCCAAGGTTGCCCCCTCTTGACGAGGTGGAGTGGAACCCAGAGCAGCCGCTGAACCCTCCGGAATAGGGCTCAGCGGGTGTGAATCATCGCCACGAGGGGGAGAAGGGCTATGTCGGAGCAGCGAAGCAATGCTAGATCCGCTCTGGGGGACCTCCACTGCGGCCCTGCCGAATCAAACAGTGTCGGATGAGAAACTATAACAATAGAAGAACAAGTAAGTGGCAAAGGGAAAAGAGGCTTACTCATCAGAGGTCAGGGGCTCCTTGGGCTTCCGAGCCCTTTGTGCTGGGGCCTTGGTTGCAGGCTTGGAGGCAGTTTTGTCCTCGGATTTCTTCTGCCTTTTTGCTGGCTGAGAAGGTCCGGAGGAAGAAGTTGATGCAGCTCCCCACTTCTTTCGGTGCAACCGGAACAGGGTCACCCACGGCAAGGGGAGGGTCCTCATGGATCTGCCCACTGGGGTTAGCTGATGCCGGAAATGCATGAGAAAGGGGGACAGCGTCAAATGCTTCCATCACCTCGACATCCGAGTCATCTTCATTGTCGGGCCAATCTCTCATGGAAGAGAGTTTACCGGTGGGTCGCTTCGTCGTGTCGGTCATTGGAAGGAACATCTCCTGATCCGGCTCTTCCGGGTCCGAAGTCTCCCGGTCAGGCGCCCATTTGAGGGTAGGGTCGGTGCCATCCTCGATGGTCTGTTGAAGAAACAGCTAAGGAAAAGAAAAAGCAACAGGATTAAAACCGACAACAATACCGAAATACGATTTAACTCGGAAAAGGTTTGAAGCACGAGACTTACCAAAGGAGGAAGCCTATCTCGGCAAAAATGTTCTATTCCCCACGTCCACTCAGAGGAGAAATCCTTATGAGTGGTGAAGAGGGCCTTGACCTGGCGGTAAATCTCTGTGTTGCTCAACTCAAAAGATGAGGTCCGGTTGGGGTCGCGGCCCTAGCTCATGTGACACACTTTATGAGTGAGCTTCTGGAGGGGGAGATCCGGTTGCGGACGAATGTGATCATGGCATCCTTGTTGCGCAACCCGAGCTCCTTCAGCTCCGCGAACCTTTTGTTGACCTGGTTGGCTAAGACCGTGGGCTTTTTGGGGACAACGTCCCACAACTCCGGGTTAGGAGGACCCGGAGTATAGGGGCGCAGCTGGATCAGGTCTTCGGTGCCATCGTTCCGAACATAAAAGAAAGTCCGGGCCCATCCCTTGCAGGAGTCCAGCCCGATAACTCGGGGGAAGACGGATAGCCTCCGGGGACAGATTGACGCAGCCCCGAACTGCGTAAGCTGCTTGTCCTCCGGATCAAGCTGGATGTTCAGAATTACGTTCTGACGAAGGCCAAAGAACAAGATCCATAGCTCCTCTGTGGGCCATAATCCGGCATAGCCTTCGATCGTGGAGGCGAAAGCAGAGAGAGATGTGATAGCATTGGCAGGAAGGTGGTGCGGCTGGAGTTCGTAGGTGTTCAACTAGTCATGGAAAAAATCGCTAACTGGCAAGCCAAATCCCCGCTGGAAATGTGACAGGAACACCACATACTCACCTGGATTGGGTGAGGGGACAAGTTCGGCGGAGCCGAGGCGTGCGGTGACGCCTGCGGGGATGCGCCTGGTGCGGTAGAGCCAGTCCAGGTCATCCTGGCAGACCCAGGATCCGGCCCACGCACCGCGGTCCGCCATCACAGCATTTTCTTCCATCTCCTGCTCGGCGATGATGAGTTCTTCTTCTGTCATCTCGAGGTCGCTGCCCTCACTGGCGCTAGCGGCGGAGCGTGGTAGCGGCCTAGACAGACGAGGACCCATGCGGAGGAGGTGCGCACCGGCGGCGGCGACGCAAATGCCTGTGGGAGCAGTGCGGCGGCGGCGCTGCTACTCAAACGCGGCGGCGGCAGCGCTGTCGCGGGGGAAGACGAGGAAGAAGAAAGGGCAGAGGGGCGCAGAACTGGGGAAAGGACCCAAGCGGCGCACCCTCCCCTATTTAACCACTCCCCCAGGGAGGTAGTGGGATCGCGTTTGCGGGCATGCCACATCGTCTGGCCGTATACAAACCGGATTGACCAATAAGCATCGAGCCACACGGAAGGCCACAGGGCACAGCGGATCCCATGACATGACTTTATGATGCAGTTAACGAGGAGGCAGGCACGGTGTGACGTGCGCTACAGTGATAACTGACAATTACTGCGGTGGTTACTGTGACTGGCCCTTAAAATGAGGCGATGTGATGATTAGCCTCCACGTGGGGAAGCGTATGAGAGAAGGAAGAACAACCCGGATGAGAATGTGGTAACCCGGCCAGCAAGTGAAAACTTGGAATGTGCCAAGGGAAAGTAAATCCATAGAATTCGAGATAAGGAGGTAACTCAGAAATAAAGCCCAGAGCTCAGTGAAATTGAACCTGCTGTGGCCTTAGTGGCCAAGGCAGCTAAGACCGCACCAGCTTCGGGGACTAATGTTGGGGGATACCCCCGGGTAGGGTCGCGTCGTGGTATAAAGGCCGAGTTAGCCGAGGTTCGGCAAGGCCAAAGCGGATGCTGGCCGGGTCACCTCAAGGCAGGCCGAATCACGGGGTAACCCGGACCAGGGGATGTCCACCTAACTTTGTCTCGACCGACTTAAGCCGTAATTCGGTAAAAATATATTTAACTTGTATGCAGGAACAGGTGTGGCCGGATCAACTATGTAGGATCTGGGTTATATCAAGCTTGTAAGAGAAGGAAGGTATCTCGCTGGTCAAAGGTGGCAACTGTACACAGAGAGTGAGCGAGGCGGACAGAGGCCGGACCACTGAGACGTGGCCGACAAAGGTGACGAAGCCAATGTCGGGTGACGCAGGCACCGCAGAGGCTCACGTAGCCTCTGCATGGGTGACGCGGGGGGAAAGTGACCCGGTCTGCTTACTATTTTGGGACGAGGCATATTCCAGGGAATATGCCTCCACGCATGCCCTAAGTGGAGACCTAGCCACCCCTATATAAGGAGGGCTAGGGCCTCTGTAGAAGGGGTTGGTCTGAAACGGGTTGGGTTCTACTGGTTGATACATGAGAGATTGCTCTGAGGGCTAGCTAGTGGCGAGAGTAAGAGAGCTCCTTCTTCCTCCTCTCCCTAATATAGCTCTAGGAGCACTTGTAATTTGTGAAGGTGAATCAAATATAAAACTTCTGTGTGTGGAATCACCACACTATCCCTCCCTGGATTCCCCTAGTGCATTTAGTCCCCACCTTTAGCCTATCCATGGCATCTGCCGTGACACCACCACGACATTATGCCTCTCTTATAGACTAGCTTGTTGATTAACAAGATGACCAAGGTTTCCTGATCATGGACATTGGATGTTGTTAATAACAAGGTCACAACATTTGTGAAATGATGTGATGAACATTCATCCGAAGTATAGCATTACGATCAAGTCATTATGTTTACATTGTTATAACATCATACGAAGTAATATTTATCCATAGACCATGAGATCATGTTAATTGCTAACACCGGAAGAGTATCTTGATAACATCAAACGTCACACCGTAATAGGGTGACTATAAAGATGGGTTCAGTACTACGAAGGTGTTATGTTGAGGCTCATGGATCAAGAGTGGAATTTGTCAATCTCGATGATGAATAGATATACTTCGGGCCCTCTCGGTGATATCACATTAAGATAGCTTGCAAGCAAGTGATGTGATCACTAGAATGTTATATCACGGGAACGAGAAAAGAGTGCATGTCGGTAACGAGATCAAATTAGGTATTTGGGTACCGATGATCGAATCTTGGACATGTATTATATCATGAGACAAAGGGATTAAATTACAAGCGTTAAAGGTTCTCACGATCACAGAAGTCATCGTTGAATATGCAGGAGTCAGTATGGATCTCCAGGTCCCGCTTCTGATTATTGATCTGAGAGGTGTCTCAATCATGTCTGCATTATTCGCGAACCGTAGGGTGAAACACTTAAGAGTTACCGGACACCATTTTGTAGCACATATGTTTCAGACGAAAGAATTGCAAAGCATAGGAAATGTTTCGATAGAAACCGGAATTGTTTCAGGTGAAATTGCAGAAAGTGGTTCTGCATGTGATATTGAAATATTGCAAGGGGATATATGTGAATGTTTGTTAATTAAAATAATTAACAAAATTCTGAATAAATTTAATAAAAGAGTTTTATTAAATGAGAGAGCATTAAACTTAGATAATTTTAATGCATTTAAAGTGGGGACTTTAAAAGGGAATGTGAAGAGGCATTTTAATGTGGAGGGGTTACCACCACATGAATTGGGGAGGTGAGGGGTCACCCCCCATGCGCCAGCCACGGGGAGAGGCACCCCCCTCCTCCTATAAAAGGCCCCCTCTTCCTCCTTCTTCCTCACACCTCCTCGTGAAGGATCTCTCTCCCCCTCTAGAATTATTCCCCCATGGTCTCGGATTAGCGAGATACATGTTCCCGGTGGCATTTTGTCTGGGAGGAGTTGCTTCTTCCACTGGATCGCTGGAGCGAGGAGGTGGAGGTTGTCCGGTGGCTTAAACGTGTGTGCGAGGACGGATGCGCTGCTGATTTGCGGCGCTCGGACTTCCACACGATCTTGAGATCGGCAAGTGTACAACTACATCAACCACGAGTTCCTACTCGTTAACAAAACTCGTTGTCTTCGAGGGTAAGTTCTCGATGGATGTATGTCCACCCGTTGCTCTATACCTAGTAGATAGATCTTGGCGTGTAGTTCTCATTGTAGGAAATTTATTGTTTTCTATGCTGCGGACCCAACAGTGGTATCAGAGCCTGATCTATGCGTAGGTGCTTTGCACGGGTAGTACACATATGTTTATATGTGGGCGATGATGATCATGTTATTGCATCTTCTATGTATTTTGGATATTGGTGGCATAGTGGGATGAAGCGTCCCGGACCAACCTTACATGTCATCATACATGAGACCGGTTCCACGACTGACATGCAACTTGTTTTGCATAAGTGGCTGGCGGGTGTTTGTCTCTCCTACTATAGTCAATATCTGATTTACAACGAGTTGCTAATAACTTGGTTATCCTCGTTGTGCTTCATGTTCATAGGTAAGAACGGTTCTATCTCCGAAAGCCCTAAGCCACGTAAAACTTGCAATTGATAAATTAGAGGCGTCTAGTTTAGATCGTTGCTGGGCTAGTGTCTTGATATGGTATTGTTGTAAGTAGATGTATGATCGATACTCTTACAACACATTCAACGTGTAAGTTCCATAGACCTTGGCCTTACACACAAAGGAATGATAGAGATCATACCACGATGCAAATGATAGAGATCAAATGCATGGACCATATCATCTCACTTTACACATTAGATGTTAGCATCTTATACTGCTAGTTTGGCGCTTTTGTAGCATTGTAAGATGATCCCTCATTTAGATATCAAGATAAAAATGTGTTCTTCCTTAAGTATGCACCGTTCTGTGGATCGTGTTTTCGAGACATCACGTGATGATCGGGTGTACTCGAATCTACGCTTTCATTGGAACGGGTGTAAGACAGCGTTACACACGCGAATACTAAGGTTCTTACTTGGCGAGCCTAGCATGTACAGACATGGCCTCGGAACACGGACCGAAAGGTTAAGCATGAGTCATATAGTTGATATGATGCCCATATAGATGCTCGCCTTTGAAGCTACATCAACTCACGTGATGATCGGACTTGGTGTAGTGGATTTGGTTCATGTAATCACCAAAAGGACACGAGGGATGTCGTTTTTGAGTGGGAGTTCATTAGTAATTTGGATTAGTTGAACTCACTCTATCATAAAATTAGTCTAAATAAACTTTACAAATTCTGTTGTAGATGGCACCACCTGCTTTTAATTTCAATGTGTTCATGGAGAACTTCACCAACTGGGCTATGAATTTGAGGATTCTCTTCACTGCTGCACAAAAGAAATATGTGCTAGAGGCGCCGCTAGAAACCCCCCCCCCCACCACCACCAGCTCCTGATGCCCCTAACAGAAAAGAATGTCTGTGTGACTCGTTAGGAGGACCACAACTTAGTTCATTGTGGCATACTGTATGGGCTAAAGCCAGAACTTTGAAAGCGTTTCGAAAATGGCAATGCTTTTGATACCATGGGAGAATTGAAAATGATTTTCGATACCCATGCTGTCATAGAGAGTTATAATGCTTCTAAAAAGTTCTTTAGCTGCATGATGGAGGAGAACAGCTCCGTTAGTGAGCACGTACTCAAAATGTCTAGGTACGCCAATAAGCTTGTGTCCTTGGGAATAACGATTCCCATTGACTTAGGCATACATCGTGTTCTCCAATCTCTGCCACCTAGCTACAAGAGCTTCATGATGAACTATAACATGCAGGGCATGAAGAAGTCTCTTCCCGAGCTTCTGTCAATGCTTAAGACTGCAGAAGTGGAGATTAGGAAAGAACATCAAGTGTTGATGATCAATAGGACCACCGGTTTCAAGAAGGACAAGAAAGGCAAGCACAAGGGAAAGAAGGGTGGTAAATCTGTTGCTACACCTGAAAAGAAACCCCGAGTTAGCCCTAAGTCTGACACTAAGTGTTACTATTGCAAGGGGACTGGCCATTAGAAGCACAATTGCCCCAAGTATTTGGCGGACAAGAAGGCCAGCAAGGGAAACAACGGTATATGTGATATACATGTTATTGATGTGTACTTGACTAGTACTCGCAGTAGCACCTGGGTATTTGATACGGGATCGGTTGCTAATATATGTAACTCGGTTCAGGGGCTGCAGAACAAGTGACAACTAGCAAGGGATGAGGTCAGGATGCGGGTCGGCAATGGATCAAGAGTTGATGTGATCGCCGTCGGGACGCTACCTCTCCATATGCCATCATGATTAGTTATAAACCTAAATAATTGTTATTTGGTGCCTGCACTGAGCATGAACATTGTATCCGGATCATGTTTGATGCAAAGTGGCTATTCCTTTAAATCTGAAAACAATGGTTGTTCGATTTATAAGAATGATATCTTTTATGGTCATGCACCCATGTTGAATGTTTTATTTCTATTGGATCTCGATAGTAGTATTACGCATATTCATAATGTTGATGCTAAAAAGATTAAACTTGATAATGATATATCTGCATATATGTGGCACTGCCGTCTAGGTCATATTGGTGTTAAACGCATGAAGAAGCTCCATTCTGATGGACTTTTGGAATCACTTAATTTTGAATCATTTGATACATGTGAGCCATGCCTTATGGGCAAGATGACTAGAACACCGTTTTCCGGTCCAATGGAACGGGCGACAGATTTATTGAAAATCATACATACTGATGTGTGTGGACCAATGAGTGTGTCGGCGCGAGGTGGATATCGTTATTTTGTTACTTTCACGGATGATTTAAGTAGATACGGGTATATCTATTTGATGAAACACAAGTCTGAAACCTTTGAAAAGTTCAAGGAATTTCAGAACAAAGTGGAAAATCATCGTAGTAGAAAGATCAAATTTCTTCAGTATGACCGTGGAGGTGAGTATCTAAGTTACAAGTTTAGCACACACATGAAAGAGTGTGGAATAGTTTCACAACTCACGCCTGCCGGAACACCACAATGTAATGGTGTGTCGGAACGTTGTAATCGTACTTTATTGGATATGGTTCGATCTATGATGTCTCTAACTGACTTGCCACTATCATTTTGGGGTTATGCACTGGAAACAGCTGCATTCACTTTAAATCGGGCACCATCTAAATCCGTTGAAACGACACTGTATGAATTATGGTTTGTAATCAAACCTAAGTTGTCATTTCTTAAAGTTTGGGGATGCGATGTTTATGTGAAGAAACTTCAGCCGGATAAACTTGAACCCAAAGCGGAAAAATGCATCTTCATAGGATACCCTAAGGAAACGATTGGGTATACCTTCTATCACAGATCCGAGGGCAAGGTTTTTGTTGCCAAGAATGGATCCTTTCTTGAGAAGGAGTTTCTCGCGAAAGGTGTGAGTAGTCAGAAGGTAGAACTCGAAGAGGTTATTAAACCTTCTCTTCATGAAATGGCGAGTAGTGCAGTACCGGAAATTGTTTCGGAGTTAACTTCACCTAATGAAGAGAGAGCTAATGATATTGATCATGAAACTCCGAAAGAGGACACTACCGAACCTCGCAGGTCAAGTAGGACACGTAGCTCCTGAACTGTACGGCAATCTTGTTGTGAATTTCATGGTTGATGAAATAGATGACCCTGCGACATATGAAGAAGCGGTGATGAGCCCGGATTCCAACAAATGGCTAGCAGCCATGAAATCCGAGATGGAATCCATGTACGAGAACCAGGTTTGGACCTTGGTGGACTTACCTCACGATCGAAAGGCCGTTGAGAATAAATGGATTTTCAAAAGAAAAATTGATGCTGATGGTAATGTGTCCATCTATAAGGCTCGACTTGTCGCAAAGGGGTTTTGACAAGTTCAAGGAGTTGACTACGATGAGACATTCTCTCCCGTAGCGATGCTTAAGTCGGTTAGGATTATGTTAGCAATTGTTGCATATTTCGATTATGAAATATGGCAGATGGATGTCAAAACTGCGTTCCTCAATGGTAATATTGAAGAAGAGTTGTATATGATACAACCTAAGGGTTTTGTCGATCCTAAGGATGCTAATAAGGTATGCAAACTTCAGCGATCCATCTATGGACTGAAGCAAGCATCCCGGAGTTGGAATCTCCGCTTTGATGAGGTGGTCAAAGAGTTTGGATTTGTCCAAACTTATGGAGAGGCTTGTATTTACAAGAAAGTGAGTGGGAGCAATGTGGCATTTCTGATATTATATGTGGATGACATATTATTGATTGGAAATGATATAGATCTTTTAAACAGTGTTAAAAGTTATCTAAACAGCAAATTTTCGATGAAAGACCTTGGTGAAGCGTCATATATATTAGGCATTAAAATCTATAGAGATAGATCAAGGCGCCTAATTGGGCTATCGCAGAGTACATACCTTGATAAGATATTAAAGAAGTTTAATATGGACGGAAGTAAGAAGGGGTTCTTACCTATGTTTTAAGGCAAGACATTGAGCAAGACTCAAAGTCCGGCTACGGCGGAAGAAAGAGAGATAATGGATAAGATCCCCTATGCCTCGGCCATATGCTCTATTATGTATGCCATCCTATGTACAAGACCGGATGTGGCACATGCTATTAGTTTGACTAGTAGGTACCAATCTGATCCAGGTTCGGAACACTGGATAGCGGTCAAGAACATCCTCAAGTACTTGAGAAGAACTAGGGATATGTTTCTTATATACGGAGGTGAAGAAGAGCTAGTCGCTAAGTGTTATGTCGATGCTAGCTTTGACACCGATCGGATGACTCTAAGTCTCAATCCAGATACGTATTTCTCTTGAACGGAGCAACAGTTAGTTGGAGGAGTTCCAAACAACCTGTGGTGGCTGGATCAACGACGGAGGCGGAATATGTTGCTGCTTCAGAAGCGGCGCAGGAGGCGGTTTGGATGAAAGAGTTCATTACGGAACTAGGTGTGGTTCCTAGTGCATTGGACCCAATTGTGATCTATTGTGACAACAATGGAGCCATAGCCAATGCCAAGGAACCGAGGTCTCACAAGAATTCCAAGCATATTAAGCGCCGATTTCACTCCATCCGCGGACATGTCAAGGATGGAGATATAAAGATTTGTAAAGTACATACGGACCTAAATGTAGCAGATCCGTTGACTAAAGCTCTCCCTAGGGAAAAACATGATCAACACCAGAACTCCATGGGTGTTAGATTTATCACTATGTGAACTAGATTATTGTCTCTAGTGCAAGTGGGAGACTGAAGGGAATATGCCCTGAGAGGCAATAATAAAGTTGTTTATTATGTATTCCTTATATATGATAGATGTTTATTTTGCATGCTATAATTGTATTGATCGGAAACATCAATACATGTGTGTTTAATAAACAAAAAGGGTTCCTAGTTATGCCTCTCTTATAGACTAGCTTGTTGATTAACAAGATGATCAAGGTTTCCTGATCATGGACATTGGATGTTGTTAATAACAAGGTCACAACATTTGTGAAATGATGTGATGAACATTCATCCGAAGTATAGCATTATGATCAAGTCATTATGTTTACATTGCTATAACATCATACGAAGTAATCTTTATCCTTAGTCCATGAGATCATGTTAATTGCTAACACCGGAAGAGTATCTTGATAATATCAAACGTCACACCGTAACAGGGTGACTATAAAGATGGGTTCAGTACTACGAAGGTGTTATGTTGAGGCTCATGGATCAAGAGTGGAATTTGTCAATCTTGATGATGGATAGATATACTTTGGGCCCTCTCGGTGATATCACATTAAGATAGCTTGCAAGCAAGTGATTTTATCACTAGAATGTTATATCACGGGAACGAGAAAAGAGTGCATGTCGGTAACGAGATCAAACTAGGTATTTGGGTACCGATGATCGAATCTCGTACATGTATTATATCATAAGACAAAGGGATTAAATTACAAGCGTTAAAGGTTCTCACGACCACAGAAGTCATCATTGAATATGCAGGAGTTAGTATGGATCTCCAGGTCCCGCTTCTGATTATTGATCTGAGAGGAGTCTCAATCATGTCCGCATTATTCGCGAACGTAGGGTGACACACTTAAGAGTTACCGGACACCATTTTGGAGCACATATATTTCAAACGAAAGAACTGCAAAGCGCAGGAATTGTTTCGATAGAAACCGGAATTGTTTCGGGTGAAATTGCAGAAAGTTGTTCTACATGTGATATTGAAATATTGCAAGCGGTTAAATGTGAATGTTTGTCAATTAAAGTAATTAACAAAATTCTGAATAAATTTAATAAAGAGTTTTATTAAATGAGAGAGCATTAAACTTAGAGAATTTTAATGCATTTAAAGTAGGGACTTTAAAAGGGAATGTGAAGAGGCATTTTAATGTGGAGGGGTTACCACCACATGAATGGGGGAGGTGAGGGGTCACCCCCCATGCGTCGGCCATGGGGAGTGATACGTCCATTTTGCATTACTATTTATGTCATAATTCACTATTATTCATTGATATATTTCGTATTGAGAGGTGATACTTATGTTATTTCATCTGTTTTGCATGGTTGATGACTTTTGGAGCATGGACCGCTTCAGTCAGGATTCTGATGGAAAAGGTGTTGTTTGGAGGCAAAATTCGCAAAGATCAGAAAATCCGGAAAAATATATGGAAAATCCTATTTTTCCAGAAGACGATGGAAGCCAGAAGGGGGGCTGGAGATGGGCCACAGGGGCCCACACCACCCCCTGGCGCAGGCAGCCCTAGGCCGTGCCAGCAGGTGGTGTGGCCGCCCTGGCCCACTCCAGGCTCTCCCCTCTGGCGTATATCATCCTCCCGAAACCCTAAGACTCGGGGAGCGACCACAGAAAGATTCCGCCGATTCTGTGGGGTGGAAAACACCGAGAGAGAAAGATCTCTCCGGCAGACAGATTTTTTGCCGGGGGAATTCCTTCCCGGAGAGGGGAGATCGTCGCCATCAACACCACCATCAAGCTGGACTTCATTGGGATCATCATCATCATCACCACCATCATCACCATCAGCACCCTCATCATCATCTCCATACTGCTATAACAATTGGGTTGAATCTTGCATTAGTTCATAGGGGAGACTTTCCTGGTGTTGATTACTCTTTGTAGTTGATGCTATTGAGCGAACCATTGAATTATTGTTTATGTTCAGATTATTATACATCATTATTCCATCTCTGATCAAGATCCATATGATGTCTTGTGAGTAGTTCGTTTTGTTCTTGAGAACATGGGAGAAGTCATGTTGTTAGTAGTGCAGTTGTGTTGAGAAAAATTCAATAGTTTGATATTTAAGTTGTGGTGTACTTCTTCTAGTGGTGTCATGTGAACGTCGACTACATGACACTTTACCTATATGGGCCTAGGGGAATGCATTGTGTATTTGGCTACTAATCGTAGGGGTTGCCGGAGTGACAGAAACCTGAACCCCCGTTAGGAAACCATTGCACAAGGGACGTAAGGGTCTTAGAGTTTAAAGCTATGGTTAGGTTTTTACCTTAATTACTTTCTTGTACTTATGGATGTTTGCAAGAGGTATAATCACAAGTATGTATTATCCTAGGAAGGTCGGTACATTAGCACAGGTTCACCCACACAACACTTAGCAAGCTAGAGAAGATTAATCAACTATATGAAGCGAAAGCACTTGACAGTCTTCCCATGTGTCCTCGAGAACGTTTGGTCATCTTAAGTAATACAACTGGCTTGTCCTTTGCTCCATAAAGGATTGGGCCACTTGCTGCATTTATTCCTACGGTCTTTTATTTACTCGTACTTTATTTACTTGCTTTATCGAAAACCCCTAAAAATCCATTTGCTAAGTATTTGTAGAGAATTCCTGATCCATACCACTAGCCAAAACCTTATGCTCCTCGTTGGGTTCGACACTCTTACTTATCGAAAATACTGCGATACACCCCCTATACTTGTGGTCATCAACACTATTTTCTGGCGCCGTTGCCGGGGAGTGAAGCGCTATTGGAGAGTGGAACTGGTAAAGGAAACTTCTACTGTGAGTATTGTTTACTACTGCTAGTTGCTTTATTTTTGTTATGGATAATTCGCTGAGTTTCTTATTTGGTAATTCTACTACCACTGCTAAGGTAGTAGATAAACCACCACCTGCTGAGAATGATGTTTTTAAAATACCTACAAGAATTATTGATCGTGTTATGGATAACTATTATGTTGGGGATGGAACTGTCCATCCCGGTGATCATTTACTCTTTATACACGAATTATGCAGGTTGTTCAAGTGTGCAGGTATTACTACAGATCAAGTCAAGAAGAAGTTATTCTCATTATCACTGAAAGGAAGAGCTGAGGAATGGTATAAGCTGCTGAAGAATGGTCAAGCTCTGGAATGGGAGGAAATAGTGCCTCTCTTTTATTCAAAGTTTTATCCTCCTAGTGAGATTCATAAAGATCGGAATCAAATATACAACTTTTGTCCTCTTGATGGAGAGAGTACAGCTCAAGCTTGGGGGAGATTGAAGTTACTAATGCTCAAATGTCCCATTCATGAGCTCCCCAACAATATTATTATCAATAACTTTTATGCAATGCTTTCTCTTCATGATAAAGATTTATTGGATGCTTCTTGTGCTGGATCATTCACTCGCATGGAAGAAGAAGCTAAATGGGATCTTCTGGACCGTATTCAAGACAATGCTGAAGCTTGGGAGAATGACAAAGGTAGAAAGTCAGGTATAAATTATGATTATGAATGCATTGAATCTTTTATGGGAACTCATGACTTTCAAAATATTAAAAATGCTTATGGTCTAGACTCTCAAGCTATTGCTTCTTATTTTAAGGCTTTTGCTTCCTACATTGAAGTGCCTAAAAACAAGTGGAATAAGTATCATGAACCTTATAAAGATATTGCTAAGAGTGTTCCTGCAAGAAATACTAAAGTTTATACTGCTAATCATGTCTTACCTGAACCTTATATTGAGAAAATGTCTTTCCCAGTTAAGGTAAAGGAACAATCTATGATAGCTAGTATGGTTAATGAAAGTATGAATAAAGTTGTTGAACCTGATAAACAAATGGTTGATGAACCTATAATAGCAAATGTGAAAGACTTTGTTACTAAATATGAAGAAGAGGGACACACTATCCTTTGTAAGGATACCTCTAATATTGTTTCACATAGTAGTGTTATGAGAGCTAGTATTCCTGTGTTTTCTGTTAGAATAAGCGATCATTGTTATGATGGCCCTTGTGATAGCTATATTGTTAAGTTTATGCATGATACTGAAAGTTACTATGAGAGAGGGAAAAGTGTTCTTGTGCATCTCAATAATATCAAGTTTTCTCATTTTATGCTGAAAGTTTTTATGTTGCACTTCTTTTGCCTTCCTATGCTTGTAGCCTATGGTTTCAACAACTTGTTTGTTTACAAAATTACCTTGCATAGAAAGTGGGTTAGACTTAAATGTGTGTGTGTTTTTGCTTCTTAATGCTCTTTTTCACTTTAATTCATATTCCTGAGTGAGCATCTTCAAAATTATCATGCCCATCTTAATGGCTATAAAGAAAGAGGTTTTTGGGAGACAACCCAATTTGTTTTTGCTTTCAGTTTGTTTTTGTTTCTTTGAGTCTTGGAAGTTATTACTTTGGTAATAACCGCTCCTTATCCGTTTAGTTTGGTTTTTGTGTCAAGATCAACCTCTAATGAGAGAGAAGTAAGATTTGGGGAAGTTGCTGTCCCAAAACAGATTTTTGTGCTTCACCGTAAAAATTCGTGAGAGATCTCTTTATGTCGTATTGAGCTGTCATTTTTTGTGCTTCTGCCCCAGGTTGTTATTTAACTTTCTTTAGTTTTGCACGTTTTGATTTGAGCAACATAAGATTTTCTAAAAAATTGATCTTTACCTGCTGGTCTGTTTTGACAGATTTTGCCACTCTTGCATTTGCTTCTTTATTCGATTTCCTTTTTGAATTCTTTTTGGGTTTTCAAAAGGAGTTGCCACAGTAGCTTATGTTTTGATGGTTTTCAGTTGAAGTTGGACTCAAAAGGTTTTATCACTTCACTTATACTAATGTTGCTAATGAGAATTGTGTGAAGTTTTGTGTGAAAGAAATTTCCAAGTACTGGAGATAATGGTGTAATAAGGAAGAGAAGGGTTTTATGACTCAAGTAATAAGTGTATGAAGATGAATATATTGATGTTATTCAAGTGATGACTCCGGAAGAATCTACTATATACCAAATCCAGAGACCTACAGAGTCCGCTTTCAAATAAGGTAACAGTTCTGGTAAGAAAAGTTCCGCGAAAATACTATCCAACTATATTTTTGCAGTTTTTAGTCAATAAGGAAAGCTACGAAGCGAAAAAGGGACGGAAATGGAGCCAGGGTGGCTCACGCCACCCTGTGGCGTGGGCCCACCCCTAGCCGCGCCACCAGGTGGTGAGTCCACCCCAGACTCCGCCTCCAACTCGTTTTCTCCTAGTACCTTCCTTTTTATATGAAACTTCGTAATATATAACCCCCCGGATCTTCTGAGGTTCGTATATCATGTTTTTGTTTCGATCTGTTTCTGCCAGGACATACTCTTTGAAGGTTTAGAAGCACAATGGTGTCCGCCAAGGATAAAGGGAAGGAGCCTATGGAGGAAGACCTCCAAGACCCCGGGAAGGAGAAGGAGATCAAGAGTGAAGGTGAAGAGGAGCAAGGCCAACATCCGCACACTGGCACTACCATTGCAAGCATTGGAGTGGTTACAAAAGCTGCCAGGGTTAGAAGGACTGCATGGATGCAGACTGGGGGGAAAGCTCCTCATCACAGTTTGGCTCCATGGTCACCTCCTCCACACACCAAGAATCATTTCCATACCCTTATCCATGAGCATCAATACCAGAATATGCCCAAGGGGAAATTACCCTCCAATTGGGATTTGCCTCGTTCTAGCCATGCAGGAAAAGAAGACTTCAAGGAGGAAGAGTGGGGAAAGAATAGCAAGAGCTAGAATTCTCAACCCAACATGATCATGAGCCGCATTGAGCAAAACTCACAGCTGATTCATAATCTCACCTTTGAGATTGAGGACTTGGGGAAACTGATCAGAGAGCTCATTGAGAGGATACCACCACCACCAAAGGAGTAATTCGTCATTAGGTTTGGCATCCCCTTGGTTTGTTCCAAGCTTGGGGGAGTGTCGCGGTATCACATCATTATCTTCTATCTTTTTACCTTATTAGTAGAGTCATATCATGAATAGAGAAGTTATTATGTAGTATGGTTTGCATTATGGAAGTGTCCCCTCTCTCGTTAGATATGTATCCCTTGGTGTGAGTTGTCATTATGGAATATTAATGAGAAGTTCTATCATTTACTCTTTTGCATAGCTTATATTAGTTTTCAATTCGTGTTTATATGATTGATATTGTTGTTAGTATTGGTATCACTTTGGGATCATTGAGTTAATTTAGTTGGTTTTGGCAAACCTGGCTTGGTCAGTAGCAACATTTTTTGAGAGTTGAAAGAAAAGATAAAAGTACTCTAAAGAAAAATTATTTCATCATCTTTCTTTCTTGATTTGCTCATAAGTCTAGTATTCTCTAGTTAAGATCTTTTGTGCTTCTAAGGAAGATTGCATGTTTGTTTTTATCACTTGTATGTTTGTTTGTTTCCTTCAACTCTTATACTTGCTACCCAGCCTTGCTAGCCAAAAAACCTGTACTGAGAGGGAATTCTTCTCGTGCATCCACTCCTTTAAACCAAAACCTTTGCCATTTGTGTCCACCATACCTACCTAGTAGCATTATTGCTATTCCAAGTAAATTCTTGTTTTTTCTACCTCCCAAATTAAACTTGTTATGTGAAAATTAGTGATTAAAGCTCTCATGAACTTGATGGCACACTTTACTTTCTCGCATCTAATAAACTTGAACCATTGTGCTCACCTATGTTGCGTATATGTTTGCGCTTTGTAAGTTGTGAATTAGTAGAACCATGATGTCATGGGGAACGCTTTCAACATTGCGCTGGTACTTAGTACCAAGTTGATATCTTGTTCTTTTGTCTATGGATGTCGTCAGTGTGAAATGAAAGGGGAGCTTGTAAGTCCATGGAGTTATGCATGTGTGTTAGAGAAACGCCTGGGCCGTTGGTCTAATCCATGATGACATGGTGGAAACCTGCAGCGTAACCATAACGAGTATCTATGAAGCATTCTTCTTATAAAAAAGAGATAGAGATTGAGAAAAAGGAGAAAAGAAAAAAAAGATTATGAAAAGAGGAAAGAGAGAAAAAAGCACCATATTCCCATGGTAAATAAGAAGATTGCTGAGATGCTTGTTGTCTGCTTGCCCTACAAGGACTCCCCTCCTCTAGGCCGGCGGATTGGGGAGTGGGGGGAGGAGTCCTCCTCCCCCACGACTCCTAGTCTTGACCCACCAGGACTCCTTGATCCCTATCTTGATTTTCAAGCAAACTCCAAGATATCTTCTAGAACCTTCCAGAACATTCCGAAACCTTCTAGAATCCTCATACAAACACTCCGGAACATTTCCTAACTTAAAAAATGATTCCCTATATATGAATCTTATTCTCCGGACCATTCCGGATCTCCTCGTGATGTCCCGAATCCAATCCGAGACTCCGAACAACATTCGGTCTCCAACGCATATTCCATATCTACTTAAAATAACTTCGAACCTTAAGTGTGCACCCTACGGTTCGTGAATATGCAGACATGACAGAGACACATCTCCTATCAATAACCATCAGCGGGATCTGGAGATCCATAATGGCTCCCACGTACTCAACGATGACTTCGTGATCGATTGAACCATTTACATACGAAACCAATTCCCTTTGTCACGCGATACTATACTTATCCGAGGTTTGATCGTCAGCATCTCCATACCTAGTTCTACCTCGTTACTGATAAGTACTCTTTACTCGTTCCGTGATATGTCATCCCTTGTGACCTAGTCACATGCTTGCAAGCTAACTAGATGACATTCCACCGAGAGGGCCCAGAGCATATCTATCCGTCATATGGATGGACAAATCCCAATCTTGGTCCATGCGCTTCAACACATACTTTCAGAATACCTAATGACACCTTTATGACCACCTAGTTACGAAGCGGTGTTTGATGTCATCAAAGTACCCATCCAGTGATGGTGATTAACACAACCTCATGGTCGAAGGATTAGGTTACTATGCATTCAAAAGCTTACAGCAATACGAACTTAATGACTTGATCTTATGCTACGCTTACTATGGGTGTGTGTCCATCACATCATTCTCCTAATGATATAACCTTGTTATTAATCACATCCAATGTCCATGATCAGGAAACCATGATCATCAATTAATCAACAAGCTAGTTCAACAAGAGGCTTACTAGGGACTCTTATATGTTTACAAAACACACATGTATTAGTGTTTCCTAATAATACAATTATAGCATGAGATGTAAACATTCATCATAAACACAAAGATATAATAATAATCACTTTTATTATTGCCTCTTGGGCATATCTCCAACAGTCTCCCACTTGCACTAGAGTCAATAATCCAGATTACATGGTAATATACCGAACACCCATGGCGTTCTGGTGTTGGTCATGCTTTGCCCTAGGGAGAGGTTTAGTCAACGGATCTGCCACATTCAGATCAGTGTGTACTTTGCAAATCTTTATGTCACCATCTCGGACATACTCGCGAATAGCGTGGAAACGTAGCTTGATGTGCTTCAGCTTGCTATGTGACCTTGGCTCCCGTGCATTAGCTATGGCACCTGTGTTGTCACAGTAGATGGCCATCGGGTCCAACGCACTGGAAACCACGCCAAGTTCAGTAATGAATTCCTTCATCCAAACGGCTTCTTGTGCAGCCTCCGAAGCAGCTATGTATTCCGATTCAGTTGAAGATTTCGCCACAACGCTTTGCTTCGCACTCCTCCAGCTCACTGCAGCACCATTCAAAATAAATACGTATCCCGATTGTGACTTCGAGTCATCTGGATCGGTGTTCCAACTAGCACCGGTGTAACCGTTTACAGCAAGCTGTTCATCACCTCCATAAGAAAGAACCATATCCTTAGTCTTATTTAGGTACTTTAGGATATTCTTGACCGTTGTCCAGTGCTCCATTCCAGGATCACTTTGATATCTGCTAGTCAAACTAACAGCATGTTCTATATCCGGTCTTGTACACAGCATGGCATACATGATAGAACCTATGGCTGAGGCATAGGGAATATTGTTCATCTTTTCTCTATCTTCTGCCGTAGCTAGACTTTGAGTCTTACTCAAGGTCTTACCTGACAACATGGGCACGAACCGTTTCTTGCTATCTTCCATTCTAAACTTCTTTAGAACTTTGTCCAAGTATGTACTTTGTGAAAGCGCTATTAGGCGTCTTGATCTATCTCTATAAATCTTGATGCCTAGAATGTATGTCGCTTCGCCAAGATCCTTCATTGAAAAACTATTATTCAAATAGGTTTTGACGCTATTAAGAAGTTCTATATCATTCCCAATCAACAATATGTCATCTACATATAGTACTAGGAATGCTACAGAGCTCCCACTCACTTTCTTGTAAATACAAGCTTCTCCATAAGTTTGTATAAACCCAAATTTTTTGATTACTTTATCAAAACATTGATTCCAACTCCGGGATGCTTGCTTCAGTCCATAAATGGAGCGCTGAAGTTTGCATACCTTGTCAGCATCTTTAGGATCGACAAAACCCTTGGGTTGTACCATATACAACTCTTCCTCAATGTCACCATTAAGGAACGTCGTTTTGACATCCATCTGCCAAATCTCATAATCGAAATATGCAGCAATTGCTAACAAAATCCTCACAGACTTTAGCTTCGCTACTGGTGAGAATGTCTCATCATAGTCAACTCCTTGAATTTGTCAGAACCCTTTCGCGACAAGTCGAGCTTTATAGACGGTAACATTACCATCAGCATCTGTTTTTCTCTTGAAAATCCATTTGTTCTCGACAGCCTTACGGCCATCCGGTAAGTCCACCAAAGTCCACACTTGGTTTTCGTACATGGATCCCATTTCGGATTTCATGGCTTCTAGCCATTTGTCGGAATCTGGGCTCACCATAGCTTCTTCATACATCGCAGGGTCATCAGTGTTGTCCACCAACATGACGTTCAAGGCAGAGTCATACCAATCAGGAGTGGTACGAACCCTCGTTGACCTGCGAGGTTCAGCAGTAACTTCACTTGAAGTTTCATGATCATTATCATTAGCTTCCTCTCCAATTGGTGCAGGCGGCACCAAAACATCTTCCGGTGCTGTGCTACTCTCAAATCCGAGAGAAGGTTCAATAACCTCATCGAGTTCTACTTTCCTTCTAGTCACCTCTTTCGAGAGAAACTCCTTCTCAAGAAAGGATCCATTCTTTGCAACGAAAACTTTGCCTTCGGATCTATGATAGAAGGTATACCCAATTGTTTCTTTAGGGTATCCTATGAAGACGCATTTCTCCGCTTTGGGTTCTAGCTTATCAGGTTGTAACTTCTTTACATATGCTTCGCAACCCCAAACTTTAAGGAACGACAACTTAGGTTTCTTACCAAACCACAATTCGTACGGTGTCATTTCAACGGATTTAGATGGTGCCCTATTTAAAGTGAATGCGGCTGTCTCTAATGCATAGTCCCAAAATGATAACGGTAAATCTATAAGAGACATCATAGACCGAACCATATCTAAGAGAGTTCGATTACGACGTTCGGACACACCATTACGCTGTGGTGTTCCCGGGGGTGTCAACTGCGAAAGTATTCCACATTTATTTAAATGCATGCCAAACTCATAACTCAGATATTCACCTCCGCTGTTAGAACGCAGAAACTTAATCTTCTTGTTACGATGATTTTCCACTTCACTTTGAAATTCCTTAAACTTCTCGAAAGTTTCGGACTTATGTTTCATGAAGTAGACATACCCATATCTACTCAAGTCATCCGTGAAAGTGAGAACATAACGATATCCACCACGCGATGCTACACTCATTGGACCGCACACATCGGTATGTATTATTTCCAATAAGTCTGTAGCTCACTCCATTGTACCAGAGAATAGAGTCTTAGTCATTTTTCCCATTAGACATGCTTCGCATCTTTCAAGTGATTCAAAATCAAGTGATTCAAGAAGTCCATCTGAATGGAGTTTCTTCATACGCTTCACTCCAATGTGACCAAGACGACAGTGCCACATGTATGTAGAATTATCATTCAATTTTATTCGTTTAGCATCTATGTTGTGAACATGTGTATCACTACTATCGAGATTCAGTAAGAATAAACCATTCATCTCAGGTGCATTACCATAAAAGATATTACTCATATAAATCGAACAACCTTTATTCTCAGACTTAAAAGAGTAACCGTCTCGCAATAAACAGGATCCAGATATAATGTTCATGCTTAACGCAGGCACCAAATAACAATTATTTAAATTTAAAACTAATCCTGAAGGTAGATGTAGAGGGAGCGTGCCGACGGCGATCACATCAACCTTGGAGCCATTTCCAACGCGCATCGTCACCTCGTCTCTTGCCAGTCTTCGTTTATTCCGCAGCTCATGTTTCGAGTTACAAATATGAGCAACCGAACCAGTATCAAATACCCAGGCACTACTATGATTACTAGTAAGATACACATCTATAACACATATATCAAATATAGCTTTCTTCTTGATGTTGCCGTTCTTCAAATCTGCCACGTACTTGGGGCAGTTACGCTTCCAGTGACCAGCACCCTTGCAGTAGAAGCACTCAGTTACAGGCTTAGGACCAGCCTTGGGCTTCTTAGCAGGTGCGGCAGATTTCTTGTCGTCCTTCTTGAAGTTGCCCTTGTTCTTAGGCTTGCCCTTTTTCTTGAAATTGGTGGTCTTATTGACCATCAACACTTGGTGCTCCTTCTTGATCTCCACTTCAGCAGTTTTCAGCATGGACGACAGTTCAGGCAACGTCTTGTTCATGCAGTGCATGTTGTAGTTCATCACAAAGTTCTTGTAACTTGGTGGCAGTGATTGAAGGAGACGGTGAATCCCCAATTCATTAGGAATCGATATTCCCAACTCTTGGAGCTTCTTTGCGTACCCAGACATGGTGAGAACGTGCTCGCTAACGGAGCTTCCTTCTTCCATATTACAGCTAAAGAACTTTTCGGAGGCCTCATAGCTCTCCATGGCCGCGCGAGTCTCAAAAATTAGCCTGAGCTCCTTAATGATCTCGAACGGGTCGTGGTGCTCAAAACGCTGTTGGAGCTCCGCTTCTAAACCGTACAGGATGGCACACTGAACTGTGGGGTAATGATTTTTCCGAGTGGCGAAAACATTATTTTCGTCATCGGTGGCATTATCTGCAGGTGGGTCACCTAGCGGTGCATCGAGCACATAGGTCAACTGACCAGCCCTGAGGAAGATCTTCAGTCCACGGAACCAGTCCGTGAAAATGCTTCCATTGTTCTTAAGCTTTTCTTTCTCTAGGAACGCGTTGAAATTGATGGAGGGGGTCGCCATAATCTACAACAATTTGCAAGTAGTTTAGACTAAGTTTATGATAAATTGAGTTCAAATTTAATTCTTAAACTAACTAGGTGAACTCCCACTCAAAACAACATCCCTCACATTGTCTTAGTGATTACACGAACCAAGTCCACTACACCAAGTCCGATCTTCACGAGAGAAGATGTAGTTTCATTGGCGAACAATCTTCATGTTCATCATATCATTTATATGACTCATGCTCTACCTTTCGGTATTCCGTGTTCCGAGACCATGTCTGTACATGCCAGGCTCATCAAGATAACCTTAGTTTCCGCATGTGCAAATCTGGCTTGCACCCGTTGTATGCACACGTAGAATCTATCACATCCGATCATCACGAGATGCTTCGAAACGACGAGTCTTACCAACGGTGCCAAATAAGGGTGAACACTTTATTACTTGATATTTAGTGAGAGGGATCATCTTATAATGCTACCGTCGCGATCTAAGCAATACAAGATGCATAAAGGATTAACATCACAGGCAATTCATAATTAGTGTGATATGATATGGCCTTTTCTTCTTGCGCCTTTGATCTCCATCTCCAAAGCACGAACATGATCTCCATCATCACCAGCATTGCGTCAAGGTCAATGGCGCCGCTTCATGGTTGTCCATCATCACCAGCAACTATTACAACTACTTGGAATAAAGCTATTACAAGATGAATAGACACACGGGTCTTAACAGAATTAAAGACAACCATTAGGCTCCTGCCGGTTGCCATATTACAACAAGGATCATTGCATACATCAAATACAATCACAATCACATGATGGCCATATCACATCACAAAACCCCTGCAAAAACAAGTTAGATGCCTCTAATTTTCTTTGCAAGTTTTACATGGTTTGGGGCTTTCGCATAAGACCGATCTTACCTACGAACAAGAACCACAACGTTGATACAAGTGTTGTTAAGATGCTCATTGTAAATTGAATCTTAACTATGGTGGGAGAGTCAGACACCCGCAAAGCCACTTGTGCAAAACAAGTTGCACGTCAAGTGTGGAGCAAGTCTCATGTGCGATGACATGTAATGTTAGCCCGAGCCGCTTTATCCCACCATGCCGCAAGATGCAAAGTACACGCTAAGACACCGACAACAAGAGCATCAACGCCCACAAAAACATTGTGTTCTACTCATGCAACAGATCTACGCATAGATACGGCTCTGATACCACTGATGGGTTCGTAGCATGGAAAACAAAAAATTTCTACCGCAAGAACGAACATAAACCCAGATCTAATCTAGATAAAAGCTAAGATCTAATCTATTAGACATGAGCAATGAGATAGATAGGAACTAACCCTCGTAGATCCGAAAGCGTTAACAAGATTAGATCTCGTGGTTGATGTAGTCGATCACTTGCCGATCTCAAGATCGTGTGGACGATCCTTCCGGCGTTGCGTTCTAGCAGCGCTTCCGCAGTCGGTCAAGTGGACGATCCTTCCGGCGCCGCTATTCGGCAGCGCTTCCGCAGTCGGTCACACGTGCGGAGTTGAAGCAGACCTTCCTCTCCCCGTTCCAGCGAGCAGCGGAGGTAGTAGATCTTCTCCACGGAATCCCAGCAGCACGACGGCGTGGTGGTGGTGGTGGAGTAGAGAATTCTGCAGGGCTTCGCCTATGCCTATGCAGAAGAAAGGTGGAGGAGAGAGGCGGCAGGGATTGGGAGTTATGAGAGCAAGGGAGGAGGGGGCTCCCCTGCCCTTCTATTTAAGGGGGGGAGGCCGCCTTGGGGAGGGGGAGTCCTACAAGGACTCCCCTCCTGTAGGCCGGCGGATTGGGGAGTGGGGGGAGGAGTCCTCCTCCCCCACGACTCCTAGTCTTGACCCACCAGGACTCCTTGATCCCTATCTTGATTTTCAAGCAAACTCCAAGATATATTCTAGAACCTTCCGGAACATTCCGAAACCTTCTAGAATCCTCATACAAACACTCCGGAACATTTCCTAACTCAGAAAATGATTCCCTATATATGAATCTTATTCTCCGGACCATTCCGGATCTCCTCGTGATGTCCCGAATCCAATCCGAGACTCCGAACAACATTCGGTCTCCAACGCATATTCCATATCTACTTAAAACAACTTCGAACCTTAAGTGTGTCACCCTACGGTTCGTGAATATGCAGACATGACAGAGACACCTCTCCTATCAATAACCATCAACGGGATCTGGAGATCCATAATGGCTCCCACATACTCAACGATGACTTCGTGATCGATTGAACCATTTACATACGAAACCAATTCCCTTTGTCACGCGATACTATACTTATCCGAGGTTTGATCGTCAGCATCTCCATACCTAGTTCTACCTCGTTACTGATAAGTACTCTTTACTCGTTCCGTGATATGTCATCCCTTGTGACCTAGTCACATGCTTGCAAGCTAACTAGATGACATTCCACCGAGAGGGCCTAGAGAATATCTATCCGTCATATGGATGGACAAATCCCAATCTTGGTCCATGCGCTTCAACACATACTTTCAGAATACCTAATGACACCTTTATGACCACCTAGTTACGAAGCGGTGTTTGATGTCATCGAAGTACCCATCCGGTGATGGTGATTAACACAACCTCATGGTCGAAGGATTAGGTTACTATGCATTCAAAAGCTTACAGCAATACGAACTTAATGACTTGATCTTATGCTACGCTTACTATGGGTGTGTGTCCATCACATCATTCTCCTAATGATATAACCTTGTTATTAATCACATCCAATGTCCATGATCAGGAAACCATGATCATCAATTAATCAACAAGCTAGTTCAACAAGAGGCTTACTAGGGACTCTTATATGTTTACAAAACACACATGTATTAGTGTTTCCTAATAATACAATTATAGCATGAGATGTAAACATTCATCATAAACACAAAGATATAATAATAATCACTTTTATTATTGCCTCTTGGGCATATCTCCAACAGTTGATTACTCTTTGTAGTTGATGCTATTGAGTGAACCATTGAATTATTGTTTATGTTCAAATTGTTATACATCATTATTCCATCTCTGATCACGATCCATATGATGTCTTGTGGTTAGTTTGTTTTGTTCTTGAGGACATGGGAGAAGTCATGTTGTTAGTAGTGGAGTTGTGTTGAGAAAGATTCAATAGTCTGATATTTAAGTTGTGGTGTACTTCTTATAGTGGTGTCATGTGAACGTCGACTACATGACACTTCACCTATAGGGGCCTAGGGGAATGCACTGTGTATTTGTCTACTAATCGTAGGGGTTGCCGGAGTGACAGAAACCTGAACCCCCGTTAGGAAACCATTGCACAAGGGACATAAGGGTCTTAGAGTTTAAAGCTATGGTTAGGTTTTTACCTTAATTACTTTTTGTACTTATGGATGTTTGCAAGGGGTATAATCACAAGTATGTATTAGTCCTAGGAAGGTCGGTACATTAGCACAGGTTCACCCACACAACACTTAGCAAGCTAGAGAAGATTAATCAACTATATGAAGCGAAAGCACTTGACAGTCTTTCCATGTGTCCTCGAGAACGTTTGGTCATCTTAAGTAATACAACTGGCTTGTACTTTGCTGCATAAAGGATTGGGCCACTTGCCGCATTTATTCCTACTGTCTTTTAATTACTCGTACTTTGTTTACTTGCTTTATCGAAAACCCCTAAAAATCCGTTTGCTAAGTATTTACAGAGAATTCCTGATCCATACCACTAGCCAGCACCTTCTGCTCCTCATTGGGTTCGACACTCTTACTTATCGAAAATACCGTGATACACCCCCTATACTTGTGGGTCATCACGGAGGGGCACCCCGCTCCTCCTATAAAAGGCGCCCCTCTTCCTCCTTCTTCCTCACACCTCCTCGTGAAGGATCTCTCTCCCCCTCTAGAATTATTCCCCCATGGTATCGGATTAGCGAGATACATGTTCCCGGTGGTATTTCATCTGGAAGGAGTTGCCGCTTCTGCTGGATCGCTGGAGCGAGGTGGTGGAGGTTGTCCGGTGGCTTGAACGTGTGTGCGAGGACGGATGCGCTGCTGATTTGCGGCGCTCGGACTTCCACACGATCTTGAGATCGGCAAGTGTACGACTACATCAACCACGAGTTCCTACTCATTAACAAAACTCGTTGTCTTCGAGGGTAAGTTCTCGATGGATGTATGTCCACCCGTTGCTCTGTACCTAGTAGATAGATCTTGGCGTGTAGTTCTCATCGTAGGAAATTTTTTGTTTTCTATGCTGCGGACCCAACATCTTCACCAACCTATGGGATATGTCCTAGAGTTCCTATGATTTTGCCCATAGGAGTCGTGAGCTCATCCAGGTGACTAGGAGGAAGCACAATGTTTTCATGGCAGAAAGGGGTCGTCATATTCTTGTTGTTGGATATGAGTTGACTTCCGTTCCTTATGTCAACTATGTTATGCCACCACTTGATGAAGACATGTTCCATGGGTTTGATCCATCCCAGATGCCAGGTTTTGCTACCTCTAGCTCTACTACTGCCCATGAACAAGGGCGGAGGCAGGATTGAGTATTAAGGGGGGCCAAACATGCAATTTTCTCCAAAATCACTCCTAATCTAGATTTATATGTTTAAAAAAAATCCTTGCAATACCATGCATGGGGGGCCAAGGCACCTCCTGGTCCCCTAGCTCCGCCACTGCCCATGATGATGACGTTGATGATGAGGATGGTGATGAGGACGAAGATGCTGAGGATGAGGAAGATGAAGAGGAGGAGGACTATGTTGCTCGGGATCACTTTATTTGAGTGCTAGCATCGTCTTCTCTCTTGTTCCTTTTTGGCGTTTCGATGCCAAAGGGGGAGAAGTGAGCAGTCTGATGGGTTCGTAGCATGGAAAACAAAAAATTTCTACCGCAAGAACGAACAAAACCCAGATCTAATCTAGATAAAAGCCAAGATCTAATCTATTAGACATGAGCAACGAGATAGATAGAAACTAACCCTCGTAGATCCGAAAGTGTTAACGAGATTAGATCTCGTGGTTGATGTAGTCGATCACTTGCCGATCTCAAGATCGTGTGGACGATCCTTCCGGCGTCGCGTTCCGGCAGCGCTTTCGCAGTCGGTCAAGTGGACGATCCTTCCGGCGCCGCGTTTCGGCAGCGCTTCTGCAGTCGGTCACACGTGCGGAGTCGAAGCAGACCTTCCTCTCCCCGTTCCAGCGAGCAGCGGAGGTAGTAGATCTTCTCCACAGAATCCCAGCAGCACGACGGCGTGGTGGTGGTGGTGGAGTAGAGAATTCTGCAGGGCTTCGCCTATGCCTGTGCAGAAGAATGGTGGAGGAGAGAGGCGACAGAGATTGGAGTTATTGGAGAGGGCTAGGAGGGGGCGCCCCTGCCCTTCTATTTAAGGGGGGGAAGCGCGCCTGGGGAGGGGGAGTCCTAGTAGGACTCCCCTCCTATGGCCAGCGGTGGGAAGGGGGGAGGAGCCTCCTCCCCCACGAATCCGTGTCTTGCCCCACTAGGTTTCCTTTGACCCTTTCTTGGTTTTCAAGCAAACTCCAAGAAATCCTCTAGAACCTTCCAGAACATTCCGAAACCTTCTAGAATCTCCATACAAACACTCCGGAACATTTCCTAACTCAGAAAATGATCCCCTATATATGAATCTTATTCTCCGGACCATTCCGGATCTCCTCGTGATGTCCCGGATCCATTCCAAGACTCCGAACAACATTCGGTCTCCAACGCACATTCCATATCTACTTAAAACAACTCCGAACCTTAAGTGTGTCACCCTACGGTTCGTGAATATGCAGACATGATAGAGACAAATCTCCTATCAATAACCATCAGCGGGACCTGGAGATCCATAATGGCTCCCACATACTCAACGATGACTTCGTGATCGATTGAACCATTTACGTACGAAACCAATTCCCTTTGTCTCGCGATATTATACTTATTCGAGGCTTGATCGTCAGCATCTCCATACCTAGTTCTACCTCGTTACTGATAAGTACTCTTTACTCGTTCCGTGATATGTCATCCCTTGTGACCTAGTCACATGCTTACAAGCTAACTAGATGACATTCCACCGAGAGGGCCCAGAGTATATCTATCCGTCATATGGATGGACAAATCCCAATCTTGGTCCATGCGCTTCAACACATACTTTCAGAATACCCAATGACACCTTTATGACCACCCAGTTACGAAGCGGTGTTTGATGTCATCAAAGTACCCATCCGGTGATGGTGATTAACACAACCTCATGGTCGAAGGATTAGGTTACTATGCATTTAAAAGCTTACAGCAATACGAACTTAAATGACTTGATCTTATGCTACGCTTACAATGGGTGTGTGTCCATCACATCATTCTCCTAATGATATAACCTTGTTATTAATCACATCCAATGTCCATGATCATCAATTAATCAACAAGCTAGTTCAACAAGAGGCTTACTAGGGACTCTCTTATGTTTACAAAACACACAAGTATTAGTGTTTCCTAATAATACAATTATAGCATGGGATGTAAACATTCATCATAAACACAAAGATATAATAATAATCACTTTTATTATTGCCTCTTGGGCATATCTCCAACACAGTCTACCTAGGATATGGGTTCTCTACCGGGGTTTTCGGAGTTCGCCGTATGCACAAGCCTTGCTATTTACTTTGGTTTTTCTAGGCTTATGTTACTATTTACTATTTGCTATCTTTAACCATTTGGATTTGTGTGATGTGTTGGACAAGGTTGTATTATTATTATAGTACTTGGATATTGAGTTATTATGCTGTATGCTATCTTGTTTAACTCTCCTAGATATCCTTGTAATTAACTTGTCTACACCTTTCCCGTTTTCTAAGGATTCGGGGGGAGTTCTCCACATCTCAAATTGTTGCACTTTGCATTCAAACACAAAATCAACCAAGTGTATACTTTATGGGGGGAGCTTTGTTAAAATCTTCCATGGAAACATTTTTCTTAAGATTATTACAATATCTTTATGTGACTCTTGCTCCGTTTGTAATCGTTAACCAAAAAGGGAGATATTTAAAGGGCAAATGCCCTTATCCATTATTTTGGTTAATGTTGACACCGAAGATAAAGTGTGGACTAACGTTATCTGCTAGTGCATACACAAGTTTTAGTCCACAAGTGATGATGAGAGGTGGTGGGAGACCCCCATTCGCTATTCAAGGAATGAGATGGTGTTTTCGCTGTCTGTTCTCTCTCTTTATTTTTGAGTCTAATAGGAAACACCACACTATTAAGAGGGGCGGTCTCGATGAGCTCTTTGGGGATGTTTTACACCATATACACATCCTAACACAAATCAACTCCACACCCACCTAAGAAGAGCCTTAGTCATCACGAAAAAATAGCTCGTTTTGGGGTTACTACGAAATCGAAAGGATCTCCGACCAGGCCGACCCTGTTGCCAAACTGATCGGCCACCACCGAACCATTCCGGCCACCACCGGAATTGCCCTCAGTATAGGGGTTCGGTGGTGTGCCAAATAGTTCGGCTACCGCCGGTTCATCCGGCCAGGACTTCGGTCCCCTGGACCTAGCGCCACCTATTCTGGCCTGGGATCCGGTCGGCCGATTGTGTCACCGATCCGTCCGGCGTGCGCTCTGGCACCGCCGGACTTATAACCGGTTATGTCGCAGGAATTCCTAAACGGCTAGTTTTCCCCTTGGACTATATATACCCCTTTCTTCTCCATTGAGAGGTCAGGTATTCCATTGTAGATTTTATCCTTGAGCTCTCTCTCTCTCTCCATTGTTGAAACACCAAAAGCTTGAGGATCTCCCATTCTACCCAGCCAAAGTCAAATCCCTTTAGTAGAAAGCAAGAGGAGGTTCTGATCTACGCTTCCACCAAGCCAAAGTTCATTCCCCTGGAGTTCATCAAGTTTTCTTGTTACTCTTGGGTTTGTGGGAAACCCTAGACGGCTAGGGTCGCTCGAAGGCATTCAGCTTGTGATTTCCCAAGTGGAAAGTTTGTGAGGGTTTGGATACTACCTTAAAGTCTACCACAAGTAAGTGAGTTATTTTTTTGTGGAATAGGCTCGGAGAAGAAAGTGAGCCTTTGTGGTGTTGGGAATTCCTTCGTGGGATCTCACACCTCTCCAATGTGACGTATCCCCTTCCCAAAGGGAGTGAACACAGGAATTCATCTTCGTCTCCGTGTGCTTTGGTTATCTCTTAACCGAATCTCCTACTTGTGTTGTTTACTTTGTGATAGCCTTCATGCTTGAAGTATCTTGTATCATCATCTAGGTTCCCTCACCTAGTTTGCATTTAGGCACACTTATATTACGCGAAACCTAAAACTTGCAAAACATTATAAAGAAATTTGTAGAAACTTATTCACCCCCTCTAGGTTAACCAACTTACCCTTTCACCTTCTTTGACTCATCGATAAAGGTTGCTTTTTGTAGATAATATGTGTGAGTAAAATTCACATTAGATATCCATTTGAGAGCCTTTATGTCACTCAAGTGAACACATAATAAGAAGATAAAATAAAACATGATTAAAATAAAGATCTTGCTTTAATTGTTTATACCCGAGACTAGAAGGTGATATTTTCATTGCCTCCATCAAATCATCAAATGCTTTAAGCATTCGCCGTGTAAACTCGAAACTTTGAAGTAAAGAATAGGGGTTACTTTTCAATCACGCCATCATTTATTTCACCCATGATGGCTTCAAAAATAGCCATCTTTTCCCGCGTTTAAACATTGTTTTTATCAAGCAATTGACAAGAAACTCTCTAGTCTTGCCACTAATGACTAATAATTGCAGAGATATGCAAATCATTACTTTGATTTGTGTTGTGTAGGAAATCACGCCTTTTAATGCGAAATCAGGAGTCATAATGAAGATTTTGAGGAAGTCCACACAACCAAGTAATTCTAGAGCAAATGCCAGGCGTCTGCAGCTGTAAGGACCACTGGTACGGGCAGGGCCCGCTCGTACCATGTGGCGGCGACTCCGTTCCATCAAATCCTACAACTTTTGTGAAGACGCCTATATATTTTGAGGCCTCAGCCGCCACGCAGAAGGCCGTCATTCTTAGATTGCATCACAACACCACCAAAGGAGATCCACACCATAATTCATCTCTTCCATCTTCCATCCCCTCTATTAGCCATAGCCATTACTTTGTACTTGAGATCTCCTTGTGATTCAGCGACCATTGTAAGAATATTTGATTTCAATCTAGTATTTCGCATAATGTTTTTTATCCTTGATCTTATTGTTACGAGTGAATAGTCCTCACGGGCTGCGGGTTGGGGACACACCTCGCATCAACTATGTGCATCTAATCTATAGGAGTATTGTGTATTGTTTGAAAGAGGTATTTGTATCTTTTGTTTCTTTGTCTCTTGCCTCGATCTCTGGACTTGTAGGTACCCAAGACCCCTGAGATCGATAAAGGCTTGAGGTGAGATACTTGGCTAGCGGCGATCTCATAAAAAACTTACAGTCTTCGCTTAGCGACCCATTCGGGATCACAACAACATTAGCACTTAATGCTTTGAACTATGTTTTACACTTAATAATTGTTTGTAGCTCGGTGCTTCGTGGTGCACTCGGTTGGATCAAAAGACTGTTGCTGTGTATGTTGCCTCTTAGGGGCTCTATTATATTAGGATGTGTTGTCCACAAGAGATTATCTCCATTAAAACATTACATATGACTGTGCTTATTATTATCTCATACGATGTGTAGCTGCAGGTGGAGCTTTAACATTGGCCTATCTACATCCATTGAATCAACCCACGATAAAAGTAAACTAGATTGGTCCGGTAAACGAAGGTAAAACAAAAAAAATAAAGTCTTGTAGACGTGTCCTTTTTAATTCCTTTTAGCGTTGTTTCCCAAGATTCGATTAAACCTAGATCAACTAGGGAAAAATACTATTATACTATATCCGTGAATCTGGATCGAAGGTATAAACCCACGACATGAAAGGCCACCACCTTCTAGCAGAAGGAGTCTATCATGTCTTCCATATTTTTGTAGCATGTCACCAAAATATATAAGATATATCAACTTGTATTAGGAGGATGTTATACATAGAATGCAAGGCTCAATTTTTGAGAAGTTACACTAGGCGAACATTATGTGGTCATATTTTCACTATCCACGAGTATTTAACCTCGACTTGTATTATGATAATGCTATTTACACATAGGTTCCAGGTGACATTACTAAGAACAAAATCTGAAATATCAAGTGTTACATAACCCTCCCTAACACTTTAGAAGTATTGGATGATTACATTAAACTTAAAATCGCATGTGGGCTTGTTTGGTTCAAAGGAATTGTGCAGGATTTGGATTTTTAGGAATTTTTCTTATAAATGATGTTTGATTCAAAGGATTCTAATCCTTAGAAATTCTTTTAAAGGATTCCTTTGCACTCTATTTTGGAGAAAAATTTCCATCCACTCCAACCTCTTTGTACAATTCTTTTGGGTATCATGTGCAATCAAACACTAATTGATCCAAAATCATGTAGTTATCTAATCTTATAGGATTTAAGTGGACATGCCACTCCAATCCCGTGGTTTTCCTATTTCTATGTTCTGTGAATCCTACGAATCAAACGAGCCCTTTTGAATTTTCAACAGTAAAATGCATTCAAAATTCTTACATTATTGTATTCATAATAGACACGTCATCAAAGTACGAAAATGAGAACATATTAGGAATGTAGGTGATCCCCTTTAGCAAGAATGGTGACTCACATGTACACGTTTCAGTGATCGTTCTGGACGTTGTGAATAGATCGAGGACTATAGATACATTTACTCCTTTTTTCAACCACTTGTTCCCCTCTTCCTAACTATCCTCTATATCACTCTTTTGTCACACAACGTGTTTTAGTAGTAATAATCATATGTTGCCATGTCATGATATCATTATGGTTTTGGCAATAGCTTAGACTTGAAACAAAACATCAGATAAGAACGACGACGAGGCAATGACACACATTAGGGTGACGACAAGCTCTAATGAGGGAAGAACCGTAATGATAAGTGCACGCTATCATCGCCATACACGCAAAGCTTTTAGGCACTTGGCCTAACGTGGTATAGGTGGAATTATCACTATTCACATTAGTAATATTGAGCTCATTGTTGGTCATCTCACGAATAGCACATGATAACAATTTAAAGAAGGAACATGTCTAAATGAATTTCGGTGACAATTTTTTCGCTCGGTTAAACACAAGTGGTCTCATTACTTTGGCATACTCAGTCAAGCCCCTTGTGACAGTTATTGGTTGGTCCATGTTGATGAACTGCAATCGAATTCCGGACCAACCTTGACGGTGTGTGTTAAAGATCGACTTCGATGAGATGTGTATATGTTTTGACATTTATATAAATCAAAATAGTTACAACACTCCGAATTTTTTGATAAACATTTACTTTTATAAAATATCGATTGGCGTGAAATACTACTATTCCTCTGGTCCATATTAATATCCCAACTTTGTCTAAGCCGGAGGGAGTAGTGTTAGTTGATTTTCCATTTTGAACCAAATATCTGCTCTCAACCCACAGGTTTCCTCTGCACCGTCCCGTACCCTTCTTTCCCCTCTCAGTCATCCTCTTCATCTCTGAGCCATGACCTACCCAAGCAAGCTCCAATCCGACCCGATGCGGCTCTAGAATATCTCCTCTACTCTACCACCGCTGTGCCCTAGAGCTGCCGCCGCGCCGTAGCTTAGCGTCCCCGCCGACGCCTGCGCCCCCACCCCCCTACGCATCTCGCGCGCGTCGCCGCCATCGCCGTACCCGGTCTACCTCATCGCGTCGCTGCTGTCTCAACCCCCTCCGTAATCTTGGCCAGCCGTGAGCTTCTTGTCACCCAGTGATTGGATAAACCCCACTGATCTCCACAAATTCTGGGTGACCTGCACAAATTGGGTGTGCTGGTGCACACCCGGCACACCATCTAGATCCGCCGCAATCATGGCTGTGTATTACAAGTTCAAGAGCGCCCGAGACTATGACTCGATCCCGATCGAGGGGCAATTTATCTCGGTTATGAACCTGAAGGAGATGATTTTTGAGTCGAAGCACCTTGGCAGGGGCACTGATTTCGACCTCATGATCTCCAATGCGCAGACTGATGAAGGTTGGTTCTTTGTCAGCAAAGAACCTTTTTTTGATTTCTTTGTATGGGTGAATGTATACAAGATGTTAGTGCTAGATAATATTGTGATAGTCCCAGGTTGTAATGTTGTTGGCTCTGTATGGTAAATCCTTGGCTGTTTGATTCATGCACTCAAGATGTATGAAGTTGAGGCCTTATCTAGTGGGTATCATTTGTTTCCTGGCTCAGTTTTTTTAATCATGTTCCGAGTTTTCTAAGACATGACAACATGACCTACAAGTTTGATGCGAAGGATTAATTATCAGTTCAGTATAGATTCTCTTATTTACAAAGTGTAGCAGTTTGAATGTCTTTTGGGATGTCGAGCACAAATGAACCAAGTATTGAAGACTAGTTAGTTTGTTTTGATGTATATAAATGGTGTGTGTTTCTTGCTTACAGCAGTAAGCAATCATACCAGATTGTACTGTAGGGCAGTGCGATTGAAATACATTTGCACCTTAAACACTTAGAAATTAGTTTGCATGATTGTGTGGTGTACTGAGCTTGGAAGGGGGGATATGGGATGGGATTACACAGTTGAGGAATTACTTAAATCATTTCTTGCGATGTTTGTACTTACAGAGTATGCTGATGAATCTACCATGATACCAAAGAACACATCGGTATTGATTCGCCGGATACCAGGACGCCCAAGGATGCCAATTGTCACCGAACCAGAAAAGTACTGTCTTGCTCTCTGATTTTGTATATTCACTCACACTGTACCTGATAATTCACATTCTCATCCATCAAGAGTCAAACACACATTAGTTATGTAAAACAGACTTTTAATTTGTATGTTTGACTGGATCATGTCACTGAATATGGTTCATGTTAGGAGTTAAGGCACCTTGTCAGCGATGGTAATTCAAGGTTCACATCCATTTTTTCGCAGGGCAGTAACTGCAGAAAATAGGGTTGAAGAAGTCATGCCTTCTGGTAGCGCTTTTCTTGGTGATTCCTCGATGAAATATGTAAGAATAACTTCTAGTGGGATTACCATTATCTTCTACAGTAATTGCCACTGAGTCATATTTCGTTGTTTGAGCTACTACTGTTGGTTATTAATCCCAGGAACTGATATTCAAGGTATTGAAATTGCAGCCTGAAGAATCTGAGTGGGACGATGAGTTTGGCAACTCTTTATATGTTTGTGATTCGATTCCTTCTCAGCCTGTTAGCCAGGCAGTTAACGCTTCTGAAAATAAAGTTGACGAAGATAGTAAAATAAAAGCTCTTATTGATACAGCTGCTGTTGACTATAGGTGAGTGATCTGCTGACTGGTTAAATGACTGATTTATTATTCATAAAGGGAATAGTATTTATTAAATGTTATACTCATTTTAACTGGATGGTCATATTTTCAGCCAAATCCCTGACGGGTATGGCTCAGGAAGAGGGTATGGCAGGGGGATGGGTGGGAGAATGATGGCTGGGCGCGGTTTTGGTAATTGTTTCTACCTTCTCTGTTTTTTATTGTTTGCTTGTGAGATGTATGTAAGAGCTTGGAAGTAGCATCAGTCGTTGCGAGAGAAGTTCTATGCCCACATAGACAAAGACAACATAGACCAGATATACAGATTAATTCTACTTATGCGCTTTGATATTCTTAAGGACGCGGTCTGAGTCGGATGGACAACAGGACACTTCCTCCTGGCTATATTTGTCATAGATGTAAAGTACCTGGTATGTTCACTTGTCTAGTCTTTGTCAATGGGATATTTTGTCCCGTTTCACTTGACCGATAGTGGTTTGCAGGCCATTTCATCCAACATTGCCCAACGAATGGTGATACTAGATATGATGTCAGAAGGATGAAACCCCCAACGGGCATTCCAAAATCCATGTTGATGGCAACTCCAGATGGGTCATATGCATTGCCAAGTGGGGCTGGTGCTGTTTTGAAGCCAAATGAGTGAGTTCAAATTGCTTTCTTAAGTTACTTTGGTGATAAGCTGTGCTGGATCTACTTGGATGGAAAGATCAAACACCTTTATTTTTTTTGTGACAGAGCTGCTTTTGAGAGGGAGATAGATGGCCTACCCACCACCCGCTCTGTCGGTGATCTCCCACCAGAGTTGCGTTGCCCGTTGTGTAAGGAAGTAATGAAGGATGCTGTTCTAACTAGTAAATGCTGCTTTAGGAGTTTCTGTGATAAATGTAAGTTGTGCTTTAAGAAACAATTGTTCTTGCACCCTATTGTCATTGCTGCGAGTGTCATATAATACAAATACCTTCTTACTTGAATGATGGATTTTCTACATTGCATTTCCCTTTTTCTCGTTGTCCTCACTTTAATGTTTCAAACGGACATGCTCTTCCGTGCGTGAATATTGTGTTTTGTTGGCAGGCATTAGGGATTACATAATTAACAGGTCAATGTGTGTCTGTGGTGCCACAAGCATATTAGCAGATGATCTTCTTCCCAATAAAACTCTAAGAGAAACCATCAGCCGCATATTAGAGGCACCACCAACTAGCAGTACAGAAAACGTGGGAAGCATGGTGCAGATACAGGGTATATGCATATATCTATCTGTTATATCAGATTATCTGTTTATAAGAATTATAAACTGATGATAGCATCTTGCGTAGACATGGAGTCGGCTCTACCTGTACAGCCCAAGACTAGATCTCCTGCTATTTCTGCCGCTTCAAAGGAAGAGCCTAAATCACCGACACACATAGAAGAATCTCCAGAAGCGGAGAGCCATAGCGGATTAAAAGCTAATGTTGATGTGAGTTCTTCGGATAAGAAGGCCAACACAATTCCAGATATCGCTGAAGGGACAATGAACTCTAAAAATGCCAAAAATGAAAAGACACCAGACATGACTCATGTCACAAAAGAGTCACAAGAAAAATTGCCTGCAGGCGAACAAGGTAATAATCTTTCAGCCCATCTAAGCTTGCTTGTGATGCAGCCTCCCCACTAATTTACTTGGTAGAGACTTGCAACGTTTGTGTTTCTGATGAAGTGTGCATATTTGATCTTTAAATTATTTATATTCATTGAAATAATGAGATTATTTTGGTGGCTTCAGCAGTAAAGAAGAAAAAGAAGAAGAAGGTGCGGGCACCTGGAAATGGTTAGTTAAGATCAACAAACATGATGATATGTTGCATAAATGGAATGCATTGGGACATGGCATTTTGGCTCCCAGGTCTAGATGAACCTATTAGGAAAAATATATTTTATATGAATTTCAAAATGTTGAAAAATTCGAATCAAAATCTCGGGTGTACATCTTAACATGCTATGTTCTAGCACAAAGTATTTACGCTGAAAAGACATTTTTTGTGGTCTGTGTAAAAAAGACAAAACTATTTCTTGTGAAAAGATATTTTACAACACAGAAAATTGTCTTTTTTATACAAGCCACATAAAATGTCTTTTCTTCATGAAACTTCGTGTACGAACATAGAATATCAGCATGTACACCCGGGTATTTTTTCTGAATTTTTAAACATTTTGAAATACGTTATTTCGGCGGTGGGTGCATCTACACCTATGAGCCAAAGTGAATTTCCCAATGCATTGTCATATTTTTATGGTTGCACCTTTATTGGTGGTTACACTTCATTTAACTTGTACTTATTTAAAAATTCTTACTCTACCTACAGCCGAGGAGCAATGGAATAATAATTATCCAGATTTTGGAGCTGAAAATTTTGCTGGAATGCCTTTGGGACCACCAGGAAATTTTAACCCTTACTGGGGAGGAGGGATGCCTTTGCCAATGGATTACATGGGTGCACCATTTCCAGGTCCCATGCCTTACATGGGTTATCCACCAGGTCCATTTGATCCTTTTGGTGGGGGAGTTCTCCCACAAGACCCATTTATGCCTCCAGGATACATGATGCCACCAATTCCTAGGTATATCTCTTAGCATCATTTTTATTTTCTGAGAAGGAATAGGGACGCATAATTGTACATCTGTGAGTGTTATTTTGACCCGTGGAATTCTAAAGGAGTGCATAGCCTACAAGTTTGTGGCTTTATTTCCCCCAATTTGGTGGGAAATGAGTATTATCACCATGTTTTGCATCTTTCGCTAGATTGCACCATACACTCCTTGTCTTTCCACAGATTGGCTATTACAACGGTCACCCCTGAAATGATGAAACTCTTGAATAAATCATTTTCAGGGACCTTTCTGAATTAGCAGTTAACAGTATGGGAATGAACATGGGGCCACCAGTTGTGAGAAGGGACGAATTTGAACCCAGGAAACCTGATGGGAGGAGACGTGAAATGGATCGATTCAACGGAAGGTGATTATACATTTCAAATCATATGCTTTAATTTCCTACAACTTAGACACTTTGATTCATATTTGCTTTGTTCTTATCCAGTATGCTAAAAACCGATGTCATCAGTTACCTTGTACTTATTGATTTATCCAGTGCATTGATCTATAAGTGATACCCTACAGCAATTTAACAAGAGCAGATTATACCCCCACACAAACTGGTTACTTTGGTGTATGTATTTTTCCGCATGAACTGGTTTTTTATTTTGCATCACGATCAAGTATCGGCGTCACATATTTGGGCCAGCAAATATAAAAGGGAAAGATGACTGTCCAACATGAGCCTCATCGAACTTCGCTACGCCTACCCTCACCATTCAGAATCGTCTTCAGGCTTAGTTGGCCCCTGCGCGCCGTAGCCTCAGCTGTTGGAAGCACAGCATTGAACGCTTCATGAGACTGAACACGTGGTGACTCAGTGTCCCTGCCCTCGATGAAACAATTTAATGGCCGAAACTCCTTCGTCAGCTGTGTGCTCGCATGACTGCATGAGCATGAGGCCTCTAAGGTAGCACACCAAATTAAACTGAGCTACAATGACCCAACTCCTGCTCTGTTCAGATTGTTGCAACTATCTTTTCCTGCAACCTTGTGGCCTTGATGATCAATATTGTCCAAATGCTGCACAAAGTAAACGGCTCAAACCTACTTGTCAAACAACACCTTAGCAAAGACAACATATGGATGTTGCAGGCTCGGAATAAAAAGTCGTATGGCCAAGTGGGAAAACACTTTTTTTGAGAGAGAACCGCACACATTATATTAACAAATAAAACAGAGTACACAGGTGCACACACATATGCGGAAACTTGCAGAAATACCAGGACTTGACAGGTGTCCAGGAAACTTTGCAAAAGAAACCCTAAACCAAAGAGTATCACTAATAGATCCCTCAGGGTCCCTGCAAACAGCCAGAACTGCAACCACCATCGATCCCCAGCATCGCCGGGGCACATACCGGGAAGGGAGGCGGAAGACCAGCAAAACCAGAATCCAGGCCAGCACCATAGCCTTGAAGGCGTTGTGAGCCGAAGACCAGGCCTGCAGAACAGGCCCTTGACGATGTGGCGTGTCGGCCGAGGACGTTCCCCACGCCGTCCTGGATCCAGATCCGACGAATCCCGCCACCGTTGTCGGGGAAGACCGCCAAATCCGCCGCCATCGGGCCACCAAGCATGACCCAAGGGACAAAACGCCCACCTCTCCAGCCGAACGATGGGCAGACGAGGCCATCGGCTCACCGGCGCTGTGAAGAACGCCGCCATGGTGAGGGAGAGACCGAGGCCGCCTTATTCGACGCAGCACCAACCTCACCAAACTGGCGCTACTAGACGAAGACGAGATCCTAAACCTATGGAAACAACCACGAGAGAGAGAGCCCACCCCTCCTCCACCAGCTGCCGGAGCAGCGGACGGAGGGGAGGTGGAGATCACCGTCTCGCCGGCGTCCAAAGGAGGGTAGTAACCGCCCACTTCTCTTTCGCCAAGGGAAGAAGCAACTATTGGACATGCGCTAACCAGGGTTGGGTGGGTGGTTGGGTTGGGTTAGGGAGCGGGAAAACACTTAGTAAAGGACTTGATTTGCATCCTTGGCTATCCAAACAATTATTAATGACTGTAAATGAGTGAAAAGTGAAAACTGACCTAAAATGTCAACCAGATGAAATTCTGATCTTGTTTTGCTCCTACTCATAAGCATTTGATGTAGTTTGAAATACCTATGTGAACCGCGTACTGTTAATTTCTCCTAATGTCCCGATCTTTTCTCGCAAGCCCTGGAACTTAAACATGTTATACTACATCTTATCATTTTGGCTGCATCTTGTTAACTAGGTGCTTGGGTGTTTTTTCTTTTGTACTGCAGGGCCTCAAAATGCTTGTATATGATCTCATCCCCTAATTTGCTTTAAAAAAATAATTTAGGTTGATGAGTAATTTTTTTTGAGTGACGGAACTTGCCACAACTCGTGTCCCAAGTGAAAATTCATTGCGCCACGAAAGTCCATATTCATGAAAGCTTCATCCTCAGCTAATTCTATCTACTCTGGAAATAACTAAAATGTTTTAACCAGCGTAAGTTTAAGGCCATCTGGATCAGTTTCCTGTTTATGGAAGCTAAAGTGGTAGGCCTGAACAAGTTAAGAGGCATTAGGTTGTGTTTCAGTCTGTAGTAAGAATTTGGTTCATTTAACCAGGCAAGTTTTGTCGTGGTAACCCACTACCATGGCCCCTTGTGTTGAATACCTTTACCCCAGAGTCTGTTAAATACAGATTAGTTGGTTAGCAGTTGGAATGTTCATATGGCTAGTATGGCGTGATGACCTGTGATATTTATTCTAAGCTGAATTCCCAGTTGTCATAGTAGCTGTTTCAGTCGCTCTCTTTTGTTCTCTTCATAGTTGCTGTTTCACTTGTTTTCTAGCTGAATGCTCAGTTATCAATGCTAATCTACTTACGCAGGGAGAGAGAACGTGAACATTCCCGCGAGAGGGAAAGGGAGCGGGAGAGGCAGAGGTCTCGAGACCGTGATGTGGATCGAGACCGGAGCAAGGAGTATCGAAGGGAAGGCAGGGAATCGTCAGGAGCCGTAAACGATAGTACCTCGATGAGACCTAAGGATGTATGTCTTTCCCTGTCAATCTATTATCTTGCAAAGTTATGTACTATCAGTTCCATGGTAAACTTGTGGATGACGGCGTCAGCTGTGGAGAGTTCAGCACCACTGAACAGGAAGAAGAAGAATGCCTTCTTCACGGTTGATTATGATATTTACCGAACAAGAAAGGCAATCTGTTGCATTCCTCGGCGCATAAGCGTTGGCAGCGGCGAATCCCAGCTCGGTTGGCCAGTGTTCTTGGCTTGTCCCGGCAAGGCCGATGTACTGGGTTGCTCGGGGTCACACAAGCAGCAGTTGCTGGTCCGAGTTGCTCTGCCTGCTCGTAGTGTCCTTCCCGTTGCTTTCCTGTGCTCGTTGCGGTTTGGGTTACAGGATGGCATCTATATACATGGGAGAAACATCATCTGTTTGTATGTATCCCAGTCGGTTTTGCTTTTCCGTAGCATGGACTGTTCTCGATATTTATTTATTTTATTTGGCAAGTTTTTTATCTTAATTTTTGTTGATTTCGTTTTTTTCAAAAGCATTGTTTTATTATTTTCTCTCTTGCTCCCAGTTAATCGCCATTGCACAATGCTTGATCCCTGCTGTGATGTAGATAGCAGTATTAGTATATACATTGCAAAAAGGTAAAAGGTATCACGACGCCAGATGAAAGCGACAATCTGTTTTACAAAAAAAGGATTACGATGCAAAAAAAAAAATGCTACAGTACGTATTAGTTTATACTGTACCAGCGGCCCAAGGTGTGTGCATGGTTTGGGCCACAGGCTGTCGTGGCAAAGCATGGAATATCCTTGGCCGTACAATTTGGATCCCTTGGTTACGAATCCTAGCCAAAAGTCCCTTGGGTAGGTTGAAGGTGGCATTATTCTGACATGTGGTCCCGTGTTTGCCGTTTATTGTGTGCAGAGGTCGAGGCCCCAGGCGGACAGATCGGAGCGCCAACTGCCGCCGCCGACACTCAGTCCCGACCGGCACTCGCGTCGTTCGCCGCGGCGCTCCTCCAGCTCCGGCAAGAAGCGCTCCTCCTCCGACCGCTTCGACGACCTGCCCCTTCCACCTCCTCCGCCACCTGCGTCGCGGCGCGAGGCAGAGCACGCCAAGGCGGCCACCGACGCCGCAGACCAGCGGTCCAAGGCCAAAGCCAGCGTCTTCTCCCGCATCAGCTTTCCCGGCGACGCCAACACCTCCGAATCCAAGCGCAGCCGCAGGTCGTCCTCCGACAAGCTCCCTGCGTCCTCATCTTCATCCAAGAGAAACGTCATTGCCGCTGAGGAGAGCGACAGCCGTCACCACCGGCACCACAACAGGGAGACGACGGCCACGATGGAGGAGGAGAGGCGAAGGCCGGCGGCTGCCGAATACGACGACGAGGAGCAGTCTAGCGAAGAGGAGAAGCACTTCAAGAGGCGCCCGTCGTCCTCCAGGCGGGAGCGGGAGCACGAGGAGCCACCGCCGCGGCACTCGCGGCGGTCCAGGGAGCGCGGCGACGGCAACCATCACAACGACGGCGGTCACAAGCGCCGATGAGGCGACGCGAGATGCAACCGACCATCTGACGCTGCTGCCCTTGTTCCGGTGATGGGCGTCTGTGATGATAAGAGCGCCGCGAGCGCTCCTCCGAGATGTCTAGAGCAGAGCAGAGCATCTGAGCTCTGCTTCTTTTCGTGTTCTCTTTCGGTGTTGTACATTGACCTTCTGAGATTTGGAGTTTAATCAAATGATCAGACGAGACGGGGATTTATTAATAAAATGATTTATATCTATTAATTCCTCTTGGCAACAGTTATCTATGTTGCATTTCTCCTCATTTGTGTGATCAGACGAGATGGGGATTTATTGATAAAATGATTTATATCTATTAATTCCTCTTGGCAACAGTTATCTGGTATGTTGCATTTCTTCTCGAGCATCTCTGTGCACTAAGTATTATAGAACACCACTTTTCTGGGTTTTCTGGTTTGGCCACTAAAATATCAGTTTTTGTGCGACGTAGCCGGTTGCAGTTTTCTAGATGTACTAAAATACAGCATACAGTTTACGGTGGTTTTCTAGATGCACTAAAATAGGGCACGACAAACACTAGTTCTTCTACATATGTGCATCAAACACATACAAATAAATTGAGAACAGATAAAACACATGCAGATAAATTGATAACAAATAAAACACATTGACAAACATATAATTGGGTACTAGATAAACGACACTAGTTAAACAAACACTAGTTAATAAATGACAGCAGCGACCAAGGTTTGACGGAGGCGGACGGAATATAGGGGAAATGGCACTGTGGTGTTCGGCGTTTTTTTAAATAATACACTTTTTAAAATTAATTTGACAAATGTTGTGCGAATTTAGTATTTTACAGTTCTAGGTATTTGTTGGCGACAAGCAGACCGAGAGGTCCATTCGGCGTGGGCCTAGCTGAATCAATTTGTATTCAGCGTTGTGACCGAGTGCATGCGGTGGCAGGCCCGCTCTGCTCGAGTGCCTCAATCGGCGAGCGCCTCGCCGAGTGCTGCACTCGGCGACAACGTGGCCGAAAGCATCCAAAGAGACCACGCGCCGCGCAAGCCTGTCCCGCACACACCTTCTTCCCCGCGTCGTTGTTGCTCGTTGCCTCTCTCTCTCCAGCGACGAACTCCCCATTATTTGCACCACTTTTCTCAGATTCAACATAGATTAGCTACTAAATATTATGTCTAAAACCACTATAGAGATAGGGGAACCTCGATCTACTGATGGGTTAACTCAGGACTCGATTTGGTGGTGGATTTTTAGAGGAATGGTGGTGGTGATGGGGTGGAGCAATGGCAATGGTGGTGGTGATGTAGTGGAGCTTGGAGCAGGGGCGTTTATGAGCTGCACCGTGCCGCTTCTTTGGTGAACCGAGGCTGCTGTACCGAGTGGCTTCTCACGCTTCAAGGGTAAACTCTAATCCCTCGTTAATCACAGTTATTTTATATGGTTATGCGGCTACTCGGGCTGTGGTTAGGAGGCTATTAAAATAGTTAGGAGGGTTTTAGTATATTATTTAGAATATTTGCGAATAGTTGTACATAGTTTTATTTAGAACAAGTGGATTTGTAGAAAGATTTGGCAGATGGATTTGTAGGAATATTAGCCAGACTATTAGTATATTATTTAGAATATTTGCGGATAGTTGTATATAGTTTTATTTATAATAGGTGGATTTATAGAAAGATTTAGCAGGTGGATTATAGGAATATTAGCCAGACGATTAGTATATTATTTAGAATATTTGCGGATAGTTGTACATGTATTTACGCACTGTCAATAATTAATTATTTAGATTGATTTTTTAATGTCAGCAGAGATATCGAATGTAGTGAAGTTCGTGTTTTACTACGGTCCTGGTAATATCCAATACTATGAATATGGAGCAGATTTGCGTGAGTTTCATTTTACAGAGTTGGATTTGACTGCCCCTCAAACCTGAAGTGTTAGTCAGTTGAAGGAATGGTTGACGGACTGTTTAGGATATAATCTCGAAACATACACCGTCAGTGTCCAAGCATTGTGGACAAAGTCTACCAAGAACATTTTCTGAATTTTGAAGGATGTAGATCATAACAGAGATTGGTTTAAATGGTTAAAAGATTGCCATGACAGGCAGATACACCATGTTGCACTAGTGCTTCCTGTCTTGAAGGATATCAATCCGCAAGCATCGTAAGGTGGACACGGTCCTGGCCATAGTGCTGAATCTATTGGCAGGACATACTCTATGTCCAATGCTGGAGGTGGTGGTTATGAATTAGAGCTGAGAAGTCGGATAGGAGGTGGTGGTGGTTACGATCCAGGGCAGAGCAGTCAGGATGTAGGTGGAGGATACGAAATTGGAGAGGTAGATGGGGACGAGGAAGGTGGGCACATGCAGGACTTGATGGAGGATGAGGATTACATGGATGGTGAAATCGATGATTCTGATGATTCAGATAGTTTCGATGAAGAAGGCAACGGAGAGGACGTGCTGATTCCTGCATCTTGAAATCAAGACATCTCCGATGTCATGACCGTTAACGACTGTCATGTCTGCGTGGGAATATCAGAAAAATAAAATTGCATAGGGCGCTAGATATCCAGACAAGAAACATTTGCAAGATGCAGTTATTGCTTGGGCGTTGTCTACAAAGAGGATTCTCAGTACAACCGTGTCAAATAAGAGATACTTGATAATGGAATGCATGGATATAAATTGTCTAGCTAGGGTGTATGGATATCTTCCTAAATATAACACAAGTTGGTTGGTGAGCGACATGGTGATGCACACGTGTCAGCTTTCATCTATCCCTACAGATCATCATAACCTCTCGTCCACGCTTCTGGCTTAGTTGTTTTACACGGAGATAGTGGAGAGCAAAGCGGTGGAAGTGAAGGCTATAATAAATAAAGTAAGGGTCAAGTTTAATTACAACATTTCGTATGGCAAGGCTTGGAGGGCAAAACAAAGGGCTCTTGAGGACAAGTTTGGTTCTTTCAGAGACGCGTATGACTCTGTAGTGAGACAACTCCTTACATAGCAGGCAAGAAACCCAGGCACCTATGTCGACATCCAACACTATGTGATACCAGAGGATCCATCCGTAAAGGTGCTTCATTGAGTGTTCTTCTCTTTCTCTGTATGTATTCAAGCTTTCACTTATTGCCGACCAGTTATATGTGTGGACGGCACGTTTCTCACTGGCAAGTATAAGGGTCAGATCCTTACCGCTATTGGTTAATACGACAACAATCGAATTGTCCCACTCGCCTTTGCTTTTGTTGAGGGAGAAAACACTGAAAGCTAGACATGGTTCTTCAGGCAGCTCAAGATAGCAGTTGTGAAAGATAAGCCCAATGTGTGCATCATTCATGATAGGCATGCAGGTATAATAAATGTGGTTAAACGTTTGACATAGCTTGGGCCTGAAGAACAAACACCTTGGCTCGACATGCAGAGCCGTTAGTGCATGCGCCATTTGGGAGCTAATTTTTTCTCACAGTTAAGGAACAAGAATCTGATGAATCTTTTCAAAAAACTGTGCAAGCAGAACCAAGAATGGAAGTATGATTTCATACGTGCACATCTCCATGACTTCACTCAGAAACATGTCAGGGTGAGGAAAGCGATCCAAACTGCAGCTATAGCTACACATCAAGCAGCAGTTGCTGCCCAGGTTGCTACAGGAGAAGCGCAGCTGGAAGAAGAGCCTATAGGGCTTTGTGACTTGCCTGGATTTGATCCGCCTGGTACTATGAGAAGGCCCAGGAGACATATTAAAAAATTTCAACAGTGGATAGAGCACGAGCCTTTGGAGAGGTGGTCTTTGCTCGTCTGGTTGAGGACACTGGAGACTCTTGAAGGGAATATGCCCGAGAGGCAATTATAAAGTGGTTATTATCTTATTCCATGTTTATGATAAATGTTTATTTTGCATGCTATAATTGTATTTATTAGAAACGTTAATACATGTGTGTTTAATAAACAAAATACAAAGTTCCTAGTAATGCCTCTCATATAAACTAGCTCGTTGATTAACTAGATGATCAAGGTTTCCTGATCATGGACATTGGATGTTGTTAATAATAAGGTCACAACATTAGTGGAATGATGTGATGAACATTCATCCGAAGTATAGCATTACGATCAAAGTCATTATGTTTATATTGCTATAACATCATACGAAGTAATCTTAGTCCTTAGACCATGATATCATGTTAATTGCTAACACCGGAAGAGTATCTTGATAACATCAAATGTCACACCGTAACAGGGTGACGATAAAGGTGGGTTCAGTGCTACGAAAGTGTTATGTTGAGGCTCATGGATCAAGAGTGGAATTTTTCAATCCCAATGATGGATAGATATACTCTGGGCCCTCTCGGTGATATCACATTAAGATAGCTTGCAAGCAAGTGATGTGATTACTAGAATGTTATATCACGGGAACAAGAAAATAGTACATGTCGGTAACGAGATCAAACTAGGTATTTGGATGCCAATGATCGAATCTCGGACATGTAATATATCGCGAGGCAAAGGGATTTAGTTACAACGTTAAAGGTTCATACGATCACAAGAGTCATCGTTGAATATGTGGGAGTCAGTACAGATCTCCAGGTCCCGCTGCTGATTATTGATCGGAGAGGGGTCTCGATCATGTCTGCATTATTCGCAAACCGTAGGGTGACACACTTAAGTGATACCGACACCATTTGGAGCAAATATTTTTCAGATAAAGATTTAAAAAAGCGCTGAAATTATTTCAATAGACACCGAAACTGTTTCGGGTGAAATTGCTGAAATTGGTTCTGCATGTAATATTGACATGTTGCAGGGGGTTTTATGTGAATGTTTGTTAATTAAAGTAATTAACAAAATTCTGAATAAATTTAATAAAAGAGTTTTATTAAATGAGAGAGCATTAAATTTGGAGAAATTTAATGTATTTAAAGTGGAGACTTTAGAAGAGAATGTGAAGGGGCATTTTAATGTGGAGGGGTTACCACCACATGAATGGGGGAGGTGAGGAGTCACCCTCCCATGGGGCGCCGGCCATGGGGGAGGGGTACCCACCCTCCTCCTATAAAAGCCCCCCTCACACCCCTTCTTCCTCACACCTCCTCGTAAAGGATCTCTCTCCCCTCTAGTATTATTCCCCCATGATCTCGGATTAGCGAGATACATGTTCCTGGTGGCTTTATCTGGAAAGGAGTTGCTGCTTCCGCTGCTTTGCTGGAGCGAGGGACGGAGGTTGTCGGGGTACCGGACGTGTGTGCGATCACGGATGCATTGCTGCTTTGCGGTGCTGGACTTGGTGGTGCTGGACTGGATCTGAAGGACGTGCTGGAGCCGGACCTGCTGGACTTCATCACGATCTTGAGATCGGCAAGTGTACGACTACATCATCCACGAGTTCGAACTCGTTAACAAAGCTTTGTTGTCTTCGAGGATAAGTTCTCTATGGATGTATATCCACCCGTTGCTCTGTACCTAGTAGATAGATCTTAGCGTATAGTTCTCATCGTAGGAAATTTTTTGTTTTCTATGCTGCGGACCCAAAAGTGGTATCAGAGTCTGATCTATGCGTATGTGCTTTGCACGGGTAGTGCACATATGTTTATATGTGGGCGATGATGATCATGTTATGCATCTTCTATGTATTTTGGATATTGGTGGCATAGTGGGATGAAGCATCCCAGACCAACCTTACATGTCATCGTACATGAGACCGGTTCCACGACTGACATGCAACTTGTTTTGCATAAGTGGCTGATGGGTGTCTGTCTCTCCTACTATAGTCAATATCTGATTTACAACGAGTTGCCAATAACTTGGTTATCCTTGTTGTGGTTCATGTTTGTAGGTAAGACCGGTTCTATCTCCGAAAGCCCTAAGCCACGTAAAACTTGCAATTGATAAGTTAGAGGCTTCTAGTTTAGATCGTTGCTGGGCTAGTGTCATGATATGGTAATGTTGTAAGTAGATGTATGATAGATACTCTTACAACACACCTAACTTGTAAGTTCCATAGACCTTGGCCTTACACACAAAGGAATGATTGAGATCATACCACGATGCATATGATATAGATCAAATGCATGGACCATATCATCCCACTTTACACATTAGATGTTTGCATTTTACATTGCTTGTTTGGCGTTTTAGTAGCATTATAAGATGATCCCTCATTTAAATATCGAGATAAAATGTGTTCTTCCTTAAGTATGCACCGTTTTGTGGATCGTGTTTCGAGACATCACGTGATGATCGGGTGTACTCAACTCTACGCTTTCATATAACGGGTGTAAGACAGTTTTACACACGCGAGTACTAAGGTTCTTACTTGGCGAGCCTAGCATGTATAGACATGGCCTCGGAACACGAACCGAAAGGTTAAGCATGAGTCATATAGTTGATATGATGCCCATATTGATGCTCGTCTTTGAAGCTACACCGACTCACGTGATGATCGGACTTGGTGTAGTGGATTTGGTTCATGTAATCACCAAAAAGGCACGAGGGATGTCATTTTTGAGTGGGAGTTCATTTCTAATTTAGATTAATCGAACTCAATTTGTCATAAACTAAATCGAAGTAAATTTGCATAATTTGTTATAGTCATTGGCATCTGTTTACTACCTTATGCTTAGTTTTAATTGAGATAATATAACTATAGAATTTTGGATATTTACTTTATGAACTAGTATCGTATTGTTTTGAATGTTAATTTAAAGTTTATAAGTCCTATTGCAAACTTTCAGCAAACTCTATTTACTCCCTGAAGTTTAATATGTAGTATTAAATCAAGACTAAGAAATCCAATGTTAGTATCTAAAGTATCATGTTTGCCTCCATGATTATTGATATTCAAAAGTTGTTTTAATATCAAGATTATATAGGAGCTGAAAATTGTTTCAGAAACCATCATGTGTGAAAGATATTGTGATATCTGAAACAATGTTTTTGGTTGCATTATGATAGAGTATAATTTAGCAAAATACATGTTCTCATATTGTATGAGAATTTGTGAAGGATGGAGATGCTAAGCATCCGGATCTCCCAAAAAGGTTTTGGGAACTAACATTATACTCGCGATTCTTCCTTACATGCTATAGTAGCTTGATCATAAAAGTTGTCATGATAAGGATGAATAGAAGATGTAAGTAAAATGTTTACTACAATAATAGATTACTAAAGAATAGATTTTTGAAAGAACACCAAACATTTGATGATGGTGATCCACTTCAAAGTGCAAGTCCAAAGGTATTAGTATTTGACTATATAGACTTTGTACTATGTGTCATGTGAATGACACCACTATTGATGTTGATAGATTCTTTTAAAAGAAAAGGAATTGCTGAAAGATAATCTATAAAATATTTGGGAGAAAAAAAAGGTTGGAGATGTCCAACTTAGGTATATAGAAGATATACATGTTATGGTTGTATTCCTTGCTTGTTAAACAATGTGGTTCTGAGGTATTCCATATCGGTATTGGATACCGAATTGGTTGGTATGAAGTGTCATACAGGACAACACAATTTATGAACTGCAATGGCCTAAGTAACTAGCAAGAGAATAAGTGATGATGTTCATCGAAAACAAATAAAATGTTATTGTGTTTTTCATTGTCGTCAAACCTACCCTTCAAGATTTGTTTTAATAATTGTTATTCTGTTCCGGTAGTATGAGAACAATGGTTGTTCAAATAATTACCGTATTCCATAAAGGATGGATGAACTTTTACAAGTCTAGTGGGAGAAATCACGTCCATAAACACTATTGCTAAAATGTCGCAAGACAAATGATTGAAAGATCACTTATGAAGTGACATCGCTGTTTAAATTATATTGGAAAGAAAACATGAAGAAACTCCATGTTGATGGATTTTTGGAGTCTTTGATTTTGATCAATTAACGCTTGTGAAACTTTCCTCGAGATGATTGAAACTCCGTCCATAGGCCAAAGAGGAACGGATGACTAACTTATTGGATATATACATATTGATGTATATAATCCATTATATGTAACCATATGCGATGGATCTTTTTGCTTCATATGCTTTCTCCAAAAATTTGAGTGAATATATCTATATATTTACTTAATAAGGAAGAAGTATGAAACATTTGAAAATTGTTCAAAGTCTTTCAAGATGAAGTGAAAAATCATTGTAACAAGAAAATAAAAGAGTTTATGTTTAATCATAAAGGAAGATATTTGAGTTACATGTTTAGAAAAACACCTAAGATTTGAGAAATTGTTCCATGATTTATGTTTCCCGATAAACCATAGGAGTATGGCATATTCGAGAGATGTAATCAAACCATGTTTGACATGGTAAGATCAAAGGTTTCATTTATAAAACTTCCATTATGTTTTAAGGATTAAAGCTTTAGAGACTACCGCTTTTACACTGAAAAGAGCACCATCGTGATCTGTTGAAATGACACCATATGAGTTATGGTTTGGGATAAAACCCGAATTGTCTTTTCTTAAATTTTGGTATGCTATGCATTAGTAAAATGTTTACAACCAAAGTCGGATAAGCACGTCTTTGTAGGTTATCCCAAAGAATTTGTTGGCAATTTCTCCATAACACCGAGGACAAAAGAGTTTGTCGCTTGGAATGTCAAGTTTCTTGAGAAGGAATTTTTCGCGAAAAGTTAAGTGGGAGGACAATAGAACTTTGATAAGGTTGTTGAACTTTAGCTATATGTACTAAGTAGCGCAGCGCCGGAAAGTGTCCCAATGGCAGCCACAATGCTCATGGCTCCCGTGATTGCAAAGGTTGTGATCTCGGAGATTAGAGTTCCTATTGAACCGTGTGGGTCAGTAAGAATCAAATAGTGTGATTTGATAAGCAAGTCGTTATTGTTTTGACAATTATGAACCGACTACATGCAAAGAAGCGATGATGGGCCCTGACTCCATAAAATGACTAGAAATCATAGAATCTGTGATAGTATCCATATACGAGAAATCAAGTTTCTGAACTTGGAAGACCCTCCGTAAAGGCGTGAAGCCTATCGGTCGTGTTTGGATCTATAAAGAAATAGACATGGATGTTTAACATCTATGAAATAGTCAACATGTCGGAAAGAAGTTTACGACAATGTTCAAGGAGTTGACTATGACAAGATTTGATCTTTCATAGCGATATTTAGTCTTGACGGATTAATGTAGCAACCACTACATATAATTTGGTATATGGTAGTTGAATAAACAAAACAAGGTTCTTCTAATAGAATGGTTACCTAGGACATGTACATGACACGGTCCGAAGGGTTTTGTTAATTCAAAGGGAGCTAAAAGGGCATGCAAACTTCAATAGTTGAAGTAAGCATAGCGGAGTTGGAATCTTCACCATGATGAAACTGTTAAAAGAGTTTAAATTCATCGAAGATGATGAAGATTCTTGCATTTGCAAGAAATTAAGCGAGAGCGCTGAGACATATTTCTAATACATTATGTAGAGGACATATTGTTGATTGGAAATGATATACCTTGTATTGACACAAGTTAATAATTTCATTAAAATAATATTTCAATGAAAGACTTGGGCAAAACCGGAATATTTGGCATCAATATCTATATGGATAGATTGAGGTGCTAATATGGTTGTGCCAGACATACATATATGAGATATTGAAAGGGTTCAATATGGAAACAACAAGAAAGGTTCTTGCTGCATGAAAAGGATTGTATCAAGATTCAAGTGTTTCAACACTTGGTGAGTAAAATCACATGAAGATTTTGATCGATTATACCGTGATATGTATATATCCAGAATGTCCTATGCTCTAAATGTTATGAGCACATACCAGAATGATTCATAAGATGATCATTAGAAGATAGTAAAGATATTCTTATGAGCTTTGGAAGAACTAAGAATATATCATGTATAAGTGACAAATAGTTAAAGGTAGTTCATTGTAAAGTGTTACATTGATACTAGTACTGTCACAAGATACAAATTAAATTTATCTCAATTTAGACTATGGGTGGCACAATGTAATGGAAAGGATGTTCCATGATGGATTTGGATGAGTTCCAAAGTTGAGACATTGTGACAGATACTACAACGAAAGGCTAAGTATATGACTGCTATAGTAGCAGCAAAGGAGGGCATTTGTGTTAAGTAGTTTGTTATCAAACTAGGTGTGGTTCAAAGTGGGCTAATACTATGAAGATATATTGTATGACAATAATATCAACATATTTTAACGAACGAACTAAAAGTCTCACCAAAGGACCAAATTTATACAATGCCATCTCATTTGAGAATGAGTGATGCGTAGAGACGCAAAGACATGCAAATACACACGGACCTAAAACTGTTAGATCCGGAGATTATGTTAACCACTAGCAATCGCGTATATTCAACACCAGAAATCCATAGGTTTTCAATACGCAAAGTTTTTCAAACTAGATTATTAACTCTAGTGCAAGTGGGAGACTGAAGGGAATATGCCCAGAGGCAATAATAAAGTGGTTATTATCTTATTCCATGTTTATGATAAATGTTTATTTTGCATGCTATAATTGTATTAATTAGAAACGTTAATACATGTGTGTTTAATAAACAAAATACAAAGTTCCTAGTAATGCCTCTCATATAAACTAGCTCGTTGATTAACAAGATGATCAAGGTTTCCTGATCATGGACATTGGATGTTGTTAATAACGAGGTCACAACATTGGTGGAATGATGTGATGAACATTCATCCGAAGTATAGCATTACGATCAAAGCCATTATGTTTATATTGCTATAACATCATACAAAGTAATCTTAGTCCTTAGACCATGAGATCATGTTAATTGCTAACACCGGAAGAGTATCTTGATAACATCAAACGTCACACCGTAACAGGGTGACTATAAAGGTGGGTTTAGTGCTACGAAAGTGTTATGTTGAGGCTCATGGATCAAGAGTGGAATTTGTCAATCTCGATGACGGATAGATATACTCTGGGCCCTCTCGGTGATATCACATTAAGATAGCTTGCAAGAAAGTGATGTGATCACTAGAATGTTATATCACGGGAACAAGAAAAGAGTACATGTCGGTAACGAGATCAAACTAGGTATTTGGATGCCAATGATCGAATCTCAGACATGTAATATATCGCGAGACAAAGGGATTTAGTTACGACGTTAAAGGTTCACACGATCACAAGAGTCATCGTTGAATATGTGGGAGTCAGTACAGATCTCCAGGTCCCGTTGCTGATTATTGATCGGAGAGGGGTCTCAATCATGTCTGCATTATTCGTGAACCTTAGGGTGACACACTTAAGGGATACCAACACCATTTGGAGCAAATATGTTTCAGATAAAGATTTAAGAAAGCGCTGGAATTATTTCAATAGACACTGAAACTATTTCGGGTGAAATTGCTGAAATTGGTTCTGCATGTAATATTGAAATGTTGCAGGGGGTTTTATGTGAATGTTTGTTAATTAAAGTAATTAACAAAATTCTAAATAAAATTAATAAAAGAGTTTTATTAAATGAGAGAGCATTAAATTTGGAGAAATTTAATGCATTTAAAGTGAAGGCTTTAAAAGAGAATGTGAAGGGGCATTTTAATGTGGAGGGGTTACCATCACATGAATGGGGAGGTGAGGAGTCACCCTCCCATGGGGCGCTGTCCATGGGGAGGGGTACCCACCCTCCTCCTATAAAAGGCCCCCCTCACACCCCTTCTTCCTCACACCTCCTCGTGAAGGATCGCTCTCCCCCTCTAGTATTATTCCCCCATGGTCTCGGATTAGCGAGATACATGTTCCCGGTGGCTTTATCTGGAAAGGAGTTGCTGCTTCCGCTGCTTTACTGGAGCGAGGGACGGAGGTTGTCGGGGTACCGGATGTGTGTGCGATCACGGATGCACCGCTGCTTTGCGGTGCTAGACTTGGTGGTGCTGGACTTGCTGGAGCTGGATCTGAAGGACGTGCTGGAGCTGGACCTGCTGGACTTCATCACATTCTTGAGATTGGCAAGTGTACGACTACATCATCCATGAGTTCCAACTCATTAACAAAGCTTTGTTGTCTTCGAGGGTAAGTTCTCTATGGATGTATATCCACCCGTTGCTCTATACCTAGTATATAGATCTTGGCGTATAGTTCTCATCGTAGGAATTTTTTTGTTTTCTATGCTGCGGACCCAACAACTCTACATGTCTATTATATGACCAGTCATTGCTCAGCTGCTTGGTTGACCGCTGGAGGCCCGAGACACACACTTTTCACTTTCGTTGGGGAGAAATGGCTCCTACTCTCCAGGATGTGTCATACCTGTTGGGACTTCCTTTGGTAGGCCATCCCATTCGGCCGCTGGATGCACCAGCCAGTTGGCAAGGCAATATGGCCCAATATTTTGAGGGTATTAGTGCTCTATCTGGTCCATTTGAGCACGATGATCACGGGCCCAAGTTTGACTGCTTACTAGGATTTCAGGTGTGTTCGCTAACTTGTTAGTCCAATTGTATTTATGCATCACACCATTCTATGTTTTTTGGTACTAAGCTATCTTCGCATTAATGCAGATCCAAAGGTTACGCTATCCAGAGATCCAGTTGACCGAGCCACAGATCACTCGGTGCTTGGAGGCATACTTACTTTGGCTTCTCGGGAAGGTGATGTTCACCACGAACCATGTCACCACTATCACCGCTTTCTACATCCCTATTGCATTGGAGATTGCTAATGCAACAAGCGCCAACATGATTACACAAAGGAGTTGGGGTTCTGTGGTCTTTTCAGCTACGTATAGAGGTATGTGCAGCGATTTCCAGCATAAAGCTCCTAGGTCAGGCTTGCTTGGATGCCCATTACTGTTGCAGCTTTGGTCCTGGGAGCAGTTTCCTATTGGATGACGAAACGTAGTTGTTGAGACGGCATACCCATCACATGCATTGGGTGACCCTCCGACAGGACTGTTCGACACAGACCGCATCGACTTACCGACTTTTGGTACAGTTTGGACATGTCGCAAGGTGTGTGCAAAGTTTTAATTAGTTCATGTACTATATGACTGGAAATGACATGTGTTCTTTGGCAGAGACGCTTTTCTCATGCTCAGGTGAGGGGTTGCTACACCGCTTTCTCTGAGTAGTTTAACGTGCTGCTCGCGAGCTCGGTGATGTGGGAGCCCTACACGGATGCATCCATTGGTGCTAGATTCCGTAAGGATGAGGACGACGTCACACTGATTTCTACTCTCTGTACCACAGACGCGGCGTATTGGCTTACAAAATCGAAGATCATCTTCAACATGTAGGTAGAGGAGATGAGCCTACAAAGAGTAATGCGGCAGTTCGGCCTTCGCCAGTTGGCCGACCCTCGTCCTACTGAGAGTGTCGTACCTTCGGTCGTCCACACGTAAGTTTATTGACTTATCTGGTTTATTGACTTATCGCAATCACTCTCCAATTGTAGGTTGTCAAGGAAAGGAAGCAACAAGACCGTCACAGGTTGACTCCATAGAGTTGGGATATCCGTAGAGCAGTGGGACAACACAACAACACGAGTCTAGGACTCTGATGCCCAGTTTGACATGGAAGAGTTCAACCACTATCTGTGAAGCTACATGAGCGCCACACGTCTATGCATCGCGCAACAGAGTACCCAGAGGCGATGCCGGGCGTGGCTACTTGGGATAGTTATCCGAGCCAGTCTACTACGGGCAGCAGACAGCACACAGTAACACATTGTCTTCATCTAATGCATCTAATTGTTACATAGTTTCTATTCCATTTTTCACCCTATTGGTTCAAATTGCAGGCACAATTGCTAGTCGATCTTGAGACGGAGAGTGCTGATTACAGACGGTCCCTTTCGTCCGGACCTCTGCTTATACCACATTAGGAGAAGCAGACCTGGCTGAGTCGCCTAGAGGAGAAGCTCCGACGTATCCACGGAGTTATCACGTGCACCCGCTCTTCGGACGTTGCTCACCAGCCGGGACCACAGCGGCCTCCGCGTCACTCGATGCACCAGAGGCAGCACCAGCAGCAGCCAAGTCCATCCTCACCCGTACGATAGTCTCCACGTCCACGACTTACACCACAGGCAACACCGAGGCCTCCCCCTCCAGACCAGGCTGGAGGTTCGTCGTGGTAGCAGCAGAGTTCTTTCCACTGGTGGCAGCAGCAACCACCTTTTCAGGGTGGAGGTTCGTCATGGCAGCCTCAGCAGCAGCAGCCACCTTTTCAGGGTGGAGGTTCGTCGTGGCAGCCTCAACAGCAGCAGGAGCCTTTCCGCAGCCATAGGGTATGCGTCTTACACAATACCGAGGCTAGCTTCATATCAATTTCTTATGTACTTCGGTATTCATATGCAGGAGCCTTTGGAGTGCATGGGTCTATGCCTGACTATCAGGGATCTTTTTCTGGATCTGCGTGGACGAGTGATCATGATGTGGAGCACAACACTCAGGACTTCTTGACACAGAGCAGTTGGATCAACATTTTTCAGACCCTCACACAGGAGACTTAGTACGATGAGCACGGCTCAGTGATTCCTCTTCGAAATGTTCGGGCGCTCATTAGGTATGGCTGGATGCCACCAGAGCAACCAGAGCAACCACGTGAGCGTCAAGGCAGATGACGACGCTGATACCTCTCTCAACCAGATATGTACCAGTTCTCTATCTATCTATGTATCTATCTATCTATGTATGAGACATATATGTATCTATGTGTGAGACATGCACCTATCTATGTGTGAGACATTTCACAATGTTATTCATTTCTTGGTCGAGATCGCTAACTAACGACTACAACAGATAATTAGGATACAAACGAAATAATTAAGATACACACACGAGCTACAAGGGAGAATTCTTCTATATGTACGACTATGCCCTTACCCTTCGACGATGCCTTCTTCATGGCATGCTCTTCTTGCCCTTACCCTTCAACAATGCCTCGACCGATGATGGCTTGCCCTTACTCTTCGACGATGCCTCGTCTTTACCCTTCTTCTTGGCCAGCCTTTCGTCCCACTCAGCTCTCCACTTGTCCCAGTGGCAGGCGTCATGAATATATCATCTTCATATTCACTCTCTTCTAGCTTGCCATTGCTCTTCTTGGCCTGCGCCTTGTTCAAGGCCTCGGCCTTGTCACGCTCTGCTCTATCCCTGGTACCACCGACCAGCGGCATGAAGAGATCGTCGGAGTCTTCACTCTCTTCTATCCAAATCCAAGGGAGTGTGACATTCTGCTGCCTTGCCTCTTCGTTAAAGAACCCTTTGCTTGCCCCACCTAGCATTGATCCGAAGTAGCTCTTTCTGTATCTCCTCTAGAGTCCTCTTCAGCCACCCTTTTCTACGCAATCCCTCACCAGCTCAGTGAGGAGACAATCACTAGCAATGAGTTCCTCCAATGGGGCTAGATTGTTATCTATCATAAAGTTCCTATCCAAATAAAAAAGGTCGACGAACCTGTTTGTCTCAAAACTATGATCGTAGGGAAACATACTGGCTAAAAACGGGGTGGCTTTGCTTAAACAACTACCTGAGGAGGGGGTTTTATAGGGTAAACAAACAAAAAAATGGCAGGAAACATTCGGGCGGGAAATATTTTGGCGGGAAGCATTTTGGCGGGAGATATTTTGGCGGGAAACATTCTGGCGGGAAGCATTTTGGCGGGAGATATTTTGGCGGGAAACATTCTGGTGGGAAGCATTTCGGCGGGAAACATTTTAGATACATTGTCTGACATGTTGAATTTAAGATACATCACAACACTATAACTAAAATGAAGATACATCATGACACTATAACTGAAATGAAGTTACATCAAGACACTACAACTGAAATTAAGATACATCAAGACACTACAACTAAAATTAAGATACATCGGTACTAAGACATACGTCTACCTTCCCTGAGTCCAGCGTGGGTACTTCCCGGTCTTGTCCCCATGTTTCTCTGCAGCCCGTGCCTCGGCAACCCTTTCCCTTAATCTCTTCCTTTCCGTCTCACGGGCATCCTTGCGCACATGTTCCTGCCGCTCCTCTTTCCCTCTTCTCTTCTTGTTCAGCTCACAGTTTCGAGCCTGTTCCGCTCTGAATTCTTTCATTTCTCTCTCTCGAGCCTTCTTCTCGTTCACAACTATCCTTTAAGCACGTTCCTCATCAAGAAAGCTCTCCCTTGCATGTCGTCTCCTATCTACAATCTCCTGCACGGCCCAGGCTGGCTGCTCCGTGTTAATCCAATGGTACCACTTGCAAAGTGGAGGAGAAGACTGCAAGCAAATCAATGGAATGAATAAAAGAACACATGATACATTGAATGGTTGATATTAACCATGCTCTGTGAACATACCGGATGCCTCTCGTACGACGAACTTGCTTGTCGGGCCGGGCTTGCTTCGTAGTTGGGACACATGAAAAACTTCATGCCCATGCAAGTGGAGAAATCGATCGACTCCTTGACCTTGACGAGATGGCCGCACCAAAAACGCTCGTGTGTCACCCCTTGTGGCAACCTAGCATCTTTGATCTTCCTAGGCCTATACTCTGGGTCCGAACAATGCACACTCATGATGTAGAGGAGAAGAAATGCGAGAGAAAGAGGAGGAACAACTGAACTAGGTGCAGAGAGAACATCTCGGTGCCTGAATTTATAGAGGCAATGGGAAGAATAGGCGGGAAAAAAGGGCGGGAAAACGTGGCGGGAGGCGGTAATCGGCTGGCGGAAAATCGTGGCGGGAATAGGCTGGCGGGAAATAGTGGCGGGAATCGGCTGGCTGGAACCGAAAACTAATTTAGACGTTTAGGGCTTGCAGTGATCATGCAGGTTTTTGGTTATGCATTGATCATGCATGATTTGGTCAGGGCCTGGCCGATTAGTCCACTTGGCGAGGGCCTGGCCGATTAGTCCACTCGACCTGTGACTGATCGAGAGGGTCAATCGGCTTCGTCCTGGCCGATTGGCCCAGCCCCAGTCGGCTAGGCCGTGACCGACTAGGCCAATCGACGACGCCATGACCGAGTGCAGCTAGCTGACACTGGCATGTCAGCCGAGAGCTCACTCGGCGAGATCCATTGCACTCGGCGACACCGTCACCGACAAATACCTAGAACTGTAAAATGCTAAATTCACGCAACACTTCTCAAATTAATTAAAAAAAGTGTATTATTTAAAAAAAATCGCCGGTGTTTTTCGGCGGTGGGGATAGGCCAAATGTGTGCGTAGGGCGGCAGGAGGGGAAGTAGCAGAGGGAATCGGCGGCAGCATGGCGCGGTCGCGTGCAGCGAGGAGTAGAAGGGAAATTTCTACGGACGGTTGGGCTACGCGCTCGTCTATATTTTGCAGCGCACTAGCCGGTGCCACATATATGTCATGATTGATTGGGCTATTCTAGGCGTGCACTAAATTGTTTTGCGTGTTTCCTACGTTTGAGCATCTATTGGAGGACTTTTCCCTCCCATGCTAAAACAACAATTTTTGGAGCGCCACACTATTCTAGTATATATGTTGGAGATGTTCTAAGCTGTTGATGTTGGCATAACTTGGAACTGTATAATGAGAATGAAAATTGCCATCCACCTAATTGTTTTCCGATGATGAACGAAAACACATAAATGATAATAAAAAAGTTTAACACAAGCTCTCAACATGCGACAACAAAATAAGGCCTAGTTCTTTTGACAGCTTATAAGTTGTCTCCTCCTCAGCTTCTTCCATAAGCCATCCAGCTTATTAGTTGGAGCTTACAATCTAGTTATCTCAAACGCCAATAAGGAGGCAACTTATTTCTTAAGCCACCAAAAGAAGGGCCATAAGCAACCTAAGAATTTCTTCTTGGATACAAGTACTTGTGTTCTGGTCGCCACTAAGTGCAAAAGACCTCTTGGCTTCCCCCTACACTTAGATACATGTTGCCATCAAAAGCTTATTTGAGATTTTTTTAAGTGTACGTAACAGAATACTATAATAAACTTTTTGAAACACCGGTTCCGAACATCTTCTCTTTGATAAAGGAAATCAACGAGGACATATCGCAACTTTCAGCCAAGTAAATGGTATCCTAATATCCGATTTCACCAAGAAAGAGGTATTAGATGCTATCTCTCAGATGAAGTGGAATAAATCTCTAGGACCAGATGAGTTTCCTGCTGAATTCTATCAAATGTTTTGGGATGTCATTTAGGAGCATTTGATGGCATTGTTTGTATAATTGCAAAAGGGGGATTTACCATTGTAAAAGTTGAACTTTGGGATGATCCCTTTACTAGCCAAAAAATACGATACAAAACCAACAATATATACCAATTTTTCTTCTCAATGTGAGTCTCAATTTTTTACGAAGGTCACGACTAATCATATTAAAAGGATAGTCCATAAGCTGATTAAACTGACGCTCACAACCTTCATGCAATACAACATATGCTCGAGGGGATAGTTGGTCTACATGTTGTTTAGTTCGAGAAGGCATATGACAAAGTTAAATGGTCATTTCTTCAACAAGTAATGCACATGAAGGGTTCCGGTCCTACATGGTGTAAATGGATTGAAGACTTTGTGCAAGGAGGTAGTGTGGAAATAAGGGTTAACGATGACATCATCAACTATTTCCAAACTAGGAAAGGGCTAAGACATGGAGAACCTTTATCTCCTATGCTTTTAAACATTGGTGTGGACATGTGTGACATTCGAAGTATCCTATGCTTTTAAACATTGTTGTAGACATGTTAGACATTCTAATTGCAAGGGCAAAAAAAGATGATAAAGTTTGAGGACCAATCCCTCATCTTATTGAGGGGGTGTCTCAATTCCTTTTATAAACATGATATTTAGAAGGGCGTATATACGAAATTGATATTGTGCATATTTGAGCAATTATCTAAGCTGAAAATTAACTTTCACATAAGTGAATTTTTATTTTGGGAAAGCAATTGAATGACGAAGAAACTTTATAAGCAATTTTTTTGCCGCTAGTCTGGTATTTACCATTTACTTAGGAGTACCTATCCATTACATGAATTTATAATGGAACCCAGTGAGTGCCGCTTCAAATGAAAGATCGGGTGTGAGCAAGGCAAGTTACTATCATATGGGGATAGGCTTGTCCTCGTCAATTATGTTCTGACTACTGTGCGTATGTTCATGTTCATGTTCTCTTTTCTAGAGATACATAAAGGGATAAGGAAAAGATTAAACTTTTACTCAATCTTTTGGGGAAAAGATGAGCATAAAAATAAATACCGATTGGCAAAGTGAAACATTATTGTAGACTGAAAGATCATGGTGGATTGGGTATTGAGGTGCTAGCGATTAAGATTAATTGTTTACTCAGCAAGTGGTTGCTTTAAATTACTAACTTAGATTCGGGAGTGGAAAGAGTTGCTACACAACAAATATCTAAATATCTAGGAAAAACCTATCGATTCAACTTTTTGGAAGGGACTAATGCGAGTTAAAGTGGAGTTCTTTGCTAGGGGTTCTTTAAAATTGGTAATGGCACGTGCACTAGATTCTGGGAGCAAGTTTGGTTAGGAAAGATGTATCTTACTCAACAATACCCTTCATTGTATAAAATAGTGCAGTGAAAATGTTTTTTCGTTCATACCTTTTATCCCAAGTACCTCTGAACATATGTTTTAGGATGGCAGTTACAGGACGGCGTGTACACTTGTGTCAAATATTAATGTTAGTCAACTTGTCTAACAAGCCGGATAAGTTTATTTGGAAGCTCACTTCTTCCTGTGTACTCTCGGTCACATCTTTGTATGAAGACCTTATGAATGGTCATTGTAGATGTGTAGAAGATATTTATGGAAACTTAAGATCCCACTTAGGATCAAAATGTTTATTTTGTTCCTTAATAGAAAAGTTTTGCTAACAAAGAACAACTTTGCAAAAAGAATTTGGAATGGATACAAAAAATATTGCCTTTGTGATGCACAGGAAACCATTAGGCATTTTTTCTGTCTTGTCATTTTGCACAATTGGTTTGGTGTATTGTTTCTTCACTTACAATATTCCACTAGCTACCACAAATATGTTTAGCAATTGGATAAATGGGATTGATAACAAAAATAAAGCTAAAATACACATAGGTGTTTCTACTGTATGATGGTCTATTTGGAAGTGTAGAAACAATATCATCTTTAACAAGGCTGGAGTTTCAATATTTTTATAGGTTATTCATATGGTTTCACATTGGATCCATCTTTAGGTTCTGCTTCCCCGGGTGGATTAGCAGGAACCTAAGGTTACTTGATGCAACCGACTACCTACGGTCGCTCAGGATACCTACATACAGGCTGGTTTCCGACATATTTGTATACTGAGAGATGTCTAGTTTATATATGCTAGTCATCTTTTATCGGTTCATTTTTGTATCAATCCTCTCTGATCCTTGATTTGTAATACTTTGTGGGACAAAATAATTAATAAAAGTTTGTGTACATAGATTGATTTAGATGACGAGTTGCTTATCCCCCATTTGGAAGAAAAAGTGACTAAGTGGGAAGCCAATGTACATAACCTGTAACAGAGCAAAAAAAATTGGGTAAAAAAAGAGACCTAATATAAGCATTAACTAGGAGTATTAAGATGATGGTTTCACATATTAGTATTAGCTCTATTAGAATTAAACACTTGTCTAGATGCAAGTAGCAATGCTATTAAGCCTGGATATTTTGCGAGCACATCATTCTGGTGGTGGACATCACCCGAGGGTGCCAACTCTTTTACCTCAAATTTCTACATCGTTGTATTTGGAGAATAATTTGGCCTGAACGATTGATCGCACGTTGTCGTACACATGCCCTCCCCCTTATCTTGGCTAAGGAAAACAATGCCACTCTAATCTCGTGCTAAGATGTCACGTGGGATCCCGTATAAGTCTCACTTCTAGTTTATTTTATCATTTATAGTTTAAATTTTGAACTAGAAATGAGAAAATGAACTACAAGTGGGAATTTAGTGTGATCCCACTCGCATCTCTATCCCAGGGCAACCATGTGTTCTCCTCGGTCTTGTATTTTCCCATCCCCCAAATCTTGTCTTCTCCTACACCTAACATTCATTTTTACACACGAACTCATGCAACCAAAGAGCTCTCATGGTGCCTCTATCGTTGGCCCATGTTGGAAAGAGCACCATCCTACGTAGTTCACGAACTCCATCCAAACATTCCTCCCTCATCTTCCTGTCTCACAGTTATATCATGCATGTGTGTTGTTGCTGCATATCGGTGCACCACCATCTCCTGCAAGTCGGCACCACTGCGCAGTCCTAGACATAAAATATTATTACTAGAGCCACTGTGGCTTCAAGCCATGACATTTTGTATACTAGCAGTCCTAGACCTAAAATATTATTACTAGAGCCACTGTGGCTTCAAGCCATGCCATTTTGTGTACTAGAAGACGATCACTGGCTCCGCCATGCTGCAATATAGGGGGCGCAATGTTGCAAGCGGTGTCAAGCAGTGCTTCAAGCCATCTACCTCAACCGGTGATGTTTCAAGCCGCCCGCCTGTATCGGCATCGCTGCAAGTAGCATTGGGTGATATTGGAAGTGTCATAAAATGCTTCAATGGGGGTACATGTGATGCTTCAAGTGGTCAAATTCATTGGTGGTGCTGGAAGCGGGAACTAGAATTGCTGCAAGACACCTTATATGCATGTGTTGGAAGACAAAACAATCTGTGATCACCGAGGCTGCGGCGAGGTAGCTAGTCTTTGGATAACCCAAAGTGCAATGGATTACTGTAGCACTTATCAATGTGTAAGCAAGAGTATCGATCTAGGATTACTGTAGCACTTATCAATGTATAAGAAAGAGTAGCATGAGTAATAAGGTGAAGTTATTTTTTTTTTCTAACTAGAGTGTCACAATCCTAATTATCTATGAACTAGACAAGTTAAATAAATTACCAAAGCAAATGTTTTAGGTTTAAAACTGAAAGTAAAAACATGAAAGTATAAGTGCAGAAAATAAAAGAGACTATTGTTGTTGTGGAGACCATGCAGTGTTTAAAACAAAGGCATGAGTATGTAACAACTAGCTTTAGTTCTAATTCTATTTTGTGTAGGCATGTGTTCTATATATAGTTCCGTGTGCTCCATCATAACTTGCACAATAGCTATTATCCTTCCCTCATATTTTATAGGGCCCCACGTGGAACCAATTAAGGATGATCTTAGTCACTCAGATCAACGCATTAACACTTCATGAAAAAATATGAACTCCTCAAATTACAGTACTTCCATACATGTTAGCATCCAGGGTCTCAAGATCCATGCTATAATAGGCAATACAACTTACAGATAAATATCAAACTAATCCATATGATGGGGTAATAAAAGGTGAGTACTAAAATCATGTTACTCAGGCCTTACTACACATAGCAAAATTTTATTAACATATCACAAAGATTATCTTTAAAATAGGCATAAAAATGCTAAAGACTATTCATCATTACATAATTGGTCTCATCCAGTTCCCTTACACCCCACACCTATAGACATTCTACTTAGACATGCATGGGCATGAAATTTTAGGCAATGATGTAGATGAGCAACTCGGAGTAGGAGATGACAACTTCCCTAGGGGGTAGTAGCCATTTGCCCCATTATTTCTTGGATTTGGTGATTGCATGGAGGGTGAAAGGGCATGTATGCCCCCACATGTGGTTTTGGTAATTAATGAAATCCCTATGGACTAATGTGCAAATTGAGTCGCACTTGTAGGTTTGTCCATTGGCTTCGCTTGGACCGTGTGTTGGTTTGAAGGATGAAAAAGAAGAAGCATTGTCAAGGGCTTTGTGCCTATTGGAATCAAGTAGAAGAAGAAGATCAAGTATGTCTTGAAGAAGAAGAAGATGGAGTTCCTCATGGCTTTCTTCAAGACATCATCATCAAGAATCGTTGTGCAAGATCACGGTGCGCCATCTCTAGAAGATCTCATGCTTGGAGCTTGCCATCCTCGGCGTTCATGGAGTGATAAAGACAAGGTCAAAGAAGAGGTTTCCCCATGGAGTATGGTGGAGCCATTTGCAAGTGTTCATCAAGCAATAGCAAGCAAGAAAGGTGTTCCATCTTGAAGGTGACAAGATTGTCTACATCAAGCTCAAGGCAAAGGTATGATCTTGATAGGGTTTCTATTTTACCGGTCTCTTGTAGTGTTGGGAGACCGGGTTTAGGATAGATAGCCGTACTATCAAGAGGGCTCTCGAGCGGGTGACTCATTCGTATCTTTCGGAGAGAGATCAAACCGTTGCATGCACATCATCATCTTTCTTTGTTGTTGTTTGGTTCTTGTCCATGTGAGGATCTAGAGCTTGTTGTTATCCTCATAACAAGCTCTAGTTCATCAAAAACGGATTTCCCTGATATATCTTATTGCGGTTTTGTTTCTGTGGGTTTTCGGGCTCTACACCTTGGGAGATATCTCACATATATATTAATGGTATTTTCTCCCTTGGTGATACCCAATATTTTGACAAAATTGGTTTCATCTCGTTTGGAGTTCGGATGCAAAAGTTATTGCAATTTTGGTTTCTGAAGTTTCTCTGACGGAAGTACCGACCAGGCACCGGAAGTACCGCTCGGGCAGAAATGCCGCCGGTAGTACCGGTCTTAATTCCGACCCAACTTCCGGTAAACCAAATTTTGGTTCAGTACTCTCTCTGCTTGGTTAGCGCTATTTGACGGAACTTGGATCGGATTTTCAGGCGGTAGTACCGTCCCCACCAGAAGTTCCGGTTGTCGGCGGTAGTACCGGCCATGCTCGAGTTTTGGTTCTTTTCGCATCGTGTTTCTGACCGTTGGCTGGGTGCCACCGGTAGTACCAGCCACCCGCCGGTACTACCGGCCGTGCGTGAAACTTTCAGTAATGGGCAGATCGGGGAGCCCTTTAAAAGGAGCTCCCCTTTCCCCTTCAGGACCAACTTGCTCTTTCTTGGTTTTTGGCTTTCTCTCTCCTCCATTGTTGACCTTGAAGAGCTTGCCCTCTCCCTTTTCCCCTCCTATGATTCTTGCATCTTTTTGAGGGATTTGAGAGAGGAGATCTAGATCTACAAGCCCCACCAAGCCAAATCCCTTCTTTGTGAAGGAATCCTTGGGATCTAGATCTTGGAGAGTTTTGTGTTCTCCTCTTGTGTTCTTCCTCCCTTATTCGCCCAATAGCTTTTGTAGCTTTGGTGGAATTTGAGAGTGAAGGACTTGCCTCTTACATTTGGTGCATAGGTTTGAGTTCTCCTTAGAGATTCAACGAGTTCAAGCCCTTGGGCTTGTTTCTCTTGGGTTCTTGGAACCCTAGACGGTTGTATGGTTGGATTGTTGAACTTTTGTGGTCTTGTAGACTTTTGTGGCCTTGTTGCCTTTTGTGGTTTTGTAGCCTTTGTGGCATTGTTCTTGGGAGCCCTCCAATTGTTGTGGAGTTTTCCCCAAGCCTTGTACGGGTTCGGTGACCGCCCGCAAGTGTCCCATAGTGGATCGTGCGTAGGCCTTTGTGGCGAGCTCATGGGAGAATAGGGTGAGCCTTTTGTGGCGTCGGTAGGTTGCGTGCCTTCGCATCTTGGGGTGAGGCCTTGTGTGGCGTTGGGTGAGCATCGAGCCATTACACCTCGAGGTGAGCCACTTGTGGCGTTCGAAGTACATTGCGCCCCCGCACCTCTCCAATGGAGACGTAGCTTCTTTGGAAGTGAACTTCGGGAAACAAATCATCGTCTTCGCGTCTATCGGTTTTCTCTCAACCGAACCCTTTACTTATGCAATTTACATTGTGATAGCCATCGTGCTTGAAGTATTATATATTGCTATCACCTTGTTGTTTATCTTGCTTAGCATAGGTTGTTGGTGCACTTAGTGAACCTAGTGAATATAGGTTTTTGCTTGATAAATTAAACATTAAGTTTTATTCGGCATTTATTAGAGCCTAAACCGTAATATTTTTAAAACGCCTATTCACCCCCTCTAGGCAACGTCTATTTCCCTTTCAGAGGGGCCTTCCCCCTCTTGGCGGCTGCCAAGGAGAGGCGAATTCGTGACAATAGATGAGCTCCTCAAAAGATAGGGTTTCTCCTCTTTATATAGAGTTGGTCAACGCATCTTAGCCATGGGATCCATGTCCTTTTGATCCAAGTGATCTTGGCACATCTAGGATGTTTTTTGGTCTTTCTCTCTAGCACATGAGCCCATAAAATTGAGTAATGGTCGAAACCATAAAGTATGCAAGAGTTAGAGTCAGTCCCTGTTATATGTTGATCCAAATTCTACAAAGTAGAGGCCAACTTCTGACGGAGCGGAGCAAGGCCCGTCGCCGGAGGCTTGGGCCGATGCGGTACGGATCGTTGATGACCTAGGTTACCACCACTATATATACTTCTTGTAAGCCGCTGGCTGGGATAAGTTGCATCTGTGAAATCCCCGGCGTTGTGTAAACACTCTCCGTTATAGTGAAGTTTCGCTGGCTGGCACCCGTGGTTTTTCCCCTCTCTTTGTTGGAGAGGGTTTTCCACGTTAAATCTGTGTTCCCTTGTTGTGATTTTGTTTTCGTTCTTCGTTATTTACTTGTCGCAAATCTAACAAGTGGTATCAGAGCCCCAGGTTCTAATCTAGGGTTTGCGCCACAAGATTCTGCTTGTGGCAGGTGAAGATGCGGGCGATTCTCGCCCAAACTTCAGATCTGGATGATGCGCTAGATGGATTCGGGGAAAAGGATGCTAAGAGCTGGTCCGACGAAGAGAAGCAGAAGGACCGTAAGGCTTTGTCTATGATTCAACTTCATCTATCCAATAATATTTTGCAGGAAGTCTTGACAGAGAAATCTACTGCTGCCCTTTGGGGGAAACTGGAATCGATCTGCATGTCAAAGGATCTAACCAGTAAGATGCATGTGAAGATGAAGTTGTTCTCGCATAGATTGCAGGAAGGTGGATCGATAATGAATCACTTATATCTTTTTAGAGAGATTATTTTTGATTTGCAATCTATGGAAGTAAAATATGATAATGAGGATCTAGCTCTATTACTCTTATGCTCGTTGCCTAGTTCTTATACTCACTTTCGTGATACAATGTTGTTGAGCCGTGATAAGATAACCCTTGATGAAGTGCAAGATGCCCTCAAACAGAGGGAAAAGATGAAATCTATGGTGCAGGCAGATGGGGCGTCTTCTAAGGCTGAAGCTCTACAGGTTCGTGGCAGGACCGAGCAGAGATTTAACAACTATGGCAACCGAGATAAGAGCAAAGATGGCAGAAGTCGTTCGAAGTCCAAGGGAAAGGACAAGTTCTGCAGGTATTGTAAGAAATCTAATCATGTTATTGATGATTGTTGGAAGCTGCAGAATAAGAAGAAAAGGAACGGTACTTACCAACCGAAAGATAAGGATCAAGGTAATGGTAAGGCTGCTGTTGTTTCTGGTGATAGTTCTGACGGTGAATGTTTAGCCGTTTTTGCTGCTTGTGCATCTCGTGATGATGAATGGATTCTTGATACTACATGTTCGTTTTATATTTGCTGTAACAAAGATTGGTTCAGTTCATATGAGTCTGTGCAGACTGGAGATTTTATACGTGTGGGGAATGACAACCCATGCCATATTGTCGGAGTTGGATCTGTTAAGATCAAGACACATGATGGCGTGACGCGTATGTTGAATGAGGTGAAGCACATACCAAGCATGGCCAGAAATCTGATCTCCCTGAGTACCATGGACGTTGATGGATACAAGTACGCCGGTGGGCGTAGGTTGTTAAAGGTATCGAAAGGCTCTCTTATTCACATGACAGGTGATATGAATTCTGCTAAGTTATATGTTCTTAGAGGTAGCACTTTGCCTGGTATTGCTGCTGCTGTTACTGCTAATGATTCTGATGATTGTGGTAAAACAAATCTGTGGCATATGCGTCTTGGGCATATGAGCGAACATGGCATGGCAGAATTGGTTAAGAGAGAGCTGATTGATGGTTGCAACTTGGGTAAGTTTGAGTTCTGTGAGCACTGTGTTTTTGGTAAGCATAAAAGAGTTAAATTTAATGCTTCCGTTCATACCACCAAAGGCATATTAGGTTATGTGCATGCTGATGTATGGGGACCTTCCCGTAAGACTTCTATTGGTGGTGCTAATTACATGCTTACTATTATTGATGACTACTCAAGAAAAGTGTGGCCATATTTTCTGAAACACAAATCTGATGTTTTTGATGCTTTTAAGAAGTGGAAAGTTATGGTAGAAAAGCAAACTGAAAAGAAGGTAAAGGTACTACGTACTGATAATGGTATGGAATTCTGTTCTAATGAGTTTGAGGAGTTTTGCAGTAACGATGGTATGATCAGGCACCACACCATCCCTTACACTCCTTAGCAGAATGGTGTGGCTGAGCGCATGAACAGAACCATCATCTCGAGGGCTCGCTGTATGTTGTCCAATGCATGTATGCATAGACATTTCTGGGCTGAAGCAGCCAACACAGCATGCTACCTCATCAACAGGTTACCTTCTATTCCACTTGAGAAGAAAACTCCCATTGAGGTATGGTCAGGTTCGCCTGCTGATTATTCACAGTTGAGAGTTTTTGGTTGCACAGCTTATGCTCACGTTGATAATGGAAAGTTAGAGCCTAGAGCTGTTAAGTGCATATTCCTTGGTTATGGTTCAGAAGTTAAGGCATATAAACTATGGAATCCTGAAACTAAAAGGATTTTGTTGAGTAGGAATGTTGTTTTCAATGAATCTGTTATGTATCATGACAGTATCAGATCCCTCTCCTATTGCTATTGGAGAGGAGGGAGTTCGTGTGTAGGTGGAGCACCTGCAGAAAACTGTTGATAATAATGCTATTATTGATGATACTCATGAGGAAAATATTGATGATGATGTTGTTCAGCACTCACCTACTGTTTTGCAGCAGCCACAGGAATCTATTGCTGCTGATAGACCGAGGCGTAACATAGTTCCACCTTGCCGTTTAATTGAAGAGTGTAATCTTTCTCATTATGCTTTGAGTTGTGCTGAACATGTGGAGCATGATACTAAACCTGCTACATACAATGAGGCTATTGCATCCGTTGACCGCGAGAAGTGGATTTCTGCTATGCAAGAAGAGATGCAATCGCTTGATAAGAATGGCACATGGAAAGTTGTGCGCTTGCCTAAACAGAAGAAGGCTGTCCGCTGTAAGTGGATATACAAGAGAAAGGAAGGTTTGTCTCCTAATGAGCCTCCAAGGTTAGTAGCAAAAGGTTTTAGCCAGATTCCAGGTATTGACTATAATGATGTTTTCTCTCCGGTTGTGAAACATAGCTCTATTCGTACTTTCTTTGGTATTGTTGCTATGCATGATCTTGAGCTTGAGCAGCTAGATGTAAAGACTGCTTTTCTGCATGGTGAACTGGAGGAGGAGATTTACATGGACCAACCTGAAAGGTTCATAGTTCCTGGAAAAGAGGATTTTGTGTGCAAATTGAAGAGATCGCTTTATAAAAGGTTTGATTCATTTATGATCTCACAAGGTTTTAAGAGATCTCAGTTTGATAGCTGTGTTTATATAAAGTTTGTTAATGGGTCACCTATTTACTTGCTGTTATATGTCGATGATATGTTAATTGCTGCCAAGAGCATGAAAGAAATCACTACTTTGAAGGCACACCTAAGTAGTGAATTTGAGATGAAAGATCTTGGTGCTGCTAAGAAAATCCTTGGTATGGAAATTAAACGGGACAGAAAATCTAGGTTGTTGTTCTTAGTCAGCAAAGTTACGTTGAGAAAGTTCTTCAACGTTTTAATATGCATGATGCAAAGTCAGTTAGTACTCATGTTGCTCCTCACTTTAAATTGTCAGCATTGCAATGTCCTAGTTCTGATGAAGATATTGAGTACATGTCTCGAGTTCCTTATTCTAGTGCTGTTGGTTCCTTGATGTATGCCATGGTTTGTTCTCGCCCTGATTTATCAGATGCTATGAGTTTGGTGAGTCGTTACATGGCTAATCCTGGTAAAGAACATTGGAAAGTTGTTCAGTGGATTTTCAGGTACCTCCGTGGCACATCCAACACTTGCTTGAAGTTTGGCAAGACTGATGAGGGACTCGCAGGCTATGTGGATTCAGATTTTGCCGCCGACTTGGATAAGAGGAGGTCCCTCACAAGTTATGTGTTCACGGTAGGTGGATGTGCCATGAGTTGGAAGGCAACGCTGCAACCAGTTGTTGCTTTATCTACAACCGAAGCAGAATATATGACTGTTGCTGAAGCTTGCAAATAGTCTATTTGGTTGAAAGGTTTGTATGCTGAGCTTTGTCAGGATGATTCTTGCATTAACCTGTTCTGTGACAGTCAAAGTGCTATTTACCTTACTAAGGATCAGATGTTCCATGAGAGAACAAAGTACATTGATATCAAGTACCATTATGTTCGTGATGTTGTTGCACAAGGTACACTGAAGGTATGCAAGATAAGCACTCATGATAATCCTGCTGATATGATGACAAAGCCTGTTCCTGTTGCTAAGTTTGAGCTATGCTCAAGCTTAGTTGGTATAACTGCTTAGCCCAAGTGGCTATTGGCGCCGAAAGTGTTTTCTTTGTTTGTTCAGGAAGATGATTACCGTTGATGCTACAAGAAGGAATTTGTCTCAAGGTGGAGTTTGTTACATGTTGATCCAAATTCTACAAAGTAGAGGCCAACTTCTGACAGAGCGGAGCGAGGCCCGTTGCCGGAGGCTTGATGCGGTACGGATCGTTGATGACCTAGGTTACCACCGCTATATATACTTCTTGTAAGCCGCCGGCTGGGATAAGTTGCATCTGTGAAATCCTCGGCGTTGTGTAAACACTCTCAGTTATAGTAAAGTTTCGCTGGCTGGCGCCCGTTGTTTTTCCCCTCTCTTTGTTGGAGAGGGTTTTCCACGTTAAATCTATGTCCCTTTGCTGTGATTTTGTTTTCGTTCTTCGTTATTTACTTGTCGCAAATCTAACAGTCCCATCACCCACTTTTGGACTCCCATGATACAGTTCCGAGTCTTCATTAAATTCATGATTCTCGTCAGATACGAACTCAGATTGAGACATTTTTTGTTTAAAAATCTTTTTATTGACATTCTCCACAACTTAATTTTTTGGTTTGACGTCATCTTCAGTCTGATACGTTGTGATCTCTAAAAATTGTCATGTAGGGACATATTTTAGGAACTCCAAATTCCACCGCAACGAGGGGTTGCTTTGTTATTTAACCTATATTTATGTAATTTCTACACATCAAATCATAAAATAAGAATTTTTCCCTCTTGTAACTATTAATGGGTTAGTCCTAGTAAATATAATAAAAGTTGCCAAATATTAAGGATTTTAGCGTAACAAACTTCAAAATAAATATGTGTTTCTGACATGTCACTTTCTCACCGTAGTATTGAGCAGGCTGAGTGGGAGGCGATGTTGCAAAGAGAGAGGGCATATGCATGTGCCCCGAGTGTGGGGCAGCGCTGCCACAAGCCAGAATTGCGATGGTGGCAGTGTTGTGAGGCGACACAGTGAGAGGAGCAGCGGTGCTGCATGGGTTGGTGTTCGCTTGGTCCAACAGATGCACACATTCCCATTTGATAGTTCCGGAGGGGCAGATTTGTCCCTCTAATGAGCCCGTTTATGGCTAGTAGGTGTATTTTTTTTTGTTTTTGTAGCATCAATCTGGTATTATCAAATGCTTCAAGCACTTTTTTACATTTAAATTTGTGTACCTTGACTCGATGTGTCGTGGTGCTTTCTTCCATGGAAAAATTATTGGGAAACTAAAGGTACCACTAAGATAAAGACATTTTCATGATTCAATCCCTAACCGAGATAATCCTAACCAATTATCATCCAACTAAAAGTAGTTTGAATGAAAATTATAAATGTTGCATTTGTGATGAGATGAAACAATAGAACATTTTTTTACATATCATTTTGCACGATTACTATGGCACACAACATTTGTTGCATTTAATATTTCACTTCCCGCTAGTAACACAAGTATACTTGAGAATTAGTTGGGAGGGCTTTGAAAAAAAAGAAAGAGCTCAAGGCAAAGAACATGGGGGTTTTCGTTCCATTTGGGAATTATCCCAATGTTAGTGTTTTTAGCAAAAATATCCAATTGTTTACATGTTATGCAAATGCCACACACTTGATCTGTATGTTATCCTTACTTCACCGTGTACAAGCGGGCTATAAAGGAAGGTGCGGCAATCTAAAGATGATTGCACATGGCATGAGTGATGGTTGTAATCTTTTATTAAAACCTTTATTTGACCATTGATTTTGAATTTGGTTGTAATGGATGGTATGTATACACTGATCGGTGCAGAAGTACTGGGCTATCATTCTTTTCAGAAAAAGCAACCGATCTTGTATTGTTGGATTCTGCTATTCAGATATGTGTCATCTAATAGTAGTGTTCGACTTGAGCAAACTTAACTCTCTTGGTCTCCATTCCTCTTCCCGATTGAAACATATGGTACTACTCAAAATGAAATGTGTATCTTGTCCTAGAGACGATTGGTTTCAAAATCTAGATCGCCGTGCTAAAATAAAAATAATTATAGCTCTTGGTGCACATCCTTTTCGGATCTTAGAAAAGGTTGTTTGTAGGTTTTGTAGATTATTACCCGCAAAAAAGGTTTTGTAGATTATTGAAAAAAAATACCCATAGTTATTGTGTTGAAACTTACCCATGCATTTTGTCAAATAATGCATTTGTTTGCTATGAAACTTAATCTGTTCCATAATGGAAAGTATTAGCAAACTAATCTAGTTTGCTAAAACGTTCTACATTATAGAATGAAGGTAGTGTGTTATTAGATTCTAAGGTTTTTGGTGTTTGAAACTTGGTCTTGGTGTGACGTCTGTTTGACATATGCTTACTGTATATCAACGATGACTGAGATTTTGAGATTTTTTTAAACAAGGTAAAAGATTTGCCACTTTCATTAATAAAGAAGGAAATTCAAAGAACAAATGACTAGGACATGTCCTAGGACTTTGACATAAGCCTACTCTCCCGAAATTACATTGCTCGGTCTTTTCCGCGGCTAGGCTCCAAGCTTTTGCCTCATCTCTTATTCTCCCAATTACCACAAGTGCGGGGAGTAGGTGTTTTCTAGCGCGTTACGTTCCTTCCAAATCTCCCATGATATGATCATCGAAGCCATTGCCTTTCTCTCTTTTTCTTTTTCGAGAGCAACACTTGTCCACAACGTCTCCACTGTTAGACTGTATATACGTAGCCTCTGTATTTGTCTTGTAACATTATATTGTACACTAGGTGACGAGGGTTTAACTCGTCAATGCCCATTGTTATGGACTTGGGTTTTGGAGGAGGGAGTGCTGGAAGCATCAATCGGCTGGCAAACTAGCACACAGGGACGCAAGGTTTACCCAGATTCAGGCCTTGTAGAGGTCCCTACTCCTGCTTGTCTGCTCTTGGAATTAACGAGGGAGTCAAAAGTTATAGGGGTGCGCATATGCAATCTGGCGATGGTTGTGGAAACTAGAGTTGTGATTGTCCTCCTCGCCGCCCCCTCCTAGCCTTTATATAGATAGGCTAGGTCTCGGGTAGCAGGTCGAGTCAATTACATATTAGGATTCGTCCTTTGAACTTTCTATCTTAAGCTTCTTCTTGCACCGCAAGCAATCGGAGAGTCCATGAGTCACTCGAATTCTGCATTGGGCCTTGGCAACGCCGTGGGCTTCTACTGTATCTAGACCGTAAATACTCAACTCGAGTACCTGTAGGGTATAACAATGTTAGTAGCCCCTGAGTGTCCAGTGAAATTGTAGATTCGACTAGAGACTTTATGAAGTCTTTTGAGTGCATGACTAAGCATTTTTTTCGAGTGTTCTGTTTGTGTCATAGGGATTGTTGATATATGTGCCTGATTTATCCGATGTATCGGCATCATTTAACTGTGTTAGGGCAAAACAATGCAATCTACTCAAACTCGAGTCCCCGGACTCGAATTCAGAAAAGTGCTGGCGTAATTTGACTTAGGCCCGAGAGGTCTTACAGGAGTCGAATTCCAGTGTATAAATGTGAGCACTCGACGTGTCCATCAAGGCATGTTCATCGTACCTGCAGGTACGGATATATTTCTGGTAGTGCGTAGCAGATGCGTTGCTAGGCCTTATTTAGGTCTTATCTTCACGCTGTAAGCGCGACATCCGAATTTTTGTCATCGTGGAGATGATTCAGGTGGCCTGGGAGATGTAATCTCTTTGTAGGGAAAATATGAGACGGAGTCGCCATAGCATTCGAGTGTGGATGTTATCAACACGTAGTACAATGTACAAATAATCATAGGGTGCGCGACCAGCGCCCCCTATGGGAGTATCCCCCGATTGCCTATTCGAGTCGTAGACTCGAGTGGGGACTAAAAACATTTGCGACTGCTGTCGTCTTGTTGCTTGTTTCAGTCGAATGTGCTTCCAACGCTCCATATGGGAGTAACCCGTAGTTCACAATTGAATCGTTGATTTGAGCGATGGGTTTTCATGAAGCTTATATACCTGTATAAAAATTATTTCGGGTGCACGGCCAACGCTCCTGTTAGGAGTAGCCCCTGAGTGCTTGGTTGAGTCGAAGACTCGAGCAAGGACTAAAGTAGTTAAAATGTTCTTCTGCTAGAAATTATGACGTCAGTGCTGATGATGTGATGACTTCAATTGCCCGCGTGAGTGGCTTTGATAGGACGTGATGAGCGGTGGGTCCCACTTTCTGACTTTGATTTGACTGGGCATGCGTAATCTTGTATTTTAACTGCGTCTCCTCGATTTCCGTGTGTAATGGGAATAGTGGGGGACAATTCGTGATTCACCTTCGCCACGCGTCCAATAGGGTTTCTACTAGTCGTTGGATGACATCCGCGAGGAGGTTAAGTAGCAGCGTAGCTGTGGTAATTTTTCCCCATCTCTCTTCATGCTCATGCCTCCTTCGCCATTGTTGCTCTTTCTGCTTCTTTGTGCACTTCCTCTTCGTGGCACTGGACCAGCTCCGTGTTTTCCCCGGTTATTTCCTGCGCTCGCATCGCCATCGAAAGATGGGCAAAAAGAAAGGAGGTTCTGCCGCTAGATCTGCGGCCACCATTGTCGGCACCAAGAAGAAGGGAGGTACTGCCACCGTGGGCACTAGCGCTGCCGGCGCTGGGAAGAAGAAGGGCGCTGGGACTCGTGTCACCAATGGGTCCTGGCGCCCATCCACCATCAAGCCTGTAGAGCTATTCAATCTCTGTCAAGATGGAGCACTTCCTTCCGTGGAAGGCGACTCCCGCGTTCCTGGCGAGGAGGTAATTCCCATTCCTCCTGTTGGTTTCCGGGTGATGTTCCTTGTGTTCATCATCCGTGGTCTCTCTCTTCCCCTGCATCCCTTTGTCAGGGGTCTTCTCTGTTTCTACGGGCTCCAGCTGCACAAGCGGTCCCCAAATTCGATTCTCCACATTGCCTGTTTCATCACCTTGTGCGAGTGCTAGCTCGGAATCGAGCCACACTTTGGTCTCTTCAAGAAGCTTTTTTAAGCTCTAGCGTCAGTCAGGGTCGGGTTCGGTAGTGTACGATGTAGGCTGCGGGATCCATGTCGACTCTTCCTCCACGTACTTTGATATCAAGCTCACCGTGTCTGTCCAAGGGTGGAGAGATAAGTGGTTCTACATCCGCGACGAGAAGGCCGATGGAGAAGACTACGGACTCACGCCCTTCGATCCCGTGGCATCTTGCAAGAGGAGGCGTTCCTGGAAGAACGTCGTGATGCCTGGCGAGTCCGAGGAAATGGAGATGTTGTATCAGCATGTCTACGACATCGAAGGCCACATAGGCAAGGAAGAGGGTGGCGCTGCTCTCATTCACACGTGGTTGTGCCGCCGTATCCAGTCTCTATGTAGCTAGAGTCCATCAGATGTACCGTTGGGTCGGTGCTGGCGATGTCACTCACATATCTGCGGAGGGCATTGAAGGGTTCGCAGCATAGAAAACAAAAAATTTCCTAACATGCGAACTATACACCAAGATCTATCTACTAGATACAAGCAACAGGTGGATATACATTCATGGAGAACTTACCCTCGAAGACAACAAAGTTTTGTTAACGAGTAGGAACTCGTGGATGATGTAGTCGTACGCTTGCTGATCTCAAGATCGTGTGGAAGTCCTAGTGGCGCAAACCAGCAACGCATCCGCACTCGCACACACGTTTAGGCCACCAAACAACCTCCGCCTCCTCGCTCCAGCGATGCAGCGGAAGCAGCAACTCCTTCTAGACGAAATGCCACCGGGAACATGTATCTCGCTAATCCGAGACCATGGCAGAATAATTCTAGAGGGGGAGAGAGATCCTTCATGAGGAGGTGTGTGGAAGAAGGGTGAGAGGGGTGGCCTTTTATAGGAGGAGGGGGTGCCCCTCCCCATGGCCGGAGCCTCATGGGGGGTGACCCCTCACCTCCCCCATTCATGTGGTGGTAACTCCCTCCACATTAAAATGCCCCTTCACATTCTCTTTTAAAGTCTCCACTTTAAATGCATTAAATTTCTCCAAATTTAATGCTCTCTCATTTAATAAAACCCTTTATTCAATTTATTCAGAATTTTGTTAATTACTTTAATTAACAAAAATTCACATAAAACCCCTTGCAACATTTCAATATTACATGCAAAACCAATTTCTGAAATTTCACCCGAAACAGTTTCGGTGTCTATTGAAATAATTCCAGCGCTTTGCAATTCATTCGTCTGAAACACATTTGCTCCAAATGGTGTTGGTGTCCCTTAAGTGTGTCACCCTATGGTTCATGAATAATGCAGACATGATCGAGACCCGTCTCAGATAAATAATCAGAAGCAGGACATGGAGATCCCTACTGACTCCTACACATTCTACGATGACTTCTGTGATCGTGAGAACCTTTAACATTAGTAACTAAATCCCTTTGTCTCGCGATATATTACATGTCCGAGATTCAATCATCGGTATCTCCATACCTAGTTTGATCTCGTTACTCTTTTCTCGTTCCCGTGATATAACATTCTAGTGATCTTATCACTTGCTTGCAAGCTAACCAATGTAATATCACCGAGAGGGCCCAGAGAATATCTATCCGTCATCAGGATGGACAAATCCCACTCTTGATCCATGAGCTTCTACATAACACTTTCGTAGCACTAAACCCACCTTTATAATCACCCTTTCACGGTGTGACGTTTGATGTTATCAAGATACTCTTCCAGTATTAGTGATTAACATGATCTCATGGTCTAAGGACTAGGATTACTTTGTTAGATGCTATAGCAATATAAACACAATGACTTTGATCGTAATGCTATGCTTCGGATGAATGTTCATCACATCATTCCACTAATGTTGTGACCTCGTTATTAACAACATCCAATGTCCATGATCAGGAAACCTTGATCATCTTGTTAATCAACGAGCTAGTTTATAAGAGAGGCATAACTAGGAACTTTCCTTTTGTTTATCAAACACACATGTATTAACGTTTCCAAATTAATACAATTATAGCATGTAAAATAAACATCTATCATATACTTGGAATATGTATAATAACAACTTTATTATTGTCTCTCAGAGCATATTCCATTTAGGCATTTCTGTGGGTGAGGTAGATAGGAGGTTGCGACTGGTGACCAAGTACACCGCCAAGGAGGATCTCCCAAGCAAATCAGTCGTGCCCCCTTTCGATGCCAACAACCCTCCGCCTGAGGTAGAATTTTCCTGTGAAGTACTCTTTTATTCTTCGATTGGTTGCCAAGTGCGTAATATGTGCTGATGTTTCTTCTGATTGCAGGACTGGAAAGTGGCCTCCAACTTCCCTCCTCTTCCTGAAGGGGTTATCCCGCGTGAAGCGGTGGAAGAGGACGAGTCGGGTTCGACCATCCCAATTGAAGAAGAGGAGGAAGCCCCCGAGTCCAGTGGCCGCGGCACTTGCAAGCGTTCCTATAGTGAAGATTCTGACGCCTCCTCGTTGACGACACCGGAAGGTCCCTCTGCTGCTTCAGAGGAGCCGATTCCCACCATGCATGTGCGTGCCATGGCTCCTCTTGCTCGGAAGAAGCTACGACTGCCGAAGGAGTCATCAGATGATTCCTTTGACCTCGACAAATTCAACTGGTGAGATTTTTATATCCATGAGTTCGTCTTGCTCTCTTTGAACTTGCTTTTATGAAGTGGTGTTGGGCATGTTTTGTAGTCGAACGGCGTCGTCGTCTTCTGACGACGTCCAATTTGTGAAAGAGTCCAGAGTCGTAGGCTCCAAGACCAAGGAGGTGGCCGCGTGGTCTCCTTCTCCTCCAGTGGTGGCCCACTTCGGCACCAATTCTTCGAGTTCCCCACATGCTGGGGAACACCAGATGGTTGCATGGATGACTGCCTGACAAGCATCTTCGGAGTCCCTAGAGGAACATGTGAGTGTCTTTTTTGCTATTTAGAAGTCGAATTTGTGATTTTGGCTGACGCTGAGTCTTCGTTTCTCTTGGTGTAGCTCATTGTGATGGAATCTTCTTGCCTTGCGGAGCAAATCCTTGCTTTGGGTCGACATCATGCCCTGCTAGACAATCGCCACCGCGCAGTCGAAGGTTTGTTCCTGACTTTGTTTCTTTAATCTCCTTTGCACTGAGATTTGTGGGCTCATATACTTTGCCGTGTTCTTCTTTTTTGCAGGTGAACATAATGAAGTTCTCTGTCGTGTCACTTCCCTCGAGAAGGGGCTTGCGGAGGCAGAGAAGAAGCGTGACGAGGCACTCGCAGCCTTGGAGGAGTCGTAGAAGCGTGAGGAGGACCTACGCGCTTCCGCTGCTAAGAGGGAGAAATTGTTCACGGAACAAATTTTCTCGACTGTGAAGGATCTCTCAGGTACTTGATTTGCTTTCACTTGTGTTTTTTATTATCTTGGTTTTCTTGTTCTTGTGTTGACACCTTGTAATATTTAGATGCTGCTGGCCTTAGCTTCGATGCCCAAGCCTTACATCGTGAGGATGCTCTTGCTGGCGCTGTGGCCACAGTCGAGGACCGTGGCGTCTCCCTCCAAGAGACGTTGGGGAAGGTCAAGGGTGTGCTGAGTCGCCTCCGGGAGGATCTGACTCCCGAGGCCGGCCTAATCGACAATCTTGATGACCTGGCGGAGTCCTTCGCTGGAGGTATTCCCATGGACTTCAAGAACTCCCAGCGGTCTGTCGGCGCCACCATGGCACTCGCGATGGTGCAAGCCCATGGCATGGAGTTGGATCTAGCCGCAATCTCCAGCGAGATGCTTGTCGATGTCGGAGGCCAGCAGGTAGTATTTGTTCCTTTCGCTAGTAGACGCGGTAAATATGGGCCTCAGCTTATCAAGACAGTCGCCAAATACTCTGAGGAGCGGCAGCGAGTGAAGGCGGCATAAACTGTGGCATCTGGGGCTACCACCGGCAAGTCTGTGGCGTCGGAGACTACCACAGATGTGATGAAGCCCCCGAAGTCTAAGTCGAAGAAGTAGATTGCTCCATAGTTACCCTTTGTAATAGGTGTAGCTTATTTTGTTGGTCCGCATTTTGTGTGTGTGTGTGTGGGGGGGGTGCCCCCTTGACACTTTTATCAAATTTAATGCATTCCTCTTTTTTATAAATGTATGATTAGTCTCATTTGCCTCTTGCTTGATTATACCTAGGGTCCTTCGAGTGGTCATTCGAGTGGTCCTCATGATTCTCCTCATACCGATGAAACCACGGCGCAGCCACGTTCGAAGGTGGAGAAATTGTCATTTCTTTTGCGACTGCGCGACCGCATTAAGCAGTTGGAGCGTGAGTTGCCCATCGTCCGCGGTAAGGCGGATGTGTGGAAGTCGAAAGCTGAGAAGGCCACCACCCGCGAGAAGTATCTCTTGGGGGAAGTGGGGCAATTGAATGAGCAGTTTAAATGTTAGCTTTCTGTCTTCTCATCTTGTCTTTTAGTCAGTCATGGTGATGCCTTGTCCTTACACTTTGCTGCTTGCTTGGTGTAGTTGTTAGCGCTCTTCATCCACAGGATGAGAAGGACCAGGTGCCCATTCGAATGAATAACATGACTCAGGAGAAGCTGCAGGCTAGTGGGTATTTTTGGGTGGACCATGACCGTGTAGTCGCATTGGTGATCCTGCAGGATCGTTATTCTCGAGTGCTTCAATGCCTAAAGAAGGCGCAGTCGTGTCTTAGGCACATTTATCAGACGATGTATCCGCTGGACGCCGTCCCTTCAAGCTTGTTGGCTCTTCTGGCAAAGTTTCAAGATATAGGCGCGGTATGCGAGTGCGTGCGACGGCAGCTGGTCGCCGGTGCCAAGGCTGCCCTCTCGCTAGTGTGATTGCATCGGCTAGATGTGGACATAGCATCTGTTGCTGCTGGACTGTCGCCGCCGCCAAAAGGGATGACCTAGAACATGGTGCCAAACTACCAGGCAGTTGATCGACCAGCGGAGGACATCGTCGACTTGTTTGAAGAGTAGACGAATGTGCATATGTTGCAACAATATCGTAGTTTTGTATCCTGCACATAAGTGTAGAAGTGTTGTAAAGTTCGTATGATTGTGTTGGGTGTATTTAATACCCATTGCTAGTGAAGAGCTTGCTAGCTTGTATATTTTTCGAGTGTATTGTACTCTGCAGTTCCTTTTTGTTAGCCTGACGTGTGTTTATCTCAGCAACTTGCCAACCTGTCAGGTGTGTTGCAACTGGGTTGGTGTTTATCAAGGGTTTGATTGGTAGTATGTCAGCTACTCAGGATACTGCGATTTTTTCGTAGAACGATAGTTTAAAGGGTGGCGCAGCCCCTGAGTGATGAAATTGCAAGAAAATAGGAAACTACACAGAGTTTTGGGGCACTTAGCTTTATTTATTCATAAAATAATGTGAGGTACAATGTGTGGCTAAGTAGCCTGGCTGAATAGCCTTATTTGTAATGTAAAAAATGACTAGGGGTAGAAATGGTGCAGCTGCGTGACGTTCCATGGGTTGGAGTATGCGACTCCGCTTGCTAGGTCTTTGAGGTGATAGGCGCCACCTGGTATTACTTCAGTAATCACATAAGGTCCTACCCAGGGGGACTCGAGCTTGAGGTGCCCTTGCCGCTTCAGTCGTAGGACCAGATCTCCTTCAACGAAGGATCTAGGGTGTAGCCTTCTGCTGTGCTAGTTGCGGAGGTTCTGCTGATAGATTGTTGATCTCTCCGCTGCGATCTCACGTGCCTCATTGATACATTGCAAATGTATCTATAATTTTTGATGTTCCATGCTTGGTTTTATATACTTTCTTGTGTTTTGTCCACACTTTGGAGTACTTTTCATATGATTTCTTGGACTAGCTATTAACAAGAGCCACACTGCCAACTGCCTATTTTCTGCTAATTTTGGTTCCAGGAAAGTCAGAAAATGAATATTCTCGGAATTGGACGGGACAAAAGCCAAAAATCCTATTTCACCAGAAGACTCCCGGAGCCAGAATATGAGGCGGAGTGGGGCTAGGGCCCAGCCACACCACCTGGCCGCGCGGGCTGGGCCTGGCCGTGCCATGGGGTGGTCTAGCCGCTCCAGGCACCCCCTCGGTCTCCCTCTTCGCCTATAAGATGCCTTCTGACCTAAAAACTCAGGGGGGGGGTCGACGTTTTTCCAGAAGGAGTTCTGCTCCGCCACCACCACTAGATTCCACGAAACAACACCAGAAACTCCGTTCTAGCACCATGCTGGGACGGGGAATTGGAGGAGATCATCGCCATCATTATCACCATAGCTTCACCATCGACCATCCATGTTTCCCCCATCTATGAGTGAGCCATCCCCCGATGTAGGCTATGGAGATGGTAGGGATTGGATGAGGTCGTTCATGTAATGGCATGATTGTTAGGGCATGGTGCCTGGTATCTTCTATTAGTGCTTTATGACTTTGTTGCGACTTGTTATGCTTAATGCTTGTCACTAGGGCCCGAGTGCCATGATTTCAGATTTGAACATGTTATTGATTCATTATGATAGTATTGTTTATGGTCTTATCTGCAAGTTGTATACACACGTTGTTGTCCGGAACCAATGGCCCCGAAGTGACAGAAATCGGGATAACCGGAGGGAATGGCTTTGATGTGAGGATCACATGTGTTCATGGAGTGTTAATGCTTTGCTTCGGTGCTCTATTAAAAGGAGTACCTCAATTTCCAGTAGTTCCCTTGAGGCCCCGCTGCAAACGGGCTGGAAGGACAAAATATGTTGTGCAAGTTCTCATTGCGAGCACGTATGACTATATATGGAACACATGCCTAGGATTATCAAGTACTTGGATGCTTTATATTATTTATCTGCAATTGCCCTATGTTCTGATTGCCATGTGAATTTTCTTGTCCATGCAACGCCCGTCCATCCAACCCTATGCCTACCGTACTCGAATCCTACTGTTACTGCTATTGTTAGTATTGTCTTTACTTTACTACTGCTGCTACTTCACTATTTCTACTACAAAACTATTGCTACTGATAAACTGCTGTGAGCAAGATTGTTTCCAGGTGCAGCTGAATTGACAACTCAGTTGTTAAGGCTTATAAATATTCTTTGGCTCTCCTTTTGTCGAATCAATAAATTGGGTTTCACTTCCCTCGAAAATACTGCAATACACCCCCTATACTTGTGGGTCATCAAGACTATTTTCTGGCACCATTGCCGGGGAGCATAGCTTTGTTTATTAAGTTCACTTGCATTCTCTATTGTTCGCTGCCATCCATCCATCATGGATAAGTATCGTGATGGCAAGGTTCCTATTTTACCATCCACTACAAGAAGAGGTACTGTTCTGAACACCTCTGTTGCTCTTGATTCACCATCTGTTATGAGTAAGCTCATTACACCACCACACACACATGCTATGCATACTTCTACTACTACTGAATCTGAAACTTCTAATACTTATGATGCTCCTTCTACTATGCTTGATAAGAGTTGTTCATTAGGTCCTTTCCTAGATGCTACGATTGCTAGAACTATAGCTGGAAATACTGAAACTCCTAATGAAGACACTACTACACCTGTTAGTTCACCTGAGTCTAGTTAGAGTTATGATATTGAAGACGGTTATGTTCAGATGACTGATGAATTTATTAAAGAATGTAAAAACACCCATGATAGGAGCGTTGCTAAGAGTCTCCTTGAGAGGCGTACTATTAGACCCAAATTGTCTCCTATTGCTAAGTTTGCTGCTTCTCCCATAAACATTAAAGATAAAGATTATGATTTCTCTCTTGATCTATCTTACATAGCTATTGTTGAGAAAGAACCTTTTTGTGGGACTAAGAATCAAAGTGCGGTAGCACATATGAATGAGCTTTCTACCATGAGTGGCTTGTTTTCTGATGATATTAAGATGCGTACTTACTTTGTTGCTAAGATTTTCCCCTTTTCACAGAAAGGAGAAGCTAAAACTTGGTTTAGTAATTTACCTCCTGGATCTATTGATAGCCCTGATTGCTTGATTAGTACTTTCCTGCAGAAATATTTTCCTCCTAGTACTAGACATGCTATTTTGCAGGAACTTTCTGATTTTAAACAGGGAGAAAAAGAGATATTGCCTGAATCTTGGGCAAGGTTTTGTGATTTGATTCATGCATAGGCTGGAAGTCCATTACCTAAGAATGAGCTTCTTGATATATTTTATAATGGACTAACCGAAGAATCTAGGACATACCTAGATAGTTGTGCTGATTGTGTTTTTAGGAATAGGACTCCCAAGGAAGCTGAGGAATTAATGGCTAAAATAAGCAAGAACTATGAGGATTGGAATCCTCCTAAACTAGCTATACCTGAAGTAATTATACCTGAACCAACTATACCGGTACCTATTCCAACATCAAAGAAGAGGGGAGTTATTGGATTAAATGCTGAAGTGATGAAGGAAGCTAAGAAATGTCTTAAGGAGAAGGGAATTAAAGCTGTAGATGTCAAGAATTTACCTCCTATAGAAGAATTATGTAAGCCTATTCCCTACTCATCCACTATTGAGGTACACTCTCTCCAACACTTTGATGAAGGTGATATCCCTTCCTCTAAACCCCCTGATCAATGCTTAGAAGAATTTGATATTTTTATTGTTAAGCAAGATAATTTTGATAAAAGGGTGCAAAATCATCTAATGGAAAACACTAGAGCTATTGTTGAGTTAAAAGATATTGTGGAAAGAACCTCTAATGATGTTAAAATGATTGTTAAACACTTTCAAATGGTTCAAACTCAAATAGATCAACTCATTAAAGTGCAAAAAGACTTGCTAGTTAACACTGCTAAAGAAAAACATGCTTATGAAATTAGAACTAGAAGTGGTGTTGCTACCCAGGATCCTCTATATCCTGAGGGGCATCCCAAAAGAATTGAGCAGGATTCTCAACAAGCTGAAAATAGTGGCTCTACTCGTAAGAAAAGGAAAAAGAAACATAAAACTATTGTAGAATCCTTTGAACCTGCTATAGATCCTAATAGTATATCTATTTCTGATGCTGAAACTGAAAGTGGTAATGAGGAAAATGAAGCTCCAAATGAAGAAAAAATTGAAGAAGAACCTGAAAAGCACACTAAGAATACTAAATACACTAAGGAAGATTTTATTGCTAAGAAACATGGTAGTGAAAGAGAGCCTTGGGTCCAAAAACCTATGCCTTTCCCTGATAAGAAACCCAAGCCAAAGGAAGATGAACACTATAATAAGTTTTGTGAGTGGATGAAACCTTTATTCCTGCAAATTCCTTTGACTGATGCTATTAAATTGCCTCCTTACTCAAAGTATATGAAGGATATTGTCTCGAATAAAAGGAAGATCCCTAATGAAGAAATCTCTACTTTGCTTGCTAATTATTCCTTTAATGGTAAGGTTCCAAAGAAACTTGTTGACCCAGGGATTCCAACTATCCCTTGCTCTATTAAGAATAGATATGTTAGAACTGCTTTGTGTGATTTAGGAGCTGGAGTTAGTGTTATGCCTTTCTCTCTCTATAAGAGCCTTCAACTAGAAAAACTGATACCTACTGGTATATCTTTGCAAATGGCTGATAAATCTACCACTATTCCTGTTGGTATATGTGAGGATGTACCTATTCAAGTGGCTCATAATTGCTTGATATTAACTGATTTTGTTGTGCTTGAAATGCCTGAAGATGATAATATGTCTATTATTCTTGGGAGACCTTTTCTTAATACTGCAGTAGCTGTTATTAATTGTAACCTTCAATGTTAATGACAAGGAACATACTGTCTATTTCCCCAAAAAGATTGATATGAATTATGGTTTAAATTCAATTGAACATGTTGAGGGCATTCAAGTTGGAGAAATATATTGTCCCATACCAAGAGAAAAATATGAAACTATTATGATTGGGACCATTGTATCAAGGTTGAGGTAACATAATCATTAGTGGAACACAAAGTTTTGTTTCATATAAAATTGTTTTGGTAACAATACCTGATCAACCTTGTTAACAAAAGGATATTAATGAACAAAACAATGTTTTCACCATGATTATCTTTATTTACTTTTATTTTTATGACTAACTTAAAGGCGTTAAAGAAAAGTACTTATTGGGAGATAACCCAAAAGTTTTAGATGAGTCTTGGAAGTTATTACTCCAGTAATAACCCCTCCTTATCCTTTTTATATGCTTTTTGTCCCAAAAGTAACCTCTAATGAGAGAGAAGTAATGGTCGGGAAAGTTGCTCTCCCGAAACAGATTTCTGTGCTTCACCGTAAAAAATCGTGTAAAATCTCTATACGTCCTTTTGAGGCGTGAATTTTTGTGCTTCTGCCCTAGGTTGTTATCTAACATTCGTTAGTTCAACACTTTTCGACTTGAGCAACATAAGGTCTTTGAAAAAATTCGTTTTTATGTGCTGGTCTGTTTTGACAGATTCCTGCCATTATTTGCATTTGCTTCTTGTTGGTTCCTTTTTGAGTTCTTTTGGGGAATTGAGATTTTTGAGGGAAGTGCTACAGTAGCTAGTGTTTTAATGGAAGTTTTATTGGTGTTGGAACTGAACATAAAGACTTATTATCTTGAGTGCACTAATGTTGCTAATAAAGATTGTGTGAAGTTTTGTATAAAGGAAAAAATTTAGGTGTATGGAAGGAATGAGTAATGAGATGAAGGATGGACTAAAGCTCAAGCTTGGGGATGCCACGCATGTCACCCCAAGAAATATTCAAGAGGTACAAGCGTCAAATCTTGGGGATGCCCAATGCATCCCCTTCTTCATCAATAAAAATCTCAGGTTTCTTCCAAACACTTCATTTTTATTGTTTCATGCACAGTTGTGTTGTTCTTGGAGCATCTTTTTTTTCATTTTCGTTTTGGTTTTAGTTTGCTTGGTTTTCTTAGTTTGCTGTATAAATTTGTTGGACCCCCCCTCTTTCATGCATTGGTTTTCAAATAGTTTGGTTTGGATTGGAAAAGAGTAGGAAAGTTCATGCTTAAGTGGTAAAGAGAGCTTGTTTTTGACTGTGGCCTATGCTTTGTCATGTCATGCTTGATATTTATTTGGCTTTATTCTTAGTATTCTTTGCTGTAGCATGACTTTATATAAACAATTGAGATTGCTTAATGTGCCTTGGATGAATCATGCGTTGTTTTAGCATATTAAAGCATAGTATAGTGGTATTCTCCTTTGATGCTTTATTTGGGTTGACTTGGCGCATGCTCTCACCATGTTATGACTATCCCAAGTCACCATAAGCCTTTATGATCCTTTAGTTTTCAACTTGTAGTATCACTTTATGCTTTGATCAATGATGTTTTGTCGCTCTACATGATTATGGCCATTATTGCTCTCCTAGTTTATTGCTCCCAGTCTTTTGCTAGCATCCACAACCAAGTATGAGTTCCACTCATGCATCCAACTCCCTAAACCAAGTTATTCTAAAGAGTCCACCATACCTACCTACTAGCATATGCTATTCCAAGTATATTCATGTTTTCATTTACCTTCCAAATTAAACTTGATATGAGAAAACTAGTGATTAAAGCTCTCACGAACTTGATGGCACACTTTACTTTTCTTGCCCTTAATAAACTTGAACCATTGTGTCGTCTATGTTGTATATGCTTGCACTTATTTGTTGGGGATTAGCAGAACCATGCTGTCATGGGGAACGCTTTCAACATTGCACGGGTACTTTGTACCTAGTTGATATGATGCTCTTTTGTCTATGGATGTCGTCGGTGTGAAATGAAAGGGGAGCTTGTAAGTCCATGGACTTATGTATATGTGTTAGGGAAACGCCTGGACCACTGGTCTAATCCATGCTGACATGGTGGAAACCTGCAGCGTAACCATAATGAGCTATCTACGAAGCATTCTTCTTATGAAAAAAAAGAGTCCTATATTGAGAAAAAAAGAGAAAAAAAAGAGATTATGAAAAAAGGAAAGAGAGAAAAAAGCACCATATTCCCAAGGTAAATAAGAAGATTGCTGAGATGCTCATTGTCTGCTTGCCTTGTCATTTTGATATGGGGATTCTTCTGTATCATCGGGCAAGGGGTACCCCATTGGCGGTTCTCTATGATACACATGTACTTACAATGACAAGAACTTACTGGTAACTAAACTTGAGTAGCATGAGGACCGTCCCTCGTATTCAAGGAACAGGAGATTTCCAACTTATACTTTGTCAAGCATATACTTCATAGTTTGTTCACTTTAACCTTAATCACTTCAAGATGCTTATGATAGGGGCAATGAGAGCTGAAAACTATTAAGTACCATAATTTTTGGAAGCTCTTTATGAGACTTGAATCCCTACTTCCTTCTATGAAGGCCTTTCTTCCACTTTTATATTGTGTCTCCACCTTCTATCTTTATGCACCTACTTTGAGAGCATAGTGGCCATTCTTAGTTCTATGTGCATTGTCCCAAGACTTGTTGATTGATGCATACCTTGATATTGCTTGTTTTAAACTATTTGTATCTACTCACTCTTGTAAACTTTGAAGGTGTCATATGCATTTATGTTTGCTACTCTATGAGGGACAAGCTGAATGCCACTATTCTATGTTTTCTTTATGTGAAACAAACAAACATCTTGCAAAGCATTGTTATTCATGAATCTTTTGTTTGTGCCTTTTCATGTTGCATCATAGTTTCTTTGCCTTATTGCTAAAACTTTGTCTTTCATGTTATGATTGAAGTACTATGATCCCAGCTTTGATTGTTTTACAAATACTTTGATCAAGTTTATGATGGTGAATGTCACCTCAAAAATTATTCTTTCTTTTTATCACTTACCTACTCGAGGACGAGCAAGAGTTAAGCTTGGGGATGTTGATACATTGCAAATGTATCTATAATTTTTGATGTTCCATGGTTGGTTTTATCTACTTTCTTGTGTTTTGTCCACACTTTGGAGTACTTTTCCTATGATTTCTTGGACTATCCTATTAACAAGAGCCACAGTGTCATCTGCCTGTTTTCTGCTGTTTTTGGTTCCAGGAAAGTCAGAAAATGAATATTCTCAAAATTAGACGGGACAAAAGCCAAAAATCCTATTTCACCAGAAGACTCCCGGAGCCAGAATATGTGACGGAGTGGGGCTGGGGCCCAGCCACACCACCTGGCCGCGCGGGCTGGGCCTGGCCGTGCTAGGGGTGGTCCGGCCGCTCCAGGCACCCCTCGGTCTCCCTCTTCGCCTATAAGATGCCTTCTGACCTAAAAACTCAGGGGGTCGATGTTTTCCAGAAGGAGTTCCGCTCCGCCGCCACCACCAGATTCTAGGAAATAGCACCAGAAACTCCGTTCAGGAACCCTTCCAGGATGGGGAATTGGAGGAGATCATCGCCATCATCATCACCATCGCTTCTCCATCGACCATCCATGTTTCCCCCATCTATGGGTGAGTAATCCCCCGCTGTAGGCTATGTGAATGGTAGGGATTGGATGAGACCGTTCATGTAATGGCATCAGATTGTTAGGGCATGGTGCCTAGTATCTTCTATTAGTGCTTTATTACTTTGTTGCGACTTGTTGTGCTTAATGCTTGTCACTAGGGCCCGAGTGCCATGATTTCAGATCTAAACTTGTTATTGATTCATTATGATAGTATTGTTTATGGTCTTATCTGCAAGTTATATACACACGTTGTTGTCCGGAACCAATGGCCCCCAAGTGACAGAAATCGGTATAACCGGAGGGAATGGCTTTGATGTGAGGATCACATGTGTTCACGGAGTGTTAATGCTTTGCTCCGGTGCTCTATTAAAAGGAGTACCTTAATTGCCAGTAGTTCACTTGAGGCCTCGTTGCAAATGGGCTGGCAGGACAAAAGATGTTGTGCAAGTTCTCATTGCGAGCACGTATGACTATATATGGAATACATGCCTAGGATTATCTAGTACTTGGATGCTTTATCTTATTTATCTGCAATTTCCCTATGTTCTGATTGCCATGTGAATTGTCTTGTCCATGCAACGCCCGTCCATCCATCCCTATGCCTACCGCACTCGAATCCTACTGTTACTGCTATTGTTACTATTGTCTTTACTTTACTACTTATGCTACTTTACTATTCCTACTACAAAACTATTGCTGTTGATAAACTGTTGTGAGCAAGATTGTTTCTAGGTGTAGCTGAATTGACAACTCAGTTGTTAAGGCTTATAAATATTCTTTGGATCCCCTTGTGTCGAATCAATAAATTGGGTTTTACTTCCCTCGAAAATACTGCGATACACCCCCTATACTTGTTGGTCATCACTCATCGAGGAGGTCGGCGGAGTCTTCGAGTGCGAGAGTTGACTCCTGCTCATTGTAAGCAACCACTCGCGGAGCTTTGTAGCACACTTCTGCGGGTAGCACCACCTAAGCACCGTGCACCATGAAGAACGGGGTGTAGCCCGTGGTGCTGTTTGGAGTTGTGCGTAAGCTCCAAAGTACGGATTGTAGTTTGTCTGGCCAGCATCTGACGGCTTGTTCGAGTGGCCGAAGGAGTCGCTTCTTGATTCCGCCACAGACGAGGCCGTTGGTCTTTTCAACTTGACCGTTGGTTTGAGGGTGAGCCACCGAGGCATAGCTAATGTTGACTCCCAGGTTTTCACAGAATTCCTGGAACTCCTTGGAGGTGAAGTTCGTCCCATTGTCCGTGAGGATGCTATGTGGCACCCCAAAACGGTAGACGATGGACTCAAAGAATTTGACGGTGCTGGCTCCTAACTGATTCGTCACCGGCATGGCCTCGATCCACTTGGTGAATTTGTCGACTACGACTAATAGGTAGACATAACCTCCTCGCGAAAACTTTGGGAGCTTGCCGACCATGTCGAGTTCCCATTTTGCGAAGGGCCAAGCCAATGGTATTGGCCTGAGTTCCGCGCCAGGTGCGTGTGGTTTATCCGCGAATCGCTGGCAAGTGTTGCAGCATTGAACGATGTCTTTGGCGTCACGCATGGTCGTGGGCTAGTAGAATCCAGCTCGCAGAGCTTTGGCGACGAGGGCGCGACTGTCGGCATGATGTCCGCAAGTGCCTTCATGTATGTCGAGAAGGACGACCCTTCCATCCCCATTGGAGACACACCGTTGAAGTATCCCTGTGATGTTGCGCTTGTATAGTTCGCCGTTGATGAGGGTGAATGCCCTGGATCATCGTGCGATGTGTCGCGCATCAGTCGGGTCATCTGGCAGCCACTTGCTGAGTAGATATGTGATGTATGGTTGTGTCCAAGATGGCTCGATCATCATGACCTCCATTGGGCCATCGAGTCCCGTATCAAGATCCATGTTGTCGAGTGCCATTGGCTCGTTGGGTGGCATAGCCCCTGAGTCCGTTGACGTGCATGCTTTCTTCTCTGGAGCCTTGGTCTTGATGGAGCGCTCGCAGATGCGCTCGAGGAATACTCTAGGTGGTATGGGGGCGCAAGTGGAGATGATGTTGGCGAGTAGATCCGCCTCTTCGTTGCTTTCATGGCCTACGTGTCGCAGCTCGCAGCCGTCGAAGTCTCCCTCGAGTGTGTCATAGAGGTCGCGATAGGTGATCATGTTGTCGCTCAGTGTGTCGCACTCGTGCATCATTTGGTTGACCACCAGCTTGGAGTCGCTGTAGATGATGAGCCTCTTGGCGCCGCAGGCTTTCACCATCCGCATCCTGTGGATTAAGGCCTCGTACTCGGCTTCGTTATTGGAGGCGGTGAACTGCATTCGCAGAATATATTTCATCTTGTCTCCTTGGGGCGATATCAGTATGACACCTGTGCCAACTCCATCCTTTTGCTTGGACCCATCGAAGTGCATTGTCCAAAGATAGGACATATCTAGCTTGTCGAGGAGATGGTTCTCCATCCAGTGCACGAGAAAGTCCAGGAGAACATGCGACTTGATCGCATCGCGCTTCTCATATGTGATGTCTCGTGGAGACAATTCAATTCCCCAGAGAGCAACTCGTCCGGTGGCGTCAGGATTATTGAGTATATGCCCGAGCGGGGAGTCGTTGACCACCACGATTGGGTGCTCCTGGAAGTAGTGGCGCAGTCGCATGTCTTTTCATGAAGACACCATATGCCAACTTCTGGTAGTGCAGGTACCGTTGCTTTGTTGGCGTGAGCACCTCGCTGAGGTAGTATACTGGGCGCTGGACCCCGTGGACTTTATTTTCTTCGGCTCGTTCCACTACGAGCACCGTGCTGACCACCTGGTTGGTGGCGGAGATGTAGAGCATTAGTGGTTCCTTTTCGGGAGGCGTCACTAGTAGTGGCGAGGTGGATAGTAGACGCTTGAGGTCTTCAAATGCTTCTTGTGCCTCGTCTGTCCACTCGAACTTGTCAGCTTTGTAGAGGAGTTGGTAGAAGGGCAGTGCCTTTTCGCCCATTCAACTGATGAATCGACTGAGCGCCACGATTCGCCCAGCCAGCTGCTAGACGCCTTTTACGTTCTTCGGCTTCTCCAGGGCCAGTATGGATTTTATTTTCTTCGGGTTTGCTTCGATCCCTCTCGCAGAGATGATATACCCGAGTAGTTACCCAGATGGTACACCGAAGGCGCATTTGTCCGGATTGAGCTTGATCCGGTAGCGGTCAAGGTTAGCGAAGGTCTTGTGGAGATCGTCGATTAACGTGTCTTCCTCTTTGGTTTTGATGACAATGTCCTCAACGTATACTTGGATATTGCGATCAAGTTGGTTCTTGAGGCAAGCCTGCATGCACCGTTGATAGGTGGCTCCTGCATTTTTTAGCCCGAAAGGCATCATGTTGTAGCAGAACACACCAAAGGGTGTTGTAAACACCGTTTTCTCCTGGTCTTCCTCCTTCATTCAAATCGGGTTGTAGCCTAAGTAGGCGTCGAGGAAGCAGAGGCACTCACATCCCACACTAGAGTCGATTATTTGATCGATCCGTGGCAACGGGAAGTGGTCTTTTGGACAAGGCTTATTCAAGGAGGTGAACCACGCACATTCGCAGGATATCCATGTCTTTTTTATGCACAAGCACTGTGTTAGCGAGCCAGGTGCTTTCCTTGATCTCGCGTATGAAATTTGCACCGAGGAGTCTGTTGATCTCCATACCGACTGTTTTTGCTCTTGGTTCAGACCGTCGCCGTATTGTCTGCTTGACTGGCCTTGCGTCTGGATTCATGTTGAGTGAGTGCTCGACGAATTCCCTAGGAACTCCTGGCATTACCGCTGGACACCAAGCAAAGATTTCCCAGTGCTCACAGAGGAATTCGACGAGCGCGAGTTCCTATGCGGGACTCAAGTTGTTGGCGATGAGGGCCGTCTTGGTCGGGTCTGTTGGGTGGACCTGGAATTTCTTTGTGTGCACTGACAAATCGAAGGTCAGGTCGGGTGAACTTGGCCTGCTCAGGGGAGGCGGACTGTTGTCTGTCGACTCCTTCAGTTTTGCGAGTTCCTCTTGCATGCCAAAGGACTGGGAGATTCTGTTGAATTCCTTGTCGCAGCTGTCGGACCTCTCGAAGCTTTCGTTGATTGTGATGACGCCATTTGGGCATGGCCTCTTCATTTGCAGATATGCATAGTGTGTTACTGCCATGAACCTTGCGAATGCGACACGTCCAAGGATGCAATGGTATTGTGAGGGCCAGTCGATGACTTCAAAGTCGATGCGCTCTCGCCGAAAGTTTTGCAGCATGCTGAAGATGACGTCGAGGTTGATTTTTCCCAGGGGGTATACGCCCTTTCCTGGGACGATGTCGTGGAACATCGTGTCTGAAACTTCCAGGCATGTCAGAGGGATCCTCATCATGCGCAAGGTACTTGTGAACATGAGGTTGATGCTGCTCCCGCCGTCCATGAAGACGCGACTCATATCTAAGCCCCCGATCTGCACCTCGAGTACGAGGGGACAGTGGCCTGGACGAGGAACTTGACGCGGCTGGTCGCGCTTGTCGAAGGTGATGTAGGACTCGCTTCCACTGAGGTACTCAGTGGTGGAAGGTGGAGAGTTTATTGCCAAATTGACTTGGTGAGTGATTGCCTTCTGCATTCGGTTGGAGGGGCGCCCTTTTTTCGATCATCCCCATGTTGCCCACAGCTCGTGGGTACGGCTCACCTCCATGATGCTGGACTGGTGCAGCCGTAGGTGGTGGTGGCCCATGCAGTGGTGGTGGAGCTCCATGTGCTACAGTGCCTGGGGCAGCTCCATAGCCCCGGTTGATCGCATCACGATTCATCTAGGCCAGACCCTCGTGGAGTTTGAGGAACTCGCAGCAATCCTTTAGAAGGTGGCTGTATTTTTTCTTGCCGTCGTGCTTGTCGACGTAGAAGTACACGTTGCATGGTCCGGACAGTTTGTCCTAGATGGATGTTGTGGGTGCCTCTTCACGAATGCGGCATTGCCACATTTGCGTGGTTTTTCCAGCGTCGCGGTATCCCCCACTGCGATATCCGCTATTGCGGTTGTCGTCACATTTGTCGGTGTAGCCAGCCACGACCATGTTGACTTTGTCACGGTCCTCGTAGACGCGCATGCGACATTTTCCTTGGCGGTCGCGTCTACACCCAAGGTCGTTATCATTGTCAGAGTAGGTGCGGGTTTTTACCGAATCTTCTCTGTCTGCCCACCGATTCACGATTTCCATCAGGTGGTCGATCGTTTTGGGCTTCGAGCGGCCCAACTCCTCCCTGAGCTCTATACGGCAAGCACCGTTGTTGAACGCGTCGATTGCATGGTCCTCCGAGATGTTTTATGCGGAGTTCATGATGATGGACCACCTCTGGATGTACGAGCGCAGCGACTCGCCAGCCTTTGGTGGCAGCCTCTTAGTTCTTCAGTTGACGCAGGCCTTTTGTAAGTGCCCTTGAAGTTGCGCACAAAGGTGTAGACCAGTTCTTCCCAACTGCGAATTGATCCGCGCGGGAGGTTGTTGAGCCATGCGCGGGAGGCGCCCTACAGTTGTAGCTGCAGGCATTGCATTGTCGTTCTTGAGCTTCCGCCGTGTAGCCCGACGGAGGAAATGTGATCCTCCAGCCAGATTTTCGGGTCCTGCGGGCCATCAAATTTTGGGTTCTCCGACAGGAGTTTGAATCCCTTAGGCATTCGCTTTTGCCTGATGGCCCTACTGAAGCATCTGGCGCCATAGAGCTCCGTTTCATCTTCTTCCGAATTAGTCGAGCGAGCGCGCCTTGCCCGCATCTTGTCGACCTTGCGCTGCGTGATGTCATCACACGCGTCATAGTCATGGTCATGCCGTCGTGAGCGACATCACCGTGACAGATCGTGGCTGTCGTCGCTAGAGGAGTATGAGTAGTAGTATTTGGCCAGAGCCTTGCTTTTCTTCGGCTCTAGTGTTGGCTCTTTATCGAGGGCGGCCTCGATTAGTCCCAGGCCCGCGATCATAGATCAGTGCATGGCAGCTCGCGGATCTCCAGCCGGTGGCTGGTTGTTGAGGAGGTGCATGGTGGCCGCTGTCACGGCAGCCTACGGCGTCTTCGGGAGCACGTTTCCCCGCGTATCCATCATCATAGAGCCGAAGTCGAGGACTTTCGTGGCTTCTACACGCTCTTGGTCGGTGAGGTGGGCCAGTCGAGATCGCCTTTTGTTGGCCAAGTACTCGTTGCCCTTGGAGGAGGATCCTCTGTGGGAGGAGAGCTGAGCTCGTCGAAGACTCGACTCATCCGCCGCCTTTCTGCGTACGTCGAGTTGCACGATCACCTGCCGCTGGCGTTTGAACTCTTCCTTCAGCAGCCAATGGTAGCCCATCATCATCTCCTGCGGTGAGTTAGGAGGTAGAGGGTTTCCCCGTAGAGCTTCTCGACAGCGGGCCCACTCGTTGTCGTTGAGGTGGATCTACACGCGCTCGCTGATGTTCTCATTCGTCGTGAAGTGCGGTGCTCCTCCTGTCCCGTTGTTGGCGGGCGCACCATTGGTAGGGCCGCCGTTGGTGGGGCCACCGTTTGCGACTGGTATACCGCCGTTGGTCGGTCCAGTGCTGGTGCCGATGTTTTCGCGATTGACGCCGGTGTCGCCCGTGTTGATGACGACACACATGAAGTGATTGGGGAAGCTGCTGCTCCCACAACTTTCAGATCCGGAGCCGTAGGCTCCATCTTCTATGGCCAGGCCACCCAGATCGGATCCGCGACTATAGTCACTACCCGTGCTCCCAGTTGTTGCCGGGGCGTTGAGCTTGTTGAGGGTGACAATTGGTGGCGGGAACCATGATGCTGGAGCAATCACGGGTACTGTCGGCTGGTCGGGCATGCGAAGCGTGCCTAGTTGACCGACCTGGAAGCGGAAGCTCCTGATCGCCAGGCTAATCCCATCGCCCACGGACTCAAAAGCCGGGCAAGTGGACGACGTATGATGGTGAAGTCGAAAGCGCCGACGAGATGGCGAATCTCCGTTGTTGCTGAGTTGTAGATCGCGGTTGATGGGGCCGAAGAAGTCGTGACATCAGCAGTCCCAATTCCCACAGATGGCGCCAATTGATGAGGGTTTAACACGTCAATGCCCATTGTTATGGACTTGGGTTTTGGAGAAGGAGGGAGCGCTGGAGGAATCAATCGGCTAGCAAACAAGCACACAGGGACATAAGGATTACCCAGATTCAGGCCTTGTAGAGGTCCCTACTCCTTTTTGTCTGCTCTTGGAATTATCGAGGGAGTCGAAAGTTACAGGGTGTGATACATTGCAAATGTATCTATAATTTTTGATGTTCCATGCTTGGTTTTATCTACTTTCTTGTGTTTTGTCCACACTTTGGAGTACTTTTCATATGATTTCTTGGACTAACCTATTAACAAGAGCCAAAGTGCCAGCTGCCTGTTTTCTGCTATTTTTGGTTTCAGGAAGTCAGAAAATGAATATTCTCGGAATTGGACGGGACAAAAGACAAAGTCACTATTTTACCGGGGAACACTTGGAGCCAGAATATGAGACGGAGAGGGGCTAGGGCCTGGCCACACCACCTGGCCGTGGCCCGCGCCAGGGGGTGGTCTGGCCGCCCCAGGCACCCCCTCGTCCTCTCCTTCCGCCTATATATTTCCTCTGATATAGAAACCATAAGGACCTGATCAAAAATCCACGAAAGAGTCTATAGCCGCCGTCATCTCCATCCCTAGATCGGGAGGGATCTGAAGCTCTTCCCGGCACCCTACCAGAGAGGGGAATTCACCCTGGAGGCCTTCTTCATCATCATGCTAGCCTCCGGTGTGATGCGTGAGTAGTTCATATATAGACTACGGGTCCATGTAGTAGCTAGATGGCTGGTTCTCCTCCTTTGTGCTTTCATGTCTAGATCTTGTGAGCTCCGTTCATGATCAAGATCATCTATTTGTAATTCTGCATGTTGTGTTTGTGGGGATCCGATGGATATTGAGATGCTATTTTAGATTGATTATTGATTCTATCATCTCTTTCTTATTTATGATCTTGCATGCTTTCCGTTGTTAGTAGCTATCTTGGCCAAGTAGATGCTAGCAACTCCAAGAGTTAGTATTTATGCTCGATAGTGGGTTCATGCCTCTGGTAATCTGGGGAAGTGACAGAAACCTCTAAGGTACTAGATGTGTTGTTTCTACTAGGGAGAAAACAACAATACTTTGTTCATAGAACAATCGTATTGTTTACTTTACATACAGTTCGTAAAGCAATAATCTGTTGCTTGCAACTTAATACTGGAGGGGGTTCGGATGATAATCTGAAGGTGGATTATTAGTCATAGATGCAGTTGGATGGCGGTCTATGGATAATGTTGTAATGCCTAATCAAGTCTCAAAGGAGTCAAGATGATTAGTATATGCATGTTGGGGGGATACCCCCGGGTAGGGTCACGCCATGGTATAAAAGCCGAGTTAGCCGAGGTTCGGCAAGGCCAAAGCTGATGCTGGCCGGGTCACCTAAAGGTAGGCCGAATCACGGGGTAACCCGGACCAGGGGGCGTTCGCCTGACTAAGTCTCAACCGACTTAAGGAGTAAGTCGGAGGTGTTTGTTTTATTCTGTATGCAGGAACGGGTGTGGCCGGATCAGCTATAATCCGGGTCATGTCTATCTTCTAAGAGAAGGAAGGAATATCGCTGGTCAAAAGAAGCCCCGGTACGCACTACCTGAGCGAAGCAAGCAAGGACAGGACCACCGGGGCGTGGCTGACAAGGGTGACGACGCCCATGTCGGCTGACGAGGGCGCCGCAGAGGCTCACGTAGCCTCTGCGTGTGTGACGCGGGGGAAAAGCACCCCGGTCGGCTTACTACTTTGGGGGGAAGCATATTCTTAGGAATATGCTTCCACGTATGCCCTAAGCAGAGACCGAGCTCCCTCTATAAAAGAGGGGCTAGGGTTTCAGTAGAAGGGGTTGGTTTTTCTGCTGTTCCGTTTTTGGCTAGGGTTTTAGGGGTGATCTGTGGGTGAGAGTAAGAGAGCTCCTTCTTCCTCCTCTCGCCAATACAGCTCTAGGAGCACTTGTAATCTTGGTAACAGAGCTATACAAACAACTGTGTGGAGAATCACTTCACTATCCCTTCCTGGATTCCCCTAGCGTGTATTAGTCCCCACCTTTAGCCTATCCATGGCATCTGCCGTGACACCACCACGATAGTTGGCGCCCATCGTGGGGCAAACGGCGCTAACAGGGGTCAAGATCCGGACAGGAAACATCATCGGCACCGGTGAACGCATCGTCTCCGGGCTCGTTCAGCGCTTTGGAGCGCTGGATTTCGTCAGCGACAACGCTGGCTGCTTCGGCACGCGTCCTCTTCCGTGCAATGGCCTCTTTGTCAGGCTCGGCGCGCACAAGGTCTATGTTGCTGTTGACGTGTCGTGTGTTCATCCGCGTCACGTCGTCGAGGCGGGGGAGCCACCCCTCACCGTGGTTCCCGGAACACGTATCGCTCGCTCCCAGGACCATACAGAGGTGATGATGACTGCGCCAGGTGCGGGCGCGAGCAAGGATCTGGCGCCAGATCCGGAGGTAACGCCTAAGGCGCTGAGGAAAGGTAGGGGTCCTCCACTTGAGAGGCCAGAGAACGTGTTGAGGGAAGCAATGGATAGCTTGGCAAACCCTATAGTAGCAGCAGTAGATCCGGCTCGAGCGCAGGCCGAGCTGGAAGAAACTAGGCAGAAAATACTAGAGGGCGCAAAAAAGATAGTTGCGGCACAGCAGTCGTTGAATATGACGCTGCGTGAGTACGCAAAGGCGAACAAGGTTGACGTTGTAAAAGTGAAGGGAAGAAATCTCATGAGCGAGATGAACAGAGAGGGTGATATTGGAATTGAGGAATCAGAAAACTGTTTGTCCGTGGAGCTGCCAAGGTATAGTACCCCGGCAAAGAACCTCAGAGCAGCGGATGCAGCCGCGTCCGACTTAGAGGGTCTGACGGGTGAAGCCCGTCAAAGACAACAGGATAGGGTTAATGAGCTGGTTCGGATCGCGAACAGGCAAAGCGAGGAACTACTCAGAGCTAACCCAGAGAGAGCTGGAGCCTCCAAGATCATCCATTCGGCGGTGGGTAACCCGGAGAAATCCGCTGGAGCCGCATCGTCTCCTCATGGTGGTCCAAGGAGAGAAGAGGTAGTAACCTCGGCCAGACGGAACAAACAGATCGTCCCCTATGACCCAACACGGGCAGGGAAAGGAAAAGAAGCTCAGAAAAATGAAGATCGACGCAGTGTGAGCCGAGGTGAAGCTGGCCGAGGTAACCGCGACCAAGGCAACGCCGGTCAAGGGAACATTGTCAACGGCAATGCCGGACAGTGAAACTCGGCTAGAGCAGGACAACCGCAACAACGGAATATACCAAGGCAAGAGCAAAGTGCCGGCCGAGGTATGCAACAGAAAGGCGCTCCACGAGAGCAAGACAGGTATAATGATGGAGACTCGGAAATTGCAAACGCGGGATACCCAAGGCCGGACTATCATGTGATAGGGTCAAGATTGAGAAGAAGGGATTTGATGCCGGATGATGCCAGGTTGAAACTGGATCGACTGTATAGGTCGGAACAAATTGAATGTCAAGGTCCACTGGGTCCAGCATGTTTTGGACCCCGGATCATGAAGGAGCCACCGGTACCCAACTTCCAGCTACCCAGGGGCACGAAGACGTATGACGGCAGTACAAAGCCGGAGGATTGGCTGATAAATTATGCTACAACTGTGAAAATTGCCACTGGCAACCTGAGATGGGCTGTACGATATGTACCCTAGATGTTGGAAGGACCGGCAAGGGTATGGCTGAACAATTTGCCACCAGGAAGCATCAACTGCTGGATAGATTTCGAGGAAATGTTCATCAGCAATTTTTTGAGTATGTATCAAAGGCCAAATAGGCCGCAGACCCTAGCTATGTGCAAGCAAAGGGCAAATGAGACGGATCGGGAGTTTTTAACCCGGTGGTGCACTGTGAGAAACTTGTGAGAGGGCGTGATAGAATCACAGGCCATAGCATGGTTTGCACAAGGGTGCAGATATGCAAGCGAGCTGTGGCAGAAGTTGCAAAGGAAAATGCCAACTACGTTGGCAGAGATGATCCGGATTGCAGATTCGTATGCTTTGGCGACTCGGATTTGGTGGTGCAGCAAGTGTCGGGAGTGTGGGACGCCCTGGATCCAAACATGGCGCTGTACAGATTTCATGTGCAGAAGATATCTGGTTACTTTGAGGGATGCGAATTTCACCATGTACCCCGAGTGCAAAATGAGGCTGCCGACATGCTGTCGAAGCTCGGGTCAACCCGACAAGCAGTTCCACCGGGCGTAGCGTTAGAGCACCTCAAGAAACCATCCATTAGGCCCTCCCCAGAAACCGACTCAATCTATGTCCCGGAGGACACAGAATCCGGAGCTATGCCCATGGACATTGACATGGGAAGTGGTGCGCGAGACCCAGGGACTGCCTCGGCAAACCTGGGGGCTACTTCACTGAACCCCGGGACTACTCCGCAAGACCCGGGGACTACACAGTGTGATCCGGTAGAAGTTATGCCGGTGGATCAGATGGAGATTGATGAGGATGTGTTCCCTGTGCGAGCAATACTAGCTTGGGCACTACCTATATTTCAATTCCTGAAAGATGGAACATTACCCACTGAGGAAGTGCTGTCCAGGCAAACACAGAGGAGGGCAAAGGCCTACACGATCATCAATTCCGAACTATACAAAAGAAGTGTGACCAATGTCCTCCAGCGATGTGTTGACCCGGAAGAAGGACTTGAAATCATCCGAGATATACATTAGGGGGAATGCGGGCATCATGCCTCAACCCGAGCCTTGGTAGCAAAAGCTTTCCGTACTGGCCAAATGCCTTAGAGCAAGCAAAAGATCTGGTGAGAAAATGTAATGGT